>CM028927.1:12327500-12927500 GCA_016801845.1 Polydactylus sextarius
CTCTCATAAAACTCAGGGAGACATCCCATAATCAGCATTCAGTCAAAGATCAAGCTCCATAAATATTAAATCCTTCATTCCTCACAATTCAACAAAACATATTTAGCCCTATAGCTTGATTATTTCCCACGGCTTTCAAACTCCACTCACCAGTTTGTAATTTGTTTGACTTTGTTTTTTTTTAAGTCTCTAACATGAAATCCTTGAGGAATATTTATTTTCTCAAGTTTGGCGAAGTTCCTCCCACGTTATCACTGGCTGAACAACTCTTACACCTTTAACATAGTATGTGGAGTCACCTGTGAAGTAAATACATTCCACACATTGTTATTTCCTTAAACTTTTCACTTTTTCTTTTTGTTTCTCGAAAAGCAAAAGGAAACTATGTTGGTCTAGTGATTCTAGGAGCGTGACTTTGTATGAGGACATTCACTGGCACTGTATGATCTGACTTGAATAGTAATAGCAAACTTATCTAATTCCTCCCATTGCACACAAAGACCTGCAGGGTCAGTTCTGGAGGAGACTGTCTTCTTTCAGAGGTAATGAATGAGGAGCATCTGCTTGTTTGCATCAGAGCTTGACTGTACTCTCTATGTGCAGCATTAGGGAGTGATGTCTTCTTTTTTTTTTCAGGCTTTGTTGTTTTATGTTGATGTGTGAGTCGTTTGATTTATTAATTTCCCTTCCTCCCTTTCGTTTCTACTTTAACTCGTATTTATCCTCCCCTTTTTATTTGCACTAGATTCAACTGGGACCCGAAAAAATGTTTCTCAGGAGGTGAGAAAAAGCCTTTTTTTCCCCCCTTTTCTTTCTTTTTTTCTTTTTTTAAAGAGGAAATGTGTAAATATGCAATCCACCTCAGGGTCAGTTAGCAAACAAGGGATTGAAATGTACCAATATTTAGCTGACATATCCTCTTTTCCTTCCTCTTTGGAACGTACTGTTACAAACTTGCAATGAGTCATTTTCGTCTTGTAATTCTCCCTTCTGCCGTGTTTTTACCAACAGGGTCCAAGCCCTAGCATGCCACAGGCCAACAAAAAAACCATTGGCCATCGTGGGATCGATCCCACTGGGGAGACCACATACAAGAAGGTGATTGGTTAATTGCTTGTTCTGTCTGTTGATTTAACTCATGCTCACTCACAGACTTGAAATCGTCCATTTGAAACTACATTATGTCTCATACGTTTTAATTTTTTCTTTTCTCCCAGACGACCTCATCAGCCCTGAAAGGTGCTATTCAGTTGGGCATCACGCACACGGTTGGAAGCTTAAGTCAGAAACCTGAGAGGGATGTGTTACTGCAGGATTTTGAAGTTGTGGAAAGCATCTTTTTCCCCAAGTGAGTCTTTTAGATAACAAAGTAAAGATATGGTTTGTGTGTACAACATTAACACTCCTTAATTTAACCTCCCTTCTATATCTTTTAATCGGTTGCCTCTTCTATCCATTACTGGCAGTGAGGGCAGCAACCTGACACCAGCGCACCACTATGGAGACTTCAGGTTCAAGACTTATGCCCCTATCGCCTTTCGCTACTTCAGGGAGATGTTTGGCATCCGGCCTGATGACTACATGGTATTCTTGTTTACTCAGCATCTATTGCACTCCAGAAATGTGCAAAAGGCTAGGGGAGGAACTGTCGGGTTCAGAGAAAAGTGGAAAAAACGGAGAGGAACTTTAATAATAATAAAAAAAAAAAAAGATGGAGGAACTGGAAAGAGTGAAACTATGGAGGCATTGACACATTAAAGAAGGAGCTGCTGACAATGTGAAGTCACAGCTGACTGATGAGTTTACTGTTCCTTTACACAATTCTGTTTACCAAGTCTTGATTTTGTTGTCACGTGTCTGGTTGCAGTATTCTCTGTGTAACGAGCCCCTGATTGAGCTGTCAAACTCCGGTGCCAGTGGATCCCTTTTCTACCTCTCAAGTGATGATGAGTACATTATTAAGACGGTGCAACACAAAGAGGCTGAATTTCTGCAGAAACTGCTTCCAGGATATTTTATGGTAAGATCTAATCATTGATCCTGCAGAACAAAATGTAATTTATCTGTCGTTTATCCATGCAAACTCTTTATGTCAAAATGAACTGACATATTTGTTACTGACTGCCTTAATTTTGAAGGAAATGAAATGAAATGTGTACTCGATGCTCATTTAATGCTTCTTTAATATTTTACTTCACTCCTCTAGAACCTGAACCAGAACAAACGGACCTTATTACCAAAGTTTTACGGACTCTACTGTGTCCAGGCAGGGGGTAAAAACATCCGTATAGTTGTCATGAACAATCTGCTCCCCAGTGCCGTACGAATGCACCTCAAGTATGATCTGAAGGGTTCTACCTACAAGAGACGGGCCTCGGCTAAAGAGAGAGATAAGTCTGTTCCAACATACAAGGACCTGGATTTCATGCAAGACATGCAGGATGGGCTGTTGATGGAGACGGACAAGTACAATGCTGTTTGCAAAACCATTTATAGAGACTGTCTGGTGAGAACTATAGAAAAATACATAATAATAATAATAATAATAATAATAAAAGAATTGACATTATTAGTTTCAAGTTCATCTGTGATCCAGTCGCTGGTCTCACAGTAATTATGCTGCTCGATTCTGTTCAGCTCTTGCAGAGTTTCAAGATTATGGACTACAGCCTCCTGGTGGGAATACACAACTTGGATCAGGCTTGTCAAGAGCAGGTTAGGCAGGAGGCGGTGGCAGGAGCCATGGACCAGAGGAGGCCACAGAAATCCCTGTATAGCACCGCGATAGAGGCCATCCAGGCAGAGGCAGGGAGCATGGGATCAACGGACACTGAGGACAAGTGAGTGACAGGATTTCTGTGGCCGTGGATTGGTCCCATGTGTTGACAGAAAAGAATGACAGAGCACCAAGTGATATTTTTTATTATTTACTTAACAGAACTGGAGGAATACCGGCCAGAAATGCAAAAGGCGAGAGGCTGCTGGTCTACATTGGTATCATTGACATTCTGCAGTCATATAGATTAGTAAAGAAGCTTGAACACTCATGGAAAGCTTTGGTTCATGATGGGGTAAGGTTCCTCTTCTCGCCTCATTTTATTTTGTTTTAAATTTTTAAAAACTACAGACATTAACTTGTAATTTCTTCTCTTTCTTCAGGATACTGTATCGGTACACAGGCCAGGTTTTTATGCGGAACGGTTTCAGAAGTTCATGTGCAATACAGTCTTCAAGAAGATTGCATGTATGTATATTCTGCACCTGTGAATGAGCACAAATATAAAATGTCAGTTTTACTTCACAAGTTCTCACATATGTTTTCTTTCATTTATAGCAAAGAGTTCCCCATCTAAGAAGCGGCGTACAGTGACACATGGCCCTTTGAGAAAAGCACCCGGCTCTGGGCCTCTTCTCATGACACAAAACAGCAACATCAGCCAGCACTCTTTAATCCAACACCAGCTGAGCTCTGACACCAGAGAAGACACCGAAGGAGACAACGGTAAGAGCAGGAAAAAGGAAGAACACCAAGGGTTTTGAACGACGGCATTGAAAACAAGTTATGCACACTGATAGCAGCAGAGATTCAGTCAAACAAGTTCCAACACGTGAGCTGCTTCTTTTGTAACACGTCACAAACAGTTTTTTCCCTCGTTCCACCCAGTCATGCAGTCAGGTCGGCCTGACCTCCTCCCAAAGACCTTACCGCCCGGCAAGGCCGTGGGCAACACTGCTGTTGAAACTACTGCCTTCTCCCCTCCACCTCCTCCTTGGGAAACCCTGGATTATCTTCTGCAACTCAGCCTGTGACTCCCTCTCAGGAAACGTCCAGGTCAGTGGGAGTGCTTTTAAACATGTTGCGCAAACACCAGGAGCTCAGCACCCCCAAGAGGTAAGAGGGAGAAGTACACATGAAGATTCGTATTTTAATTGGAAATCATCCTGAAATTGATTCAGAATATAATAAATAACATCTATTAATAGATCTTAAACAACAACAACAACATGTATAATATCTGAGCATACTGCTCTGTCAGGAGCAAATTGCTTTGGGCAAAAATTCTCTCAGTTGTCAGTTTAATTAGGTAGATCTGTCTAAAACAAAAATGAGTTTACTATCAGTGGACTGTACAAAATATTCAAGAGCACTAAAGAGTATTTGTCAAATATCTGATAAGTCGTCTTAATTTGGTCTTTAGAGCTGAGAACATCTGGAGACATCATGAAAATTCAAACCAAATCAATCAAAATATTTAAAAAAAAAGACATTTTTTTTTCTTTTTAATAACATAATTTCAAGTAATGCAGTGTATCATCCTGTGTACAAACTAATCTCATTTTGTTTTTTTTTTTTTTTCAGTTCTCAGGTTGCGTCTCTTGAAGAAAGTATTGGTGCTGAGGACGTCATCTCACTCAGTGACGTCGCTGGCGCAAGCAAATGTTCTGTGCGTTGATCTTCTCATTACCTCTCAGACGTTTCTGTAACACTGATTTTAACTGATCCTCTAATCACGTCTCTGACTTGTGGTTTACAGGTGTAGACGCGGGAGAGAGAAGATGAGAAGACTCCGATGAGCTTGAAACAAACTATGATGTGCTTCACGTTATGGATCAAATGTTACAACCGTCTTGGTGTGATTTGAGGTACCACGATTTAGAAACTGGATCTGCGAGACCAAGTGGGATATTGAGCAAGTTTTTCTTTTTTTTTTTTCTTTTTCTTTTTTATATTTCATTCATATTTTTGCACTTTGATTTTTCCAAATCTCAACATCATACGAACACGATACGTTAGCAGCTGGTTGTGTTCTGACACTAGTAGTTGCATGTATGTTCATTCCCTGGTTATCGAACACTATTATTCATCTCGTAGGACTGCTGCAACTTAAGATTGTTTTTGGCACCTGACGTGCTCAACTAAAACCAGCATTCTGCGAAGAGTGAAACATGAGGTCTTTTGCTTATTTATAAACAAAAGTTCTCCATTCAGGCCCAGTTATTTCAAATCCCTCGTGTAGTGTTCAGAATGAATTTCTCTTTTGTGTTTACCAAGTGCTGTTGCAGATCCTGCAAAAACTATATTATCTGTAATGGGAATAGATTTATTTTTTTAACCAATATTTTTATTCCATACATAAAAATAGATTACTCTAAATGCTGGAAAGGGAGTCGATCCTCAGCTTGTGGTTTCTGTTTAACAAGCTGCTGAACGAACGGACCTGTTTAGACTGTGAATCCTAAATGTCAGCGCTCATTTTCAGGGCAAAGGGTTATTTTAAAGAGACTTTTCTTCTTTTTTTTCTAATACATACACACTGCATAATCTAATATCAGTTCAGCCTATTTAGTGTGTAGACGGTTTATGATCAAATGTGACCAACGAACCTGAGACGGCTGTTGTCAAAATACCCATCACAGGAAGTATCGAGTCAGTCAGCTGAGTTTCGAGTTAAGCTCGAGGTGTCGCTACAGTAACTAATTCCACATAAGAAGCAGTTCATGGGAGAAGCATAGAAATAAAAGCACCACCCATTTATCAAGGGGGAATGTACCAAAGAGCACAGAGTAACTTTATTTCAAACTGGAACAATCGCTTTGTTTTTCCATTATAGTTAATGATATTAGAAATAGTATTAACAGTCATTTTTTCCAGTTCCCCACACTGGCAACAGTTAATAAAGCAGAGCGTGGATAGCTAGTTTTTTTTGTTTGTTTTAGTTTTTTTTTTTTTTTGCCTATTTTTGGTTCTATTATGGTTGTTTTTATTCATTTTAATTTCTTTCATTTTTTCTTTTCAATTCCATCTTATGTTCTTCAATGTTAGAGAACACTTGGTGGTTTTTTTTGTACATGCTGCCAGTTTATAAGGTACACCTATTGAAACCTTCTACAATTTAATGCAGCAAAAATATTTGAAATAGTTTCGTGGAGGCATTAATTGAATTGTATGATTATTTTTGGAAGCTGAACTGTATGACATTATCCTCATTTATATAAATGAGAATAGCCTAAATAACACAACCCCTCTCTGTATAATCACAATACAGTCGTTTTTAGCAAAGTGTACCTAACAAACTGAGAAACTGAGCAAATGTAACGAGGAGAGGCGATGTCACAGATTCTTATTAGCAGAAATTACACCTCACTAATCATTTTCAGAGCTGCAGCAGCTTCACACCTGCAGATAGAGACATGTCAACGTGCACTGTGTGCAAACAAAGTAACTGCTTCCACAAATCTCATACAGAGGTCGCATTAAAGCCAGTGACTGTTAAAACTATTTCTTTATGAATGATGTTTGTGTATGTGTGTGTGCGTTTGTGTGTGTGTGTTTGTATATATTCTTATATTTTCCATTTTAACATTCTGCGTTTTGACTTGGCTGCTGATTATTTGATAGATAAACTTGGGTGTTACGGCTTTTTTTGTTTATTGACCTGTTTTCACTATTTTATGTAGTCTGCTGCTACACGTAAAACAAACTATGCATCAACTAAATACGGTATGATATGGATTACATACACTTTAGTAATCTATTGCTTTATGCTGTAGGCTGCTTATAGCCTAAAGTAGAGAACCTGTATATTTACATACTGATTCATACTGCCTCTGATGTATTCCTATTTTGACTTTATGTATTAGTGGTATTTAATATTCATTAGACATTACTCGCATTAATTAGATGATATTAATCACAATGTTAATATTAATTTTGTCTTTGCATTTAACCCACAAGGATGAGCACTCCGTCTCATTCTTAATATCTCTTATTAAAGACACTGCTACTGATTTGTCGTTGTTACACATGAGTGGATTGTAATTAAAACTGTGCTGCAGTCATGTGCACAAGTTCACAGCTCACAGAAGCAGTTGTGTATAATGAGATATCCAGACTCACCAGTGTTAAGTGTAGTGATGTTGACAACTTAAAGAGAGATTTTTTAACACAGGCCTCCCCCACTATGGCATAGTAGCTACTAGTAGCTGGCTGCCTGACACATGAAAGTAAATAGACTGATTTTTTTGAAATGGTGGAAATAATATTGGTGGTTTGACAGAAATTAGTTTTAGCCCACGAGAGGCTAAGTGTTGTTTTAACTTGATGAGATGGTTGGATAACTTCAGCTTCAACTAACCATATGTATGTGTGAATGAATGTGTGCAATACATGAAGTGAATTGACTGTTTTCAAATTAAGATAAACAAGCATCATTTTGGATTTTTCACACATCCTACATTGGTTGTTTTATCAAACCATTAGACAATGTTGTGTTCCAACATTGAAAATGAAACTGTGCCTAACTTCATGGCAGTTAAATATGTGGCCTGTTAACCAAATATGTAAATAGTCATATTTATTGTAGTATTTATTACTGTAAGTACGCATTTATATACTTTCCAAAAATGGTTGTTAATGGTGATGATGGATTGAAATTCTGCCTTTGTTAAGCACAGCAAACTTGTGTCTAAGATATGCAACTGTATTTGGTTATTATCACAACTGTTATATCATTCCATGTAAAATGTATCTTTATTTGCTTTTGAATTTTATACTGTAAATGTCTGTACATCTGTATACAAGGATCACAACAATGCCTTTTCACAGATTACTGGTTCACATGTTTTCTCTCTGTCTCTCTTGCTTTTTTGGGGTTTTCATGTTTTTATACACTTGTACCTGAAGTTATTAAAGTAAGAAGTCCTTGATGCTTTTTGTTTCTCTGTTTTTTCCATTATATTTCTATGTATCATAAATACACATACTTTAAGACAATCTTAATCTATATATCGTTTAGCCATTGATTTTCTTTAAAAAAATATATAGTTGTTTCTTATATATCTGTTGCGACTCTAATCTACCCTACATTGACTCTACCCTAAATAAAACTATTAATAACAAACATATCATAATCCTTATTTCTGCTACTCGTTTGGATTGACATGTAGCCAATCACGTTTCACTTTGTTAAGCTTTCGACCAATAGCCTGCGAGCTTGTTTGATTACGACAGAGAGCAACAAGAACTTTCCAAGATGGGGCTTGAAAGTACTATGGTCTGGTAAGAACAGAAGAAAATCTCGTTTTTTCTTCGCTTATCGATCTATTAACATTTCCTACAAAGACAAGGTACATGTTTACTAGGTTATGTTTATCATAGACTTGAATCGAGAGGAAATGCTCCTGTGACCGGGGTGATAATGGACCGTTTACGGTTAGCCGGCTAACACTGTGTCGACCGGCTGAGTCATTGTAGCTAAAGTTAGCCGAGATCTGCTGGTTTATTAAAGTATTTTCTAAAGTGTCCACATTCATAAATGTCGGACTTGACAATTCATTGCCTTGCGTTGGAAATTTCAAACAATAAAAATTAATTATTTGATTGTTTACACAAATGACCTGTGTGGTGTCACCATTTGCTAACGTTAGCAAGTCGTGCTAATGCTGTTTATACTTTTATAACAGCAGCTAATTCACTAACAACCCAGGGAAGAAATCAGACTTTTCTACAGGAAGCTGGTTGTGAAGGGGAATTTATCATGTCAAGTAGCCACTAGGTGATGTGTAAGATACTCGGTTTTTTCCATTTAGTGTGGACAACAGTGAATACATGAGAAATGGAGACTTCCTACCGACGAGATTACAGGCTCAACAAGATGCTGTCAACATCGTTTGTCACTCAAAAACACGAAGTAACCCAGAAAACAACGTGGGCCTCATCACTATGGCAAAGTAAGCTTTTCATTCATTTCAGTCACTACATTTAAATAACTTTTTTAGGCACACTTTGAGTAGAGCATCAGATAGGCCAGCGTTGAATAACTTTGAATAACTGCAACTTTTGATCATTTTCTGTACTGATTCATCAATGAAACATTTGTCGTACAAAACGCCAGAAAGTTGTGAAAAAACAAGTTATAATTTCTACAGTGAGACATCTTAAATCGATTAGCAGTTTCCTTTTAATATACTTACAATGGACAGACCATTGTAGCTCTGAAAACAATGGTTGCATGTGATCTATAAAATTGTGGATAATGTAGTGTCACTGTACTTTAACATAGTCTTTATGTTTTCATGCAGTAACTGTGAGGTGCTGACCACGTTGACACCAGATACTGGACGCATCCTGTCCAAACTCCATGCTGTCCAGCCCAAAGGAAAGATTTGTTTCTGTACAGGCATCAGAGTGGCTCATGTGTGTAGTTTTTCTTCCATTGTTTCCAAATTTAAAATAAGGATTTGACTAAGTAATCGTGTAATGAGTAAATGAAAGCCTTTGCCTTCTGCCTCCTGTGCAGCTAGCCTTAAAACACAGACAAGGAAAAAACCACAAGATGAGGATCATTGCCTTTGTTGGGAGTCCTGTGGAGGATAATGAAAAAGATGTGAGTTTGAAATGTGTTTTTTCCATCAGTGGTATATATATATATATATATATATATATATATATATATATATATATATATATATATATATATACACACACACACATACATACTACTCCTGTTACTGTGTGACTCTTTGTTTTAAATCTTTTATCACTTCTGTTTCAAACTGCCAATTCTACAGCTTGTCAAGTTGGCAAAGCGCTTGAAAAAAGAGAAAGTGAATGTGGATATCATCAACTTTGGAGAAGAGGTGAGGAAATCTTGGTTCATCCTCCACTGTGCTGCTTTAAGGCAGAGTAAATCATGAAAATACCCTTGACATTTCTTTCTATTTATAATACAAGTTTTCATCATCTGTTCCCAACGGTTTATTTAGGAGGTCAATACAGAAAAGCTGACCGCTTTTATAAATACTCTAAATGGAAAGGAAGGGACAGGCTCCCACCTGGTCACAGTCCCTCCAGGGCCAAGTCTGGCTGATGCGCTGCTGTCCTCTCCTATCCTGGCCGGGGAGGGAGGCTCTATGATGGGTCTTGGTGCCAGTGACTTTGAGTTTGGTGTAGATCCCAGTGCTGATCCAGAGCTGGCCCTGGTAAGTAATACGTTTAAGTTTATAAGTAAGTTTATATCAAGTGCCTTTTCATAGCGTTTTGTTCGCGTTTTTTCTGCATCTGTCCTTGTATCAGGCCACTGCTGACTATACTTTTTCACTGTGTTGTTTTTTTTTTTTTAGGCCCTGCGTGTATCAATGGAGGAGCAGAGACAGAGGCAGGAGGAAGAGGCCCGTAGAGCTGCTGCTGCTTCTGCAGCTGAGGCAGGAATGCCCACACCGACCGCAGACGGTAATGTATTTAACATAAGAAACCAGCGTACTTACAACACCTCTCAGGATTAGCCAGAATTTTTTTTTCCATTACTAAGTTTTGATTGACTTTCTTACAGAATCAGATGAGGCTTTGTTGAAAATGTCAGTATCTCAGCCAGAAAGCGGTGCAGCAGTGCTCCCTGACTTCAGCAGCATGACAGAGGAGGAGCAGATAGCTTATGCCATGCAGATGTCTCTTGCTGGAGGAGGTGAGTTTCATTTGGTCACTATACACATTTATGTTTTTTTCTATCACCTGCTGTTACTCTTTTATATGGTGGTATGTCTGTTAAGTTCTTTTCTCTTGTCCTGCGAACAGAGTATGGAGAAATGGACACGGGAGCCCCCATGGACACTACAGAATCAGCCAAGGTGAGTCATTGTATTATGTTTCAAATTATCTTAAAACTTTAATGAAGACCTGATCCATCCTAATCAGTTGTATCTTATGTTGTATTTTAATAGGAGGAGGATGACTATGATGTGATGCAAGACCCAGAGTTCCTTCAGAGCGTCTTGGAGAACCTACCCGGCGTCGACCCGAACAACGAGGCCATCCGCAACGCCATGGGCTCCCTGGCCTCCCAGACGGGAAACAAACCTGATGGCAAAAAGGAAGAAGAGAAGAAGAAATGAGATGACCAGAAAAAACCAACAACAATGAACAATTGCATACTAATGCAGGATTACTTCAATATACGAAAAGATTGCTGATGCGTCGCCCTGCATGACAGCACTCTGGCATTTAAATACCATCATTTTTCTGACAAGACCCCCAAAAACACCAACTTACATTAAATAAAAAAAAAAACAGAGTGTAATACAGAGTGACTATTTAGAGTGAAATTTGATTGCCCATTAAAATAAATTTATCTGATCTTATACACATGATACGGGCCTTTTCTCAACCTGCCTTTACTTTACATTTGTCCTATAATGGTATAAATACTGATTTATCTACCAGGGGGAGAGAAATTTGCAATGACAGGCTCATAAAGTAAACATTTATCCACTCTCCTGTCATGTATTTGTGTTTTTTTGCAATAAAAGATAAGTGTAAATACAATACGTTGCCTGTCAGTGTTTCTGTTGCCCTTTGAGCCTCTTGTTGTTAACAGAGCTGGGATAATTAAAAGGTGTGATCATGGCAAACTGTCAGTGTTTGAGCACAGACCAACTGTCCCAGCTTCAAGTGTCTTCATACTGTGTTTAAAAATAGTCTGGTTGAGGACGCTGATAAATGTTTTATGTCATTCCCGGTAGAAATAAATATACGTGTCGTTTGCAGCATCCTCCATGCATTTTTCCAGCGCTATCACAGCCTGATAGGATGTGTCTGGTCACGTGACGGGAAGCGCAGCATTTTCAGCTGAAAACGAGCTAGGATAGTCGGGAATCGCATATCCAGGTAAACAATCAAAATACATGAAATATTAAACGAAAATCCCCATCCCGTTCATCCTCATCTATGTCATCGTCGACCCTACGATCACCGGGTTGTTACCGCTGTGAAACCACACCTCCGCAAACCGCTCCGGTGGCTCTTTTTTTTTCAAACGGCGAGCGCTAGCTAGTTAGCTAAATGACCCCTCTGTCTTGGCTGGAGCTCAGCGGCCAGCTAGCCAGCCTTAGTCGGGGGAGGAATATCGTTAGCTCAAAATAACCGAGGTCGCTGCTACGAAACGCCGTCCCCGGTTGAACTGTCTCTCAAATGGTCATTACTTGCAAAAGCTTTTGCATCCTTGAAAAAGCTTTATCGAATCAGTGTTTACCCCCATTCATAGCACATTAGTGTTGAACCTGTTACCAGAGGAGGGTTTGGTTGCAGAAACCCCGACGCTAACATGCTAGCAGGCTAATGTAAATGCTAGTGCAGTATCCGTAAAGCGTAGCTAGCTTCAATAATAACAAGCTAACCAGTCAGTTTGTGTCAGAATAGTATGCATGCGAGAGTTTAATTAAATAACAATCGTTTTAATCGTCATTGATTATTTAAATGTTATGCATGTTGAGTGAGTGTAGCAGGTATTATGGTGGTTGATTGACAACAACACAGGCAGGTTTGTGGTTGTGCATATTCTTGCCTTCTGTTTCTAAGTTTACAATTTGATGTTTTTACAGGAGTCAATCCCGGTATGGGGGACATGAAGACCCCAGATTTTGATGACCTGTTGGCAGCCTTTGACATACCTGACATAGATGCCAAAGAGGCCATCCAGTCTGCTCCAGAAGAGGCGGAGGGACCTCATGGAGCTGCAGGTGCACCACTGGGAAAGCCAGATAATGTGGTGGGTGTGGGGCCATCTTTGAGGTCACCAAGCCCCTCGGACCCTCAAGCAGACCCCTCGATTGTTAGTGTGATTGTGAAGAATAAAGTGCGCCTTGAGACCGTAGATGGGGGAGATGGGGACACAGACCAGGACCCTATTGATGTGATCACAGGGGTGGATGTGGGTCCTAGACTTGGTGCGTGTGCTCCTGGGATGTCCGAGTCGGAGGCTCTTAACCACAACGGTTTTGGAGCGTCTGGTGTCTCCACGCCCCTTCCTCTTAGCCAGACCCAGTCTAACGGAGCGCCATGGTCGATGAACACCCCTAAAGTGTCCTCAGAAACAGCAGGTGCCAATGCAGCCAAGTCTCACAAGCAAGGTGGTAACATTTTCAACAGACTTAAACCACTTGTGGCACAGGGGTCTGGAGATCCGGTGGGTCGGGCCAGAAAGATGCAGCTTCTACAGCAACAACACCAGCAGCAGCAGGATACAGGCCAAGAGAGGGCAGATGGGGTCAAAGCATCATTACCCTCATCTTCCTCTCTGTCAGCCGGGTCGTCTCCTCTGGCTGCAGGCGGGCCCGTCGGACTAGCCTCGCCTTTCTTCCCACCCTCAAAGCCTCTGCTTCCAAGTCCGCCTTCTGCCCTCTCATCACACCCACTACATTCATCCCAGCCTTTTAACGGAGCACCCAAAAGTGGCCCTGTGGCCCAGCAAATGGAGGAGGATGACTCTGACCCTGACTTAGGGAGTCCACTGGTCATTCAAGAGAACCCAGACTCCCCCACTTGCACTCAGCTGAGCCGACGTTACAAGTCTGACTCGGTCTCGGCTCAGCCAACATCCTCTTCTGCATCTCACCCTAAACCTGGAGACACACCTTCAGGAGCGTCTCTGACTTCATCAACCCCCCAGTCTGGCTCAAGAGAGAGTCCTCAGCTGGAGGACAGGCACCCAGAACATGTCATAGAGGAGAGAGATTCACCAGAGAGTCCTGAACCAGAGATGCCAAAATCAACAGCTCAAGTCTCCACTAAAAGTTGCTCTAGCCCTGCGGTGGCCTCCACTCCACCTCCTCCTGAACTACGGGAGCCTAAAGAGGAGGAGGAGGAGATGGAGGTCGGGAATGGAATAGATAGAGTTGTTGATGGCAAAGCTGACAAAGGAGACAATGCCAGAACAAGTGAGGAAAAGATGGAAGTGGATGATGGCAAGACTAAAGCCTCATCCACAGATGGAGGAGAAGCAGGTGTTGCTGCACCTGCTGCTTCTGGAGCTCCATCCCGACCCCTCAAAGTCAGAATAAAAACAATAAAAACCTCCACAGGGGGAATCACCAGAACTGTCACAAGGGTAGCACCCAAAGGTGGCGCCACAGGGAAAGGTTTGGATCCTAAAGCTCAAACTGGGGAGCATAAGGTGTTGGGAAACAAGGCCCAAAAACTTGAAGCTTCCCCAAGTCACATGTCAACAACATCCCAGAAAGTAAGTGCTCTCAATGCTCTGCCTGTGTCTACACTTGCAGCCAGCAGCGTCATGTTAGCTGCTGCTACAAAGGTTCAAAACAAGATGGCTGCATCTGACAAGGCCAAGGTTTCTGCCACTGCCGTAAGCATCACTAAATCTGCCGCCCTGCCTGTAACTCCAGCTGTGGCCTCCTCTCCCAAGTTCTCAGTTGCTTCTGGTGGGATCAGCGTACGTACAGCCACTAATAAGACGGCTAATGGAGGCAGCGGCACCATTATTAGTGGCAGCCTCCAGCCAAACAAACCCGCCTCCATTGTCAACAGCACAGGCGCTGTCATTTCGCGCAGTCAGTCGAGCCTGGTGGAGGCTTTTAACAAAATTCTCAACAGTAAGAACCTTTTGCCGAGCTACAAGCCTGACCTGTCGGCTCTTCCTCCACCTGAGTGGGGTCTCCC
Organism: Polydactylus sextarius; assembly: GCA_016801845.1. Lineage (NCBI taxonomy): Eukaryota > Metazoa > Chordata > Actinopteri > Polynemidae > Polydactylus > Polydactylus sextarius. The sequence goes on from CM028927.1 coordinate 12,341,950, forward strand.
ACTCCCAGCCACGGGGTACCGCTGCCTGGAGTGCGGTGACGCTTTTGCCCTGGAGCGCAGCCTGGCTCGACACTACGACAGGCGGTCGCTCCGCATCGAGGTGACCTGCAACCATTGTGCTAAGAGACTGGCCTTCTTCAATAAGTGCAGCTTGCTGCTGCATGCAAGGGAGCATAAGGAGCGTGGGCTGGTCATGCAGTGCTCACACCTGGTCATGAGGCCGGTCACCATGGAGCAGATGATTGGACAACAAGACATAACACCCATTGGTGGTAAGTATAGCTGCAGTTAACTATTATTTTTATTATTTGGTTAACCTCATTTAGTCCTGAAATCTAAATGGTGTTCCCATGTGACATCCTCAAAAGGTCTTGTCCAAAACTCAAAAATATAAATTTTCTATGATAATTGACGAGCTACTGTGCTACAGTTTGATAATAAAATAGTTCTGTTGACCAACTAATCTTCATCAAGTGAGTTTGATACTTTTGGAGTCAACATCCAGTCATCATGTTGACATGCTAGAGCTGCAATCTGTCACTCTGTTTATTTTTCAGGCCATAAAATGTCAGAAAAGATCATCGTCATTTCCTAGAGAGTTCATGGTGACGTCTTCACATTGCAACAGTCCAAAATTTTGCTGAATGAGCTGAATATTAAAAAATGAGAAGCAGGAAATTGATAGTTATTTTTGTTTTATATATATATATATATATATAAAAAAAGATTGTGACCTTTTGCATTGTATTTTTTACATGATTTGTTCATTTGTGATTCACTTCCATTGACCATTTCGTGTTTGTCTCTTCTGGTTTCCACTCTTTGGCTGACCAGGCCTGCTCTCCTCTTCGTCCTCTCCCCCAGTCTCCTCTCCCTCCACCACACCCAGTGGCTCGGCCATCTCCGCCAACTCCGCCAACTCCAGCCCACTGAAGGATGCTTCTACTCCAGCAGCATCTCAGCCTCGACCGGTCCGCCGGGCACCTCAGGGGCCCCAAGCTCTGATGCCTCTGCCCTGCAAGAAGGCCGAGGGGCTGCAGTACAATAACTTCAAATGTCCAGAGTGCCAAATACAATTCTCTGGCAAAGCCGAGCTGGTCACACACTTCCAGCAGATCAGAGCTGCTCCCAACTCTGTGAGTCTTGGTGATGATGGAACAGTACGTCATGCTGCTGCTTTCTGATTGTTTTGTCTGACTTTCCTGTTCTCCTGCTCCAGACATGTACGCAGTGCTCACCCCCCATGATGCTGCCAAACTCATGTGCCGTGTTTGCGCACCAGAGGATCCACAAACACAGAGCGCCCCATGTTTGTCCTGAGTGTGGGGGTACGGCCCGACATGCCAGTTTCCAGACTCACCTGGAGGAGGCCTGTCTTCACTTTGCAAGGCGCATTGGCTACAGGTGTGAAAACACTTAACAAAACAAATTCCTCACACATTATATGATTGATATGGTAAACAGCTGCTTAAAGATCCCATTAGGATCAGATAAAACAGTTTTTTGAGAGCTTCAATGTGTTATTTGATCATTAACTTTCCATGTTCAAGTCAGTAAAGAACTGTAGATCCCCAATTTATAGAAAGGCTGTAAAAGATGAACAATCTTGTCATTATATTGATTTTTTTATTACTACCATAACAATCATATATGCTATAACACCACCTAGTGTTGCAACAAATTATTGTTTTCGCGATTAATAAACTGATTGATTATTTGCTTTGTTTTAATTTTATAATGTGGAAGTTTTAAGGTTTGTAGGACATTTGATGGAGGTTTAACGAGTCATATTTTGCTTTGTCAAGATGCTCGAGTTGCCAGGTCGTGTTCGGAGGGTTGAACTCCATCAAGTCCCACATTCAGACTGCTCATTGCGAGGTCTTCCACAAGTGCCCGAGCTGCCCCATGGCCTTCAAGTCTTCCCCCAGCGCCCAGAGCCACATCAGCACCCAGCACCCGACGCTCACCGGAGGACAGGCCAAGTACGTGAGCTGCTGTTACCAGTTTGAAGCCAGTTTGAAAATTACGTCACATTTTGTAATCAAAAAATATAAATTATTTTTGTCTTTTGCAGAATGATCTACAAGTGTGTGATGTGTGATACGGTTTTTACCCAAAAACCTTTGCTGTACATGCACTTTGACACTCATTTAGCCAAGCAAAAAGTGCACGTGTTCAAGTGTCCTGACTGCACGAAGCTCTACGCCCAGAAAGGTTCAATGATGGAGCATATTAAGGTGCGTTTAAAGATGAGTTAATACTATGATATGAATTTGTGATTTTAGATAATAAAGTAAAGGATAGTGTCACTTCCTTTTTGCCTTTTATGTGTTGCCCATTCATTGCTTTTTATAGTGAATGTGGTGTCAACAAAGGCATACAGTAAATCTTGGACTGGCCTTTGCAAGGTTTCCTGTTCGGGTGCCTTGTCCTAAGTTCTGTCTCAAGTACAGCAGCTATTTTAATAAAGGAACTGAGTTCATTGAGTTTTTAAATGTAAATGAATTCACTTTAAATGCTCTTTTTACCTTTTATGTTCTGTCACGCTCCCCTCAGACCGCTCACAGAGGCCCATCAGCCAAACAGGAGTCTCAGTCCGATGCGTCTAACCCCGCCTCAGCCCCGGCCAACACATCCAGTTCCTCCGGCCTCAAGTCAAAATCCTCCGGAAAGCCTGACAACTCTGATGGCGAAGACTGGGGTAGGGAACAGGAGGAAGAGGAGGAGGAAGATGATGAAGACGATGATGCAGACGAGGACTACGAGGCTCCTGGGAATCACTCGACTGCAGCAGGGGGCAGCAGTCACCCCACCGCTCCCACAGAGTGGACCTGCCCCCAGTGTCAGACCACCTTCACTGACAATGACGACTACCTGAGTCACGTGAGGCTGGAGCACGGCAAGGTGGGACATACTTACCTCTGTTATTTATTTTAATCTGATTATAATGAGGCCAGTGACACCAAGTTTGACCTGTTTAACCAGCTGCTAGATGGACAATGATCTCTGATAGTAGGCGGTAAAGTAGACGGCGGCCATCTTTAATTTCCTACCAGCACTGTCATACATTTTATTGAGTTAATACGTTTTTTATCTTATCTCCTTCTGCCTCCCTGTGTGTGTGTGCTGCCAAATTCAGTTCCCTTGTCGTATCTGTGGAGGCACATTCAGCACTTCTTCCAGCCTGAGACGTCACGAACGAGTCATTCATGAGGGCAACAAACGAGTCTTCCATTGCCAGTAAGTAATTCGAGCTTTCATCTGATACATGTTTTCTATTTTGTCAGGCGATAAATCCAGAACTAGTGAAAGTCTATCTCTTCAAGTTTTTACTAAAAAGTAGTTTTAATTGGTCTATTTAAGAAAAAGAAGCACAGAAATGCCGCTTGTATCTTAAATAAATCTATCAGTTTTGGACAGTATCAGTTCCACTGTAATAATTAGACCTAGAATTTGCACAATAGTGTAATCTTGGTGCCGGATTAAATTAATTCAACTCTGTAATTGCTTTTCAGATTCTGCACAGAAGGCAAACGCACCTTTGGTAGTCGGTTCTTATTGGACAAGCACATTCGGCTCCATCACAGATCCACAGATGGACAGGTGAGTGGAGACAGAGGATATGAACAGGATTTTGTCTAATGTCTTATGTTAATTAATATATTTGCTTTTGGGTTTGCAGCCTATGTAAATTACGTAACTATGTAAACTACTCTTGTAGTGTTGCAAATGTTTAGTCTGTCTCATCTCGTGTCCTCAGGGTCCCCCCATGACCAGGAAGCGTGCGGCTACAGGAGGAGAAGGTCCAGGTAGCTCCTCAGAACATGATGGCGAGGGTGCACCTCCGGTAGCCCGGGCAGGAGACGAGGAGGAAAATGCCACAGAGGACGGTGAGGATGGAGGTGGTGGTGGTGGTGGTGGTGGCGGCGGCGGCGGCGGCAGCGGCAGCGGCCCTGCAAAGAGAACCAGGGCGTCTGTGGCATCGACGTCGCTCACACCCGAGTTAGAGGAAGAAGACAACGTTTTCCGTTGCGTCCCGTGCGGCTTCTCCACCGAGGACGGGGCGGAGTTCCAGCGCCACATCCCCCAGCATCGGGCCGACACCGCCTCCTTCCAGTGCCTGCAGTGCGGCGTCTGCTTCGCGTCGGCCGGGTCTCTGAGCAGGCACCGCTTCATCACTCACCGCGTGCGGGACAACCAGAGCGATGCCGACCGCGGCACCCCGCGCGCTCACGGCTCCCCCGACGGCTCGCCCGCCGGCTCCCCGCAGGCGCTGGGCGAGGACGGCGACGGGAACCTGAGCTGCAAGGTGTGCGGCCGACGTTTCGACAAGGCCACGGACCTCAACACCCACTTCAGGACCCACGGCATGGCCTTCCTCACCGCACACAAGACAGACAAGCCCCAGTAGAGGCTGCTCTAGTGGATCCTCTGACACTGACAGATCATCTACAACAACAAGTCGAGGGTCACGCTCGAGGAGGGAGGTGGTAAATCATGAATGTTGAGATGAAACGGAGCTGCTTCCCGCAGTTTTTTTTAGCTACCATAAACAGTTTTAATCTACAGCACCTCTTCTGTGCGATTGTAACTGCATGTTTGATCATTTTGCTGGTCACGAACGCACCTGTGATAGTGGAACGGCTCTCGAACAGCCCCCCGAGTAAAGCATTTTATATATCAGCCATACTGTGTTTAATACGTCTCGTCCTTCCATTTCCATCACTGTCACTCTGCACTGAGTATAGCCACTTGCCTATCTCTTCATGTAACACACACTTTAATACATACACCTCCCACTGTACCCACCATAGCTGTAGTACTGATATTTTTATACTTCACCGTTCATAGTTATATTTGTTTGTTTCATGTCCATGCTTGTTTTTCTGGCCTGAGACCAGTTTTAACAGCTCCAGATGCTGGAGCTGAAAACTGATTTCAAGCTCAAAGTTCTCAAAAGATCTAAAACATGAGGGGGATTATTTTTTGTTTTTTTTTTTTTTTTTTTGGAGAATTTGACACTGAGTTTTATGTTGCTATAATATTTATTTATATAAAACACATTACTGCTCTTGGTTTTTGTGTGAGTCTGTTGCATCAAATCTCACTAGACATAGTGCGATTTTACCCGCAACAGAAACACGAGATGCGACATCTTGAACGGCATTTCATATAGGAGATGAGGTTACCGGACGTCTGTAACCTGTGTAGTGTGAATAATGTGTGATGTTGTTTATTGTTAAGCTAGAAGAAGAGAGGTCAGGCTTCCTGCCAGTAGTATATGTGTACGAGTTTTGCCATGTAAATACATATAATTACACTAAAAGAAAGCGTTCTGGTTTTAGTAACTTGTTATGAAAATGTGAATACGTATAGTATTTGTACTTGTACTGTTCCCTTTTTTTTTTCCAAAAAAAACATTGAAGTTTAAAAGTAAAAAAGAACCCCCCCAGAGGTAGCTATACATTGTAATTACAAGCAGAGGGAGAGCGTGGGGGGTTGTGTTGTCTTAATGTGTATGAATACAAATGTTTATCTCTTTGAGATGGTTCTTTTTTATCTACAGATTCAGTGCTTGCTGTACTCACATTTCTTTTGTATGTTTCAAAAAGGCCCTTCGAGTGGATTTTTTTTTTTTTGTTTGTTTTTGTTTGTTTGTTTGTATCTTTTATATGTCATGCTATCATATTTATATAGCTCAATAGTGGAAAATTTCATGTCATTTTCTTTTTCCATGGTTGTGGTCTGCTTGCTGAAATGCCATACACTTTTGTGCTGTTTCGAAATAAATGTTTAAAAGATGATTGACTCGTGCAGCCGCTTCATCTGCAGAGTTGAGGGTCGACTACAAACCAGTGTTTGCCGCCTCGTTCATATTACATATTATTATACTGTACTATTTACATACTACAATATGCCACTGATTAAAAGTTCAACCAGATGGTGGCGCTTTAGGAAAAGTTAAGGGATCACAAAAAATATTTAAGATTAATCATCTTGGATGCCAATTATTTTTTAGATCTTTAGATTAGATTAGATTTTTTTTTTTACTATAAATGAAGAAAATATTGAGAATCATAAATAGTATGTTTTTGCTCCACAATTCCAAATACATGAATCACATACATTTAGACATTTGTTATGGTTATCATACCAGTAGTGTTTACTTTTTACATGCGTTTTTTTTTTTCCCCAAACTAAGTAGGTTTTTCACACGCTGGCTCCACCCCCTCCAGCTCCAGTCCAGGTTTCCCCTCATCTGCCTCCTGACATGAGGTCTGTAGCTCAGACGGAGTTGGAGGATGGTGGACTTCAATCATCAGTTCGTAGATTATGGTTCCCAGCAGCGCTCCGACGCAGGGGGCCACTATAGGTACCCACCACCAGCCTCCTCCAGCCCTGAAAAGTTTTATTAGTATTATATTCATTATAATGTGGAGCAACAAAGTGAAAAGTTCAGATATACAGTGTCTGGAGTGAAACTACTAACGTGAAAACATCTACTCCCCAGCCGGCGATGTACGTGTACAACCGAGGTCCAAAATCCCGAGCTGGGTTCAGGGCGTAGCCGCTGTTTGAGCCCATTGAGACACCGATAACCAACACCACGGCTCCCACCAGGACGGGCTGAAGACCCTCAGGGATGGAGCCGTTCCTCTGGTCCCCGAGAGCCAGGACACACAGCAACAATGCAGCTGTGCCTATCACCTGGGTAACATGGGAATCATTAGATGTAGTAGATGAATGTAACCCACTAGTGAGTAACAAGCTTTTACACTAAAAAAAAAAAAAGACAGTGACAGTATCTGACCTGGTCCATGACACCTCCCCACACACTGAGGTAGTCGGCTGGGTAGGTGGAGAATATTCCTGCTGTGGCATTGGGACCAGTCACCGTCAGTGCACCTCCACTATACGTCAAGATGGCATCTGAAAAACACAAATACACGTGAACCTCATTGTAACACTGGATGACGGGTTTCTTGTGTTTCTGATTGTGGTGAAAACTCACCATAGTACTGCAGATCAACCGTGGCTGCAGCCAAAAAGGCTCCAAGTATTTGGAAGAAGACGTAGAAAGGCAACTTGAACCACTGATGCCTGCCCAAAACGCACAAACTCAGAGAGACAGCAGGGTTCAGATGGGCTCCTTGTAAAAAGAAATAGTCTGTTAATGAAACTGAGCTGCAATAAACATATGAAAGAAAAATTTATGCCATTCATCAGATGTGAACATATCTATCAACAGTATTTCTGGTGCTGGGCACAATTTAGGGACTGTAAAAAAAATTATTATAGGTGTAGAGGAAGTGTGGGAATCTTTTTATGGCCTTAGTTTGTTCCTAAATGTGTTCATTTCTGTCTCTGTATCAGTTTTTACCAGTCAGGGGCTGGTATTGTTTGTATCCTGTACATCCATATGTGTCATAGCAAAATATTTTTCCTGGAGACACCCACTGTAGCGGGAACTACCCAAAACCACCTCAGTGGGAGTTCCTGTTGAAGTAGTCATTTCCAGGACCACATTTTTGCCATAATGATACACACACAGATTCCCGAGGTTAAAACAACACTGGTAAACAAGACCACAGAGCACTGATGGGTCAAAAGGTCAACATGTTGTATGATCTCTAATTTTAAGATTTAGGACTGAACTACTGAAATCTGAAACAAAAACCCAGCAGCTACATTACCCAACATGGCAACGTTAGAAAGTCCTCTAGATTTGTGTTTTTACAAAATGAAGATATGACATAATTTTTCTAAAATCCCTTGCCTGAGACTCCACGAGACACAAACACCCCAAACGTTACTCCCAGGGCAAAACCTAGATTGATGGACAGGTACTGCCCCTTCTTGTCTTCAGTGGTCGTCACCTGGGCAACGGAGCCGCATCCAAACAGCTGCAATCACACGAGACGAAGAACTGAGCTTCATCAACAGGATATAACGTGCAACAAAGACACTTATCCAAATATGTGTGTTTGTTTGACTTTAAATAGTGTTTGACCTGACACTGTACAGTTAACACAGGATGTTACAACACAGGTAAACAACTACATGGTACTACTTCGGTGTAATCTCCTTTTTTATGAACTTCATTACCAAATAACCTGCTTTATGATTTGTGCTGTAAATGTTTATTGCCCTGACAGGTGAGATAGTCATTAGATAAAAACCATCGAGATAAAAACAAAACTAAACGGACACCACAAGCAGTGACAAAAAAAATACTATATATTCTAAAATCACAGATATTCTAAAATCTAGAATGTAGATTCTAGAATCACAGATGAATCACTCTTCATCCTTTTTTTTTTTTAACATTTTACCTCACCCATCCTCCCCCACCCCCTCACTCACTCACTGTAACACATGCTCTTATATTCTGTCTCTTTCAGGCCAAAGTCCCTGGTTATCTATTGTGAATATTCACTAGCTGCTTCAAAACACGAGGAAGCATGGGAAACTGTCAAATACTTGATGTTGTGTTTATTGAAGATTAAGAAAGAGATTTTTTTTAAGAGTTAAGAATTAAGAAGAGATTTATAGTTTTACAACTTTAACATTGAACTGAATTAAATGCATAGTTCTGCATCTGATGGAACAAAAAGGGAATGAATAAAAATAGACTCTAGTGTTGACATGAACTGTTTTCAGAGGGTGACATCTTTGCTGTACTAAGACAAAACATGTCTTACATTTACCAAATCTTTAAGAAATACTCACAATCAGCACATAGACTCCGAGGCATTCAGCCATACACTCCCTGACCAGCTGGTTTCTGATCCGACACTTCTTCAGCAGCCTCTCCATCCTCGACGTTTCCTCTGCACCGTCCGGCCACAGGTGAGCTCTCAGAGTCGGGACACCGGCATCAGACGGATCTGACCTGCACAGCACCGCACCGTCCGCCTGACTGAGCAGAGTTTGCCCTTTCATACTGGAGCTGAAGACTACGTCACACACTTTATGACATGGCTGAGGTGGAGGTGTGTGAGCGGGTAGCAGAGGAGAGTAGTTCACTTTGTAGGACATGATTTAAGAGTCTGCTTTCATCACAGAACAGAACTGGACCCTTGAGAAGAGTCTCTTCGTTTTGTCTCACTTGGTTGTGTTGATGTCATCTCACCTGGTTGAAATTGGCGCTGATTGTTCCTCTCATTTGATTGGTCATTTCAAGATGTGACATCACGGTCCAGGCCACCAACCGTGTCTGTAATTTACCACAATACAACAAAAACTGACAGATTTTGACAGCTGACAGAAGTTATACTGCAAATAATTTCAATTTATGACGCATATCTATTATAAATCACATTACAAATTCATTTTGAGACATAAGACACAAGTCAAGAGATATGAAGTCTGTGATTTATGATATTTTAATCATACTCCTTTATGATATCTGCACATTAGAGACTGTAAACGAAGTTTTCAGTTATTTATCACTGAATCTTGAGGAAGCCATGGACGTAAAGAAACGTCTCCAACCACCCACAAACACAAAGACCAAAGAGTTTAAACATCAGAGAATATTGATTCAAAGTGATACACTAGTAGCTGATGGAGAATACCCGAGTTAGGAAAAAGCTGTTTAATTTCTGTTTATTAAAACGGTTCACAGTGGCGCTGTTTTCTCTGAAGTCAAGGATAAATCCTGTTTTCAAAGAAAAAAAAAAAAAAAAAAAAAAAAATCCAGGTCAGTGTTCATTTTTACTCCCTTCTCGAACTGACCAAGGCAAGAACAGCTTTTGATATTTCACAGATGAAAGACCGCTTTGTTGTTTATTTATTTATTTCAATTTTAATTAAAACATGTATTTCCATACATCCCGTTACACAGGACTGTAGAGAAGAAAGAACAAAGTGAATGTGGAATAAGCTGGAAAAAAAAAAAAATAAAAGAAATTTAAAAAAGACAGTAGACAGGTGGACAACAGCACCGCGCCTTCATAAACGAGATGATAAAGTCTGATTCCAGATTAGATAGATGAAGGTGGGTGGGAAACAGGACGACATGAAAAGACATAAACAAGAACAGACCAAGCTGCATTTCTGAGATGGTGCTGCCATGTTTCAACTCACATCTAATGCTGGAAACTCCTCAGTTAATTATTATAGTTGTATGTGGCAAATAAAATTCATACACTCACACATACACATGAACACTAGTTTGTTTTCTGCTCCAAACTAAACAAAGAGAATTATCCATAAATCATTCACAGCAATAGTGTCTGTCTGGATCTACTGGATTGTTTTAATGTCAACTCAAAGTAAGTGAAGATGTTATGAAATAATAACATACTAATGTTATTGTAATGATAAAAGCAGAGGTGATGAATAGACACTGTCATCACAACCAGATAAAACAGCCAGAGTTACTATATATGGTCATTTATCAAAGTAGTTTAGGGTAGAAACACAAAGTGTATAAAAATAGCGTGATCATCAAGTTAACTAAAGGAAGACGATCTTTTATGGCTCTTTGATAAAGACTGTTATACAAAAGCAAAACCTGTAAAACTGAAATTATGAGACCAGGATCTGCAGTACAAGGTAATTACGACAGCAAAATAAATAAAATGTGTTTATTAAGCCTTGTCAAATTTACTTTCACTTCTCTCTCTATCCGTCTCTGTATTTGCGTAACATTGGCTCAATAAAAGTTTAATAAATCAACAGTCAGTTTTACTTGTTTCACTTCACCAAAAATAATAGGGGGAAAAAAAGGAAGTAAATATAATAATTCTCTTTATTTGATTCATCACACATTCACATCGATACAGGCCTGTCTACGGGACAGTACAAAAATAAATTATGTAATTGTGAATTGATTGTTGCCTCCTGTGGCTTCAGGATTGGCAGATTCTGGTCTACATGGTCGGTCAGAAATCCAGTGCTATCGACAGGCCAGTGACCTTAAACCAAAACCAAATCATTTTGGCAACTGAATGGTCATGAAATTGTTCTGACCATATAGATGTGACCTATAAATATGCCTTCAACTCACAGCTCTACAGAGATACTCATATACTGAAATATTTTCTTTTTAAACAAAAGCTGGTCACTCAGTCCAGAGAGTGTACTTGACTTTACGTGTTATTTAAAACCTCCAAAGAACTTAGAGAACAATGAGTCGTCATCCCGCATGTCTGAAAATGGCCTCTGACCACCTGGAACAAAAACAAGGATAAGTATTTTAAAAGAAATCTCAGAAAACAAGTAAACTAAATCAGCCTAACAATGAGGATAAACTCACCTGGTAGAGCAGGACCACTTGGATGGTCTGGTCCTTCTGAGCTCCCAGGACCTCCTGAGCGGGTCACTGTGGTTTCCTCGTTGCCTTGTCCATCTCGGACTGTTCTCCTCTCCTCTACAGTCTGACGCACAAAATCATTCACTTACAAGTAGTAACATATATAAAAAGGACCTTGTTTACTTTCATATTCAGATATAGAGATAAATAGTTTCTCTCACCCCATCTGGTTTCACCACTTTTGTAACTGTAACTGATTGAAAGAATGATTTGATTCTGGGCTGACTCGGAGCCTGACCAGCAGGTGGCATCAAGATCTGATCCAGGCCCCCAGAAGACACGGCAGAGTCCAGATCTGGAGAAGATTGAAAGTTCAATTAGCAGAATACAAGGCAGAAATCACTCATCAATTATGTAAAGAATTAACATCACCACCTACCTCTGTCTACTTTACGCTCCTCCTCTGGAACTCTCTGTGGCCCCCGTCTCCAAATATCATTGAACTTTAAAGATATAACAACAGTTAATACAGTTGAAATTGTTCCTTAAGCAAAAATCACAACTGAAATAGTGAATAATGTCTCATTTACTCTGGAAAAAGGGTGGCCATCGTGTCTGGGTTCTGTGAATGGTCCTGGTTGAGGCTCTTGTCTGCCACTGTCGGGGGTTTTCAACATGAAGTCTCTCAGGGGGTTTCCACTAGATCTCCTCTCTGCTCCGTCCTGAGACGGTGGTGGCAGGATACTAGGGACACCTTGAGAGAAATTCAACACAGTTAGATAAAAACAAGTCTGGATAAGGAAGATGAAAACAGTGATCATGGCTTTGTGGTTTGTACCAAACTGTCCAGACTCTGACTGTCCGTCCCATCGTCCCAACTGGGAAAAAATCTCCTCCATCTCTCTGAGGACATGACCGAACACCGGCGGCTCCTGGATCCTCATCCCATCCGGACCAAAACTGAAACCAAACCTCCAGGCGCTGTCAAAGGGATCCTGCTGGTCTCCACGGTAACCATCATAGTAGAATCCATCTTCATCATCATCATCCTCATCCTCATGTGTCATGGCATCAAAGAACGGGTCCCTGATACATTAAACAAAATGGAAATTTGCTCATGTCATTAATTAATAGATTCCAAATCACTCAAGCTTATTAGCAGCCAGGACACTTAGTCTAAATAAAACTGTTAGCACGCTAGCTGAGAGACCCCCTGGTGTTTTCCTGGAAGATAAACACTTCTATAATCTTGACCTCGCTGACAAAGCTGACTGTCTAAAGCTGCTTCAATAACTTACCGACCCAGCTCCGAGCACAGCACGGGGCCAGGTTAACGTTAGCAAACTTCCATTAGCTTAGCTTAAAAACACTTATGTCCTCGGCTGCATTAACTTACCTTCGGCCACGGTTATGGCCTCCAGGTACCCCGAAGAACCCGCGAAATAAGTCAAAAACACTCATTTGAGGCCTGTTTTACCAAAAAAAATAACTAATTCATAACTACAACATATAGTAAATACACTAAGCGGCAGTGTCGCTACTGTCAACAGTGTCGGAAAGTGTTCTGGATTCTTCAGGATGACGTAACCAGTGGTGATGTTACGTTACCGTAAAGAACGGAAGACACGCGCCGAAGAAAATTAGAGCACGAGCTGGAATATTCGAGATTAGAAAAATAAAAATACTGACGGCACTGTTAATTTGTTAAAATAGATTCTAATTAACAAGAGTGCAATAGGTATATATATATATATATATATATATATATATATATACACACACACATATATAACCAACTATATATGCTTTGTTGAATTAATCCCAGTTTATACATTAAACATTTATGCAACACTATGAATGAGTCATATTTACTTTAAACTTGTATGAAGAATGTATGTTTATTTACTGTGATATTGCTCATTTTGCAGCAGTGAAAGACCCAAACAGTTCTTCCACAACTGTAAACCTAGGAGGATTACTATTTATTTATTAGTTGATGGTTTATTAAATGCACTGGATTTAAAAAGTGAAAAAAATGAAGTGGTATAGTAGGATATAACGAAATATTTCAAGTGCAAGTGACTCAGTTGTACATGTGTACAGTATACCTGTCTACCTGGGTAAAGGTAGGTAGGTAGGTATACACCACTGCTTTTCATTTAATATCTGGTTATTTAATATCGAAACTACAAAACCAAGTAAGAAAACAGGTCATGTTACTCTTCTGTCAGGACCAGCAGCATGGCCGTACATTGATGACATTCATCACAATGTAAAAGCTCATGTTCTGAAACTGGCAACAAGTCCAGCAACACCTTACATATTTAGCAGATCCGCCCATTCAGCAAATAGCTGTCACAATTGCATAGAGCATAATATTTAAGAGTGTAAAAAAATCTCGTAAACAACAAAAGAACAAACAAATATCTGGAGACGTGCTGTGTTTGGAGTTTAATCTGGTACTGCTGATCCCCCAGAGTGTGTTAGATAACGCAGGCCTAGAACAGAAACCAACCCTATAGCTTTCGAATCAGATGGTTTCAGTTGTGTTAAACACTTGATGGCACAAGCTTCATTTTTTTTTTTTTTTTTTAAACAGTGTTTGTCAATCAACCAAGCGCATCAACACACACAAACACTGAGCATCACCGTCAAACCACTGGAAGATGATGCTGCTGCATTTTTACAAGCCACATGAGAAACAAATATAGTTTCTTAAAAGACATTCACATCCAAAATGATGAAAATGTCTTTTTCTTGTTTATTTACTTAATATTTATATATTTTTACAAAATAAAAAAAATATATGAAACAAAAAAAAAAAAAAACCAGAACAAAACAAAACAAAAAAGCTAACAAGTCTGCAAGGATTTGAGAAGGAAAAAGGAGAAAGCCATCGAACAAACAGGGACTACAGTACTTGTGTTTTTTTTTTATATATGTACAAGACAAGTTTATCCATTTAAATTGTTTTTTTGTTGTTTTTTTTTTTAAAACGCACAGTACAAAAAAGAAAAAAAAAAAAAAAAAACTGACAAAAAAAAAAAAAAAAAAAAAAAAAAAAAACCCATAGTACAATTCTGTCCATCAGTATTCAATGCTGCAGATTTCCTTACAATGTCAGGGGGACAGGTGGTGGAGCAGGGAGGAGGTGGGGGGGCCTCAGAAACAAACAAAATAACACACACTGGAAGGCAGACTGGGTGTGTATTGGCCTTGGAAATCATTTAACATCTCTTGCAGAGTAGATGCAACCTTTTATGCAACGTATTTATAATTAATGGGAATAGTTACTGTACAAGTTGTTGTCGGATAATGAAAAAAAGTTCTGTGCTAGGCAAAAAACAAAGCACAGTACACAACCACGGCCCCTTTGTGTGTACAAACATGCACGCAGTCACATGACAAACACACTTTTCCTCACAGTCCAAGCCAGTGAGCTCGCTTATATGTCTTTATATATAATATATCTATATTTGGTAAAAAATAAACTTCACAACTCTACCAATTTAGAGAATTGTTTCTTCAAACTTAAAATGACATAAAAATGAAAAAAAACAAAAAAAAAACAAAAAAAACAAGAAAAACAAAAACATTTAACAGCAATTAATCAAACTACTGTGTTTGGAAATTTTGTGTGGGAGGGGAGTTTCCACCTAAATTAAAGAGTGGGGAGTTGAGGGTGAGAAATACAAAACCAGCCTGTCCCCCCACCTTCAGATATTACTTCATTCCTCCCCATCAGCAAGAAAACAAACAGGGAAAAAGACAAAAAAAAAAAAAAAAAAAAAAAAAAAAAAGCACAGGAAATGTTCATTCTTTTAGAAAACAGTTCTATGTTACATACAAGTGAAAGAAAAAGGGGTGGAGCGGAGGGATAAACATGATACAAATTCCCAACTTTCAATATTTCACCTCATAACAGGGTTTTTCTATAACCATTTACCTCCGATCACCCCTTCACCCCTCTTTTCTACGCACTTCCCGTCCCTCCCACGCAACCATGCATCATTACAGTGCTCGTTCTCTCGGCACAGCACCTCCTCTGACCGCGGTCAGAGCTGTAGGAGTGCTGGGCCAAGAGACAGGGGAGGGAAATCTCTGCAGGAATAAGAGGGAGTTTATATGTGGAGACTGCGGAAGGAGTGATGAGCCCCCTCCTTGCTTCTGTCAACAGTGGGGGTGGGGGGCCCGGACAGTAGGTGTTAGTTTGCTCCCCAGTTGTAGCTGTTGTATGCCGACTTGTTGATCTGAGACTTCTGCTGAATGGAGGCGTTCTGGCTGCGCTGTCCAGTGCCGCTCTGTGGAGAGACGAGAAATCAGCGAGGTGTCGCATCACAGAGACGAGACGACTGTTCAGCTCAATACAGACTTTATGATTCACTTGACAAGGACAATCTTAAATGACACAGTGTTAGTTTTTTTTTTTTTTAATGCATCGACTTGTCACTTAAACGAACACTAACATATGTTTACATTCACGCTGTGACATAAGCAAAACACAGTCTGTCTTTAGTGTTGCAATTAATCCAAAACAAGTCCAAGTAAACAACTAAAGACTTGGGTTATGACTAAGGCCTCGTTTACACAAAACGCCGTCTCTGTGTAAACAAGAGACCTAAACAGCAACATACTTCACCAGATTCACCTACTTTTGCGTTTACATCGTCTCTGTGTAAACAGCCATTAAGGTTTGCTTGACACCAACTAAAATATCTTGTATATATTACATCTGTAGCGTTAGTTCCTCCTGTGTAACAATGTTTATCTGTATTTCACATTGATCTTAATTCAAATTTAAAATAAAAATCAATAATTGTATGTGAAGTTGAGTGTTACATTTGACAATCATAAGGAGGCTTTGGCATCAGTTTGGCTCGTGTGCTTGGTTCCCTGACAATTCATTTAGACTGGTTTAAAAGCTGTTAATCAAACTCTGGCGCGAAAAATCTGTCAATCACGAAGTGTCTAGAGCAATCGCATACCTGTACATAATAAATACATTCATGCAAGATCAGTTTTTGCAGCCGAGATTGTATCCTACTACGCATGTTGGCTACTCGTTTAAAAACGGGAGTGAAACAATGCCCACGGAGCAACTTTATCCCCCAGCAGCGTCGGCTACATGACACCTGACGTCATCTTTCTCCTGTCGGTCAATAGATTTGACAGATGAGGTTCGGTTGCAGCCTGAGAACATTTCTGTGACATTACAGAGGTCGAAGGTGCAGTCGAGTCGCTGGAATTTAGTTTCCCTGTGTAGCGGTGGTGATGCAACACAAATTGCTCAACAAAGCCACTTTTCAGCCTCTATCGGTCCGCGATTACCTTTTGCTGAAAAAATATCAATTGTGGTCAGTGCACTAATGTATACTGACTGACAGGAAAGTCAGCGCTGTGAGCACTGAAAGCAAATCAGTCTGCTTCCTGTGCGTCTCTTATAACACGACAGCTCACAAAGAAAACCGCGGGGAGCATTTTAAGTTCCTTCACTTTAAACTTTAAATAAATCTCTATTAATAAATATGAAGATGATAAAAAAAAAAAATGATAAAATAAGATCTTGAATGGCTGGATTTAGATTTATTTATTGGGATCTGTGTGCTTTTAATGAATTTATGTTAACTTTAAGTTCTCACGCTCATGTGCTGCTGTACATACATGTTACCATGATCACAGCAGCAATGTTTATGTAAATGCAGCAACGCTGAAATCCATAAAGATCACTTCCTACAGTGTTCATACAACAGATGGATTTATGAGTAGTTGAGCTTCTGAATTCATGCTAAAACCACATTTTGAATCATCACAAAACACTGTGGTTTGATTTTTACATGTTTGTCGTGAAACCTCCCTTAGACAGTTATAATAAAACTGTGTGAAGACCAAACGAAGCAGAGCAGCAGAAGACAACAGTGTTTCTTTTCTCTAGGTTCACACCAACAAGTGAGACGAACAAACAGATGCAAATGAACGACGACACAAACGCATTCACTACCTGTCCGTCCTGCTGCAGGTGGTGGTGCAGAATTTGAGAATGGGGTTGTTGGTGCGGTGCTAAGATGTGCATGAACGGGGCCGGGGCGTAGCCAGCAGCAGCCGGGGGGTTGATGGGTCCCCCGCTCCCTAAAGCTGAGGGCAGGCTGAAAGAAGCCGCTGGCGTGCCAGCGTGGAAACCCTGCTTCTCAAACGACTGTAGGAGGGAAAGACAAAAAAAAAAAAAAAAAAACACATGTGCCAGATTTGGTCAGTCCCAGTGAGGCTAAAATAAAAAAAAAAAATAACATTCGTATAAAGGAAACAAGCAAAATAAAATAATAAAAAAAACCTTTTCCTGGGAGGAAGGATGTGAAATATTTATCTTAACATTCACGTTCAATAATTACCTGCGTCTTTGTGTAAACAGACCCTGAAATATCTGGTACCCCCGTGTTGCTCGATGTCACAGAGACTCCTGCAGAGACAAGGGAAACAGGAAACAAACACACTCTAAACGCTGCAGAACTGAACATGTATAAAGGGACCTAGATACTTAAAGAACATCACCAGTCACATGATTACAAGATTCTGATCAGAATTAATCTTATATAGTGTATTAAAACAAGAATAACATCTATAATACTAGAGAGGTTTTATATATTTGCATGAAACACTTCGATGCTTTAGAGTGTGAGAAAACATCTCTTTACTTAAAAGTAAAGAGAATCCCGGGAAATTTCATCTATGTCAACATGAGTTCATAGATGATTTGAGTAGAATTTCCCTTTGATGAGGACAACAAAGAGATGAGGTGAGGAGGTGGTGAAGAGGGATGAGGTGAACTGGGAGAGGGATGAGAGAGACAGAGAGAGACAGAGATGGTGGTGGTGTGGCAGTGCATCAGTTCCAGTCAGCCACTGTGGTTGTAACGCTGACCGTATCTGGTGGTTACTGCTCAGGTTGTTCTGGCACACTCTGACCCCCTGTATCGCCATAGAGACGCAGAACAGGGTCAACTTGTGTGCAAAACAAGACGGACTGGACACAGACACAAATGTCAGTCAAGTGGCATTTTCGTGACAAAAAACGTTAGCACCTCGAAGTCCTTAAAAAGACAGATTTGTGTTTTGTAAGTTCTCTTTGTGTTTAGTTCTTTAAATACATATGTGAACGCACACAACACCTGTAGGAGTGAGCATGAGTTATGAAATCACTGTCAATCATTAGAGTTATGGCTGCACTTAAATCATTATTTTTTATTTATTTTTTTTTAAATATCGTGCCCATAAAATCTTAATAAACAGTAAAATAAATATGCCCATCGATCCTCCTGAACCAAAGCTGTCACATAATAATACATACGTACTACTAGAAAAAAAAGCAGCAAATGTTTATGTTTGAAAAGCTGAAACCAGTCGTTATTAAAAGTGCATCACTCTCAGTCAACTGAACATGTTTAAACATCGTCACTCCACATACTGTTCGCTTTGCTTTCCATAACCATCTCTTGGCTCTTTCATTTGCCTGAACAGTCTTTGTCTAAAACTCTTTTGATCAGAAAATTCTATGCAAATATAGAACCAGATCGCGAAGAGCAGCAGAACAGGTTTACCATATTCTCTGCTTCAAACAATCAGCAACAACAAAACATAAAAAAAAAAAAAAAAAATCTATGGATGATACAATAATTGGAGTTTCCTCCGCTTAAGTAAATACACTCTAGGCTGGCGTCATTTCCTTCCTGCGTCGTTGTTTGCGTACACCATCAATAAACCTCCAGACATTTGTCATGGAAATGCCACAATACAACACTCCAAATATCAGAGCAGAAACATGGACAATCAAACCCTCGAGCACATCTTCACAAAGCAAATTTGTTTTCATTCTAGTAACCGGTCAGAGTGGTTGAGTGCACCCGCTTTCAATGGAGCTCTTCAAACTGAATATTCACTGCTCCTACTCTGTAAACTGCAGCTTTATTTTCATAGAGAATTGCAGACATTTTGTTGCCCTCTCCTGGGTTGTAACCTACTTCACCCGCAGGACGGCGAGCTTGTTACTCTGGAGACGGACACACCAGCGATGATAACATGAGTGAAGAGCAAGCAACACAGAGGGGAAAATGGGACAGCATCGACCAGAGTAACTCATCAGCTCATTGCAGCCTTTGTGAGCTGCCACATTTTTGATTCTAACGCTGATAATCAAGCGACATTAACTGCCTACAACATGAAACCCAGATTGGATTGATGATGAGTTACCCTGGAGGACAACAGGTGACAGACAGAATGGCAGACGAGGCTTGTAAGAGAGGCAGGCTGCGTTTGACTTTTGAAAAGCGTATGTAGTGACAGTTCTTCCCGCAGGCGCAGCTCATCAGCGATGAGGCAAAGGAACAAGAGCAAAGAGGAGGAGAGGGATGGTTGGTGACACAAGGAGGAAGACGGGAGGGACAGGGTTTTTCTTATTTGTTGTGTTTTTTTTTCTCTTTTTTTTTTTTTTTTTTTTTTTTTTTAAATTTGGCATGTGGCGGCACTCACCGACTCCAGGCCCGGTGACAGAGCTGGCTGGCTTGTTTTGTGCAGAAGCGGCAGCAGCCACGGCAGTGCCGTATCCGCCCTTACAGAAATCCCCACTCCCTGAAGCCTGGCCCACATCCTCATAGCCTGCAACAGTCAGACACACAGCCGCAGCCCACAGCGTTAGACACACCAGGCAGGGGGAGGCAGACCTGCCTCAAACAGTATTTGCAAATAATCCATAGCTTTTATTTGAAACTGTACCACATGGACAGGTTTTTAACCAAACTGTGACAATACAGATGGTGTCAAATCCTCTAGGTTAAACAATATACGAGCATTCGACTACTTTGACACCAACTGTATTGTCCTGTGTTGGCAAAGCCTACTCATCCAGTACAACTAGCAGGTCAGATTCAGTGCTAACCATCATTTGCAAGTACTATTTGACCCAAGTCCAAGGGGAGGAAGTGAGGGGACAGGCAGGGTGTGTGTGTGTGCGTGTGTGTGTGTGCATGAGGGAGGGGGGAGGTTGGGGGGTGGTGGTGGTGGCTTGAGTTGGGTGATGGCAGAAAGCAGCAGATGGTGCAGCTTAGAACAAATAGGTGTTGCACATGTGACCAGAGGTGGATACTGAGTGATGAATTAAAAGCACGAAAAAATAAAATAAAACAAAACAAAATAAAATAACAGCATCACTGAAAAAGAAAAAGAGAATATAAGATGATGGAGTAGATTCCAGAAGGCCACTAGGGAAAATACAAAACTGTTGAAAGAGTATGGGCTTAAAAGAGGAGTTGTGTTAAGAAATGTGGAAGATGATGGGTTCTCCATGTGCTGATGTGTTTGTGATGAATGTGTATGCAGGAGATGAGGTGGAGGGTGATGCCCAGGGGCAAACTCCACTTTCTGAAATGAGCAAAGCAAGCCATGGAAGACAGCAGGAGACCGATCACCTAACCCCTCTGTTATTTAAACGTGTACAGCCGGGTACTACTGATCAAGCTCTTCTTCTCGTCTTTCCCATCTGGTTAAAAGGCAGTCCCAAATATTTTATCACAAGAGGCCATTCAGTAAAAGTGAAGACATCTTTATAAAACAGCTGAATTATTGAGGTGTGTTCCTTGTGTTTAAAGAGCAGAGACAATATAATGTTCGAGATGCAGATGTATTTCCAATAGACATTTAGTTTAACTTAGAGGTCGATAGTTCAACTGAGAATCATCAGACGAGGATATTTTATGATCCATTATCAACCGTCCTGACACAAGCATAACAAATGCCTTCACACAAGCATCATGTCAATGCTTGCAGATGCTGCAGAGCTCAAATGAAATATGCACTCCACACCAATGAGAAATCAATGGACTCATTGCGAGAATCAGCAAGTTATTGGTATGCAAGTACACAGAGCAGGACCTGCATGACCTCTCTTAAACATGCTGTTTTAATAGGTTTTAGTGCCTCACCAGTGCTGTATCCATGGGAACCATAGCCACTAGCCTGCTGGAAAGGTGTGGCTGATGCATTGACGCCGACATTCACACCGTGCTGCTTTGACGAGGTAGGAGCCACCTGGATGAAAACAAATCAAGGTATGTAATTTCATCATGGCGCTAAAGCAAAAAAAAAAAAAAAACAGAAACTGAAAAGCTCAACAGTTTTGACTAATGCAGCGAGGTAAGAAAGGTCACAGACGCTATCAAATCCTGCCATCTGTTTTCCTTGAGACTTCATAATGTCATGTCATGTCATGTCATTCCTGCTGGGAGAATATTAAAAACACAAGAGCCAACTCAAGGTGGGAGGAGGACGGGAAAGGAATCTAAAGAGTTGACAAACTTGAGACGAGTCTAAAGTTTACTCACCGGAAACACAGCAGGTCCGTACTGGAAGGTGTTGGGCAGGCCTGGCATGCCAGTGTAGTATGGGAGGCTTGTGTAGCTGTAGCCAGGCGGCAGCGCTGGGTTGAGGAAGGTCTGCTGTGTGGTGTGATGTGTCTGGGTCTGGTTCTGTTGTGTCTGAGCTAATGTGGTGGCTGGAGCCGGAGATGAAGCATCACCTCGACCAAACTTTGATAAGTCACCTGAGTGGGGGAAGAACAGAGTAAAGATAAATTTTTTTTTTTTTTTTTTTTGCATGAACGTGCAGGTGAGAGCACGACAACCATCGCATCTCAGGTTACTTGAGGACATTTGGGAAGAATGAAAAAGAATGGTGTTGTGACTTGCTGTAAATGTGCTTTAGTTGGCAGGATGTTGAACCAGTTATGAGATGGATCGAACACTGTTAATCATCAATGACCTTCATTTATTCTACTGCTCTGATCTTTGTAACAAAGCAGCATTCATATTATATCTCAAGACACAAATAAACATTTAATACTGGAATCATGCTTATAAAGGGAAGTGATTAATACTGTCCCAATTCAGAGCAGTCCAGTGATGCCATATCCTGCTACATTTTATTTGAATTATTTCATGATATATACCAAATGTCTTTAACAAGGAAACACAAACCTCCAATGTGCAGCTCCACTACCAATCAGACACAGTAAGATCTATGTTTTATAGATGCCATTGTTAGTCGCTGGCTCACCAGAATAAGGGTTGCTCGTCAGGCTGCCCTCTCTGCCAGTCAGTGCTGTCGTGGGAGTTGCTGCAAAGGGGATGCTGTAATAATCCTGAAGAGATAAAAGTATTTTTTTTGTTTTACCAAAAATTCAGGCCCGTGAGATGAATAAGTACAACTGGTGAATTGTGCTTTCGTTGCTGCAGTTGAACCCACCAGCGGTATTCTTGTCTGCAGCATCTGTAAGTCATCATAGCCGTACACCTGAGGCTGAAACAAAGTAAGAAATGTGTCATAACCGTGTTAAGAACTATATAAATAATGGAACATTTTGTCTATGTGTTGAGTTTTTCCTCAACTTACAGGGTAGGCGTGCAGTAGCCCTGGCGCCATGATGTATGGGTTGGGCAGTAGAGGGGGCACTCCGGGTGGCAGGTTTGGAGGTGCTTTCCCTGTATGCACAAGATGATAAATATGTGTGTGTGTATATTTTATATATATATATATATATACACACACACACACACACACACAGATTTTGATTTTCCTCTATACTAAAACAAGGCTACATATTTTCTACCTTTGCACACTGAAAACATTTAATTATCAGTAAACTCAGGAACTACAAGAACAGAGCACCACACAATCAGTGCATGTCAATTCTGTTGCATCAAACCAAATATTAAAAATGTCTAAGCTGTATCAATAAAAAAAAAAAAAAAAACAAGACTGCATTACACCACAATACTATGAACCAGCAGAGGGAGCAGAGAGGGAAAACAACTAACGTGTCAAGAGAAAAAACAAAAAGCTTCAGAGAAAAAGCAAACGGGGCAAGATGAGTCAGAATCATGGAAACTCCGCCGCTGATGCTAAGGAAATGGAAACCAATTCATCAAAGAATGTGCTCTTATCAAATAAAAGGGCCACAGTGTTTTATCTCTTTTTCCAACCAACTTTCAAGCAACACATACTTCATGCCATCTTTTCGTACAGTGGCAGCAAATTAGGGCAACACCACAAAAATACATACAATCGCCAACACCAGAAAAATGCAAGAAGAAACTATCAAGACCACAGAGAACAGAAAACCCTGCAACTTGACCGCACAATCACAATCACTGTAACTATTAAACAACAGAGATCCAGCTATTAAATGTATAGAAACACAAAATTTAAGAAATTATAAACCATAGAAAAGCTCTACTCCCTGCCCACTACAACTATGAGTACACACATCTCACAGAACAACTGTTGTGGATTTATGGAAAAGCACAAAATGGAAACTGGCAGCGCAGACAACTGGCAACTTAACCACAACAGTGCGCAAAACTGTCTTGAGGGGAGTTGATTGTGTTTGTGTCTAACCTGAGGATGCTGCAGAACTGCGTGTGGAGGAGGAAGTCGCTGAAGAGGGAATGGTAGAAGCCGTTGTAGAGACTGAAACTGTGGTGGCGGCTGCAGCTGGGGTGCCCATGGAGGCAGTGTTGAGGCCCATAGCCAGGCTGCTGACGGGGCCAAGGCCGGAAGGGGCTGAAACTGTGGCAGAGCCCACCGAGGAGGCCTGGGGGGCCCCGAGGGACACCTGCGCTGCAGCGGCCGCAGAGGAGGAGGGGACCGATGACGACGGCACAGCTGACACGGATGAAGGGAAGGAGGAGGAGTGCAGGCTTGAGTCACCGTCTACGCTAGGATGCTGTAATATGACAGGAACGAGAGAAATGTGCAGTCAGGACAGATAAAATTATATTTCAGTTAGAGCAAATGGACGTCTAATGTCTCTGTCTGTCGTCACAGGAAATGCTCAAAGATGGAGGGAGTTACACACTTTACTGCATAAGCATGTGCCGCAGCTGCGCTTTCGGTGAAGGACAAACATCTAATGTGCAATGTGCAAAGAAGATCTACATGATTGGTTTTGGTATCCTTATAGAAATATATAAAGAGAACTAACCAGTAAGCTTGTGTTGGATGTCCGGACTGAAGATGGAGCAAGGCTGTTCTGTTGCGATGGGTGAGAACTGTAAAAATGACAGGACGGTTAACAGATTCACACTTGTGTTTGTAAAGAGGTTATAACTTAAAATATGGGTTCATTTCCTTTCTTCCTTCCTTCCTGTGTTAAGTTAATAATATCTCACTTGTTGTGCTGAGGAGGAGGAATGGTGCTTGGAGGCAGGTCTTCACTGTGCCCTAGAGCACTAAGGGATGCCTGATTGGATGTCGTCAACAAGGAGGCGGGGCCTGGGCCGCTGTCCGTCAAAGTGCCCATGCTGGAGACCGATGATGGCGTGACTGAGTCAGACGGTGACTTGACTGATACTGCAGAGCCTGCTGCAGCTGGGGAGGGAAAGAGAGCGCGACCAGGAAATGCGTGAGGCGGAGTGTGTGTTACGTGCATGTGTGGCTAATTTTCAACAATGCTTGTAAAGAAAAGAGATCTCTGTAAATAGATCCTTACCTTCCACAGATTGCGTTGCTTGAATTGAACTGAAGCCATTCTGTAAAACCAACAATGAAGGTGAGCTCACAGGTTTCTATGGAAACAGGCCATTGATAAGAAGTTGAAGGCTGTTGGATGCTCTTGGAAACATTCACCAAGAAGGCTTGTTTGTTATGCAGAGCATTTCAAGTACAGGTCAGGTATGAAACCAGTGGTGCATTACAATGAGCACAACCTAATAAAAACAAAGAACTGGAAGAATGAAGGGTAGACTAACGCCATCAAGAGTAAAGTAGAACAAAACACCTGCTTCTTCATTTAACACTGACTTAGAGAAGTTAAGTTAATGTGATTTGTGTGAAGGTCTGTATATTTACATTTTAAATCACACAAGGCTTAAACATTAAGCCTTTCCTGAGTACTTAGCTTTACAAGTGGACCAAGCGGGGGCGTTGCCCACACTGGCCCTCTTGGAAGCACTATGCTACCATAATGCTGTATTAAATGTTTACATAAGAAGAGGGAAGCTTTAGCCTCACCTTGGGCTGCATGTCCTTCTGAGGGGAGGAGGAGACTGAGGGAGGGTAGCGCCGTGTCTGAGGTGCTCTCTGATCGTACAGGTCCATCTGACTGGAGTTGGAGAGAGCTGGAGTCGACTCACTGCAGATTGTAACGGTGTTGACAATACCAAATTGGACTGTGTTCTTAGAGAACAACCTGTGGTTCTGACTTGAAATTTGGATGCAACAACTATGTTTATATTGTTTAAAGTTCAGAACGCACATCTTAAGTTATGTAAAAAGATGACTTGTACCATGATGCAAAAATGTTACTTTTTGATCAAGGAGGAGGTAAAGATATTGTTTTTCCTGATAGAAAAGTGCACTCACGCGCATATAAAAACCGCTTTGCAAAGCCGCATTTCTGGTTTTACTTACCTGCTGGGGCTCGTGTAGAGACTGTTAGGAACCTGGTTGGCTGGTGTCGTGGTGGTAGGGGTTGAATCGTACTCTGGTAGAACAGGTTCTGAACCAAACTGAAGTGCCCCAAACTGAAGATTGAGGCCTGAGATGTCAGTTGAGCCAGGCATCTCCACTGCCATTGCTGGGATCTGAGGAAGATCCCAGGAAGAAGATTTTTTTTTTTTTTTGAGTTAGCTTAAACACAGTCTAAGTCTACACCCAGTATAATTTCTTCAAACTTTGCAGCGGGGGGCAAAAGTTTGCTCACACACAAGACATTATCATTATACAATATAACAAGTTCCGACAGGTTGAATACTTTTCACTTTCAGACTGTGAGCATATGAAAACTCACGAAAATATGAGAAATGTGAAAACAGTTGAATTTTACCTTTGTTGTAATGGAAGTCCTCTTCTTCTGTTGTTTCAGTTTGTGTTGCTGCAAGGGCAGTGGACTTGAACCCTGGGCATCTGAGGAACTTGGAGAGACTTGCTGACCTAGAGACGGGACTCCTGCCATTTTGGGAAGGGAGGAGGCAGGCGGAGGCACCACATGGGGTGAGGATGTTGTTTGTTGGGCTAAGGAAGAAGAGGATGAGACAGAGGAAGAAGGAGGCAGGCCTTTGTCCTGCAGGAAAACATCCAACATGGACGAGGCTGAGGTGGCCGCCTGGTAGGGCTGCCGTTTCGTAAAGGGCGTGTGGACTGCAGACTCCGGCTGAGTTTTCATTTCTGAATGAGAGCGGAGAGAAATTAGTTGAAATTATGCAAATGATCCAAAACATGCTCAAGGGGATTGAACAAGCGGTTCAGAAAGGGTATTTAGTTTAATTGGCTGACAAAGTAAAGCAGGCTGTCATCTCACCATATTGTCCCAGTGAGGCGGCACTTGTGTCCCATGATGAAGGGTTTGTGTTGGGAGGTCCCGTCTGGGAGTGCTGGGCTGCCAGCTGGGCAAGTGCCTGAGCTGTTTTATACTGCTCCAGGAACTGAGAGCCAGTGGTTCCAGTGCTGCCTCCTTTAGGGTCCCCAACGTCCCCAAAGCCCTTGCCCAACATGCTGACCTGTAATGTTGGTAGATTATGGGACATTATTATGAAAGCAAAGCAAATACAGCTGGTAAAACTGGTACAATTACAACATTTTGTCGATGGCCCCATACTTTTCCTTTGTGGGTGGGAAGTGGTTAAGAGATAACCAATTCAAAGAACCAGTGTACATACTTGCATAATGATACAGAAAAAAGGCAGTTTTTTTTCTTGTCAAGTCTTACCATGCCGTGCTGGGTGTAAGGGGTGCTGGAGGATGTTTGAGAGAGTGGCACCCCTTGCTTTGAATTGCTGAAAACCAGTGAGTGGGACAAGGACGGAGGCTGGGTGGCCTCCATGGGGGGATTTTCTGTCTCTGTGGAGGAGGACGGGGGAGTTTTCCCCAGGAGCACAGCCACATCAATCCTATAGCAAGAAAAGACACATTATGGAGGTGAGTGGACATTGAAATGATGATTATTTTCTTTCATTGTAAAAAACAGACTCTGAATAGTTTTAATTATTAATCAACATTAACACATTATTTACCCTCTTATTTTCTAGCATTTGGTACTAAATACAATACCAGTACCTGATATCACAAGGAAATGTAGCAAATCTCTTTGATTGAGAAACTTTCAACATTCAATATTTCAGTTTTGCTTCATCTTCTGTCTATTGCCTCATGAATTAATCAAACAATCAATTACCAGTTTTTTTTTTTTTGTGCAAGCATTTAGTCTACAAAACATGATAGCATCAAATACCTATCAAACAGATATTCACTCCAGTTAAATGCCACGTTGACTCCGGTTTGATGTAGAATATAAACATGACTATACAGACAAGGTCACAGTTCCTATTGAACAAGCAGCAGTGAAATTGAGCAAATGTAATTTTTCCCCCTTAACCAGTTCCTGGAAAAGCAATTTGCCAGAGAGCGTGACTCAGGCTAATAAAGTACATAAGTGACCCACCTCTGTCCTTTGGTGATGGTAACATTCTCCTGGGGCAGAGGCATGGACGCCACACTGGAGGCTGTGAATATCTTGGTCTCTGAAAGCTGAAGAGGAAGATGGAAGAAGCCAAAGTTAGAGGAGAAAAAAGTACATGCCCAGAATTAAAAAACAAAACAAAACAAAACAAAAACAGCAGATCAACCATCAGTGAAACTGCACAAAAACCTCTGATAACTTTCGATTTCTTTTAACAAATGTTATAATCTTCCAGTTGGAGCATTTGCATGAGGTAAAACCTACAAACACTCACATCCTCATCCTCATTCCAGTCCTCAGTGCCCCACTCCTCTGTGGCAGTCCTCCAGGCACCTGTGAGTCAAAGTAAAAACGTTCAATACCACTGTGATGGGCAATGAAAGCTTCAAACAGAATGAGGAATGCAGGAAAAAACTAAAGAAATGAAGACAGGTTTACCAGGAGCAGAGTCAAACTTGGGTGGGTAAGTTGTTCCCTCTCCTGCTGGGTATTCCAACCCTGGAGACAAAGACAAAGATCAGAGATGGGTGGATCAGAAGTTGAATGACTTCAGTGGAAAGACATGATTACCCTTTATACACCAGGGCACAGAGACATCTGGATATCAAGTTCTTAGAGGGCATTTCGGGGATTAGTGTATAAGGGTATAAAGCAACAGTTTGCATAGTTGATGAAAAACGGCTCAAACAGTTTGCATCCCTTGAATGCGAGCGATCCTTCGTTTCATCTTTACCACAGCGTCTTTGGGACGCCAAACATGATTTTAAAATTGTTTGGATGGTGAACAGGCTTCGTTGAGAAGATGAACTTATCTCATTAGACGGCAACCTAACTAAATTAACTTACTAGCTCCCTCGTCCTGCTCCACGCTTCCTGTGTTGTTCCAGGTGCTGCCACCTCCATAGTTTTCTTCTGTCTGGGCTGGCTCTGCATAGTCAGCAGGGTTGAATGTTCTGGGAAATACCGTGATACAGAAAAAAAAAAAAAAAAAAAAAAAAAGTTGAGCTGAGAATATATTCAGTATTCAGACCATTTCAGCAGATATTATCCACAGCTGCGAATTCACACAAGCAATAAAAATCTGGGCTCCATTATTTATCTCACATACAGCAGATCAAAGTTTTGAAAGGGCTAATTAGAAGTGAATCATCTTCTTGGTTTAAACCCATAAGTGATTTATTTGGTTTTCACTGCATTGGTATTGTTGATATCATTGTTTTTAATATAGAGATTGCAGTAAAAAAAAGGCAGGAAAGAGAACAACATTAGACTGAAATGAAACTAGTACCACCTCTGAGAATTTGTATAGTAAAGACATGCAAATGAGGAAAATGCAGCATCTATATACTATTTTCGTTGTCTCTAAACTGCTCTCTGATATTTCCTTTATTACTGGAGTATTAAACATCCAAAAAAAACAGGAAAAAAACAGGTGGCACAGGTGGTAGTACAACACTTTGTTCAAGCCAAACAGATTTCTTTACTTGTCTAGACTGTTCCTATTCCTATCTGAGGGTATTCAGAACTTGCAGGAACAAGTTTAACATCAAATTTCAGCCTGATCATATCTATTTCATATCCTCTTAATACGTTGAGGAGTAATACTTTCTGTTTTGATAATCTTTTGTATCACACCGTGCTCTTTTATGGCACTCAAAAGTCTCCTTAAAGAAAGCAAGAGTAACAGACACACCAGAGGTGATGCACTCACCTCTTACCTTCTGCAATATCATATCTGGGCCCCTTATCAATCTGGCTTTAGAGGAAAAATAATGGCAACAATTACAGGAAGTACAACAAAAGTAAAAGTTTTTCAGACCACAAGTCAGAGCAGCAGCGCAAGCAAATTGCTTTGAATCTATTTGTGCCGGTAATACAACACAAGTAACTAGCAATATAACCGACACTCTATGCCTGTCAGTCACTCTACTATGCAGGGCAAGCCAGTGTGCTTTTAGTCATAGTGGGTCAATACACAACTCAAGAAACCCAAATGAGAAGTATAAACATTGCAACCACAAACAGAAGGTATGAGTAAATGTAGGATTCCTTTTCCCTGATGCCATGTATTCACAAGCTTTTATTTTGTCTCGCACTTACTTTGTAAAACTGTCTATGAATAAAGTGATTTCACTTGCTTGCTGTGAAACTATACCTGTTACAAGCATTTAATACTTACATTATAACTGCATAGACTTCCTGATGAACCTTTAATCGGTTTCTACAGTTTTTGGAGGCGTTATAAAATATTTAAAAATTAACTAGGAGTCTATAAAAAAAAATACCACAAACTAATGCTTTTTTTCTTTCCTTATTTCCTTCTATGCAACTTCAACTAAAAGAAGAATTCAAATACAAAGACTGCTAACAGTTACTCCTAAGAAACAGCAGAGTTACAGAGCCAACAGATGCTGTGGTACAACTGGCTACATGATGAATGGAGCTGTG
Source organism: Polydactylus sextarius (assembly GCA_016801845.1). Taxonomy (NCBI): domain Eukaryota; kingdom Metazoa; phylum Chordata; class Actinopteri; family Polynemidae; genus Polydactylus; species Polydactylus sextarius. The sequence goes on from CM028927.1 coordinate 12,372,155, forward strand.
TTCCCCTCGTTCTTTGCAATATCTAGTCACAGCGCTGAACTTTTATTTTCAGTAAGAATGGCTGAGGTTGATGTACGATGCAGTTATAACCAACAGCACTGGATGATGATACTTTATGTTAATTAACTATATATATATATATAAAAAAAGCTGTATATGTAGTTGTTATTATGGTACAATATTTAACACGAATGACTTTCTGAAAAAGTGTAATCAAACAAAGTAAAACCTTCAAAATACTGACCATCCACTACATTGTATTAAATAATAATGAAAACAGATGTGTCTGAGATTCTTTGAGCTACAACTTTAGCATCTAAAACCATGTAAAAATGAAGGTATCTGCCAAGTTCCTGCTAAACATTTTCTCTTTCATAAAAGCGTCATAAATTACAATTACTGAATTTAATAAAACTGAATTTATCACCAATATTGTCAGTAATTTAGGCTTTAAACTAATTGTGTTATAAATACCTTTGATTAACTTTTTCATTAGTGATGGAGTGTGCTAATCAATTCCCTAGTAAGCCCACAGGAATCTCTGCATGCTGACATCCTAAACCAATAACACGTGTGTGTGGTGAACAGCACACGCTGCTTTAGTGTCATCTTGAAAGCACCAGCAAGAGGCACCAATGAGAGCGCACATAGAGCTCACCACTATCTTCTTATCACACGTAGTAAAAACCTGATCAAACACCTCATCTGCTTTGAGGCTGCTGCCTTTAAAGCCATGTGTACGCCTCAAAGTCACTGTTTAAATTGCACTGACACAAAGCAGAGAGACAGCGTGTGTTAGGAACAAGAGGCAAAAGCGATCACAAACTCGTTTTGTGGCACAGAGCTGGAGTAACATGAAGACCTCAGCTAGCAATACATGCCACCCCCCAGGATTCAAGAAAAACAAGCAAGAAACAGCACTTATAATGTTCCTGTTATGTCCAGTCGAAATATTCTTAAATCTGTTGGACATTTTAACAGGACCAGAGAAAAACAAACCATAACGGACCCTTCTAATGAGAAAGAAAATAAGATTCAGCATTCTCTTGAGCGGAAGCCACTCGGCCCTTGATCTCCCAAGAGAAAGCCACAGTATGTCACATGCACTACTTCAGCACACCCGAGGGGGATTTAAAAAAAAAAAAAAAAAAAATCTATAACTGCGGCGTAATATCACATTACACCTGACTGGTTATCATCAAAGGCCGGAAATTTGTTACGACAACTGAAGTCCTGACAATGAAATGCATCAAGAATGCCACAGCAGTTGAGAGAAGTAATAATCCCTGTTGTTACACTTACAAGTCGAACTGCCAGCTCATCAGCTGACATGTAATTTACTGCGCGCACACGCACACACACGCACACACACACACACAATCACATACACAGAACAGGCAAAATGTAAACTGGGCCAGAGAGAAGAGACTGGAACGTTAGCCATTTTTGTGAGTAAATGGATCCAAATTTCACTCCGAATGAAATGTTTAGACATCATACACTCTCTGAAGAGAGATATTATTAAGCCCACACAGTTACATCCCATTGGCTGACATATGTCCTGCCTCCTTTGGATTAAGGCTAAACAATAGGCTGGGGTCCTGCTCTCTGGTGACCATGGCAACAGGTAAAAGTGGAACAAAAGGCCCTCAGCTTTTAGGAAACGCAGGTGTTCCTTACCCCATGCCCTGCGCTGAGAACCGTCCTCCTCGTCGTCCAGATACTCCTAATGAGACAGCACCAACGGCAGGTTTAGTTTGACAACTAATTTCACAAGAAATACTGACAGCATTTGAAGGTTTTCAGTGGTTTTGTCTTTTTGGTCTTTCACCAAACAATTTGACTAAAGACGAATATAGTCACTTACCGACGGTCCCTCTTCCTCTGCCTCTTCCCCTTCGGCCTCGCTCTGCACCTCGTCCGGCTACTCCGGCCTTGCCACCATCCAGGCCATTTTCTTGACCACGAACTACAGTGAAGAGGAGAGACGATGACATAATGAACAAATACATTTAGGAAGCTTTGTTTATTAAAAAAGTTAACACGCTAGCCCATGACGAGGGCTAAAACACTTACACTCTCGCCCCCTGCTGGCTCCACGGCCCTTGCGTGGAGCTCCACCCCGGCGACGTGCTACATCTTTCTCTCCCCCTTTCTCCCTGTTCTCTTTTCCTTCCTCTCCGGTCTCTGCTTGGCTGGTCTCCTTCTGCCCTGACACCCCTTTCTTCTTCCCCACCATTTCCCAAGAGTCCTTAGGAAGAAGTAAAGACAGTATCACAGCGCTGTTAAGTCAAACATACTGCTGAGCTTGCTGCCTTTCTCTGTGAAATAAAACTGAGAGACAGGGTTTGGCACTTGTCTTTACCTTTACCATTATATGCAGCTTTGTTTAAACTATGAAAATGTAATTTCTGTCCACATTCATCCTACTTTATACATTCACAAGAGCAGTACTTATACAATGTAAACTTGTAAAAAGCTTTTTGCTGTAGTTATCAAACCCAGTGTAGCCCTGATTTCTCCAGAACCTGGCCCTCCCAGTGCTAAGCCCTCACACAAAGCCAATACTCACAGTGTCCGGGCTACCCTCCAGCAACACGTTAATGGCTCTGTTGACGTCCCCGTTGCAATCGTGCAGTGCGATCATAGAAGCATCCTGGTCCTTGCCTGTGATGTCAATCAGCTGGAAAAGGAGCAGAATGATGAAACACAGATGTGACCCAGAGCGAACAGTCCTGACATCTCATTTATGACCAGGCTCTTTAGTGGAGTTGTGCAATATTTTTTTAAATCTGGAAATATGCAAGATAAAGTGCAATTCTGTATTTTTCTTTTTGGTGCACTCGTGTGTGTTAATTTTCCATCCTATGACACCGTGACCTCTTCACTTCACAGTATAATCAAGTATGCAGAAACCCTTATCAAAGGTCCTGATGGCCTGTTTACAGAGCTTTCTGACCTTAAATGACATATTATGCTGTTGCTCATTTTAACTTTGATTTAATCATTAATGTGGAAAGACCAAACATTATTCAGTGTCAGATTCATAACAATTACTGTAAACTTAAAGCCACGTGGGTAAAATAAAGACATTATCTGGCTTAAAAGCAGATGTTTAAGTGTGATACATCTGAGCTAGAATGGTTCACTACATTGAATTAAATACACTAAATTCACTACAGAATTAAATAGTGTGGTTGATTTAATAATAGTAGCATGGCACCTCAGATTTTTGACCTTTTCAGACATGCACAGAGAAATAAATGAACCAAAAAAGCCCTCTATTTTGTGTCTGTGTGAGAATTTCAAAATTTGACCTATGAAATGCACAGTTCAACTTTGCTTCATCATGACAACAGTACAACTTTAATCAGTCTGATATGATTCAATCCACCAACCTCCCAGCTTTAATATAATGCATGAATGCTGTGTCACTGATTTTCCCTGCTTAATGACATCTGACAAACCAAAGCACAAGTGGTGCTACTTTATCACTTTCAAATGAGCAAGAACAACTACGCAGAAAGGCAAAGCTAAGGGATGATGAAAGGGACAAGAGGATGGTGCGCGTCTCACCTGTTTGACCTTCTCCTCAAAGTCCGCATCATTGTTGTCTGAAATCATCCGTGCGAGTTGGATCTGCTCTGCGGTAGCCTGAAGAGTGAAACATCCAACATACGTCTCAGCAAACAAGAAGCATAATTTTTGCTTTTTATAAAGAAGTGTAGTCATTTATAAAAATCTCTGGGTCCATTTCTGAATTAATTATTAGCCTACGTGATAATTACACATAATAGGCATTTCAGTTACAGTGCAACTTTGTGCTGGAAAAATACTTTTCTTTGCTATTTTGCAATGATGGCACTCTACTCAAATTAAGACTAAATTTTCATCTCCGTCCTGGTTTTCTGTACATTATAACATTGACAGAACACAACTACGTTTCTCTATATGTTTTCTAATTAATGTTGCACAGAAAATAAATGCTACTTTAAACGTTGAAGTCAATAGCTTGCAGACTTATAATCTTAAAAGAATCTCTAGGATCTCAAGTAAATCAGCACATAATATTATGTCCATTGCGTGCCTAAATGAATGTATGACTTAAAAGTAGAGCAAAAGTGGCTTGCAAAAAACTGGACCATATGAATTTTCACCAAAAAAAAAAAAAAAAAAAAAAAGGCTATGTAATGAAACTGTAACTGGCCTATTTTTTGCATCATCCCTTACGGAGCATATTATGGCATGTGTAATTATACTGACTAACACTGTTACAATTGTTAGTGAGTACACCATTTAAGGGTTGGACTACATTCACACCCTGGTGCAAATGGTTTCGTTCCTGGGCAGTGTGACAGGTGGTGAGTGTGAGGGTACCTGAGGCCTCTGCTTGTGCTGTGTCTGGCTCTGTGTCTGGCCCTGTGTCTGCTCCCAGCTGCCCCGGGCTCGGTTCCCGCCCATGGACGTCATCATTTACAGTATATACAAATAACAGTATTTACAAAGGAATAACACCTAAGGAGAGAGAGAGAGAGAGAGAAGTGTTAAGAGTCCTGTGACTGTGACCTACTTATGGCATGTACGTCTGGTACAGTTGGATACTACTTCCTCAAACTGCCTGGTTGCTAATTGCCTAGTGGGTGGTGGGGATCAACGGTATCAAGAGGACACCGTCATGCTTTATTTCTGAGACGTCTGGAAAACGTTGACAAAAGACGTTTTTCAGCTCATTTCTAGGACAATGCCTTAAACCAAAGCTAGCCGCGGGGTCTGACCCGGGAAGCCATGGTGCCACGGTACACTGGGTGTTGCTGCATACCAGACAAGTGCATAACGTTGCTTAACTTGTTTACCTCTGCAACACGGTGTCAAAATAGCATCAGGGGGGTTAAATTAACCGTGACACGACATCATATGATGACACAAATGCTGAGATATTGATCTGCGCTCTGTTGAGCGACGAATGACAGGGAGGAGATACAAAAACACACTGAAGTCAGACGCTACATCTCAGCTCAACAGCAAACTGTGAACATGGCCATCGACAGCTACTCCTTAATCTTGCAAACGTTACGTAAAACCCTATTTGGACTAACCTACAAAACAAGCCTAAAGCCAGGCCCCGTCGAAGATATTCAATTCAACTAGCCAGCCACATGGCCAAAAACGCTAGCCAACTGGCTAATACTCGAGGGGAAAGTAACCAGCTTTTTAAGTATCGGTGGGCTTCCGCTTCTCACGGCTTCACCTCATGGCGACTGCGAAGCTAATGTGGTACCAGCCGCTAGCTAACTCGCTAAACTAAGTGGCAATAACTATGCTGGACAACACTGAGATGTTAGCGTTAGCTGACTAAGCTCAATAGCCAACAAGTTAATTAGCTAAAGCGGAGCCGTGAAGCTTTCACGTTCGACCAGACAAACCAAAAAACGCCCATGCCACCCCGTTGCCACTAATTACCTGCTAACGGCTGTTAGCCATGCTAACTCCACGAACTAACGTCGTTTCACCCAGCTAGGAAACGTTAGCTAGTTAGCTACATTAGCAAACGAGCGGCTTCATAAACTGCACCACCACTCTGCGACATTAACAACCGATCTGACCCAAGTGTAATTGGTGGCTGAGCTTTCGACATTTAAAAAACACCGATGCTAATGGTAGGCCTGCAGGCCCATAAAATGAAAATAAATAACAGGCGATACTGACCAGAAACCCGGCTCAATATTAAGACACTGCTACACAACCGACCGACAAGTGGTCTCCTTGTCGACCTTCTAGTCGGATTTAGGACAGGATAAATAGCCCTGAACCCCAAGTTGATACAACTAAATTGAGAAAATATAACGAACCCGACTCGCTCACACAATAAAGCGAGTGACTGAATTTACCTGTTTCTTTTCCACTCTGACACCACGGAGAGCTGCGTCACGTGGTTTTACACAGCGCTGCGAGGAAACTGGACCCGCAACATGTGATCACTCACCAGTGTAGATGTAGATGTATGTCATGATATGTCAGTGATAGGGATGCACATCACATATGATAAATATTGAAAAATAAATTGAGGGTTGGTTAAACCTTTTTTTTTTTTTTTTGAATAACACCATAGTGACCAACAGAGTAAGATTTCACGTGTTATGACACAATAAATACTATGAATACAACGTAAATATAAATGCGTTACGAGAATGAACGATTTCGAAATACATTAAAAAATATATATAAAGGTAAATCTTTACGATATATTATGCGTATACACTTTTATATAATAGAAATATGTGATTTGTAAAATATAACATTGACTAAAACTGATTATATTGAAAAATAAATGGTATAATTACACATAATAATGTAAAATATGTTATTAATATTACTGCCACAGTAACGTTGATGTTAATATGTACATAAAAACAAAATAAACCCAGTGTGGTTTGCTTGGTCCCTCTAATACAGATATTACGGTAAACTCAAGTGTCGCAAACCGGCGGCCACTGTTGTGTCGCCGTCTCGTCTTTAGCTAGCTCGAAGCTAAATTGCGTAATTTCATGCGTGATGTTGCTGGACCAACAAGAGTATTAGTATTGTCTCTGCATAGTTTATTTTATTTTCTAGAAACCTAATTTTCAAAGCTGCAGCGTGATACTCGTATTCTCGCACTTGCCGCAGCGACTATTGTTTTTAAAATGGACAACTGGCTGTTAGCTGTCAAGCTAATGTAGCACAACATCGTTCAGTGTCAACGCGAACGAGCTAATCGACGTGAGGATAAACTAAACACACTGACCGACAACATGGCAGAGTCATCGCCTCTATCAGGGGTCAATGTTGTTTTAGTCATGGCCTATGGGAGTTTGGTAAGAAACAATGCTGCAGCTGTGGTTGCTAACTTGTTAGCAGCTCATTTGATGATGGTCTGTCTAAGATTGTGTCCTGTTTTGTGTGACGTTGTTTGCAGGTGTTTGTGCTGCTGTTCATCTTTGTAAAAAGGCAAATCATGCGTTTTGCAATGAGATCCCGTCGAGGACCACATGCGCCAATTGGCCACAATGCACCTAAGGTAAATAAACGTGCTCACCTGATGTGTAGATGAATATAGATCAGCAACTGTTGAGACAAGACTTAATGAGTCTTTGTGTATTTTCTACACACGTTTATTTACAGGGTCTGAAGGAGGAGATCGACTCCAGACTATCCAAAGTCCAGGAGATCTGTTTTGAACCTCGTCTTCTATCAGAGGAAGATGACAGGCTGAAGCAGGGTTTACAGATAAGTAGGTCACTTTTCATCTCATCTTGTTGACGACTGGCTTTCTTTTTAGTGAATATTGTCCTTTTATGCACAGTATAACCAAAACCTGTTTGTGTTTTAAAGGCTGCTACAACTATCTATACAGGATGAAAGCTCTGGATGCCATCCGTGACTCAGGTGAATTATAAAATATGATCCTTTAGGTTATTGATTTTGCAGGTGCATTCATAAAATGAACTTTCTAACACTCATTGCCACCATTTCTCAAATCATTTTTTGGTGTAAAAATGTACCCTAATTTGTCCTCCTTACCTTGTGTTTTTGAAATGATATATTATTCACTCAGTTGACTAAGCTTTTTTTTTTTTTTTTAAAACAATGATCCAATATCACTGTTGAGAGCGTTCCAGTTTCATCTTTTTTTAACCTTGACTTGTTCCTTCCTGTTTGGATCTCAGAAATTCCTCTGCAGGAGATAAGCCGCAGTCCCAGTGCATTCACAGGACGTAACTTCAGGAACTGGCTGCTTGAATTGCGCAACTCCCACTCTCTGATCAAGAGCAGCCACAGCGCGCTCATTGACCGCTTGCTCGAGGGCTATGACAGCGCTCGCCATGGGACTGGGGTGTGTACAACTGTTTTCGTGGCTACGTCGAAAATCATCTACTCATTCACTACTCCCCGTTATAGACACTGAATAATTTGCTCCAATTATTTTTTTTTCAGTCATGTATCCTCATTCATAAAATGGATAAAATGCAGTGATTAATGATAATTGCATAGTGTTGAATTGGGGATTCACTCGTTATCTTGGAAAAAGGGAGTTATTTTGGACTCAGCTCATGTGTTGAACTAAAAGGAGATTAAAAAATAAACCATAAAGCATAAAGCTGTTGTAACATGTTTCTTACTTGTTTCAGGTGTTTGGGGAGGCTGAGTTTCTCGAATACCAGCAGGCTCTCCACGAACTAGCTGACGTGTAAGTGTCGTCGTGCTTTTCCAGGCTTGACCTCATTAGTCTCGTAAAATTGTTGGTACAGCCTGGATTGCTTTCACCGTCACAGCAAGGAGTGGTGCATGCTTTAGCATGTTAATCACTTCCACAGTTTAACAGACTGAAAACAAAATGGATGCCTGTCACTCTGCTAATTTTAATCAGGGATGTATCTTATGATGTGTTGAGTATTCAGTATTAATTAAAAATGTTATATGTTCTCACACAGGGTGAAGGCCTATTCCAGCACCACAAGTCTGGACCAGCATCACCAGTCGGCAGCTAAAGACCTGACTGGGTCTCCTGTTCGCAGCACTCCCTCCACCATCCAGGTCACCTACCTGCCCTCTACTGGCCAGCGCAGCAAGAGGCCCAAACACTTCCTGGAGCTAAAAAGTTTCAAAGACAACTACAACACACTGGAGAGTACGCTGTGAAACGCTGCTGTCATGGACTGACGGTCACAAAATGTTGGTATGGTGTGCAAGCATGCATGCACAGTGGTTACACAGGTTTCTGGGAAACAAAGATTCAAGTACAGATTCTGTCTTAAAAAAACTAGCTGTAAAACACTTTCAACAAATTTGCTGGAAAAATGTCCCCTTGCAGTAAGATCATATAATATTTTATAGAAGAATTCAAACAGTTATAATCTTGACATCACAAGCCCACATGTGCACACATTACACCAAAGCCTTTGATTTTTTTTTGATTTTTTTTGTTATTTTGGACCTAATGAAGAGTGTTCAGAGGACAGTTATGATTGTAACCAGCCTGGCAAAGTTTCCATTGTCATTTTTTGTAAAACAAACAAACAAAACAAAAAACAGCAAAGTTGATGACAAATTATGAAAATTCACTTATTTTTTTCTCAAAAGTCCAAATGTAAATATGAATGTACCTTTTGATCCACTGGGTTTGTAGAGATGTATGATATTTATATGAGCAGTTGTAATTTATTTAATTAATATTGTGTGGTTTTTGTATTTATGCGAGGTTGTATACTTTTCTGGTTTAAAATAAGATAAAAATTTAAACAAAAAGTTTTTCATGTTGTGTTCCCAATATCTCCACTAGGTGGCAGTGCATGACACAATACAAGCACGACACTCGAGTCGGATAAACCAAACCTTTTATTATATTTAAATAACATATCACAAAGTCAAAAGTAAAAGTACACAGACTGAACTTCGGTGTGTCTATCTACAAGGTTCACAGTACAAGGTTATTCACTTTAGAAAAATGTTCATTCTGGATCTTAGCATGAAGTATTTTACAAGAAGAAACCACAAAATCCATTCAAACTGCATAATTATGTCCAGAAGTTTATCAGGTAAATCAATTATAGTTATTAAATATACAAACTTTTTGCACAAAATAGGCTAGAATTATTGTTGAGGCAGAACTTGGCAGCAAAGATAAGAATTAGATTAGTAATAACAACTAGCCAATGTCTCTACATGGAGCCACTAATACGCAAGTAACCTCCTGCTTAAATACAACAAAGCCTTGTCACTCTTAGTCTATTATCAGAGAAATATATTTAATCATTAATCATATTTCACCGCTGACAGAGCTGACTGCACACCTGCCGTTGGCAGCATGGTGCAAAGTGCTGAGGAATTTGACCTCGAACTCTGATGCTGAGGATTGAGGTTGAGAAGGCTGCGGGATGAAGAAGTGATCAACACTCAAAAACACAATGTGATTATTTGCACATTTCTCCACAAGTGTATGTTAAACAAAAACATTAACAATAATACCAGTAGTTGTTAATAATCTCAACCCACCTCTTTTTATTTTTTACATTTATCTATAATTCTTTAAGGGAGAAAAGTGAGGGAACTTTACCAAACTTTTGTTACTGCCTTGAAGACTTGCTGACACGTTACATACTGCTCAGGTCTGTGTCTATGTATGTCATCCAAGAAGCAAAATCCTTTGCGTTGCACAGCTTCTTGCTCTCTTTGTGTCTTTTTTAGGAACTCTCCTATGTTTGGGTCCTGAAAGTTTGACTGAAGGATGGATGCAAAACATTTTCTCACAAATAACTGAGATTCTAATGTGCTTTGTCACCATGAGATCTGTTTTTAGAAGAATCACTGCAAACCTACATTTTATATACTGGTAGGTGGTTAAATACATATTTACAGTTTTTATTTACTTCTGATCATTTCCCTTTAGTTGGACTCTCCATTCACGACTTGATCTCGATGACTTTGATGAATGGAAGAACCTTGTTGGTCTGTGTTGACGGTGTGAGCGGTTTACTGTACAGAGGGAGACAGAAAAAGAGAGTAAATGAATACAATGATAGTAGGGTGAAATCAGCTTTGAATAAGAAAATGAGCACAAATGGAAATGAGTAAGTGCTCAGTCACCTGTAAACAACCTCTGGCTTGTTCTCAGTGGTTGTCAGGGGTGGAGGATTCTGGCCTGCCAGGAAGTACTCCATGTGGTCATGCATTTGTCTATTCTGCAATGAGAATGGGGTAAGAAACATTACACTGTGTCCTATAGGGTTCTTATTCTGGTGCTTAAGTACACATGCAGGGGGTTTTACAGTATAAAGGATTGTTTTTTACTTGGAAAAGTGCTTTCATCTTATAGAGCAGGTGTGTCTGTATTTTAGATTTTTCAATCCCATGAAGAGAAACACTATCAAAGCTTTGATCTGCGCTTCAGTGATTTTTGACATTCCCAACGTGTGCATGTCTCTGAGCCCCAAGCTCATTTGTTTTTTTATGGAGACTTGTACACTTTGAAACAGGTCAAACATGTAGGGTTTCATTTTTCAAACTAGCATTACCTAGTATGCAAATGACAAATAGCACAGTTAGAGGTAATTAGTGCTTCGATTCATGAGGTATGGCTGAAAACATGTCATGTACAGTTACAGGACACGACATGATTGTTTTCCTCAAGGTGAACATTTAAAAACATGTCTGTGACCTTGACCGTTGACCTGTAGCCACCAAAATATAATCAGTTCATGCTCGAGTCCAGGTGAATATTTGTGCCAAATTTGAAATGATTTCCTTAAGGTGGATGGACAAAAAAACATGATGTCAAGTTGTGTCAAGTTTTAACATGTCAGTAAATACTCAGGCCTTTGAGCATATATTAACAATGACTAAATATAGATTATCATCAGCATTAAACAAAGTAATATTTTGGAAAAATAAGTTGAAATACAATGAAACACCAAGTAGAAACAAGGCATTAGTGGGTTTATCTAGATTTGTTAATGAATGCAGGTAAATGCAAAGCTACTGACCTCAGCCTCCAGGAAAGCCACTTTCTCCTCCAGATCCCTGATGACTCGATCTCTCTCTTGGATGAGTGTCCGGGAGTTCTGCAACTGTACGAAAAAAATAAACACACACAAACAATCAATGTTAAACATAGAAATACAGAGTATTGGGGTTGGGCATGAAGGTGAAAGACATTTAAAGCTTAAAGTCAAACCTTTGAGAATGAATCAAACTACTGGTGTTAGTGCATATGATTGTGTAGATGAATTGATGAAGAGATGGCTGCATTAATGTACAGAAAAACAGCTGGTAATGATCAGATGGTTATGTCTGGGTGAGATCACACAGAGGTTATGTTGTGTCACATTGGGTGTGGCGTCATAAACACAGGCTCTACAGCACCCAGGGTCCTAATGCACTACAGCATATGGATTTGTACGATAAGCTGAGGCCATATGGCGCTGCCATCAGTGGTTGTATTGATGGATTTAGAAGCTATAATGTGTGAGTGGAGGCCTAGAGAACAAACAACAAGTCAAAGGTAAAAGGGGGCCGACTTTTTCCAAGTAAAAAAAAAATCTTTTCAGTTTTCCTCTCATGTCTGGCCTGAATACGTAGAGATGATCATTAGAAACAGCTACATTTTTGAGATGTGGCATCACTTATTCATGACAAGTGAGTTTTGTGCCTCTACACGTTTCCACTTGGCTCCACTCCCTCAAATCAATATCACTTAATGTGTCCGTCTCTTCCAAATCTAATTTCCTCATTAATGGCTTCCTGTGCGTTTGTGGGAACTGGAGACATCATCTGCTTTGTCTTTGTGTTAGTCTGCATGCATCTCGCAACACTAGGGCGTAAATACCTGTTCGATCATGTGGCGAACCTTCCTCTGCTGACTTTTTAACATGTCATCAAGGTGGTGGATCTTTTCCTTTAAGATGGCCACCTCCTTCTCCAGTGCTACACATCTGCAAACACATAGATGTGGCAGAAAACAAGTTAACAGATAATCACACATCATATTCGTATTTAGGAATACTAGTGGATATAAAAGTTAAACATCATTTGGTCTGGCAACTAATAAAACTGACAGAAGCATCACATTGTAGTGTTTTTCATCTCACCTCTGCTCTTTATCCTCTCCTTCCCCTCTTCCTGCTTTAAGTTGAAGCAGCTCTGCCTCCTCTGCGGCCAGCTTTTCTTTGAGGGTGCTGCTCTCAATCTCCATGCTCGCCAGCAGCCTCTGAAGCTCATCTACCTGCTGATCTTTCTCCTCCACCTGCTCTTCTGTCCTTTGCAGCCGCGTTGACTGCTCACAGAGACGAGAGTGGTACTCATTGACCTCGGTCTGTGAGGGAAGAAACAGAAATTAATTCTTTTTCTGTTTTCATTGAGTTTATTTTTCTATATTTTGCCGCCAAAATTATGATGTTAACATGGGTAAAGGTTCGAACTAAATGCTTCAACATGTCCATTTGTTGCTATAATTAACTCATGAGTAAATGTAAGACTGTAAGCTCTCTCCCTATATGACCTGGCTGATGAATTCACTGTTGCACAAAGACCCAAATGGTGGAGGATGACAGATGAAATCCAGAGATAACGCTGACAGATAATAAGGACGATTAAAGGAATGAGAGAGCACCAGAGGGGTGAGTCACGGCTGCAGGCAGGATATCATGTTACTCATCTCATGAGACAAACCTGTAGTCGCTCTCTCTCCTCCTGATGCCTCTTCTCCATCTCCTTCATCTGTGCGTACAGACGCTTGGTGGCCTCCCTGAGCTTTGTGCTCTCCTCCTGATTACCTGTGACCTGAGACAGACAGAAAGTGACATCCTCAATTAGGCTTACTCTCACAAACTATTTGAACCAGACGGGGGCTAACAAACTGATAAGAGAAGCTGCTAATGGGTAAGCTGCTATGTATTTAAAAGATCTTTAGGTCTAGCCTGAGGTAACACAAACATTTAGTCAAGAAGCTGGACGTCCTGTCAGACTGTCTGTCTGGACAGGGTTGTCCTTCATGACAAACAGCACATTTTGCATTGCTGTATAATCTGATAGCACTTGAGGACAGCGTAAAATGACCCTATCTTATCCACATATGACACACACAGGTCCCTAGGTATGGACATCTTCCCTGGGTAATGGTTTCATATTACAGGAAGAGATGTTATAATGTGCTGAATCTAGAACAATGTATGAGAAATACAATATCATGTGTGTGCGTACATGTGTGTTTGTGTGTGTCAATATTAGTCAGAATGAAAGTGAGCCTGCTGTACCACTGTGTGTGTGTGTGTGTGTGTGTGTGTGTGTGTGTGTGTGTGTGTGTGTGTGTGTGTGTGTGTGTGTGTGTGTGTGTGTGGCAATAAGCGTAGTTTTTGGCCTCAGAGAGTCTGGCACCATTTTCTGTGGAGCAGCAGGAGTTGGCTGGAGCGAGCTGGAAACAGCTGGATGCCCAGACATTTTTTCCATAATGAATGCTATTCCTGTCATTTGAATACAAATTTGAATAAATACAAGCTACTTTTAACTGAAACTGGTTTCACTTCTCCTAGGTGATTCAGATAAAAAATAAAAAATAAAAAAAACAAAAAAGGTCATGGAAAGCCCCCGTTAAAACCAAACCAAAAAAAAAAAAAAAACACTCCTCTGAATTGTGATTGGCTTACATTGTCATCTGGTTCAATGAAAACAGTGTAGCCATTGGAGACAGCTGGTTGGTTGTTGGGTATGTTGACTCTGAAGCCATTGGCTGGATACTGCAGGAGAGAGTAGTGCCTGGTTAGTTATGCTAACCATGTCCTTTTTCCCCATTTAGAAAATATGCAAATACCACTGTAGCTAAGAACTCAAGACACTACTCAGACAACACATACACTAACCTGGATTTAATTATTAATTACTTTAAAAACTTTTCTGGATGAGATTTCAGCTTGAATTTTAAATAAATTTCAATGTTTTCACTCACTTTTGAGTTACGGAGGGTAAATAAATTTCAATTTTATAGAAACAACATGCTGTGACAGAACAAACAGGTCATAAAATAATTAGTTGTGTGCGGTTAATGCCTTTTTAGGTTTAATTACACGTTAGCTGATGTGGTTAAAGTCTTTCATCAATTTAAAGTGTCACCTGGAAACTTCTGTTGTGTTGCAACTTGTTCTTGCTTCTGCATTTGCATCATGTGCTAATGATGAGGTGTGTGACCAACTTGTGATTGTTTTTTTCTTAATTTGGTTTTATAATTTTCAATATGAGAGTGTGTTATGTGCTTTGTCTTTTTTTTTCTCAATAACTGATTATGGATCAATGGATCTTCAAAGTGCCTGTTTTATCTGACCATCAGTCTAAAATCTAAATATCTTCAACTTATAGTCATATATACAAGATAAAAGCAGGGAATCCTCACATTGTAATGGCTAGAACCACCAAATGTTTTACTTTAAAGACAGATCAAGCACCATAATTGCTTTCAACACCACACTCAGAGACACATGTTGAACTTGGATGTGGAGGGTGCGTACCTTGTTACCGTTCTGTCTGGCTGCCATCTGCTCCCTCAGAGTCTTCAGACAGTACCTCACCTGTGAGAAAAAAACACATCATACATAAAAAAATGTGTCGTGCAGAAACACCTCCATGCTAACTGAGCCTTGACGTTATCCTAAAACACACACACACACACACTGGAGGAATGTTGACTCATTGTCTAATTACATTCTCAGTCACACACTAACCTCCTGGATCTGTGACACCTCGTCTGTTAGCATCTTGACGCTCTCCGCTGTCTCTGGACGGGATTCGAGGTAAACCTAGTTACAGGATTGTGTTAGATCATACAGCGTGGTGGCTGCGTACAACTACACAAACAATTACAAAAAAAAAAAATCAACTCACTCAAACTCATTTACAGAAAATCACGCTCACATACCTTGATGACTTCAACTTTTTCGTCGGTAGGTGTGATGGGAGTTGCTTCCCGCTCTTCTGATTTCTGTGGCAGAACGACCGCGATGCTGCTCTCCTTCATTTAGTAAGAACAAAAAACAAAAGTTTAGTAAATGTCCTTCCAGTTCAGTAAATGACTGAGAAAATATCTTCCTCTTCCATTTCGTACCTTGTTGTTGTTACGTTCTGAGGAGCAGCCTGACAAGTCTTTATCCTGTAGCTTCAGTTTAAGCTGCCTGCATCGAGCCTGAAATGAAAGATGAGAGGATAAGAGGAACTTGATGACTAAATGGAGAGTGAGGGGGGAGCAACCAATGAAGACAAAGAAGTAGGGATAAAAATGAAAGCCAACAGTGTAAAAGAAGGTGGAGTCTGGGAAAAAAGGGAGGGCGACTTTTTGCCATAAAACTTCTCTACAGTGAAGTTTCCTCTTTAAATGCAGCATAGTTACGCTGTGAAACCTAGCAACCGACATTTCCACTGAATCCTCAGGGCTCAGTCTGGTGATTATGACCACACACACCACCGCACTCACTGGAGAAAATTAAACCAGTCAAGTCCAGCAGGGGCCAAAAATACCAACACATGAAACATTTGTGACTGATGAGTCACGCTCAATGCAGCTTTGTAACCTTGGCAACAAAAACGTATCCGTTATAAGAGTATCTATGGAAAAGAGTTTGATTCATAACAACAATCTAAAAAAAACATCCAGACTGGTCATTCTACTCTATTCTGTGTCTGTGAATGAGTGATATAAAGGAAACATGGTGTTTCCTTCTTTCTGCCCTTTCACCAGATTCAATATTGTAAATCATTTCTTGACCTATGATTTATAGTTTGTTTTGAATCCCAAACTCTTTATAACCTGTTCATTTTGTTGATAATAAGCTGTTTATTGCTTTGATAAGGGCATATCACATTTTCATGGTTACATGGAAACACATCAATGGATGATTGCAGGCTTTGGCTGGATATTGTGCTGTTTTGTTTTGATCCTGGCTATTTATTCAAAGTACATGTCTCTCTTTCTAGAACTTGTTAGATCCTGCACCGACATTTAAACAGGTCACATTAAAACAATGTGAAAATACTGGATCTAGCTGGACAGGTACTGTTTATACAAAACATAGAGCATGCTAAAACTTCCCCTCACCCTTTTCACTAAATATTTTTCTTTACATAACGTACAGAGTACTTATCCAAAAGCAAAAAATACTTTACTAGACCATATAATCCTCCTTATCAACACCCATTTAAGTCAGTGGCGGTATGGGACCACACCAGTTAGACTGCCTTATCTAAGAATTAACTAGGAAAACAAATCATTTGGCTCTTTGACAAATCCACTTCCAGAGAACAATTCAAGTCCAGGTGCAGATGAGTTAGTCTCTTTTATCACAAAGATCGACTGTTTGGAGCTGTTGTGTTTTTATGTTTGCCTGCAAAAAGAACACAGACAAAATGTGCTAGATTGACTGCAGCCTTTGTGTGTAGAGTTAGGTGGAACACCCAAATAATTGTTGATGTTTTTATTGAAAATAGTGAGTCAACCAAAAGAATGAGAAGCCTATATATAATTACAATGTTGCATGTCGATTTTGTTTTTTTTCTGCAGAATGTGGCTGTAAATAAAAGAAAAACACCTGGTGTTTACAGTTGCAGCTCAGAGGTGTTACAGTCGGTTGCTGAGAGGTCACTCATAAAAATGACTTTTGTACGGTGAGTTTTTTGCCTTCTGTCAAGATGGTATTTTTACAAGTTTGACAGGCAGGTGTGACTCTTGCATGTTATGTAAAAATGCAACAGAAACAGATGTTGCTGTTCCCAAGTCCAAGGATAATCACACCATGAATCTTCTTCACCTATATGATATTTTACTTCAACTCTTTGCTCCATAACCTCCCATTTTATTCTGTTTTTATCTTGCAGCACAGTAAGAGGCAACTAACACACCTTTAATTACTCCCTATGAGAATGACTCCTGTAGTTACAGTGTAGGAATTATAAAGAAACACTGACTAATATGTTCTACATACCACAGTCTTTTGTTACCTGTGTTAAGACAATGGTGCAGCAATAACCTCAAAAGTAAATACAGTAATGACATTATATGACAAATTCTGCAGTGTTGAATTCGCTAGTCAGTTTTGTTCCAAACTGACTGGTGAATTCAAAAGAATTAATTATCTCTGCCGCTCCACCCTTACCTAAGAAAAGACATTTGATACTTCTACAGAACGATATGTTAGCGTAGGTTTGTCCGCATGCATTAAATAGGCTAACAGCAGCTTATTTGCTTTTAGTCATCAAGTCACATCAAACTTCTGCCTTTTTGATTAAATTTAACAAATGATATGTTGTTTGCAGGACTATTTGTCCTTGCACAACCACAGAGTCAGGGAGTTGCCCCTCTGGGTGAGAGATGCCTCCCCCAGAAAGAGAAATAAGATTGCTGAGAAAGAAAATTATGCAAACCGCTTCATTTTGTGTGTGACGCATAAAATTGCGTGTGAATGGGTGGAAACACTTTCAGTGGGCGTGTGGACATGCCTAACTTAAGTCATGTAGACACGGACAGTAATAGAACAATGAAGGGTAAACTGACACGTCACATTTGGTTACTTACGTAAGTAACCATCCAGTTCTCTGCTTTGCAATGCAAACGAAGTCTAAATTGTTTAGCTTGACTGGCAGTCCCTTGGGCGTAATTGCAGCGTCTGAAAACCATCAGAGCCGAGGCAGTGACAAGGAGGCCAACATTTCACTCTGTGATCTGAGGGAGCAACAGCTCGAGGGCTTCCCTCTGCCACTTAGACAGGGAATCACTGTACACACCCTGGGAGGTGGAATGTGTACAAAGAAACACAATGTTCTGCGCCGCGCCACACGCGATTCTCTACCGTTTCATGGACACGTTTATATTTCATCCTCTCATCCACAAACCTTTAAAGTAAAGAGCCGGTCTGCTATTTCTTCCATGAAAATAATCTGTCTGTAAATTATAGGTATGCTTTGGTAGTCACATGAAGTCATACTTTCTCTGACTCACAGTATGTTAAAGCCTTTTCAGGTGCTGTTCAAAAAACAAAGTATGAACTGAAAAATAAAATATATTCCTTTAAATCTTAATCAGCTGGTGTATGGTGGTCATGTTAGAGAGGTTGGTATCACAGCTCTGTAAAACAAGCCCAATAAATTATTATGAAAGAGAGCAAGATTAATTAACCATCAATCTTATGAAAGGTGGTTTATTATGGATCCCATGGCCCTGTGATCACTCTCCAAGGTAAACTCAATGACAGAGCCACTGCATATTTCCAAAGTTCAAGCTTGTCCAACTTCATGTGCTGACAAGAATAATACAACAAAGATAAAAAGCGGATAATGAGGAAAATTTGTGTGGTTTTACTGTCAGTTACAAAAGACAATACAAAGCATTATCGTTTCATCTTCTTTTCTTTTGCTTTGTCTGCATTTGCATTTGCTCTCTGCTGCATGGACGTGTGCAAACTTATACTTCATATATAGAAAACGAACCAGACTTTTTGACCTGCTCAATATATTTACATAAATATCTGCTTCTGGTGTTGAGGCAAACTTCTGAAGGCTGCTCCTCTAGACCTGTCCATACAGCTCAGGGAACATTACGTCTGCATTTTCAATCAAGCTTCAAGATTAAATGGCATCACTGTGTTTTCCATATCTATAATATATATAAGTATATAAGTATATCTCAAGACTTTAACCTGCAGGTTAAATTGATCTAAATTAAATGGCTTTCATCATAATATGAACACCTGTAATTTATGTTTAAAGATGTTGATACCTTACAGTTCATTGACTCTACCTTTAGGGCATCAATGTGATATGATGTCATGTTTAATTAGATTCTCATGAGTTTGATAACATCAAAAGACAAACTCTGTGAGAGACTTCACATGTGTTACATAACACACAATGCCTTCTTCTGGAATGTCAACAACAAATCTTATATGCAAATAAAAGTGATTTAGTCAGCTGTATGCTCACTGTTTACATGCAAACACTTCAACTAATCTATCCTCTTTTATACTTAATGTAGGTAATATGATTTATATAAAAAACATAACTTCGGATGAGTCAACTCTAAACGTTCTGCTTGTGTGCAACCAAGAACCACTGCAATCAATGTTTTTCATTCCAAAGAAAAAGAATCATAAGAGCGTTCACACATCACTGCAAGCTCAGAGGCTGTTATCACATGCTATTAGTGTTGCTCAAATACAATGATCACACACGGATTTGACATCTACTGGTGTGAAACTGTTGCTAACCAAATGCAGAGAGGTGAAAATGAAGTGTTCAAATAAACAATGCGTATCTTTTCTCATGTCAGTTTTTTTCAGCTCAGAAACAGGGAGGGTCTGGTTTCTGTCTCTAGTGTCCTGTTTTTATCTTCTCAGACAATGGAGCAGGAAGACAGAGCGGTGCCACACAGTAGCAGTATTTTATGGTCTCCCCTTCCTATGGTCAAAGGATTATACAGTTCAAAGTGGACTAGCGCATAAATCAATCCAGTGCATAATAGAGCAATGTTAAGGACCATACAACTGAGTGGAGTAGAAAAAAACAGAGTATCATTTGACAGTCAAGTAATCTCGTAATATAAACAGATCAGATCACTTATACTGGAATAGAAAATATAAAAGCACAGAGTCAGAAATCTGTCAAGGGTGATTCGATTTTACACATTTAGAGGTGACATCACAGCTTCACCCTTGTGTCTGAACTACAAGAGCCAGCTCGTACAACCAGTGACCTCACAGTCAATACAGGACCAGTCAGTTCCAGTTATCGAACCAGAAACTATGATTTATGGATGATATCACTCCTCTACTGTTGTGCACAGGAAGAGTGTCAGGGGTCAAGCAGATACAACAAGAAATCCATATATTATTCCAACAAGCTGAAAGGGTAAAACTGAAAGGTTATCTGTGAAGATTTAGAGATCGCAGATAACTATTTACAGCACTGCGAGAAAGTCCTTTCCCAAGAACCAACAGAGTTCACAGACGAGTGGGAAATCCATCCTTCTCTGGCTACAGTCAAAACAAAGTGATTTTTATCACCGAGCAACACAACTACACATGCTAACAGTGGTAAGAGAGGTCACGAAACACATAAAACTATATGGTCCTGCTTTATACAATCACATCACAAGATGAGTATAAACTTGTCAGGTGATGTGTCATCACACAACAAAAACTAAATAACTAACTGCCAACCAGAGGTGGCTACAAAGTTATAGAATCTTGTTTTTGCCTGATAAACTCAGTGATAATATTTGCATACAGGTGCTCTGTGTCAAAGAAAATAATGATGCACATGTTGACTTAATGTGAGAGTCTACATGATGTTTCAATCATCTCTTTTTGGTTTTGCTTGAATTGAATATGAGAAACTAAACCTTTATGTTAAATATGACAAAGTCACAACAAAGACATAATCAAATGAATCATAAAACCAAACACTAACAACGGAAACAGAACTACAACCACAAGTACCATCATGCAGTTCACACTCTAAAAGCCCCCATTCAAAACCATTTCCTTTATCTCACTATCAAATCGCTTTGATATCTACCTGGGCGGAAGAAACTGCCTAAGACTCTTCCCAATGATGTTCAGGCAGCTACGATCCAGACTGTCTGTGCCGGTGTGACTAAGTGTGTGGGAAGCCACGGCTGTTTGCCTTACATGGCTGGGTGAGGCACCAGGAGACGCCCAACCCTTTTCCCTCCAGATAGTTCCCTAGTCACGGAGATGCAGTGCCAGGCCAGGGAGGCACTTAGTTGCTAGCCTCCCCTGCAGGATTGTAATGTCATATACACAGTGGAATGAACTGGAAGGAACATTTACAATGATTAGATTATACACAGTCCAGGAAAAAGATGTTTGTTGATGCTGAATCCAAACAGCCTAACATTTTGCTATGTCATATAATAACTTCATAACAGAAGACTATCGGAATCATTAGAAATAAATGACTAATACTCAACCTAAATAAGGGAAAATATAAACCAATAACTTATTAAGGTCAATATGTCAGTGACAGATAGAACAGTGCAATGAAGAAGACTGTATATCTGACCCACAGTGGCAGTGATAGGTAGCAGGACTCTGAGGAATGTGTGGTGCGAGTTATGTAACAGAGATTAATGAAGCGTCTTTATATAACTGTTATTGGCACAGTGAGCATGTGCTGTAGACTCTGCAAACAAAAGCCAAACGCTGCTGTCCAAATAAGTTCATGTTTGTGTCTCTGAAAGCTACCAGATCCTTTTCCATCAATGTAAATACTTGAGAAAACGGAGTAACATGTTAAAGGTAAACCAAATATCTTTGATTTGTTTTGAATGAGGTCTTGAAGACCTACAGACCTAACAGTAAATTAATTCACAGAGAAAATAATCCCAAGATTAATTGATCATATCAATAACAACCAGTCCAAAATAAGAAACTATCTTCAAATGAAACATGATTGTTTTGTGTGTTTCCTAGCTTTTTTCTCTCTTAATTGCCTATACTTATGATGACATGTGAGCAGTGCAAACATGCCATTTAACACTGTTGATGCAACGTGCAAAAGGCTTAGAGTGCATCTCTAATGCAGTCATGTGTGCATTCTGCAGAGTTGACAGAAGCAAATTACAATCCAGCTGAGCTCTTTTAATAACAGAGCTCCCTGAAACAGTACTTGCTGTTCCCGGCATGTTCCCGCGACATGACAGAACAAAAACACACATTAACTTACAATGTCATTTGTCAAGATTAGGAAGACAACAGTTACACTCACAGATGAGTTTAGGTGGTATAAAAGTGGATTTTCCATATAAAAACTGCAAGCTGTGAGGTTTGCATAACAGGATGCACATAAGGTCGAAGCTTGTGTTTACATTACAATCACAGGACTGACAAACAACACACCCCTTTGAAGTGTCAAAAAATGTCCTTTGACCTCAGTGCACCGGTGGTTTCATGGGTACAACCAGAACACGTCAGTTTAATCTGCGTACATTCACAAAACATCTTACAACATCCAGCAGGATTCACATTTAATCGTTTGTTGACGCATGTCAAATCTATTAACCTGGAAAAAATGCTTTAGTGCCAAATGTGCATTTGCCTCAACATGACAGTATCCCTCCTTTTCCTGCCACACGTCTGTGTAAATAAATGATCTGTTCTTTCATGCCACACATGTGGTGCACATGACGCCACTGAGTCAGGAAAGAGTATCTACCAACTCAGTGGTTTAGGCAGAAATTCTGGCTCGCATTACTTTAGCAAATAGTGATCATATTTTCATCATTACAAAGAAGTGTGTAATGTCATGAATGTGTGACAAACACACTGGGAAAGAGCAGGTTGTTAACAGATTGGATTAAATGCTGCAATGTCAGGGACGTGTTATTCAATAAATAATAATCATTAGTTGACTGTCGATGACAACTATCCCACACCCTGTACTTCTTCAGAACTCCTAGCACGGAACTCTCTGTAAGTTCTACATTCCGGAGGATCAAGTTAATGGTTTTCTTATGAGATCAATGACAAATTCACTAATCAAAGTTACACAATGGCTTAAAATGTCACAATTATTGTTAATCCTCAAACATGGCTTGAGGGTATAATCATTATTTCTTCTATTGATATATTGTAGTAGGGGGTCCAGACTTCACCATTTAAAATGAGCTGAGGGTGATCGATCATTCATCAAAGACCTGAAGAGAGTTAAAGTGTCATGTATCCAGAATTAAACTGTCGTCACTCTGTAGGAAATGTTAAAAGGTAATGTTGAGGTTAAATATCTGTGTAGTCCAGAGTGCATTTTATGACAGGCAATAAAGAACCCATATCATTTGATATTTGCTGAGAGAAGCTAACTGAGAGGATAAGGCTTGTCTATTAAACTTGGAATAGGGCTATAAACAAACCTGCCACCCCTACCACCACCACCAACAATAAATATCTAGAATTTATTAAATAAATATCCCAATGGTTAATGCTTTGTGCAACCAAGATGATAGGTATGTGGCAAATTTGTTGTGAACATCAGACGCGTGAAATTCTTCACCATT
The DNA here is from genome assembly GCA_016801845.1 of Polydactylus sextarius. Lineage (NCBI taxonomy): Eukaryota > Metazoa > Chordata > Actinopteri > Polynemidae > Polydactylus > Polydactylus sextarius. The sequence goes on from CM028927.1 coordinate 12,395,733, forward strand.
TAACAAATGTGTCATTTCCAGCTTCATAAATAAGTTGACTTTTCAGTGATACCATCACAGTGTATGAGGATCAGAATAAATGCACTATAAGAGATGAATACTGGCCATTTTCTTTGAAGCAACATACATTTGACATACATCACAGTGTTTTGTGTGCATTTCTATATTCATATTCTTATCATTTACATATTTACAATTCAATAAAAATGAACTGTGTGTTATCAGTTAAGACAATATTAACCTCATCTCAGACTTGTCAATATCATTCAGTTATTATTGTTAAATTCATTCATATAGACGATTCGTGTAGTTATTTATATAGTTACATACCTCTGCCTCAAGAGAACTATGACTATATTTGATCGTTGTATAAAAAAAAGTTTAGTCGACTAAACATAGTCGACATTAAGTAGAAACATTAGCGTGTTGAATAAGGAGGCTATAATGTAACTTTAATGAAGGGAAACATAATAACATGGGAATTAAAAGCACATACAGGGTAATATAGCTGAACGACTCAATTTTCATGACCTCACGTGGTTCGTGTCATAAAACATTTTTTTTTAAGTCACTTAAAAACTACATATGTAATATTGAACTGCTGTTGGACTTTTTTTTACAAAGACAATAACAATTATAATAGTAATAAAAAACACTGATGATTATGATTCAGACGGTAATTAACGTTATCCACTGCAGCTGCGGTGATACCGTGACCGTAAACACAACACAAACACATTATAAGATATATTACACCTGACACAACCCGGACTCTGTTTCTTTCTCTTTTTTTTTTTTTTTTCTGAATGAAACTAATTTAAATTGACGTTACTCACTTTAGTTTTGTTGTGGTCTTCTTCATTTCTCAAAGTCCGCGTAACTCTACCGCTCATCTTCTCGTCGGGGAAAAAAAATGTAGCCAAGAGATATACAAAGAAAAAAAAAAAAAAAAAAAAAAAAAAAAGGTAAAACAGTCGAAAAGTTTAAAGGAAAGAATTAGTTTTCTTGCTTCTCGTCTTTTACATCATCTCTTCTTCCTCGTCGCGAACGACAATTAGAGCGAAAACGGCGGAGAGAAGCGGAGTCACCTGGACCCTGCTCCCTCCCTGACTGACTGACTCTATCTGACTCAGTGTGTCTGCTTCCTCTGACCAGGTAGTAAAGTTGAACCCTGCGGGTCCTGGTTCTCCACATGCTCGCACCTCATTTCCGTGGAATGCGCTGAACCGTAGATGGTGACGTAGAGATCATAAAGTTCTGCAAACATTTACTTTATCATGCATATGTTCTCACATCTGTCAGTTCCACGTAAATGATTTTTTTTGTTTGTTTGTTTTGTTTTGGATCATGCTTGTTTTTCGTCCCTCCTTCTTTTGTGGATGATGGAGATAAATTCAAGATTTAAGAGATTATTTTATAAGCCACACACACACACACACACACACACACACACACACACACACACACACACACACGTACGATGGGTTAAATAATCAAACTCAGTTAAGATAAATAAGAAAAAGCAAAATCTCAGAAATATATAGCAAAAATATGTATCCAATGTAAAGTGTAGGGTTCAGTACATAGATTTGATTTTTACTTTACTGTATCTTCTTATCCTCCGCAGCTTTTTTAATGTCACATTCTAGTTTAACTTCGTATGTTTAAACTGAGATATTTACAGCTGCCTAAACATGGAAAATGGATGATAGAGCCCGATTTACTCAACAACACATCGAACAGCGGCTGACCTCAGAGAAGTTGATGACCCCTCTGTCCGGCAGACACTTGGTGTGGACGCCACCGAGCCGCAGCATTTTGCCTTCAGTCACCTGGCTGATCTTCTTCCAGATCGACTCCATGTGCATTCTCTCTCCCTCTGTCTCTCTGTCTTGATCTGGCTTGTTTCAACAAATTTTATTTAACCTCTCCTCCCTCCATTTTCCAGGAATTTACTCCGCTATTTGAGCACCAGGAGCCTCACGGGTCCCTGTGATTGGCTTCCTCTCTACTGCAGCTAATTCTGTGTCAGACCTGCAAATAGGATATAGTCCTGTTTGATAAGAGTCCTGCCCCACGTCAGGTGGCTCTGCGGCCACTTATACTCTTACTTATTTGGCTTAAACTTATTTACCTTTGGTGCCATATGTGGCACATCAGTCCAGACAAAGCGTCCCACTTTCCTGTGTTTGAAAATGCAGCTGTGATGATGTGACAAGAGTTTGAACTTTGCTGAATAATGAAATAATTAAAGAAACCATTAGTAAGTTTTGATGTAGGAAAAATGTAAATGAAAAACCTTTACAACACGACAAATTATGTAAGTGTCAGATTCGATACAACGTAGGCTATCTGTATGTAGCTGAATCACAAAATACATTACCTCAGGGCACTTTACAGAGTAAGGTCACGAGTCACGACCATAAAATATCAGAGAGAACAACTCAAGGCTGGACACCAGTGAACACCATAATATTAATATCAACAGCTACGAGTGCTCTCATAGCTGTTGAAAACTCATTTAAAGGTCAAACTTTTGTGATGACACATTGTATTTTCCTGTTGTTACTTGCTTTAAGAGAGGTGCGGCAACGACCACAGGAAGACCAGGATCTAATCCCTAATCAAGTTAGACGGTGTGAAGGTTCACACTCTCTTGTCTTACTGCAGTGTTTTTCCGCTCTGACTGACATCACGTCATTTTGTCTTAAATCTCAGTTAGGTAATATAATCCTGTCTCATTTATTCTGACACCCAAATAAAAGTAATGACCTTGTACACATTGCTGAAATACAATAAGATACTTCTGCTTTGTGTGAGGTGACCATTCGACTGGTAAGAATGACACAGACTGAGAAGGCAGGTTATTTTGAACGGCCAAGCCCAAAGTAACCACGCACTAGTTTCATAGACTAGTAGTTTGGGTATTGTTCTAGCAGTATGGCCACCTTTGTATCTTTACAACATTAAATCTGTGTGTGTTGTTTTTAACCACGTCTTTCCGCTGAGTTAGCATAACGACTGTACTCGAATGTCCTGATCTAACATGCAAATGTCAACATATCTATTTACATCCAGTCCGCTTCCTTCTTCCTTTCTTGAGAAATACCATAATACAATAACAGCTCAGGTGAGTTCTGGTCATGCAGGTTTCCCTCATTCCTTGTGTTTTGTCGACTGCGTTTTCTTCATTGTGTCTCATATTTGTTCCTGTGTTTATTTTTTTTTCTCTGTCTGGATGTTGCATGTTTCTGTTTGGGGTGTGGTTTTCCAGTTTTCCTAATCCTGCCAATACACCCGTACACCTGAAACCCAAACACCACCAGCCCAAAAACTCCATCTCTCCACCTCAATCTTTGATCTTTGCCAGGTCATTCAGTTTTCCAGGTAACAGTAAATCATTTAAGCTTAAGTCCATCTTCATATTTCCCTTTGTGTTTACCTGATTACTATTTAATTCTGTGTTCACGTATGTTTCAGCTCCATCCTTGTTGTTTGTTGCTGCTCCAGTTTGTCGACCTCACCCATCTCCACCCCTATCTGTCTATCCACCTCATCACAAAAATCTCCTCACACTCTATCCAACAATAAGTTACTAATAAATTAATGCCAACATTCACTGCACAGACTAAAGTCCAAATCTGAACCTAATTAGACTCTTGGTCTTTTACGTTGACTGAATGAATGTATTATCTACGGTCACATGGCATGAATGAATTAATCACACTAAAATACATAACCACATCATTTTGTCATTGACTTCTTTAGAAAAAATAAAATAACAAACAACAATAAAAAACAGTTTTCTTCATGCTGGACAGATGGTGATGTAAGAAAAGAGACACAGAGGTTAAATGAGGTGGAGTCATGATTACAGCTTGATGTCCTCAGTAATTACAGTAAACCAACTAAGGATTACAGTCTAAGTTGAAAACGAAGCCACTACTAAAAGAACCACACTGACCCCATTCAGATTCAGAGAGGAAGGGAATGAATATAGATTTTAAATAGTTTTATCAAGGCAAGATATTTTTATATCTGAAAATCAAATATTCATAACAGTCATTATTATGGGCAAGCCTCTTATGTAACAATTATAGTAATAATTAGGGAACAACGTGAGTTTCCATCCACAACTGATACTTTAATAATGACATAAATAAGATAATTGCATACTTCCTCCCTATGACTGTCACACCTCACATTTTCAGTCAGCTATAATTAGTTATAGTAAAGCTATAAATATTCACTGTCTTAGAACGTTTTGCCAATGTTCGTCCATCCATCATTGATCTTAACTTAACATCTTTTAGACTTTGTTGAACTGATCTACTATCATCGCCTCATCGTTAGAATAAAATAGAATAGAATATATTTTTATTTGTCCCCCAAGGGGAAACTTATCTGTTTGACAGCATAAAAAAATCAATAGATAAACAGAAAATAAAAAAGTTAACACAAAATAAATAAATAATTTATATAAAAATGTAGAGAGAAAAAAAGCCTCCAGAGATAAGTTAGTGATCCCATGCTGCTTGGCAACCTATGAAATTCCCTTTGACAGTAAATCAACTGGCCTGCTGCTCTGGGTAGAAAGGATAAGTTGAAAAGAAAAGTGAAACCTGCAGCACTGACAGAACAGGGCAACTTCAGGCCTCAGCTTTGATCTTATATTCTCTGTAACCATATAAAGGTGTGGACTTCAGAACCTCGGTTTTATTGATATTTCAAATCGGCTCTTGATGTAAAGCCAAACCCCTGCATGCCGCACATACTGTAGCTCTGCTGTCATTCCCTGTGTCTTTGAAATACAACATCCATATGCAACATTTACACACACGCTGCCTTGACCTCTCTGCCCTCTGTGTATGTGTGTGATATGGACATACGGAGGTGAAAATGGTGCATTGAAGGTTTATAAGGAGTGAAGTGAGGATAAGAGTTGAATTAATGGGCGCTGGGTTCAGGCCTGCCGTCGATTAGCACTCCTCCCACAGAGTACACAGAGCATGCAGGTATGAAGAAATGGCCGCGCCCCCAGGATAAGACAGTTCATGTGGATATCAAGAATGTAGATACTCATTTAAAAAAAAGTTAGTAACAGATGTATAGTTCACAATAAATCTATCAGAACAATGTCTAGATCTAACAGGCTTTTTCTTTAAACTTTGCCAATGATGTGATAGTGAAATTTTTCCGAGTCTATCAATCATACTTGTTAGGTTAGAATAAAAAAAAGGCCCGGGGGGTTAAAACATCCAGCCTGAGTGTTGAGTAAAACAGTAAATCAACAGATGGAGTGTTTCTCTGCACATCACTGATCTCTGGGTTCATGTTAGGGTGCATAAGAAAATCTATTTCCTCTCTGAATTATAGAAAATATAAATTTTTTATGGAACCAATTCCACTCTGGTGAAATAAAAGCGATAAAAACCCAACCACTTGTCGTGTCATAGTCTGTCCAACCTTAATTGCGTCTCTTTCTCTTTAATTTCCTGTCATCGATGTGTCTGTAATACAGGCATGAATGCTTACATTTGCCTGTATTGCATCATTTCAATGATAACAAGCAAGAAAATTAAGAAAAATTATAATATAACTGGTTTTATTGTTTACGCAGTTTAAAATTTATTTAATTGTCAATTTTTTTCCTTCCACTGCATATCAAATGTTACCAGTAGTTATAACAAACATACATCTTAATAACTATATCTGGAAACAAAACAAAACAAAATGTTCAAAGTGACATATGTAAAATATATTAACACCATCAAAATATCATTTGGAGATTACATAATGGACATTCATAACAGCCAGGTGCAAGAAATTAGAAATGTGAAATTCTTACAAATCTAAAGTGAAATACTAATTAAACCAGCAAAAAGCAGCAAACGTTTATACACAGAACACAATTTTACACATTAAGCGAAAGCAGAGATATGAAAGGCATTTAAGTGAAAACATGCACATGGGCCGAACCAAATATAAAGTGACTCATTAAAATAGAAAAAATAATCTCTGAGGATACACAGTGTTACTTTATGTTTGTTTGATTGTCTTGGGTAACGGGGAACACAGCTAACAGTGTAAAAAAATATAGGCTCAGTTTAATTGGCCCATTACTGTTACATTCATATATATATATATATATATATATATATTTAAATATCACATCACTTTCAAACACTTGGAGCTACTACCAACACTGACAGATGTAACTTATCATGCACAAGCATTTTTTTTTTTTTTTTGGTTTAGAACTGATTTGTCTGGTAAAATGTTTTGCTACTTCTGAATATAAACCATGCCACAGTAATGTGCTACCACAGCAGTAAACAGTAAATATGGTCAGTACAAAAACACGAAAACAAACAAATCTCTTAACACAATTCAAGTGAAGTACGTGTAATAAAACCTTTTGTGTCTGACTGTAGTTATAATTCTTCTCTTTGACAAAACAGAGAAACAGCAGATCTAAACACAGACAAAACATGTCAGTAAAGAATCAAAATCACAGCTGAAGCCTAAAAAAAAGCCATCTAATTGTCCTGACAACCTGTCTCTGTCAGACTGATGTTCTAAAAATAAAACCGGGAACAACTGCGAGGCAAGTCTGTAGTGCATGGCAATACAGTTCTTCACATTAGTGATCAAGTCCCTGATGTCTGGAGTTTTTTTTTCTGACAAAATCTCTCTGTTGTCGTCACAGGTGATCTCATTCTAGGAGCTGGTGGTCGATAGGTGGCTTTCAGTCAGGATTGTGCTGTCGTGCAAACCGTCTTCATCTTCAGAGCTTAAATTGTAGGAGCCCAGTGCTGAACGATGCGCCTGCTGTGACTTACGCCTGAGAGAAAATCAACAGGAGACATGGCAGCTCAATGAACAGTCAGTTGTATGGCTAGTTACTACAGAGTGCCACCTAGTGTCAGAAAGATGCATGGCATCTTACATCGACATGGAACAGTGAGACTGTCATGTTTTTTGTGTCTTAACATGTAATAGATAAACATTGTTTCTCAGAGATGAGATAAAATCTTAAGACCTACTTTAATTCAGCCTCCAGTGCAGTGACTTTGGCCTGTAGCGCCTCCTGGACCTCATGCTGCTCCTCCAGGTCCCTGAGAACCTTACGGCGGACTCCCTCCAGACGCTCCACCTCCCCCTCGCTCTCGTCCACCTGCCGTTTCAATGCCTTCACACGTAGAGACAGCTGGGGACGGAGAGGGAGAGGCAGGGGGTTAGAGGGGAACAGAGGAGGTCACAGGTGAAAATGTGGGAGCCGAGGGAGAGAAGGGGGGGCTGACGGGGAGATGCAGGGGTTAAAGCCGGAGGTTTTATAGGTATGTGGGTTTGTCGAGAGAGAGAGGAGGGGTAGTGCTTTCTTCAGCTGCTGAAGAAAGGCTGAAGCTGCAGAAAGATGATCGGGGAAGGGAGGTCAGGGAACGTTCTAGTGACCCGAGTAAGGTTGGGTGTGGGTCAGGTGGAGCACACATCAGATAAGTCTTATGTTAAAGAAGCAATTTAACACAGTTTGAACTGTGTTAATGATTAAAGAACAGATGAAGACCACATCATTGAAACTGTGTCGAATGGGTACAAACCCAAGGAATGTCTTGGATAAAGACATAATTTGAAATTTTGGAAAATATACTTGCAGCATATGTTTGATAAATTCATAGCTGACAAAAAACTACTGTACATGAAAACATATTTCCCATAATGTCCAAATATTCCTTCTCATTCCCTTTAGTATTTACCAAGCAAATGCTGAAACATTTGCATCACATCATTGATGTGATATTTACCTGATCTCTCTGCTCCACATGCTGGTTTCTCTCCTGGTCTAATGTGGCATTTAGCTCCTTCAGTTTTCTCTCCATTCGTCTCTGAGACCCCTGGATGCTGGCCTTCTCTCTGCGTGGGGGAGAAATACAGAATTCAGACAAATTTAGTATAATTCTACAACACAACAATGATCCATACATTTTTAATGATTGTGTTGTGGCATTTTTTTTTCCTTCATCTTTATCGTTTTTTTATGGATCATTGATTTCCGGGTCTTTACGATTTGCTGCTGGTCTTTGTGAGTATGTATAAAATATAAATAGAAGGTGCACATTTGTTTTCATTAAATGCGTCAACACTGTAAAGGAATTTATTTTTATTACTTTGTCTCATTAAAACACTTCCAAAAACCAGGATGGCACATTTATACGTTTTTCTTTTTTTTTTCTATTTCTCTTCAGTCGTACCTTTCTTCACTACGAAGTCTCTCCTCTAACTCTTGAACTTTGCTTTCCAGCAGCGCTATTCCAGCCGAGGGCCGAGTCTGTCCCTCCATGTCCGCCATACGGGACTTCAGCTCCTTCAGCTGGGAGGTGAGTGATACAATGAGGGGAATAAGCGACTGATTTTACAGAAAATGGTGCTACTTTTGTGTGTGTGTGTGAGACTTTATGACCATTACCTGTCTCTCAAGTGCACTCTTGTCCATCTCCAGGTCGTGTCTTGCCGAACGCTCTTGCATCAGCTCTGAGCGAAGCTGATCCACCTGAGGGCAGCGCAGGGTAACTCGTTATCATTTTCCACCATTACGTACGAAATGACGCAGTATTTGCATGTGTATTCAAATGTTTTTACCTGTTCCCTGCTACGTGTGATACGATCGTTCAGCAGTTCCTCACTGCTCCTCTCCTCATCCAGCTCAATCTCCAGTGTTTTAATTTTATCCTGTGGACACACACACACACACACACAAAAATAGAGAAGGTAAATACACATGGTAACTGCCTGCTGACACCTCAACATTATTTACTTAACTCTGTTTGCTGACACATCACTGTTTCCCCAATTTACCCCCCACTCATGTTCAGATTTGCCGCCTCGTGACCTTTGACTGTGAAATCTCACCTCCAGGTTCCTGATCTCTCTGCTCCGATCGCTGTGGATGTTTTTCTCCGAATCTAATTCGCTCTCCAAGTGTTTGAGTCGATTGCTGAAGAGGTCTCTCTCCAACTGGGCGCTGTCTCTCTCCTCACTGCACGCCAGGAGCTCCTTCTTCAAACGGGAAACCTGAAAAGAAAAGATTCAGTGGGGAGTTTTTAAGTATGAAATCTTAAAGCACTCCCACCCGTGTTCCTTCATTTTCTGCTTTCATAATCAACCTCAAACTTGCATTTTTTACGACACTGCTACATTCAAGACTAAATATTCTTCTTCTATTCTTCTGCATCTTCTGCAACAACTAAGAATCTGCAGCTATGCTGGCAGCTCTGTGAAGTTTTACTTATACACATCCTACCATTACATTTCGCCAGAGCAATACTTTGTATGCAAGTCACCTCCCTCTTGATTTAGCATGTTAGCTAATATTTGCTTATTACCAGTATACACAAGGTTGAGCTGACACTGATGTAAATTTAATTAGCTTTGCAGGTATTTTTTTTTAATTTAAAAAAATCATTAGATAAACTAAAATTCAACCCCACAATGGTGCTGACTCAGGAATAATAATAATAATAAAAAGATCAATAAGATTTCATCCTTAAAGGGCACCTGAACATGTGTACCAAATCTTGTTGTAGTCGGTCCAATAGTTATTGAGACATTTCGCTTAAAAACACAAATCATCAATCATACAGTTGGCTCCAGAAGAAATATCAAAGTGTTCATTATTTATAGTCTGGGAACCATGAATATTTGTACTGCATTTTATGGCAAAATATCCACTATTTGCTGAGATATTTCAGTCTGTATAAAAGAGGTTGACTAATTCACACGATCATCCCCAAAAACCACAAAGATAGCATGGAATAAAAAATGTGCAAATGTAAAAAGTAAAACTTTTCCTAGACTTTAGAAAGAGATTTCCAGTGGAGGGATCTATCTTAACTTCTGAGAACGGTATCGTTTGTTTTTCATCCTTTTGTCCTCACCTCGTCTTGCTGGGTCTTCAGGTTGCTTTGAGCTCTCTGCAGCTCAGCGAGTCTGTCTTTGCTGCTGCGCTGCGCCTCCAACATGTCCTTCTTAGACCGCTCCTTGTAGTCATCCAGCTGTGCTTGAAGGACTGCCACCGACTGACGGGAGTCTCCCATCATCAGCTCCATCTGAAAGAAATGAAAAACATGTACATATATAAGCAAACCACGTTGTTGATGCCCCCCCACACACACAGTCACCAAACTGGCACCAAAAGATTTTAAAGAACACACAGAGGTGATGGTAGCCCTGTACACTACATGGACATGCACACACACACACCTCTTTGTTAATCTTCTCCAGGGCTCGGTCCAGCAGCCTCTTCTGCTCCTCCAGGTCGCTCTTCCCTCTCCGCAGTGCATCCCTCTCCATGTCCCTCTCATCCAGCCATCGGGTCAGATCCTCCTTTTCTTTGCTCAGACGTGTTGCTGCTCTCTTGGCTTCCTCCAGCTGAGACTTCAAGGATCTGTTCTCATCTTCCAGAGCCTCCAACGTCTCATCGTCCTCCAGGCTGCGGGGCAAGCTGGAATGAAGTCTCGTCTGGAGAAAAACATCATCTGATGAATATAGGGTCCATCAGCATGTGACCTACTAATAAATAATAATGATCTCCAAGTCCTGATTGTCTTGATCACTGTATATAAATTTGATATCTTTAACATGCTGATTTGAATATACAGTTGCTCTTCACGTGATTAGAGCTAATAAGATTAAAGCATTTAAAGCAGCTGTAATACACTGGAGTTCCAATGCACACGAGGCACAATGCACAACTTATGCAAATATGTCTTCAAGGGATTATTTTCCAAGCTAGCATGTTTTTAGTTTTTCTTTTTTTGGCTATAATTTACTTTACATCTTTTCTTTGAAAATAGCATCTGTGTGGGAGGCCAGTTCTTTTGTTCTCATACAATATGTTATGTTTACATAATTTTACAAGTGTGTGTGCAGCTGTGTACTGGTCTCTCTCTCTATTTTTTTTTATGTCTGTGTGTCTCTGTGTAGTACCATGCGCGCCAGCCTCTCTCGGAGGCGAGCATTTGTTTCCTGGAGCTCCATGTTGGTGTCGTGGTCCACCACAGTCTTTCCCGTGGACACGACCGACGACTGATGTGGGTCAGCACAAAGAGAAAGAAAGTGGAGGGTGAAACAGAAACCTTGACATGTTTATGTGATGTTAAACGGTTTATACTATCAAGTTCGCTTCTTTTCTTTCGCATCAAGACACTGCTTCACCTCCTTCGCCTTCTCCAGCTCGGCCTTGTCTTTCTGCGACTGCTCCTTCAACCGTTTGATTTCAGACAGCAGCTCGGCCTCTTTCTCTCCACTCGTTTTCCTCAGAGCTTCGAGTGCCTCGCTCTTCACGTCCAGCTCGCCCTTCTGTTTGTCCAGGTCGGCGCGAGCCCGCTTCAGGTCGTCATGGCAACGCTGAAGCTCCTTGGGATAAGTAATCAGAGATGAATTAACGCATGTGTGAGCGAGAGGAATGCAGTGCGCTGGAGAATAACAATGTGTTAATATGATGAGTATGAGGCATGCGAATGATAAAAAAAAAAAAAAAATAGAAAGAAACATACTGTAAAACTGAAAAGATGAGTCCCTGCATTTCAACCCACACACTGAAGATAATCTGGGTTCTGGCTCGTGACTAATGTGAATTACCTCAGCTAAAGAGTGGTTATCGTTAGACGCAGGCACTTTGTTCTTCACGGCGAGAAGAGAATCCTGAAGATCCTTCAGCTCTTTCTGAAATTCTTCCTTCTCCGAACGTGATTTCAGGAGCCTGAAAACAAGGAAGTAAAGACAGTAGATTTTAAAGAACACACAGAGGTGATGGTAGCCCTGTACGCTACATGGACACACACACACACACACACACACACACACACACACACACACACACACTGCAAATCCAAAAAGCACAAACACACCTGCACATGCCAAAGATAAAAAAAACAAAAACATCAGGAGAAACACTTTCATCATAGAATTGCACCTGAAACTTACTTATGCATTCAAAATTAATAATAAATAGAATAAATCAGGAAATGTCTCATTTTGATTGGCTGATTGAAAAAAAAAAAAAATCAATCAATTAAGCAAATGTGAGTAAATTTCTGAATGTTGATTCGTTCAACACGGGCATGATTAGATTCATCATCACTGTTAGTAGTGAAATCAAAACAGATACATGAGCTTTTCAGGTGAATCTTTTCAAGGAATCTCTTGTATCTCTGAGCTCTGATTTCAAACTAGACTAAATCTACTGGAACCAAAGAAAACACAGTGAGACTAATTTTTCTTCTCTCACATGTGACTGCTGACGTGCTTCCCGCTCCTGCCGAATGAAAAGTAAAGTGACAGAGTGCATGCATTAAAAATAACTCCAGAGAGAGAGAGAGAGAGAGAGAGAGAGAGTTCTGTACAGCAAAGTTTTTCAGAGTGTTTGATGCTTGACCGAGGTGGAAATGGTAGAAAAGCATATTTATGTAAATGTATGACTCTGTACTGACTCTTCTCTGGTGACGTCCAGCTCCGTCTTCCACTGCTCCCCCTGATCTCTGCAGCTCTCCAGTTCTTCCTCCAGCGTCAACATGGAGGCGTTCACCTTCTCCCTCTCTTCTTCTATCTGCTCCTGGGACTGATCATAACCATAAACATAAACACACACACACACACACACACAAAAATAAAGTTTTGAGTCACTGGAGCAAATATAACACAGGTTTATCTCTGCTGTACACAAACCCACATATTCTAATCCTAATTCTTTTAAAGCAACTATTCAACACAAAGGATTCAGAGAGATAGTTCAGTTTTCAGTCCTTCGTCAGCATCTTCAGCGAAAACTTCCAGATAAGAAAAAACGGCATTAAGTTTCAGATGAGACAGAGTGCAGTACGGTCGACACAAACAGCCATCCAGCTGCTTTAATCCTCATCTTGCCAAATAAATCACCACATCAAATGCAGCTGACAACCTGTCTGCTTATTTCTTGCTCTAAGGCTTTGTGGTACTTTTTTTTTTTTCCTGACAATGCTATCACTGGTATTCTCAAAAAAAAAAAAAAAAAAAAAACGGCATAATGAGCGATTCCTGTACCTACACATATACTTCAAATTTTCTTTGACATCACATCCTACTGTAACTCCGGAAATAGCGCAACTAGGTAGAAACAGACTCAACCGGAAAAAGTTTCATCAAAAAGCAGCAAAACTCTCTTTTCAAACTTGGCACACTGGATTTAGCCTGAGTGTTTGAACACTGCAAACTGACACATAAAACAGAATGACAAGACAAAGCCTGGGTGTACAGGGTTAGGAAGCAACATCAAAGCCCAGTTTAATATCAGCTTAATAACACACCAACTGTCTGACTGGTATAACCTGACTGGTGTCCCTCTACATCAGTACAAAGAGCTGCTCTGAAAAAAATACTCTCATTGTTTTCTATTGAAAGTTTTTGGTTCTTTTACAGTCTTAAGTTTACAATGCAAATGCCAGTCAGCACAAGCACTATGTAGTGACAGATAGAAATGTCCAAGAGGCATTTAAAACAGAGGCTGGTGTGTTCTTTTTAAGTGGTATTTATTATCTGTTTCTTTAGGTACTGGTGTATAGAACTCTTTTTGTGTAAACAGGACATTGTTTGCTCCGTTTTCAGTTTATTCAATCACTCATGTTGGTTCAGTGACATAAGACATACAAAACCAACATTTATAGTTACACACACATAAAAAACCTCTTTTCATCTGATAACAAACGCAGCAGGACTGAGTTACCAACATTTAAAAAAAAGCAACTGAAATCATGTAAAGGCTGGTGATTTTTTTTACTTTTTCTATATCATTATTCTTGTAATACTATTCTACTATTACTCCCCTTATTGTTGAGTTACTTCACAGTTTTATTGCTTTTATCACTGTTCTTAATCAGTTATGCAAACAGGCTGAGGCTTAAACAGCTAAATGAGATGAAAAACAGCTGCACCAAGGTTCAAACCCCAGGAGATCTCTTCAAAAAAAGAAAAAGATGTGATGAAACTAAATAAATAAAACACCTGTGTAACTTGCTCCATGGTTTTTCTCAAGTTCTCCATGTCCAGACTGTACTGCTCCCTGAGTGTTTCCATCTCTTTGTCGTGGCACTCGACCTCCTCCTTCAGCGCTCCTTTCAGTGCCGTCAGCTCCCGCTCCCGCTGGTGGAGCGTGTCCTCCAGGCGCTGACGCAACATGGCGGCCTCGGCCAGCTCGGCCTGCAGAGTCATCACATCCTGTGGGGGCAAAAAGAACCAAACAAACAAAACAAAACAAAACAAAACAAAGCGAAACCAAAAAAAGTAAGTGGATTGTAAGATGGACAGATAAAAGTGTTTGTGTGTGCAGAGTGTAAACGCACCGTCTGCAGTGAATCTGACTGAGGTGAGTTTTCAGAAACTCTCCTCAGCTCCTCCTGAAGTTGAGCAAGCTGACCTTCCTGTATGTGCACACGGGTCTCTGCCATCTCTCGGGCCAGACTCTCCTCGGCCAGTCTATACATACACACAAACACAAACACACACACACACAATAATCAATAATCCTTTAAACACCGCCAGCATCATTATTAAGCCGGTCGCTTAGGCAGCAGTGATCTGCAATCAATCTGGTGAAAAATGCACTGGCAGCAACAACTGGAAGCCAAGTGTTTCTTTTTAAATGAACACACTGTACATGCAAAACCACACACACACACACAGTCTGGTTTCCATAACTTCAGGGGTCATTTCATTGACTTGCATGACACAAGAAGTGTTAGACTTTCCTGGAAACCCTAGAGATATAAATTGTTGCCACTACTACACCAAAACTTAAGTCATGTCTTCATCTTATTTTATCTTCTATTCTATCTTCTATCTATTTTTTTTTATCTTATCTATTTATTTTACATTATGGGGATCTGCTTTTTGTCCCCATAAGAGAGACAGGTCCCCATAATGTGAGTGTGTAAACAGATTTAAGTCCCCACAACGTAAGGAATACCTAGACAACACACACACACACACAAACACACACACACATATCCTTACTCGTCACGGGCCTGCTGCAGTTCTTTCTTGCAGCGATTGAGTTGCTCCAGAAGTTCCTCAATATTTCCCTTTTGAAGGTTTCCATCAGATCCTCCCTGTACATTAGAATACAGAAAGTATATGTAGTGTAGGGTAGGCTGAGGGTGAGTTTTTACAGAAGAACACATAGAGAGCAGGACGGGAAATACTGCAACAGTGTCATTGTCAACCTTACAAATACATTATGCACCGTCTCAAACAGTAACAAAGAAATATCGGCCTTGAATTCCTTGCCCTAGTTTCTGACTATGAAGTGTAAAAAAATCTTTGGGAGAACAGGCTCTGCTGCTGTGCTGAGACACAGCCCCAAAAAAAAAAAAAAGACAGACGATCTCCCCACATCAACATCAGTATCTGACAGGCTGCAGGGGAGCAGAGCCAGAGCAGCGGCTCGTTTGTCGCCCACACCACTCCGCCGCACATCAAGCCTCCCTCTTACTGAAAAGGAGGTGTAAGCGCAGCCTGCCCATAAAACCCTCTCTTATCCTCCTACACACTCATTAATGGGACACACGCACGCACACACACACGCACACACACAGGCAGAAAAGAGACAAAACGTGGATCACGGATGGTTTTTACTCCTCAGGGGAACTTCACATTTCTGTTACTTATCAGTGATGGATTATGAAGATATACTTTGTACAGATTTGTTTCATTTTCCTCTCGTTCCCCCACAGGACACTCTGTAGATAATCCCGTTCTGGGACATTTCAGTTCCTCTTTGTCCTCACTGAGAGATAATTAACACAAGATAACGTAACTAAGAATATGCACAAGCTCTTTTAAACACTTGCCGGAGTAAATTGCATCAGCAGGATCCTCAAGTGTATAAACAATAAAACCAAGTTTGCTACGACACTAAATACATAAGTTTAGCTGAAATGCCCGAACATGCTGATGAAAATAAAAGCTGATTTTATCTTGATGACCTCTAGTCCAGTGGTCACCAACATACAGATCAAAACTAAGCATTCAGAGGGGTCATAAACAGTAAAGCACACTGAAAACTGAATATCTTACCAAGTGAACCGTTGGCAGATTATTTTTTGCAAAAAATGTCTTGTTTTATTTTTATTTTTTTTTTTTAACTTGTTTTAAGAATGGTATTTTTTCTTTTTTACTTATTACAAGTAAATATGCTTTGTATTGATCAATTGGTTCTTATTTTTTTAAGGACAATTTTTTGCTGCGCAGAAAAGAAAAACGACTCAATTTATGAACAAAAATGATCCACATAGTCGCTGAATCAATCCCACACTGACCAAATTTATGTGCGTCTTGCATCATAGTTCACTTTTGTGCCACTTTCTGCAACTTGTTTTTTTTTTTTTTTTACTGATGAATCAGATATTTTTCTAACACAACTGTTGATCTTTCGTGATCATAATTCAACCAGGAGAGTTTCATGGTGGACAAAAAAAGAGGTCACAAACCAAAGTAGCCATGAATCAGCTCTAGCAACAAACATTGTGTACATACATCAGCTGTTTTGGACTGAGGTAATTCAATACAGCAGCATCTAGGCCGCGGTTAACCAGGGGAACAAACAGGGTGTCAGCGGATGAACTCATCACCCTCCCACTGATAAGCATTAAGCTGTAACGCTGCATTAAACCGGTCAAAACACACCACACAAGCACTTAGAGAGAGCCACAGGCATTAGTGGTGCAGAGGGGAATGTGAACTCTGCCTCACATTACACCATGAAATACAAGTATACCTCTGAAATGAGAGGCCACCAGTCTGTCTGTATATCAATATGGATGTTGAATATTTCACAAATGGCCCAAAAAGTGTCCAGATGAGCCCTTTTCTCTACTTGGATACCTTGATTGAGAGATAAGATGTTAAATCTGCTTAAGTGGACACTGTGGTTAACATCAATTAAACCGAGAAGGTTTAGTACAATAAGATGACCTCTCTCTCTCTCTCTGAGGAGGATCAGTCCGATCCAATGGAGCCAACCCTCAGCTGGTGCAGGGTTCCAGTCCAACTCAATTATTGATGGGTCTCAATGACTGTGCTTTTCAACATGCACTGCGGCCTCAACAGCTTTGCTCTGCAGACGCATCGCGTTGCCAAGAGACAAGACAAGGCAAATACTTCACAAGTCGCCATGGTCACAAAAAAAAAAAAAAAACTGAGAATCACATAACAAGGGATCATACATAATCAAGTACATGTGATATGAGAAGGTAAGGACACAAAGGAATTGTTTCTGTATGTAGATTTATGTAAAAAGATGCAAATTTAAAGGAAGTAGTGTGTGTCCTCATAAAACCATGGCAGTCTATTTTAATAAGGTGTCAGAGGAGCATAAAGAAGCAGAGATGACTTGAGAATTGACAGAGGAATACGCAGCATGCCCCTTAATTTTCACATTTTTTGGCCTGCCAAAAGAGGATCCTCGGAGACAAAGTTGAATAAAATAGAAACTTCATATCTGCAGAATGGAAGCACTGGCTGCCAACCATCTGTTAGCTTCATTACAAGAAACTGCTCTGCTGAGAAGAAGACTCCCGTCCCAGACACTAGTCCTTTCCAAGTTCTTTTGTTTGAACAATATGCTGAACCTACATGTAACAAAAGCTAAGCTGAACATGTGCCATTATTAATTTATACAACATCTTCACTGTTACTGCTTCGGCAGTACAGTTCTTATTATATTATAGAGTTCTGCTGAGCTCAGGGTTGGGTTAGATGGCTGCAAAATAAAAACAAATGACAAACTGACAAACTGACAAACTTATTGCTGTAATTTAAAAGGGCAGAGCTGATTCCCATTAACTTCCTGTTTCTAGTTGGAGTTTGTAAGTTTTTTTTTTTTTTTTTTTTAACTATTTACCATTTGAGAAAACAAGTGTATTTGCTTTCTTGCCAAGAGTTCAACGAGAAGACTGACACCACTAAATATAAAAATGTGCTAAATATAAATATGAAGCTTTGGCTTGCGGTCAGTTAGCTTAGCAGCTAGTTTAAACAGCTGGAAACAGTTAGCCTGGCACTGTTTTAAGCTAACTAACTGAGTGTGACCTGCCCAAATAACAAACATGACGTAATATGTCAGTTAATGAGTTTTAGAAGTGTTAGCATGTGGTTTTTGTTTAGTTTAATGTTTGGTTTAACTATATTCAAGATGGTAGTTTCCCTGCAGCATTTTTTTTAATGCTAAGCTAAATGCTAAATGACTCAACTCACTAGTTTGCTCATCGCATGAACATAGTCTTGATTGATGAACACTACTATGGGACACTATAGCTGGTTTTATGTTTTAATGATGATTTTGTGACAGTTAAATGCTGCAAAGAAGCAAGTGAGTGGACCTTTGAGTTGACATAACTTGTTGTGCGTACTGATGTCGATATCAATAATTAACATCCACGCTTACATTCTAATTGTTTGTATCAGGAAAAAGCTGTGACATAAATTTTACCACAAATAAACATTACTACATACTACGTGTGTAAAAGTCTTGCTGTACCTTAAAACTGCTGCTTGTCTCATTTCCAAAGTTGAGTTTTTTCTTGGTGAGTCCTTCACTTTCACTGATGCTGTTGAGAAAATATTGGACAGAGGATTAGACAAAAAAAAAAAAAAAAAAACGCAATGAATCCAGTCAGCAAATCTTTGTAGATTACCTGTCTTTGCGCATGTTGAAAATAGGCTGCCGAACCTGACTTTCCTCCCTGCTGGTGACCTCTGTTCCTTGACTCAGGCTCCTCGGAGGCATTTCCTTCAAATAGAAAGTAAACAAAGTTTAAAAAAAAAAAAAAATTCATATCTACAAATAGCTCCTACGCTCCTACTTTCTGGTACTTACAGGCTTTTTAGAGAGAACAGGAGGGGAGTCCTTGGCAACAAACTTCCTTGGTGATGTAAAGCTCATCTTGGGGGCATCGAGTGCAGTCACCTTGGCAACAGTTGCAGGGTTTCTTCCCAGGCTACTGTTTCCTGGGACAGGTGACGTCATTGAATTGGAGGAGGTAGGTAGAGGAGCAGCGTAGGGGTTCAGGGTGGGAGATATAGGAGAGGGAGGGGAAACCTGTGGCTGTACATCTTTTCTAGCGTCAAGACTTCTGGACCGCTTGCGCTCGTCAAACCTGAGCCGCTGCCTTGCTCCAGAGCGACCTCTGGTCTGTGGGGCGCTGCCTGGCGTCCCGCTGTTGAACTTACTGATGAGTTTGTTGATGGGAGCCAGGGAGTTGGTGTCGATCGCGGGGATGGGTTCCTCGTCGGCCAATGCCAGAGGGTCTGAGAACGACCCCGACGGGGAATCAGCAGCCTTTTTTTTCACGCTGTATCTCTCCAAAGAGCTGGTGAAACCAGAGCCAGTTTGGTTCACACCTCTGGGCCCCACACCATTTAATCTGACTGGTTTCAATCCTGCTTCATTATACCCCTCGGTACTCCAGTCTCTGTTTTTATCTGTGTCACTGACTGTTGGTTTGAGTTGAGGTTCAACTTTGGCTCTTTCCACCTGTCTCTCTCTTCCAGCTCGACCTTCCTCTTCCCCTTGTGTCCCTGCTTGACCGTCCCCTGGAGGTCTCTTAAGAGGGCTCCCGAAAATCTCCCCATCCTCATCCTCTGCTGGAGAAACAGGGGAGTGTGTTGTGTTTACAGGAGGAGTGTATGGATTTATAAACTCCTCTGGTTCTTTCTTTGGTTTGGTTTTGGGGAGGCTGTTGTAAGGTGACGTTGATCCTGAGCTGGCGTTAGGAGTGTTTAGCTGAACTCCGTAAGAGTCGCCTTTCTCGCCATCTTTCAGGACCACATAAGGCTGTCCAGAGATTCCCTGAACCCGCACTGCTACCCCATATTTATTTGAAGGAGGAGTTGCACTGTTGTTGACTTTGGATTTATCAGGATAACCTCCACCTGTGTCGTGGAGGTCCTTGATGAAGCGGATCTGAACGCCATAATCCACCAGAGGCTTCCTCTCGCTGGAGAGAGTGCTCATGTTCACTTCCTGGTTTCTGTGTAAGCGATCTGGTCAGAGAGTGAGAAGAAAACAACACAAATTCAATTCAGGTTTCAGATTACATCAACAACATTTTAATCCTATGGCCCTCTTTTCCTTGTACTTTGAGTAAATTACCTACTTCTTCCCAAACAGTCAGCCTCAACTAAGATATCAGATTACATGTATATCTCAATGAGGCTGTCATCCTCTCTTGCTGCTCTACAGGTAAAATTCCTTCTCAAGCAAGACTGTATTGTATTCACATCATGCCAAATATGCCCATGGGTCACTAAGAATCCCTTTGTACAGACTGAGGCCTACTTTTTTTCCAGAGGGTGCATCATGCAGAAAGACATGGAAAACACTGTAGGAGGAATAGTTTCTGTGTAAAAAAAAAAAAAAAACACACTGAAAAGATTAACACGTTATCTCTAATTTACATGAGCAAGCTGATTTACCACTTTATGTTCTTCTTATCTACTCATTATTAAAAAAATATGAAGAATTTTGGGATATTTTATGAATTAAAATAGCTGGAAAACAGAAGGGGAAAGAGATATTTTATGTGTTTTTTGTTTTTTTTTTTTTGGTTCAATTCCTGGAAAATTTGAAGGAGATCCTGAAGAATAACGACATGTTGTGTGGATGTGTAGGTGGTTGTTGTGACATACGCAACCACATTTGACAAACACGTAAGCGTATATTTGACAAATACGCTTACGGTAGCAAACGAACATCTGATAGTGACAGTTTAGACTGTATATTCCTGATAAACAAATATGTGATGGTAAAGGGGAATTCCACACAAATAAGAGTCCAGAGGTAAACTAGAAGGAGGGTTAAACAAAAAATATGCTGTTGTCACATGCAAATTCTCCAACTAATATGGACGTACAATACCAACTTAAGCTTGAAATGTGAATGCAACAACATCTTAGCAGCTCCAACATTATTAATAGGGTAACCTAAGCATTTAGTCTCTGAAAATGAGCTTGGTGATGAACACTATGAGAAGGTGAATACTCCTCCCTTTGTCCAGGCTCTGTGGAGCATTAAACTCTGGGGGCTGTATCAGGAATGAGCCTCCCCTCTTTCTCTCTCTCTGCCTTTGCCAGAGTCTCCCCCCTCAGTCACCAGACTCAGTAGAGTCGCTCAGGCGTAGACTGTTTACTTTGATCTGTGCAGCCATACACACACACACACACACACACACAAGTATGGGCAGTGGTTTGCACAAACATATGCTGTACATTCCCCATGTGGCAGCAGGTAACTGATCTAATAAGCATCAGAACTAATTAATGTGCAGTATCACCCCCCCCACCCCCGATTTAAACGCAACTAGTGTTGATGTTCTGTTTCTTTTTTCGGTCCATACCTGTTGGGTGTGATTCTCACACGACTTAACATGTAACCGATTCTAAACGACTTCTGGTTATAATGTAACAAGCAGCACCTCGACTGGCATTGAGGTTAGATTAGTGAATCAAAGTCAGCCTTTGTCTTTTCCCCCTCCAAATGAAAAGAAAAGAAAACATTCTCAGGATTCCAGACGTTGCCTTTACACTCAACATTGCGCGTGGTTTGCATTTGTATAATAAGGACAGATTAAGGGGAAACTGAGAACTGGGGCAGCGTCAACTGTAAAGCCAACACATGGGCCGAAAACTGTCCACATAGGCAGTAAATAAAAAGCGAAGAGGCTAATTAAAGGAGAATAAAAATAAAAAAACAAATTAATCCTCCATAACAACAACAAGATAGTGGTTTTGTAATGCAATGCTGGATATAAATCATGTTCAACATGTGATATGGTTTAAATAAATGATATGATTGTTTATTTTAACTCTTATCACTGGTCCCATTGAATGATCCCAGGTGTAAATATCCTCCTTGAGTAAATAAAAGGTTTCAACAAAGACTCTGTTGTTGTGCTCGTACACCAGTCACAGGGAGAGAAGCACCGGTTGGTGACAACTGGTTCACTTCGTCTTTTTCTCTCTCTCTGTGTCTTGTCACAAGGAAAGGCTGTGTCAACAGAGACAGGAATGTCACTAAACGGGCCGATCTGCCATCACGCTCCCCTTTTCTCCTCACCCAGCATTCCTATTCTCATCTCAGTTTCCCTCTTCCCAGTCTTGCACCCTGCTCCACCTCTGCTTCTTAAATATAATCTGATTTTCATCATTCTCACACAGTTTCTCTCTTATCCATGGGTTTCTAAAAAAAATAAATAAATAAAAATTGTGAAATTACATTAACACTAACGCTGGTTCAACCCTGTTTTTCTCACTTTCTTTTTTTTTTTTTTACTGAAAACTGAATATCATTCAGTTTTTGAGCAGATGGTTTGACATATTTTTCATTATTTTCTTACACTTTCTTACACAGAAAGTAACAGTGAAAACTTAATCTCTAATTAAAACAATCATTAGTTATACTGCTAAACCACATTTGTATTAGAAAATGTAAAATTTTGAAAAATATATAAGACTTAATTCATGTCCAACTTCTCATGTTCGTAAAATAAACCCTTAATTAACTAGTTTTGATAGTTTTAAGTATAATTTCACAGATTTTTTTAGACATGTAGCCATGTCATGGTGCTTAAAGTCTATTGATAAGAGGTGTGTAAAGTTTCAATATCTTTAAGTTGTTAATGGGATAATTTGTAGGTCATTTTCTACAAGAAAACAAGATAAAAAAAAAAAAACCCACTAGACAAGCTGTTTTAGATGTGGGCCTGTTTTGGATGCAGGTTCTCTTGTGTAAAATACCAACAAAAAAACATGTTGACATGTTTGAAAGTGAGCTTTAAGTGTTGCCCCCAAGGTATACAAGTTAGTTCAGAAGTGTTTACAGAAGCAAATAGTATAAACGTAAGAGAAAATAAACCATGTGGGGACATCCACAACAGCTGGGTGAGTTATTAGTTTTTAAGTCTAATGTTGGTAAAGATATGAAGGTTATTATTCTCACAGCTCATTAATTAAATAATATTAATATGGAAGATAACTTTACACAGGGGAAGCCATTGAACCTTCTGAGCACCTGTCTGCTTCTTGTTAGGTTGCGTCACACCCACCTATCCGGTCAGTCGGTATCGGTGTGTGTGTGTGTGTGTGTGTGCGTGCGTCGAAACCAGTGGCTTGTTTACACGAGCTCCGGTGTGGAAGCACGAGCGCAGCGGACAAGATAAACAGGCGACGCACCTGCCTCCCTCTCAGACTGACACCACCGCATCCGATTTGAAGCGTTTACCTGCTATAATAACCTCTCATATCCTCTTTACGCAGCGCAGCCAGATCCAATTATAGACCGCAGACGCACACATACACATGTACACACTCACACACGCACAGGGATGCGTCCAAAAACCTTTAGGGGGAAATAAAAAAAAAAAAAAGCGAACAAACAAAAGGCTCCCTCCACCGCCAGAGCTTGTTTGTTCATTATCATGAGCAGGAAAGAAAAAAAAGGCTGATCTCGGGCATACTGTTGCCAAGATCCAATCACAAAGCCACAGGTGTCCATATGTGCTTTATCCAACAAAAAAATAAATAAATATTAGAAAACACCCGCTCAGCAAAACAGGATATGACTTTCCAACATTAGTAAATAAGCGACAGCTGTGTAAATACTCATGACTGAGGACTCTTCTGGTACTGTACCTGTAAGAAGAAGAATAATCCAAATCCACCTCGGTCTGTGTTCCTGTGTCCGCAGCAGTTCTCGTCCAGTTGTGGTGTTGGGATGAGAAGATGTTAGTCAACGAACTGAGGACATGAGGGAAAAATTCACCCCCGCTACCAGCGCAACCTGTTGCCAGCACATCGGAGACTCATCGTCCCGCCTCAGGAGCAACTCTATTGGTGGGAGTTTCCCCCGAAGAGGCGGCGCCTGCTGCGGACTCAGTTTCATCCCTGCGCGCATCAACACTGAGCGTGACCCACTTCATAAGCATAACGAGGAAATTATTCCTGCTGTTAATACTTTCAATCGATTTAAAAAAATTAAACACTGTGACATTGGGTAACACTGATCGCTTCTGAGGTAAAACTAATTAAGTATTGCCTTAAAAAAAGAGAAAAAAGGCGATTCTAGTTGACTTACTATGGACAAACTAAAGGCTGTAGAGTCATTATATTTTTGGAATCAATGGTCTGACTTAAAAAATAAGTAGAAAATCTTTTTTTTTTTCCTCAAATGACCAAGGATTAATCAATCATCTTAATCAATTTCAAAATGCCGCAACGGACCTATAAGTCTTTTTTGCATTTCAATTGAAGGCTTAAATATCAAAATATTTTATTAATTTGGCCTAAAATTATGTAATTCATGTCTAATTTTGCACAAAAGTAATAAAGTTTTAGGCCGTGTTGAATTCACATGCATTCTTTGTTTCTTGTGGGATTTCTTTGATACAACAGCTCAATTTTGAACAGTAACTAGTTATTCTTTAATATATCATTGCTGAAACCATTATTACTCAATGTAGCTTGTTTATAGACAATTATTGAGCTTATTATAGTATTTTTTAACTTAACTTATTGGGAAATTATCAGAACATTGTTAAATTTTAAAAGTCAATTAAAGTACCAAGAATCACAATTATTCCAATTGTGTAAAATGTTTGATTATGTTTTTTTCCCCAAATGAATTCACATATACATTTTCATAATTAACAGAGAAGAAAATTACAAATTACTAATGACTGTTTAACACAACAACCTGGTGGAAAATTCAACTCTACATGATGTAAATATTGATATCAGTATCAGAAACTGATCATTACGACAAACACATTCGATTATTTTCTGTTTCTTTGGGTTCTCCAACCCTTATTTTAATACAACAATTAGCAAAGAAATTAAAAAAATGAGAATAAAAACAGACATGGACAAGTACAAAAAAAATCTGTTTTTACTTCAGAGTTCAGTACCTTTCCCTTCCCCACCTGGTGTGGGACTCACTGGTTCCTCCGGGTTCCACCAGGAGGCGCCAGAGCAGAGCAAAAGCACAGCACAAATACCAGTACAAAATAAAAAGGAACAGCTGAGAGAGCAAGAAAAGAAAGGCAACTCGGACAGCGAGTAAACAAAAAAATTAAGGAAAGAGAGAAGGAAGAATAGTTATAAACACCTTATACCGTAACAGAAATGTGGAGAAAAAAAATGGGTATTTTTCGCTCTTTAGTTATTTGGTCTACTTCAAGGCCTCTTGCAGCACAGAGGCCAGAGTATAAACATAAACAGATCAGACAGTTACTGCATTGGTTCACATGCAACCCCCTCCCCACTTTTTTTTCTTATTCATTTTATTTTTTTTTTTTTTGAAAAAGGACTATGCACATCTGATATGACATGATGTCACTACTTGCTATGCCAACACCATCCAAAAAGCACTGATTTCACAATTCATGTGTACTGCAGCGATAAAAAGAAACAGTTGACTCAAATGTACTGTATAAAAACCAAAAACGCCACACTGTATACAACCAAGACACATAGGTTCAACTCATTATTTTTGTTCATTGGTCAACTCAGCGGCATGTTCACAAACTGATGGGAGCTCCAGACAAATGTTTTGTCCTAATATTTACAACTATTTCATTGGTAAAACCCTTTTTGTATGAAGTGTGGATGAAATCTTGGCCCGGGTCTCCTTTGGATTACTCAGCACTGGGTACAAAATGACAGAAAGAAGATGTACAGGGTCAAAGTGTGTGTGTGTGTGTGTGTGTGTGTGTGTGCATGCATGTGTACAGGAATTATCAAAAGTAAGAACGTAAAAATCGATTTTCTTCCCTCACTTGAAATTTTATGCTTCACAATACGCCTGATACTGACAATTTTTACACTGTGATATACTGATTTAATTCCCCATTTTTCTTTTGATTAGCTTCCAGAAAAAAAAAGGCCAACTGTGATAGGGCAGTGCTAGAATGAAGCATTTTGATGGCAAATAAAGCTGTGACTCAACCAATGAATGAAACCAGAGTCCCCTTTATAAGATTTTTTTAGGGACTTTTCCAAATATTTCTTTACAGTTTTTGAGAATTCATTTATTTTGTGTTTTAATTTAAAGCCATGAAAATCAAAGAATAAGATTGATACTCTGATTTATTGTATCATCCCACAGTAGGGGGAATATTTCAAGATTTCTTTCCCCTGCCTACTCTGGGTTGGTGTGTGCGTTTGTGTTTAAAATATCATCGCACTCGTGTCGTGCTCGAGTGCGGCGAGTTAATCACAGTCAGTCAGTGCGGGAGTTTCCATGCCAGTCGGTCACAAAGTGTGTGAGGTAGTGTGTTGGTGTCAGTGCTTTGCTGGTTGGCAGGCTAGATGTCTGAAGGACTGTGTAGTTTTAACATTCATCATGATTTGACTCCTGTAAGGGGGGGGGCTGGAGGTGAGTGGGGACGAGAAGGGAGAAAAAAAAATCTTTTGCCTAGAGTCACTCAAAGTGCTATATATAAGCATGAATGTCAATGAGTGTGTTTCTCTGTGTAGTGGACAAGTAAAGGGCTAGTCAAGAGAAAGTTGGGCAAGTAGCTGACGTGACACACAGGTCACTCAGTTAAATCAGAACAAAGATGTCTCTATGTGTCCTTACGTGTCGCACCTCCATGCCGCTCCGCTTGTCATCCACTCCTCAACTTTCATTAGCTGCCACCAGCTGGCCTAATCCCTGGCGCACAAACACGGCCTGGATGTCCTTGGTCTTGATGCAGAAGTCACAGGCCCAAACGGCAGCGCTCTCTCGAGTCAGCAGCCCGTACGCCGGCTCCGTCAGGCCTGTGCAGTCACGGTGGAACCAGCGCTGGCACGATGCCTCGCACAGGATCGCGTCCTGGTCGTCGTGTACCTCCGCCATACAGAGGCCGCAAGGGAAGACCATGCCGGGACCGCCGAGTTTCCCTGGGCCGGATCCAGGACCAGTTGAGGGGGCGGCAGGGCCGGGGGGCAGAGGGGACTGGGTGTTCGGGGTCGAGGTGGAGTTAGAGGGGGGGTTAGGGTTGCTGCCAGGAGTGTTGCCTCCATTGTTGTTGGTCATGTTGTTCTGACCTGAATTGGGGGCTGCGTTTGGCATCGGACCACCAGCACCAGGAGTGTTGTTCTGCTGGTTGTAAGGCGTGGAGCCGGGGGCAGAGTTAGGTGGAGTGGATTGTTGCTGCTGCTGCTGCTGCTGGGTAGAATTATTAGAGTTCGGGGTGTTTGTGTTGCTGGGGGGCTGTAGCTGACTGGGCGGTGGGTGCTGGGGCTGACCTGATCCATTCAGGGGACCAGTCGGAGAAGAGTTGGGGTTAGGCTGTGGCGGTGCTGAAGGAGGCTGACCAGGCGTGTTGGCGTTGGGCTGCTGGACATCAGGGTGGCCGGGGAAGCCGCCCCCAGGCTGTGGTGGGCCAGAGTTAGGTGGAGGGCCAGGAGTGGTGTTATTAGGAGGGGGGCCGTTGGGATTTAGATTAAGCTGCTGTTGCTGCTGCTGCTGTTGCTGCTGTTGTTGCTGCTGCTGAGGCCCAGGCGGTGGCCCTCCTCCACCGAAGTTCTTTCCATCCTCGTTGCCAGGTCCTGGTGGACTGGGACCAGGGTAGGGGCCATCCTGTGATGGAGGGAACTGTCCTTGAGGAGGCATACCTGGCAACCCTCCCACCATGTTGCCTCCAGGACCACCACCCATGCCACCCATCATGTTCATCCCAGGACCCATACCTCCTCCCATGGGAGGCATGGGGCCATGTGGGGGCCCTCTGGGGCCTCCACCACCAGGTAACGGAGGGCTGTTAAATGGGTGTCCACCCTGTCCATGCTGCTGCTGCTGTGGAGGCATGCCAAACCGAGGATGGGGTGGCCCGCCTCCTCCGGGACCTCCCATTCCCCCCGGAGACAACATGGGATTAAATCCTGGCCCGGGGTGCATGGGTGGACTGAAGTTTGGTGGCATATTAAACTGTGAAGGGCCACCGGGGGGGAATCCACCACCACCTCCTCCTCCTCCTCCACCACCACCTCCACCGCCACCTCCAAAGCCAGGCATTCCTCCAAAGCCTAGCTGGTGGTGAGGTCCAGCGTTGGATGGAGGACCGAACGGTGGCCTCCGTCCAGGCTGTCCACCACCTGGTCCTCCCGGTCCTCCCATAAATCCCATGCCTCCTCCCATTCTGCCTCCACCTCCATACCCACCTCCTCCACCTGCGCCAGGGCTGGGAAGAAACGGAGCACCACCTGGTCCACCTGCCCCGCTGGGTCGAGATGGGGGCCCAAAGTCATCATCAAAGGGGTTAGAGGCAACCAGGTGGTCCACCATGGGGGTAGGCGGAGGTGCAAACTCAGTGAGGTGGGAGAATCCCGCCGCCTGAAACCAAGTAGAAAGAACATACACAGCAATGTTTACTGCATTTATGAAGCCAGACAACTTTAAATTCATATGTAGAAGAGTAAATTAAATATATACAGAAAGAACTCTGAGAATCATTTATATGTATTTATGTTATGTAGCAATTAGATTTATACATTTAATACCTGAGTAGTTGATTTCCTCGCCTTCTTCTTCTCCGGGCTCTTCATCTGTGAAGCTGAAATAGTAAAATATGGAGGGAAGGGGCGGAAAGGGGGGAAATATAATATTAGCCACAATAAAAATAGGCCTTGATGTCTCATGCCATTGGTCCACCACCAATCAAGTGCAGCATCACATTTGGATTGGCCAATACCCCTTAGTGACAGAGTGGAGCAGCTTTAGACCTAGGGCCTCTTTTTTTTCAAGTCCAACAGTTGAGATGGATTCAATGATGGGACATAGACTGGCATGAGGACAAGATGCTGAACATCCAGGCGTTATCATCACCAAGGTTATGAAGCCTTGAATCGCATATGACCCAGGCAGACCAAAATGACCCAGGCGAGAGGGAGAGAGGCCGCAAACAGAGGCAGAAGAGGTAAGGTCAATGAGGGAGACAGGAAAAGACGAAGACATGAGAACGAAGAAACGAAGTTGAAGTACATTGATAGCAAGATAAGACATCAACCCCGTTCACAGGTCCACTCTGTGAGAAACAGCCACCACCGGAGACAGTCGTGAAGTTTACATATGGGGGAGGCGAGAAGGGATTTGCTAACAGCACCAGTGCAGCCCATTGCAGCGCAGTAATGGATGAATCCGATCTGATTGGGAGATGGGTGAAATTAATTCCTACCTTTGCTTCGTTTTCCTTGTCCCGCCAGTAGTCTCCCCGATTCGGCAGCCATTAGCTAATATGACTGTCGGTGAAGTGGCATATCACCGTTCATATGCAAGAAAAAAAAGTTAAAAATGACGACGTCTTGAAGGCTATGAGCCGAGTAGGTGGAATCTGCCTTCAGGTCATGTCAATACCGATAAAATGGTTATCATCACAGCAATAACTAACGCGTATTGGTAACTATAAAATATTAGATCGCTGGCCCAGGTCTGCAAACTTCTTTTCCAGCTGCAAATCTTTCGCCACGGTATCTGTCACGCCGGGATTTGGTCACCAAATAAGCGTCAGGTAAACCTGAACTGGGTTCACGTTTTTTTTTTTTTTTTTATTAAAGCACAAGTTCGTCTTCTTTCAAGCCAGTTTCTACTAGCTTAGTGAAACTGGTTGCTTGCTACCTGGCTCGTCTGCCAGTACAAGCAAGTTACAGAGCACCCCCCACCCCTCTTTCTCTCTCACTCAAAAATGATCACTTACAGATGTGCTGCTAAGAACTCGACCAGCTAGCTAACGCAAGCTAGTTACTGTCTTGGCTAACTAGCTAGCCACGTTACTCAATGTGGCTAGCTAGCAGCGTTGAGTAGCCGCAACACTGGCACATTAACCCGAAACTGTGATATATATATTTCTACATTCACATGTGAAAATGTGCACTTAACTTCACTTATCACAGGATGTATGAGAGAAAGCAATCGATCACGTTTTGAAAACTGGTGTTTACTATGCTAACATTAGCTTGCTAGCTAACGTTAGCATGCCACTGAAGATAGCTAGCCATCTTGCAGACTGTCTTAGAAGCAAACTGTACCCTTTCTCCGTTGCTTGCTCTGCTGTCCTTTAAATTGAAACTCTCTGGTGTGTCATTGCCAGCAAACCAGTCCTCACACGGTGTATGCTTGATGATCCACCATTCAACTATAATTCATTCAAAAACGCAAATTTTGCCATAATTATCATGGCCTTCTGTCGCCACCGGACAAAGAGGGACAAGCAGGAGTATCGCGCACCATGGAAGGTTTCATCTCGTCACAAAAATGGGGGTGTCGATAGTTATAATTCATGAGTATTAAAAGCATTTTCAAAGTATATTAAAAATTAAGATTGTATTATATGGTATATAACACTAATAAATTATATTCTGTAACCATACTGGCTCTATTATCGTTCATAGTATGTATGTTCAATTTTTTTTAGAATTAGTCTCTCACCGTTTGCTTGTATACATGGTGCAGCTCAGAACAGACCATTTCCCAACGATACCTTGCACAAGTAAATCAAAGATGGACATTAATTAGACATCCAATTAAGCTCATTATTAAATTACACCATGATTAGCATTGAATTAATGTTCATAAGAGAAATATTAGCATAACTGTCAACTGTTTAAAGTGCTACCCGGGGAAAACTTTGAATGAATGAATGGAGATAACAGATAGATACAGTTTGGGGACATATTATTGATACATCAGAGCAGAATTGATAATATATATATGCATATTTGTATCTATATATATTATAGATATAAATATATATAATATGGGTGGAGACCTAAACTACTGCTTAAAAATTTGATATACAGTTTATACAGTTAATTATTAGGCTGAGCAGAGGCTGCTTTATTTATAGGGTAAAGCCAAGGAATAATAACAGGTGTGATCATCCTTGTTAGGTTACTTTGTTGTGGGTTTGAGCTTCCCAAATAGTTGTTCTATGATGGTTTCTACAATTAAAAGCTTATCACCGCCCACCCCGGTCCTGCCTCCCCCAGCTCTCTCAACTTCAGATACCCCCTCCCCTCTATACTCCAGGCGCAGTCAGGAGCCTCATTGCGACAGTGGACGGTTGTTAAAGAGCAGATAAGCTACTCTGGGAATGGGACCACAAATCAGAAGCAAGAAGATCTTTGGCTTCTTTTGGTTTTGGCACTCAGAAGACACCTCTACGTTCAAAGGGAATAAAGTTTTTTCCTCAGAGCAGAAGAAGGAACAGGTGTAAGAAAAAAACACAAATGGGATAAAAAAAAAGGAGTGTTTTTCTTTTCTTTTTTTAACCCCAGGCCAAACAGGGGTGAAGGCTACAAATCTTTACTTTCAGCTATGTCTTTTAAATAGTAGAGGTTTAAGAGTAAAGCCACTGAGTTTTAAAAGCATTTATAACATGCTTTAAAGTGAGGTGTGGAGATCCTGTAGTCTTCACATGCTCTATCCTAGAATAAAGCAACGGAAGTCTTTTGTTAGAAAGGCAGTGATTTCTAAAGGTGCGTCTCTGGGGCCCTGGTGTATGGCGCTAAAAGGTGTCGGAGAAGGCACAGAGGTTTATTGGTTTCCATCTGAGTTGCAATGGCAAAGTGGTTCAAGGAGTTCCCCATCAATCTGAAGAATGGTACCGACAGGATCCGCTCAGCTTCCGAATCAGGATCACAACCAAGAGCCAATAAAAGCGGACTGGTGAGCAGCATTGGTACCAAAACAACCGGCTCAAAAACGAGCCATCGCAAAAACTCCTCTTCTGACAGCAGCAGCACAGCGGGCGGAGGCGGTGGAGGAGTCGGATCACTTCTGTCCGGAAGAAACCGAAAGAACTCAGCTGTAGAGTTGAGTAGAAACGGAGTGAGCCCCGTGAAAGATGGAAAAGTTTGGGACAACCTCTTGTCTGGGAAGAGTCGCAAGAACTCCAAAACGGAACCGGTTTTTGAGGAGCAACAGCAACATAGACCTCTGAAGACCTCTCCATCTGCTAATGCCTACATCAACAGGCTGATCAGAGTGGACAAACAGGACAAGAGTCCCAACTTCAACAGCGGTACCATCAGCAACCAAGTGGTACCTGAAGCAGAGAAACCAGCCCAGAGCAAAACTGAAACAGTGAGTTACAATCTCAACCCTCACAGATCACTTTAATACACATCCATCAATAATAAACTGATGATGTAATGTAGCTTAAGTTTCTTATTTCCACGTGATTATTGCATATTTGAGTGTTTACATCTCCAACTATAATATAATTGTAGTAAAAATGAATAAAAACAAATGTTTCAATTGTCAGATTAACTGTTAAATATTATACAGCATCACGCTTTAAAGTGGACTAGTGTGAATAGTGTGAGGTTATTACATGACATTTCTGTAATTTTAGTTAATTATTTCTATTTTATGCTTCTTTACACTCCCATAGCACTGTTCAGATAAATTTGAACCGCATATATGTACAAATTATCTTGTTGATATTGTTCTAAGTTACTTCTTGGATGAAGATTTTACTCAGAAAACTTAAATTTATCTCCAGTTTCACCACGTCACTGCTTATGTATTAACATACATCAGTGATCAATGTTGATCTAAAATACTATTTTCTGACTAACAAGTGTTTTTTACTCTTGATTATTCCCCTAATTTAAGCAGCGG
Organism: Polydactylus sextarius; assembly: GCA_016801845.1. Taxonomy (NCBI): domain Eukaryota; kingdom Metazoa; phylum Chordata; class Actinopteri; family Polynemidae; genus Polydactylus; species Polydactylus sextarius. The sequence continues at coordinate 12,428,422 of CM028927.1, forward strand.
GGCAACAAACTCTACTCCTGCAAAAATAAATAAATAAATAAATAAATAACATGCAGCGTCATCAATGCGTGTGACAATGAAGTAACCAGGATCCAGTCCAAGCTCTGAAAATTGATATTATTGTTTCAGTCTCCCCCTTCTCTCCTCCTTTGTGTACACGACACCCATTGTGTCCACTCCTCCCAGCCTGTCTTTCTATCTCTCTTTCTCTTCCTCTCCAGCCCTCACCCTTAAACCCACCTTCCCTTCCCTTGAATACAAAGCTGTGGTCACACATGAGGCCTTTACCTTCCTCACCCCCCCTCCCCGTGTATGTAATCTGGCTCAGCACAACATCCCCTCCTCCTCCTCCCCTCCCTTCCAGCCTCATCCATCTCTTTCACTAGATTCAGGCCCCCTGGTGAAGGCTATCATGTTATAAAAAGCATCGTGTTATTTGACACTCAGGCGCTAACCCAAGTCCCCTCCAGCTTGGCTTTGAAAAAAAAAGGAGAAAGATAGAAAAGTCAGGGAGGTGATAGTGGAGGGATGGTGAGAAAAAAAGACAGATAAAAGAGTAGAAGAATGAAATAGGAGTTTTATGTTGCAGAGAGGAGGGTAAATCCTCATTCTTGCAACTACTTTTAATTGTTTATATGTCTATTTAATGTGCAGTCATTTCTACAGGAGGTGAAGTTAAAGATGAGGCAAAATTGGCAGCAATGATAAAAGTTGATCAACTTCCTTACATACTGAAACACGTGATTAAATTTATTCAAACAGACAAATGGAAATAAACTGGAGATGATTTGAGAGACAGTTTAATTTTACAGTTTGTGATTGTCGCTTGGCTTGTGGTTTGTAAATGAAAAAACAAAATTATACAGCCCTGTTAAGATGACAGAGGTCACTGACAGAGAGATATGGATTTAAATGAGCTCCAACTTTTCAAAATGTGTGGACTTTAATGTATCTAATGTGTGATACATTATGTGATACATAAAAAAACCCCAAAACATTAATTTTGTGTATTTTCTGCTGCAGGTGATAATTCTCGAGGATTATGCAGATCCCTTTGATGCCCAGAAGACCAGAGAGCAGAGGGAGGCAGAGAGAGTCGGGGAGAACGATGGTTACATGGAGCCGTACGATGCCCAGCAGATGATTACTGGTAAGTCTTTTGTTCAACTTGTACGTCCGCTGTTACGGTCAGAGCGGAGGATCCATGCAGCTGTGTTTCACCACGTAGGCCCTTGTGTGAATGACAAGATTCTCATTTTCAGTCTCCACGGGCCGAGCGGTGAGAACATGAACTTGCTCCCCTAGTGCTCCCTGTACCCCATGGGGTTGCCACGGCAACTCTGTTGCATTCGGACAATGGGTGCAGTTTCCTGGCCCCGCTTCCTCTTTCCTGTCTCTGTTTCCTGGTGCTATTCTCTAAAAAGGAAGCTGGCCCTCAGTGCTCCCCTCCTCCTCCCCCTCCTCTCGGATGCAGCTCTGTGTAAACCCCTATATGGACCTGTCTGACCATTTATCAAAACTTCCCACCATCCAGGATGACTGGTGATCCGTCGTCCAATCACATGCTCTCCTGACCTTTCATTCCATCACTCCATTGTTTTAACTAAAATGGTTACACAATAGCCTGCTGTGAATGTGAAAATGTTTTATTGCGGTGTTCTCTAGTAGATGTTCACTTCAATCACTGCCTGCGCTACTTCCAGGCCTCCTCAAAGAAGTCCACAGAGGATGTGATGATGCGACTGAGTCAATTTATGAAGCTTAAATCACATTGAGGAAGTTAGTGAGTGAGTGTTATGTCACAGTGATTCAGTGAGCAAAGCTGTGACAGCAACAACACTCACAGTGGGAACAATACATCATTTATTTCAGGTTGAATCCAGATTGTTTGTTCAAGTTGATATTTCCACATTTCACTTCATAACATCTTCTCTAAACTGCCATTTTACATCAGCTGGTTTACACATATACATACAAAAAATGACATAATATTAAACCTTGAGTTGCACAAAGTTTGATTTTGTCTATGTACTTAAACATACAGATAAAATAAAACTAAAAAATGCATTAAGAAGAGATAAATCATTCTAAAGAGCATACGAACAACTATAAAAAATCACAAGACTATTAACTGAGAGTGTGAGAGCTACTGCTAACTGCTTTATGTAATATGCTTTTCTTACACTGGGGTAAAATTGTCTCCAACAGTGTCATCAACTTTAATTTCACATTTGATCCATTAAAATATATTAAGGTGGGAGAAAGGGCAGCACTAGAAATAGATTAGAAAGTGCAAACTACACAACTGATACAAATAAAATAACTGTATATCATTAGTTTGATGACTGAATCTTGTCCCTTTAGTAGTCTTTTAATACGTCTGAGTTCTTTCTTGACCTTTAGGAAAAGCGTCTCTTTGGAAACGTATCATCACATGACACGTGCCTTTATGTTTTCTATCTGTAAGAGATCAGACGTCGGGGGTCCAAGGACCTGTTGAAGGTGTGTGTGCTGATGGAGGGGAGTGAAGGGATGGTGGATGAAGGTCAGCCCGCGCTCTTACAGATCTACGACATCCCGTATGAAGGAAACGGTGACGGCGACAAGACGGCGATCACACGGCCCGAGCTGGACCCTCGTCCCTCCACTGAGTACGAGCTGCCATGGGAGTGGAAGAAGGAGCATATTGTCAAAACTCTATCAGGTAGAGTAGACTATGTTTGTGACAACACACCCAGTTAGAACCTGATTGCAACACACAATGATACCTGAGAACAGGCTTAGCATCGAGATGAGGAATCCTTTCAAAGTAAAAGTGAGGACATTTTTGCCTCTGTGCACATCTGAACTGAACTTCCTGCACTTTTCAATTGTTAATCTTTTCTAATCCTTATCCTCCTTAAATGTAACTAAAAGAAATAAGGGCGCATCACTGACTTTAGGCTATCCCTTTTTTTTAGATTGTGGTCATTGTTACTTTAAACCAGTTATATTTATATAACAGTGTTAGCCCTTCGTCTTCTCTGCCTCAGTTCATATTAAAAATATTTTTTCAAAAACAAGTCAAGCCTGCTCTTACATTTATATTTTATACGCTGCATAGACCAACAGCATACTGAATAATATCTTGCATAAAACATCAAAGTGCTGGCTTCTTCTTCTATATTTACTGGGGGCTTTAGGATCCAGTTCAAACCCGTGCACACAGGCACTTGTTTCTTTACCTTCTTTCTTCACTCTTCATCTTCCAGCACAGTTTGACAGCCCTGAACGCCCCGCCAAAGATGAGACGGCTCACTCAACGCTCACCAGGCAGCTCCAGCATCCACCGAACCAGACGCTGTCTCAGCATCAACACCTGAGGCAGAAAAGCTGGACCCAGAAGATCCTGCGTTCCTCACCTCCAACTCTGACACCTCCTTCCACGCCAGGCGGCAGCCCTGACACCGAGTCCTGCTGCGTGGACCCCTCCCTGCCCCTGGAAAAACAGAGGTACTGGTACAAGCACACTGATTTTAGAGTAATCCACCCAAATCCTGATCATAATGTCTTACAAAAACATTATGAGTGAAAGATAAATTAAACAAATCATATGTCCCAATTGTTCTCCAGAATTTTAACAAACAGTATCACTTAGTCATGTTTAAGTTTATTTCCAGGGATTTTTCTTACAAAATTAAGTTACACACTTGATCAGTAGCAGATGAGATCTAAACCCTCCCCACCTTTTTCTTCCTCACTCTCACAATCTGTCTCAGCTGGTACCATGGCTGTGTGACTCGCCAGGAGGCGGAGTTTCAGCTGCAGTCCTGCAAAGAGGCCAGCTTCCTGGTCAGGAACAGCGAGTCGGACAACAGCAAGTACTCCATCGCCCTCAAGTGAGTGTAATGGGAAAGTGCAGCAGTAGTGTCTATATATCACTATGTGAGCTGTAATGTACAAAACGATCAAACAAAACATTGAAATTGATTTTTTTTTTTTATTGATTTTTTTGGTCAAACATTAAATATGTATTACTCAGTTTAAAGTCTCTGATAAAGTCAGCAATTACTTATTTGTGGTTCTACAAACTACAGTACAAAGAAATCGTATTATTGTGAAACTTACACTTTGCTCACAACATACACCAGTTTTTTAATAAATAGTTTTATTTAATTGTAGTTAATGAATTTTATTTGGCACTTATTGGATGTGTAGATGTGGATTGTTTTGTTCTGTTTTTTTTTTTTTTTACTCATTTCATTTTCTTCTTCTGTTTAAAGAAAGAAGATACTTGTTATCTTGACATCACATGTGGTTTTGCACTCTAACACTCTTCTTTATTGGAAACATTTAATTTCTGTTTCTCCTTTCCCCTCCTTTGTTTGTCTCAGGACAAGCCAAGGCTGTGTTCATATCATCGTTGCCCAGACCAAAGAAAACGGCTACACCCTGGACCAAAGCAGCTGTGTGTTCCCCAGCATCCCAGAGGTGGTGCACCATTACTGCACTCAGCGCCTGCCTTTCAACGGCGCCGAGCACATGACTCTGCTCCACCCGGTGCCTCGCATCCACTGACTCCACCCCAGGTCATGTTAGGTATAGAAAACAAACACACCTCTGGGCCTAGCACTAAAAAGGACTAAATGTTCAGTCTGACTAGTGAAGCTCAACGTGTACTTCTACTTCTACTGCTATATCCTCACTCATTACTTGTCAGAGTGACCCTACTTTATCCATTCTTATTAAATCATTTTTTAATGATCGACAGGAAATGTTTGCAGCTCACACTGTGCTTTGAAACCCTGGATGGCTTCTTCTGTTTTTTTAATTTGACTTTGATGCAAAACACCCAGGCTGCTGTTTTGCATATGAGCGAAGTGGGGTGGGAAGTTCAGCAGAGATGACGAGACACTTTTGTTGATTATGTGTGACACCGGATTGGATTTGAGCGGGACACAGATGTGATGTTTTAATTATCTACAGCAGCTCTACTAAAAAAGATACATATGTTATTGTTGTCATTGTTACACAGTGAAATTTATTATGAAGCAGACAGTACTTTATACACAGAGACATATTTGTGGCTCTCTCCTTCCCTCTGGTGGATATGCTGGTACACTGCACCAACTTGAAAACACGATATATATATATATATATATATATATATATATATATATATATATATATATTCCCCCTCTTTGAAGTTTGTAGTTGGTCATCTCCAAGCATATCAACGTATCATTCCACACATTAAGATATGAACAAAGATCAATTACTTTATCTCAATGTCTTTAGGCTCGCAGCACATTTCTTACCCATACTCTCATACTTGCCCTTGAGGTTTTTCCTCTGTTTTACTGTGAATGAGGGAGTTGTTTCCACATTATTATCTGCACTGTGAAGAGTGAGTGATTCACCCTGATGCAATGTGCATGAAGGAGGGACGGCTGGACAATGGTTGGAGCTTTTTAAGTTTATGACAAGAACTTAAATTATGTTGCGTTTCTAGTTTGCAGCTAAATGACATCTTCCAGATATTCCAAAGGATGTACAAGTAATGCCAAACATGTCTGGAAATGTAGATGACCGGACAGATATCAGTACAAGAAGAAGTGTCAACATAAAAGAAATGCCAGCCTTGTCACTGCCTCTCTCTTTTTACTATTGTTTATCCAGACCCTTGTTGTTTGAATAGCACTCAGCAGGGTGCTTACTTCTGCCGAGTCTGTCAGATCTGCCTCATTATCTCGACATGCGCTAAATTGTACAAACCAATAGATCTCAACATCAAAAATTTGTTTGATTTTTAACATCAAAATCCATACGTTACTTCATGGGAAATCAACAAAAAAATTTTGAAAAAAATGTCACAGAGATTCAAGACCCAACCCTTCTCTAAGTTTGGCTCAGATTAGTTCAGTGCTTTTTTGTGTAATCCTGCAAACAATTAAACAAACCAACAACCAGACACACAAGGGTGAAAACCACCTCCTCGGCTGAGGAGGAAAATGCTGTGTAATGCCCCCTGGTGCCAACAGACAGAACAGTACATATAAAAAGTGGTAGCTATATTATAATTATAATTATTAAAATTATTATTATTACTCTGTTTTATTTGTTTTTTTGTGTTTCCCAGCAGTAACTCAGTCGTCTGTTGTGGTGAATCTTAGTTTAGTGAGATGCTGGGAGTAATTTGTGGCAACATTATCTGCAACTCATCCTGATGTTAGCCACAAGACTGACAATAAAATATGGTATTACTAAGGTTGAACATAATGTTATGTTATAGTTGTCTGGCGTTCAGCCATTCCCATGTCTTTTTCAACGATTTAAGGGAAGTCAGTTTATGGTTTTTGGCAGAGTGCTGGGAGAAAGTAATCTGAGGAGACACACCTGCTATGCATTTTTCACCATTGTGTTTTTTTTTTTTTTTTATGGTATGTGGAAACCTGATGTTGAAACTTTGTTTAAAAAAGAAAGAAAGAAAGAAAAAAGATGATAATAAAAGGTCCTGAATCTGAATGCTGGAGTTCCACTGTGAGAGTTTCTCTGATCGCAATAAATCAACAACATGAAGAGAAAATATGTAAGGATGTTTGTGTCAATGTGGGACCTCGGAGGAAGAATGATCAAAGCATCGAAACCTTCCCATCATCCCCAGAGAAGCCACACTCTTCTCACACACACACACACACACACACACACACACACACACACACAGACACACTGGAATGAATGAAAGCATTTTTGAGCATAATGAATCTTTTAACTATGAGAGCCTGCGTGCGGTTTTAGCAGTTTGGTAATTTGTCTGGAAGTTTAGCTCCCCATTTTGTTAAAAGAAGATCAATGGTTATGCAGGATTAGAGTGAAAAGGTTAGGGGGAAAGGTCCTGTGGCGAGATAAAGTTTAGACGAGGATCATGTTGAGGACAAACAGCTTACGTACCTGCAATGAGCACCCCGGCTTGTGTCGTGTTGTAGATCTAAGGTAAATGCACCTCTAAAAACAGACAAAGAGTAAGAGTAGTATCATTACACCCATGTCAAGGACGCTTAATGTGAAGGAAAAAAAAGAGCAATCGACACCATCCCTCTCTTCTTCCCTCCTTTTCTTACGTATCTCTTTTACCTTCCTCACTTTGCCGGTGTTATCCGAGGCTGATATCTGTCTGTCACCTGTTTCTCCTTGACTCACAGGGAGGACACTATCACTGTTTGCTTCTGTCTCGTGCCAGGAGTTTGTGCTTTAATTTATGAAGGTGGGTGATCCACAGGCAAAGGTTTCATTTTCTCCAAAACCGGAGATAACGTTCAGACTTCCCACGAATGTTGTGTTACCTCACAGGTAGCTGTTTGCTGTTACGTTTGGAAGCAGGTGACCGGTTGCAGATTATTCATGGGACACATTTACCCACTTAGCAACACAAAAATAAACCTGTTATCTGTGGCTGAAGATGTATTAAGATGAGTATAACCTACTCAAGCTGATCTCTCATTAAAAATGTTATCATTGTAATAAATTATAGGATCTGAAACTTCTAAAAGGCCATAGACATTTCACAAGCTGTCAGATAAATGAAGAGGGTACAAAGATACGAAATTTAGTCTTGACATACTTGAGTAAATGTACTTCGTTACTTCCCAAAACTGCCTGTTACATCAAAGCGTGATCTTTATGAATCAACAGTGCCAGAGCCTTGTAATTCATATGTCTCCTGACTGCACCTTGGCAGTGAGATGCAGCCATAAGGTCTCCCTGCGGTCTTCTATCCAGATGGATTTCATGAACCTGAGGAAAGCAGGCCTTCTCAAATTCTAGCCAAGAAAGAACGAACTACACCTGGAAAGGAATTAATCATTAGATGATATAGACCTGGATCCACCTAAGCTACTGTATACTTGAATGAATAATTTCATTTTGTTCTCACATGTAGTCCTATGCCATCCTACTCTCATGCAATCGCTGCCCCTTCTCAGGCTTGCATGACAGTTTGATGTGATCGCTGGCTGATGGATGTGGTGACTTGACATCTGGGTGTCGCTTGACCTGCTCTGATAGTAACCGAAGTGTCCCTGCCATCCTTATCAGATGCATCAGACTCGCTGCCAGTGACATGGCCTAGCTTTGTGTGACTCATCTCCTTTCCTCACACAGGCAGCACCTGCCACATGTGATGCATCAGCAGAGACGCTCACCTTTTAGTTTGAATGGGCTCACCCGGTAAGGTCAGGCATGTTTTTAGATACTGTTTGCAGGATGTCTTCAAGTGTGGATGAGGAGGCCATGTGACTGAGAATTAAGTAACTGCTCTGGAGCATAACTCCTGTCTCACTGTGGTTCACAAGTGATTTCCTGACAGTTAATTTGACTCTGAAATTAAAATCTATACTGTAATTACTTTCATATTTTCTATATAAAATGATATAGAATTTTATGTCATCGTTGAATACAACTCATGACATTTATGTACAATTTGTAAGTATCTAGATTTAGGTATTTCCATTTGGTGCTATTTTACCCTGCATTTCAGGTGAAAATTTAAAAATGTATTTTACTTGCAAACGGTTCTATATGTGTTTTGGTTTGTGACATCTCCCCTCAGATGACTGTGAATTGTTAGATATGGTTTCATTTAAGTAAAAAAAAAAGCCGTGATGAGAGACATTTTTCCTCTGTGTCATATCAAGAGTTTGCAGTGGAGTTTTCTCACCTATGTCTGCATGAGTTTTTCTCTGGGTACTCTGGTTTCCTCTCATGGTCTAAAAACATGCCGGTTAGCTTAATTGAACTCCTAAATTGTCCTTATGTCCATGTAAGCTTCTTATCCTGCTTCAACCCACATTAGCTGGGATTAACTCCAACCCTTCCAGCGACCCTTAACTGGAAAAGTGATATAGCAAATGGACAGATGGACCTCATGGAGCAAAGTTACATTTATCTTCAACTTGACCTACTATAAAGATAAAATGGTCATTGTACACTTATGCACCAGTGTGTATATATATATATATGTGTGTGTGTGTATGTATGTATCTATGTATGTATACATATATATGTATATAGATATTCTGCTCATAAGATGTCTGTACTTTTACTTAGATAGCATATCAAATTCAGATTGTTTACTTTGTTGTATTTGTACTTTTTACTTGACTAAATGATCTGTTGTAGTTGTTGTGGTGCACACTGAAACTACTCCTTTTGGTACATTAATTCTCCTTATCCACACCTGCAGTTTGAAAGCAGGTGACTTGACTTATCACGTCCTCTTTCTTTTGTTCCAGTTGTTTTATAGGACATAGAGAGCAGGTTAACTGAGGCTGTTAGCGCTTTTAACGGTCATGAAAAAGTCCTTTGTTTTGAATTGTTTACCTATCTGCAGGCCGTGCACGTTGAGCTCAAATATTCAAACCGCCCAATCAGAGGAGGCCTTTAGAGAACACAGTGGCTTGAGGAATGAAAACAGATAGGACGAACCCCGCCCATAGACACAGTCTGACCTGGAATACGTTTCTTAATATCGTGGAAGGTAAGAAGAGGAGGCGGTTAAACTCATCAACGTGAAAGCATAATTACACCCAGAGGTGAAAACATGACTCTGGCTGAAAGGAGAGGATTTGCAATTCAGCTGCTCAACATTACTTCCTCCATCATATTTCAGAAGTGACGAACAGCTGTAAAAGCCAATGAGGTGGAAGAGGACGTGTTGATTTACTAATGTGTGTGTGTGTTAGAGAGAGACACTGAGGGACAGTAAGTGTGTGAACAGTCACAGCAACTTGAACATTCCTCTGTGATTATAACACCGCTTTCCAAGTTGCATACTTGACTGATGTACTCCATAAATTGGATTCCTTCCCTGCCTCTGCTGTCCTTCCTTCATTCACAAACACACACACACACTGACTCAGACACACACTTAAAACACACAAACATCCTCTCTTTATCTTTCCTCACACCCTCAAACTTTCTTTTTATTTCTCTCTCTCTCTCTCTCTCTCTCTCTCTCTCTCTCCTCCCTCTGTCGCCCTCTTTTGAAGAAGTTTTCCATGCAGATCCAAGTCAAACATCTGGGTCAGCTTATATCTAGTGGAACAAGACTTGCAGGATATTGTTGGCAGGATGTATGAGCTGGAGCAGTTTACTCTGTGGGAATCCCCAATACACACACACACACAAAGAGAGAGAGAGAGGCAGAGACGTGGACGCTCACACGACGACACACTCACTGTTGGCTTTGTTTCTCTCTGCGCCGTTCAACTCAATTTCCAGGTGCAGCAATTCATGTCCGACATTTCCATGAATACTTGCGCGGAAAGACTTTTTTTTTTTTCAACCATGTGAAACCAAACACACGACAATTAATAGTTGGTTAAATGCCATGTTTAATATTTTGAAGAATGCATTGGTTATTACCAAAAAAGATTACAAAATAGGCGCAAAGAGAGAGGATTATTCATATTCTATTGTTCAACACTGAGTACATACAATAATATGATAGCCTCTAACTTGATATATGTTTATAAATTAATCATGTGCAAGAGATGCTCTAACATCCTGGTGTGCATTCTTCAAAAATCTCACTCCCTCTCTTCCCAGTTGCCTTTTATCACTCCCTCAGAACTTACAAGAAATCTGTCAAAAACTGCTAAATTTGACTTTGGAAGAAGTTGGAATAAGCCCTGTCCTGTGTGTAAAGTCACTCACTGCCTTGTGAAGAGCGCAGCAAGCTCCGGATATGCTGTGGTATGAAAACAGTTGCAGAAGGAAAACACCACTCCTGCTGAATGCCCCATGTTCTGTGAACCCACAAACTATCTGCTGGGCTGTTGCCCTTATCTGTAGTTGTAGTGTTTACAAATTGCATAAGACAAAAAAGCAAAAAAATAAACATAAACATAAAACATTTCCATTGCAACTTTGTCCTCTATCTGTCCTGATTTACAGTTCTGTCCCCTCCTCCCCCTCCTTCTCTTCTTCCTCAGCTTCCCCCTTTTTCCACCTCCCCCCTCCAACACCACCACCCCCTCACTTCTTCTCTCTTGCACTGATTCAATCTTTCTTCTCTGCTGAATCGCCTTTGCTTCCGTCTTTCGGTTTTTCATCTGTTTTGTACTCCAGGAAGAAGTCGTTGCAGGCGACCGTGAGGGCGCCCATCAGAATGATGAACTCGGTGAAGTCCACCTCTCCGTCGTTGTTGGCATCCAAGTCGTTCATCACCTTCTCAACTGCTTCATTATCTTTGGAGCTCTGTCAGTGGGGAGCAGAGAAAAAGAGGGGGGGTAGTTAAGAATGTGCTCTCTTGTTGTCATGTGTGTGTGCGCGCGTGTGCGAGAGCATACATCATTGCACGGGCTTGTTTAGGCTTGTGTGTCAGAGTATGTGAGCGCATACCTTTCGCTTGTGTGTCGCATATTTGGCAAAACTGCATTTGTGTGTTAGTGTGAAACCGCATATTTGTTTCTTTCACACTCTTCTTCTCTTACCCCTAAGTAGCTTCCCAGCTCCTCTAGTAGCAGCTCCTTCAGTTCGCCCCTGCTCAGCGTGTACTTGTCACCTTCCTTCCCAGAGTATTTGTGGAAGGTTTTTATGAGCATCTGCATGGCACTCTCCAGGTTGGAACTGGGCTCCTTGGACATGCTGGAAGAGTGAATCAGGTCAAAAGGTCAGGCTCTGTCATAAAATGCCCGCTCCAGCCTCGGCTGCATGTGCGGTCACATAGCAACTGAGGGTGAAGCCACCTCCAAGATAAAGAGATAGTTGGACAGGCAGATGGAGAGAGTGATGGAGGGAGAGATGGAAAGAAACCAAAAAAGGTTTTCCCATTTCTAGAGAATGGGTCGAATAACACTCTGCGTGTTGCACAGAGGCTATTACTGACCCTAATTTAAGTAGTCTGGCCACTGTGTGTGTGTGACCTTACTTGGTTTTACATTTCAGAGGTTTGGATAGAAAGTCGGAGGATAGCTGTGGAAAAGGCTTTTCGAACAGTCTTACACACATTGTGTCCGGCATCTTGGAGCTTCTCGTGCTGGACTCGTGGAGAGACTGTGCACACACAGACACAGATAAGTCACTGTCAATGATGCAAAGTTTGAGTTTGAATACTTCCTGTTTTAATGTGTAAAAAAAGAAAAAGACATTAATGTTGCACATTAATGTTGATCTTGTAACAGCTTTGTTGTTTAAAATGGAGGCCAGAGGTGAAACGCAACAAAACTCACCTGATAATCACTTTTAGAAACTGAGACTTTGTAACCTGAGGTTCTAGTACATACACTGACATGCCTCTCATTCACCTCCACACTCTTTTAGTCACATTCAACCCTAACCCTAACCCTAATCCTTTAAGCCTAAATTTACAGTTTAGGAACCTTCCAACATAGAAAATAAAAGTCTCCGTCATTACCTGGAGGCTAATCCATATCCATACAGATTACTGAGGGGAAATAATCAATCTGTCAATCAATCCCCACTGTGCATGATTTATTAACTAATCCTCTGTTACAAAAGGAGACAGCGATGCTGATGTCAGTCAGCGGTTATTGCCTGTCATCATGCTGTGGAGAATTGTAGGTCAGAGTTGTAGCCAGCAGAGACAAAAGAAGAGGTGAGCGGACACCAATGCCGGCTAACTGGAAAATCTATAGGGGTCATCCGTCTCACTGACTGACGCAATACAATAGGAAACCATGGAGACAAAAAATGCTTTCAGTAACACAATATTGAGTATGGTAATAATGAATATACACCATGTAATCTTAATGATTGAACATAAACATCCATGCAGAAAGACCTGTCACGTTAAACAGTGAGGTGATGTATCCATGTCATGCTTTATTATTCATACTTTTCATATAATTTACTTTATATTAATCCTATTATATTGTTATTTTGAAAACAATTTTGCCATAAATCCCTATTGGATCCACTTGTTTCCATATTTCATTGTAATTTCCTGTCATGCTTCCTTCATAGTTCAAACATCATCAGAGAGAAAAGTTTTTTAAGAAAAAAACAAAAAACAAAACAAAAAGCCTTCAGATGAATCCCCACTGTTTTGTTTTTCCAAGCCTTGTGGCGAGGGCCTGTTTCCCGGAGTCTTTAACGCTCTAAGGGTTTCTCGTTCTCAACGTTATTCACTGTAGTTGCACAGTGGATAAAAAACTTTACAAAGGAAACCATCATCATCATCAGATAGAGAGGAGAAAGTCCTCCTCAGTGAAGCAATCCCTCCAAGCTGTCTGTCTTACCTGAGTGCTGATGGAGGGCCTCCTTTGTCTGTGAAGAGGTGCAGGTGACTGAGCCAAGGCAGAGATGGATGGGGAGAGAGTTTGGCGGTGGCTTAAATATCACCTGCCTCCCTACCTCCCTCCTCCCCTCCCTTCACCCCTAAACTCCTTCACCTACTTACGTAGATACATACACTCTACTTGTGTTTCTCTCTCCCCCCTCTCTCACTCCATCACACACACACACAATTGATTCCTGTAAAGTAACTGATCACACACACACACACACACACACACACACACACACACACACAAAACAATGTTATTGTCACAGTTTTATTCAATATTAGCCATTACAAATGTTTCATAGAATAAGCAAAAAATAATACAGCAATACATATGAAGTTGAAATACTAGCATAGTGGAGTTTTTACTGTACTTGACAGTGGACTGAATGGAGTCCAACTATTAAACACACACACCCTCTAGTACTTGGCAGGAAATAAACAGAGTACATCAACGTACAGTGATGAAAGCCTGCACAATATCCTGGGAATGGTCCCATAATCACAAACATTCTGACCCAGTGAGCCTTATAAGCACATCCTTATACTTGTATGTACACATATCGTATCCACCGGAAGGCTTCTGAACACAGGCTTTTATCTTGAATTACTGCATCTCGATGAATGAGACTTATTGTGTGGCAATAAAAATCTGGCTGCAAACACTCCCTGCTTGAAATTTTGTGTGTTTGGTTCCAGCATGTTTTTAATCTACATGGAGTTAAGGTTGGGTGGGGTTTACACTATGGGACAGTAACAAATCTGCCAATAAAGACAGTTGAACAACTTTGAAAGAAAACTTTGTACTCTGCTATTTCGAGTAGATTGAAAGAAAAGCGTTAGCTGAGATAAAATAATTTCCAGATAATGTTTAACCCAGATGTGTTCACTCTAAAAATCCAAGGATCTGTTGGTAGTGCAAGTCAAGTACATTTTAACACATCAGCAAACAAACAGAATTTTGCTTGATCCAGTTTCTTCTTATCACATGATGAATGATCGAGAGCAAAGAAAGAACGCAAAGATCACATTCACAATAGGGTATGCAGCTTGCCACTGTACATATATGTACATATATGAAAGCTGCAAGTGCCTGAGGCCTATGTACACTTTGAACAGAAAACTGGCTGTAGATGGTGCAAGTGTGTGATATGTTTCCATTATTCACAGGAAGTACCATGATTAGAAAATGTTTTGATATATATAGATTTTAATAAAAGAAATATAATATAGTCTAAATAGCCCCAAAAATGTCTTAATAGGTTTGTTAGTAATAGATCATGCAGGAAACATAGCGCACTACTGGATGAGTATAAAGGTTGAGCACGGTGAGTGCAAATGAGAGTGTATTTACAATAGGAGTGTCGCGGTGAATCAGGGTGACCACATGATTCGGTTTATTTGTCTTGCCCATTTTGCTGCCGAGCAGTGTGAAGTGCCTGGTGCTGTTACAGTGCATAAGGTGCACATTTGGTTGTGTGCCCAAAACGTGTTTGCCTTAAGCGCTACACCGCCGGTCCAGGTAGACCTAGAATATAGCAAACCTGCTACATGAGCCTTTTTCTCATGACTGCATTATTGATGATGAGACAATTTACACATCATTAAATTGTAATTAACAAATTGCATGTAAAGAACTACGTTTTTCAAGTGATCTCCATAGTGGTCCAAACAAGAAAGAATTAGGTTACAAAGTTAAATATACAGAGGCCATGTAGAACTTAAATAATGGCCACAATGAAGGTACTACAATTAAAATATTTATCAAATGTTTCTGATAGCATGCAACATCTCATTACTAGCCTGTTGTAAAAGATCACACTACATGGATTTATATTAATGGCTCAGTATTTCTTTTTTCTGCTTAAAAAAAAAAGCTCAACGTCTGACAACGATCCCTCTTGTGCTACCACCTCATCCAATGGGTTGGATCAATAGAGCCCAGGATTACTTTCATGTAATTGTTTGTGTCCCAGGGTGTGTTACCCATCAAATACCTAATCCAGTAGTTTCCCAAAGCCTGGGACTCAGGGATCCAGTTGCACTTCAAACAGGGTCTATAAACTGTCTGAGGGTGTGACTAACACACACACACATGCAAACCTGAACAACTGGTGTTGGTGTTAAAACTGGCGGAAAACAACAAGCAACAATTAGCAATTTAGAAAAAGTAGGTCAAGTTTCTGTAGCTTCAAATACTTTACAGTCCAGAACCTTTATGGACCAATAAGTAGAGAATAACCAAAGTAATATTCAATAATTGCATCATAAGGTACTTTAAGATAGATGACACCTGATATGACGTTTTTTATGTCTTGGTGTTTGTTGTCTTGTTCTTCTCCACCTGTTCTGATCCAGGTGGATTAGGTTGCATGAACACCTTCTCTAACCTGCTCCTCCAGTGACCAGTCCAGTCCCATGGGACTATTTTAAGATCTCTTTTGACCCCAAGGGTCCTTTGGTGTGGGTTCCATGCTTGAACCTTAATTATTTAACCAAGAGCCATGTCTGATCTTCTAGCTTCTCATCTATGGCCAACTACGGGCGAGGAGACTATAACATAGCCACAGTTGAGGGTAATCTCTTTGGGAGTGATGGAAAACTAAAGGAAGAGACCGAGAGCCCAAAGAGTGGAGTGAAAAAGTGAGAGAAGAGGGTGTGATGGGGCATTGAGTACACAATTAAGATGAGCTGAATGCAAAGCTTCAGCAAAACAATTTGTTTATTGTCATGCCAAATCAGCTTCATAGCACTGTGAGTTAAAAGATGTAAAAAACAAACAAAACAAAACAAAATAAAACAAAATGATGTAGTGTTATTGACAGATTTTTATGCAACCATTACAGGAATAGTTTGAAATTTTGGGGATTATGGATTCATTTGCTTTTGTGAAGCCACTTAGCTTGGCTTAGCATAAAGCTTGAAAGCAGGATCAGATCTCTAGCAGCTCTTGATCGTGAACATGTTATATCTTGTTTGTTTAATTTGTAGAAGATCTAATGTATAGACAAGATTAACCCACCCAGAACCAGTGAGCTTTAAAGGTGTCTGAAGCTAGACAGAGCTGAGAGGCTGTAGCTTCATATTTAACAGTCACGCATAAATTTGATGTTTATTACCTCATCAAACTTCTTGGCAAGAAAGCTAATGAGCATACCCCAAAAATTTCAAACTACTTCTTTAAGCCATTAGTACCTAGCAAGATGTATACCAGTGATATTTCACCCAGAGGACTGAGCAGTAAATAATGTAGCGCGACGTGACACAACTGTGGAAAAGGAGACCCAGACAGAGTCAAAAGTGAAGAGAGGACACGATTTAAACTAAACCTCTTGTCTGCAGCAGTGTGTTAATGTGCGGCGACACTTTGGTCTCATGTGCAGGGCAACTCATACTTTGCAGTGATGTTTTCACAGGGATATGGCATGCACATGGTAGTGTACGTTTGCATGCAATCATAGTATATTATCATGATGAGGTAAACGTGCTATATAGTGGAATGCACATGCTGTACATATGAACATAGTGGTAACTAGCAATACAAAGCAATAATCCTACTGTCATGTACACGTATTATTAATCATATATAAGAAATGGTGTTTCTTCAGAGCTGGGTTTGTAGTGTATGAACTTTTACCTAGATTTTGTATTTCGAAGTTGTGTTGTTTTTTTTTTAAAAAAAAAATCTTTAGTGACTTAGAAACTTTTGGCAGTGTTAATGTTATGTTTGTGTAGGGTTTAATGTAGGTGTGTATGATTTTCTTTCTTTTTTTTAACGAAATAATGGATAGTCCCCTATGAGGTCGCTTCCTCGATCTTCTTCTCCACTTCTTCCTCCACAGCAGCGACCAGCTTCTCTGCTGCTTCCTCCACCTTCTCCTCTTCTTTCTCCACCGCCTCCACCACCGCTGTCGCTTCTGCCACCGTTTCTGCTACTGCTGCCTCCGCCGCGGTCTCCACCGCTGCCGCCGCCGTTTCCGCTGCCGCCGTCACCTCGTCCTTTATGGCCTCTGGTTTTGTTTCTCCCTCGGCCTTTACTTCTACCTTTACTTCTACCTTTCCATCTGCGTTTGCTTCGACCTTCACGTCGGAAGACGCTTCTACCTTTGGCTCTTCATTTGCTTCTGGCTTTGGTTCCTCCTTTACCTCTGCGTTTGCCTCTGGTTTCTCCTCTTTGTCGGGGGCGCTTTGTGCCGCTTGTCCGGATGCTGCGTTTTGGGCAGGCTCCTCTTTAGCGAGATTACGCTGCTCACTGAGCGAGACCGCCAGGTAGCCGACAAGCTTCAGGTACTCCTCAAAGCCGACTTTGCCGTCCTGATCTGAATCCAGTCCCTGACCCATGTTGTTGATCGCTTCTTTGCTGTCTGTGTCCTGGGTGGTAGACACACACACAACCACGCAATCAAGCACCACATTGAGTAACTCACACTGGTGAAATCACCATACACTATTAGTAAATGGCGTTCTATCGGTGGCTCTATTTACATTGTAATGCTGATGAATGTCATTCTATCATATCGGATCACCTTCCCCATTCACCTGCTGGATATTACACCACCATTTGGACAGGTTAAGACTAGCTGGTACTGGCGGCAAAATGTCTGCGAAGCAGTTTAAATAGAGTTAATTGTTGCTTCTATAAAGAAGATTTACTAACCGACAGGATGTTGCTCAGCTGGGAAGAGACGAGACTCTGGAATTCTTTCTTTCCTAGACTCTCCCTTCCCTTGCTAGATTTCAGGAAGACCTTCACCATGGTCTGAATGGCAGCCTCCATGACTCCTCACTCTGAAAAAAAAGACAGTGGTGTTAGACAGAGGTAGGCAGGCAGATAGATAGATATGTCTCATGAGTTTAAAACCAGAATTAAAGTATTTCTTCAGAAATACTATGAAAAACTGAAATGTACAGAAAAAGTATTTACTGAGACTTCATGTGGATTATGAAACAACCTCTGCACACCTGCATTTGGGGATTTTTTGCCTTTCTTTTCTCCTGATCCTCTCAAGCTCCAGGCCACTAAAGGACATTCACTGAATCGTCCCTAAGCCACTCCTGCTTTGTCTTGGCTGTGTGCTTAGTGTTATTTTTCCTGTTGCAAGTGAACCTTTGGCCTAGTATGAGGTCCCCAGCACTCAGTACAGGACCAGGTTTCTACTAAGAATATCTCTGTTCTTTGCTCTGTTCAGTTTTACCTCAACCCTGACTTGTCTCCATGTCCTTGTAGCTCAAAAACAACCCAGCAGCTTGATGCTGCCACTAACACGCTCCACTATTTGTGTGGTATTGAGTAGGTACTTGGTTTCCTCTACATGTGACACGTCCAATACAAACACTTCAACTTTAGTTTCATCAAACCAGATAATCTCGTCCTTGTCCTTTAGATGTTTTTTTTTTTTTTTTTTGCTAACAAACAGGAGATGCTTCTGTCTGACCACTCTGCCATAGAGCTCAGATCAGTGAAGAGATATTTTTGTAGCCTCCCTCAGATCTTTGCCTCTGTGTCTTTTCGAATCATATCTAATCAGCTAAATTTGAACTCCAATCAAGATGTAGGAACTTCACAAAGACGTTCAAGAGAAATCGGAGGCACCTGAACTAAATTTCAAACAATCTGAACACTTTTCTATTTCTATTTTTACTTCAGCATTGAGGGATACTGAATCTAGACTGATGAGGGACAAACAAATTCGACTTGAGCAACGAATGACTTTAGCATGAGGCTGCAACAAGACAAAATGTGGAAAAAGTGAACATGTTTGAACGCTCTCTACACACTGTAGATGAATACAAAAGAGCAGACCGTGGCAGAAGTGATTAAACTGCTGTTGCGTGCTTGTGTAAAGGAGGAAGTTACAGGATGGTCTCATTCAAAACACATTCAAGAGATGGGCACATTCAATGGAAAATGAAACGGCGGATCTCCTCGTGTCCCTACGAGGCCTTTCATTTCACGTGTTGAGTCTAGAGCCGCAATAAGGGAGGGATGGTGACGTGAGATAAGCAGAGGGTGAGAGGGAGTCTGATTGAGAGACGAGCACTGATGCACAATGGAAGTTCTGATCTTTGATAGGTCATCTGATCTAGTAAAGCTACCAAGGTAACTGGGCTTCAGATTACCTAAGGGATTACCTAGTCCCTGTCTGCTCCGCTCTCTCTCTTTCTTTCTTTGTTTCTCTCACGCCAGCTGTACCTGCCTCTCTCTTTCAGTGCCGCTGTCTCATCCTTGTTTTCACTCTGCTGCCCTTTCTTCTTCACAAGCCACTGCCTTTACATTGTTGTGCACAATGACAAACATCTTAATGTATTTGACAATGAAGACTGACATGGATTACCCGTCAACAGCTATTTCCTATGTGTCAAAAAAACATGCATAAATATTTAAAATTCCTCCTGGACCTGACTTACCCCTGGATACAATTTACAACAAGATGTAGAGATAAAAACTACAGACACTTTAAAATGTAAAACATGCCAGTAGGTGACACATCTTTGTAGGAATTCCATTCATTGCTGCCTGCGGAGATCACCAAAACAGGAATTTACAGGCTACCATTGAGCTAGTTTGGCCCAAAGCGCTGAGAGGATATGTTGAAGCTGACGATACTTGTCTGTCAGCTTCAGTATTCAAATGCTGCAGAACAAACAACAGGCCACACTCGGTGAGAAAACACAGTGTAAACTCCTTGTCTCAACAAGAACGTCGCCCTGCTCGTGTCAGCTGAGTGGTCGTTTGTAAACAGTGAATTAATATCTCAATTACTGAAGTGCATGTCACACTCAAGCACCCTCCAGGCTGAACAATCACCTCCAGAATATGTGGCCAGGAGCATGTGGCCTGTTAGTCTCATTATACCATGAGACACAGAGAGACACAGAGAGACACAGAGAGCGCTGATACTGTGGCAGTGAGCCATTAAAATCTAACATTTCACTAGACCCTTTTTCAGGTTTTGCAAGATGACCAACTGATCTCTTTACTGCCAGAGCAAGTGCACCCACAAGTTTGCATGTTTGGGAGTTATCACTTCTCCTTTGATTGTCACTGAACAATAGCAGCGATGGCTTTGATTCAGAAAACTGGTTAATCTGGCACTTCATTGTGTAAATTTCCCTCCACTGATCGTGTCTTTTTATTTGTTTTATTACACAAACAGTCCGCGTTTTGTAGGAACTTTAGGGGACTTCTTCCTGCACCGGTGACACACCCTCTTACAGCCCGAATGTACAAAAGCTTCAACGGCTCTCTGTGCTGTCCTGTTCACAAATACCCAGCAGATGACATTTCTTCTATTCTTAGATTGACATTTTTGTCCATTCTCACATTTATTATTTACTCGATGAACTGTCTTTAAGGTGGTGTTGCCTGTTTGGATCGCGTCCCAAACATGTGTCCTAATTTTCGACAAATGAACCGAAGACTTGCACCATCAGCTCCCCCCTCCCCACCCGCCCACGTCAGAGCTTCGCATTTTCCCACTTAAGAGACGAACTAATCTTCCCCCCGCAAAACTTATTTGTCTTAAAAGGCAGAAAAAAAAAACAACTACGCAAATAATTAAATATACAGGCCTACAACCAGAGGTTTCCCGTTTCCCTCCAGAGCCCAAAGGAGATTGAGTGTTGCGTTTCCAAATGGGCGAATGTGATACGGTATGTGCGCAGAGAAATGACAATACTACCGCATGAAATATTAACAGAGGAACAAGTTAGGTTGTGGCTGTAAATTGCGGTGAGCAGACGTACAGTGTCTGTCTCTCATCCAATTCCTTCCTCGGCCCCTTCCTCGGGTTCACAAAACACAAAACAACACACACAAGCTGAGCGTCGAGACGCGCGCGCGCAACACCATCAACAAGCATCGTGTTTGCCAGAGACTCATCATCATTAACACCACGAGCAATTTGAAACACTGAGAGAAAGAAAGAAAAAAAAAAACAAGAAGAAACTGTCACACACACACACCAAAATCCACTGTGCGAGCTGAGCTGTCACTCCCTCGGGCCTCTTAATAAAAAGCATATTGTGCGCAAAATGTTGATTTTTGCGCAAAAAAATTATAAGTGGAATGCTTTTACGCGCGACCCGGAGGGCGTCACTTGAAATCCTATATCTCTATATATGAACTTTAATACTGTCACCTTAAAGTCACTTCAATTTTTGATTAGTTGTTTGGAATCGATCGGCAACTTGACAACTGATCTACATCAAAATATCAAATATCTTTACCGGAGAAAAGTGAGAAACAGAGAGAGAGAGAGAGAGGAGAAAGAGAGCATATGGTATTTAAAGGCAAGTCGACAAAACATAGAATACAAATGGTAATAAAAATTGTCTGTTTAAGTTTTTATCTTTTAATCTGATTATTTTTTTTTAAATGCAACTGGAGCTTGAAAACCTAATAGAAGTGCAGTCATTGAAACCGTCCTGCAAGTCTGACGGCCGCCAAGTTTCATGGGATGTCTCTTGCGACCATAAAGCCTCCCGAAAACGTGGCAAAAAACGATGAGCAAATACGATGCTTTATACAGAGGAAGGGGTAAAAAAAAAACCCGAATCCAGAAAGACGCGTTCAACTCACCGTTTACCGTCTGCGGGACAAGGAGAAGTGTATAAAATGTTGCACAAATCTGAGTTTCTTTGCCCTCTTCTCCGCCTTTCTGCGCCGCTTTGAGAGCACACAACTTGCCAAACTAGTAGGACTGCAGAATCTCTTCCGTGATTTAGGTTTTTTCTTTTCCTTAAAACTTTTTCCCCCCTCTGACAAGTCAAAGGGCGTGTACCTGGAAGAGTGAGAGGGAGAACTGGGACTGTGGAAGAGCGCGGGGTCTAAACTCTGAAGGGAGGGAAAAAAGGGAGTGAAAGTATATCAAAACACTTATAGTTTTGTGTGTGTGTTTTTTTTTTTTATTGGAATTATCTTTGGCTCGGAAGCCAGCTGTTTCGCGTCATGTGTGATTTGCAGTTTCACGCCAGCTCACAAGGCTTGTGGCTTTTGGAAGCGACTCTTCAGCAGGGACGAGGAGACTAGGGTTGGGTGGGATTACTTCATGTGCATAAGTCTCAGTCGCTTTCTAAACTATTTCACTTATTAAATGGGGACACTTAAGGGAGAAAAATACATACTTTGAAAATGAAACTATACTTATCATTCAGGATCTTAACAATCCTTTTAAGGGAGGAGGTGGCTTATAAACACGAACAAAATCATTGTTTTAAAAACCACAAAAGATTATCTATTATTATTTTGGCAGTGACTTTTGCTCCCAGATGACACTTTGGAAATGTGTGGAGAAAAAAAAGAAGGAATCTTTATTGAAACTACTACAGGAAAGCCAATGTGGGTTGCAAAAGTGGTGCAAGAGGTAAAACAGTCTTTGCCAGAGTCTTTTGTCTTTTCTTTTTTTTTTTTTGAATTCCCTTAACAGATTTAGTCTCACAGTTAGTGCTTCTTTATGTGAATACAAGCCTCCACATTCTGAGAGAAAAAAAAGCTCCTGTCTGCAAACTCAAAAAAAAAAAAACCTTCCCTACACAGACAATGTCCTCACAGCCCACACTTTAGATGGGTACCTTTGCTCATTTAGTCTCCGGCTTTGTTGCTGCTGACTCATTTGCCCGTCATCACCCCTCCCACGCTGGCACCTTAGCATGTGTAATTTGGATACAAAGGTCACATTTACTTATCTGTTGAAAGATCCACACATTCGCGAAATTAGTTAGCAGTTACCTTGTCTCTCTTACAAAAAAAAAAAAAAAAAAAAGAAGAAATTAAAACAGGCCTATAGGCTGTAAAACAGCTGGGGAGCATGCCAGCGCACATAACTCTGTCTAGACATCAGAATTAATACAAAGTGACCTTAACAACAAGAATTACAAGATAAGCATACATAATCCAATTTAACTACAAAGCCAGAAATGTTGCTTAAAACAATAAGCCCTCCCAAAGTTAATGAGACATACATATCCCTATTACACAGTGTGTGGAGGCCTCGCTGACAGACAGTGAAGAACAGGCCACGCTTGCATCACTGCTGCTAAACGCCTGAATAGGCAGCGTTGTATAGGCACTATGAAACTCTATGGAACAAGATATTGTCTCCATGGTGTAGCTGTGGCTGCGGTAATGCATATGGGATTACAGGCCCCCTAAATCAAGGCTGTAATACACTCCCGCTCACATCATATAATGTGGTGAATGAATGACAGGAGACAGAGTGTTTGGTGGCTTATGATTCAAGACAGTGAAGCTTTTAATTCAAAGTTCCCTGCATTCAACAAATGGTTAACTAAAGAGTTACATATGTGGCACTGGTGGGGTGATAAAAGAATTCAAATGCCTTTTGTGTTTACAGTTGGACAGTTTTAATTGACTCGATTGGTGTTGCACAATCTGTTCAAAGCCGCAGGCGACACTGGATGGTGAGCTCTACTGACTGAAGCCGCCCTGTTTGCCTGCGAGCTTTCCAACCAGCTGCCAGAACTCGGCGAAGGTCAGCTCCCCGTCGTTGTTTTCATCCACTGAGCTCATGAGTGCCTCAATGGACCCGACACTCTGTGGGTGATGGTGAGAGAGAGACAGAGGAGACCCTGATCAATATAAGATCAGTCTGAGCTGCAACATCACTCTAAAAGACTGTCCTGCCACCTAATGGCTGAGCACAGTAATAAATAAAACTCCACAATTACACCCACAGCATGATTTCATATCACAAATTACTTATTTAATCTTTATATCTGTACCGCATTTCTTCTGTGTTTGTTAAATTAGCATATGTTCACAGTCATCATCACATATACTACATATGAATACACAGCTTTAATAATCTGTTATTACCTATTATGAGCTGTTGTCACGTAGATTTGGTTTAATTTGCTCTGATGTAAATTTAATTATACAAACTGATAAAATGTCAGATTAACAACAATAAAACCAGTTTCCTGTACATCCATGATATGTTATTTTGCTTAATATAGAGCCTCTGATATAGAACATTACATGTTGTTCATTCACACATCGGATGCAACAATAAGAGCATGAGGGACAGTGTTATATGAAACCTGTATGGAAGTGGACATGATCATTAAACGCAAAATGCACAAATTCTGGACTCTAACTCTTAACAGTAGACATGTGTGTGACAGTAATATGATATCTAACATATAAAAGGTTAAACTGAGACAAAAAATTTAGGTATTTACAAATGTTTACAATAAACCTAAGAACTTACGCTAACCCTTTGGCTTCTTCATGACAAAACGCAATGAAGACGTGTGTATCTTTAAAAAAATAATATTTTTTGGCAACATTTATATGATCATATTTCAGGTTTTAATTGGTCTATCAGCAACACACAACAGCAAAGCTCTACTAGACTGTCTCGAACCAGTCTTATGATTTGATTCAATTTAAAGCGTCTAAGGGTTAAGATGCGTCTCAGTGGTATAGGCATACATATATGTGTCTGTAGGTGCTCAGGATGTAAAGACAATAGATATCAGGAGGTAATTTGTCTAAAAACAACTTACCTTGACGTAGGTAGGTAGCTGCGAGGTCACCAGGGCTTGGAATTCGTCTTTGCTCAGGGTGCTGGCAGATCCAGTTTTCCCAGCGAATACCTTGAACTGGTTGATGAGGATTGAGATGGCATCTTCCATGATTGGTTTGTGCTAAGTGCTGGAGAGTAAACGAGCGAGGAAACAGAAGGCTGCAAACATCATTCACGCAAGAAATAAGTTACTTGTAAGAATTATGATGAATAACAGTGGGAGCCATCTACCTACCTGTTGTGTTGAGATAGTGTTTGGTGCTTTGACAGCAGGTATCCAGAGCCCTGTCCCTCCACTTTGACATCACCTCTCAGAATATATATACGCCTCATCTCCGTCCACTGATGCACACATCAGCGGAAAACTCTTAACCTGCCCTGTTCTCTGCGATCCAGCAGGCCGCCCTTATCTTTTCCTGATTACCACTACTCTGGGGATACACATCACAAAACTGTACACACACACACACACACACACACACACACACATGTGCACACAGCTACATAAACACAAACACAAACACACAGACAAAGCAACAACAACACACACACACACACAAAAAAGAAACATCCTACAAAGGGCAAATTTTTTACTGATGATAGCACAAAACCCATTTTAGTCTGTTTGCAAAGCAAGAGATTTGCTGATAGTATCCTTGTCAGGCTGTTCTAATCAAGCCACTGGATCGTGCGTGCCTAAGCAGTAATTAGTTTATACAAAACATGACTCAAATAATGTGGCATCCAGGAGAAACACCCACTGTCTCATGCAGAAATCTTTCCAGTTATAAGAGTAAATGTGTGTGGAATACCTGCAGAGACACGATAGCTTTAATGTTAAAGGATTTTAAGGATGATGGAGGAAGGTTTTGAGCGTTTTTATCTTTTTTTTTTCTTATTATTTCTGTTTTGAAGATACGACAATTCATCTTCACTTTGATGTGGTTCGGTTTCTTTCTTACGGACTGTTTGTACCTTAAAAATGAAGTCCTGGAGAGGGCCCTTTGTGGAGGAAGAGGAGGGACACGAAGCACAAAGCCGTACACACATGCCTGCGTGGTGACTTGTTTGTAGAATTCAAAGAATGATGAGAGCAGTCTGCAGTTTCCAAGTAACCGGCTTGTTCTCAGTTACTGCTTACATTCTCGTTCAGCAGCATATCAGGTCACTGACCAACTGCCATGCTGGCTGCTTCACGTACAACGACGTGCATGCGTGCCTGTGAATGTGTGAGCTCCTGCTCCGAGGATTTAATCTGGATGTAAATACTTCAGTTTGGCATCATGGCTACAGTAATAGCTGCCAGTCATACCAACACTTCCACTTCTCACCACAGAGTGAGTCTGAAACCACAAGTCACACATGGCTGGTATCACTGCAAATTTTTCATCTCTGAAATGTAACGTGACTCATTGTGAGGAAACGTGACACATCTGTCATTTATCTTCATAAAAAAAAATGTCCTCCACATAAATGAAATAAACACACTGCGTATCCGTATTTAGTGGTGAAAAATTTATTGAACTTAACACTGACATCCTAAAAGAGGATACAAATGAGAATGGGGAAAAAAAAAACTTTTGAAATGATCCAAATTTATCAATACATCTGTCCAGGGATCAATTACATGCACATCTGTGCCACATGTCAGTAAACACAGGGCCCTACCCTCATCCCACAAAGACAAAAATACATTTCAGATATTGATTGATCTTTCATATATGTGTTTCATTAAAGGATTTGATTTCTTTTGATCCCTTTGGTCTAAAAACTTAAGGAAAAAAAAGCTTCTCTGCAGAAACAGCAGAGAAGAGAACAAAGATCTGTTCAACGCTTCATAAGTAAACCCTTTGACATTCAATCTCTGCCCTATAAACACAGTAAAGTTGAAAGTAGTGTAAACCTGCTTTTTCTTTCTTTTCTTGTTTCCAAGATTAGTTCATTCTTACATTATTTGTAATAATATAAAGGCACGTATGCAGTGGCTGGCTAAACTAAATTTCTGAAACATTTTCACACTGAATGTGTTTTGGCCTGAAACAGAATCTGTGGTGTTGTTTTTTTTTTTTTTTTTTGTTAATAAGGAAAAGAGTTGCAGTGTAGTGACGGAATAAATAAAACATTTAACACTTCAGTCAATGAAGATTGAAAACTAACAATCATAATCTGTCGATTTTAACTTCACATCCATCTAAAGAGGGGAAAAAACTTCTTGACAAAATAATAATAAAAAAAAAAACTGCAAAAAAAAAAAAACTATTACTGTATTTCCACTAAAAATGCTGTACCATTGTTATTTTGCCATAATTTGGCTTATTAAACAGGGACAAGAAAATGAAATGCAGCAGCTTCCTAATTTTCTGTTTCCATCTATCACTAAGTCACTCGTGTGCATCAATCTCTAACATATTACTACTAATAATAATGAAAATAATAATTAAAAAAAAAAAAAGAAGAAAGAAACATTTTTGGTTTGGTTGCCAATCTCATTCAGACAAATGAATAAATGAAACACTTTGGGAGTTTGCTAAATATCACTAAACACTATAGTTTTTACTCTGGGATGCCCAGTGAATAGAGATCATGTGCTGCAGGTCCCCGTGGCTACATTACAAACAAAAATATTACCGGAATAACGGAACTGCTGGTTGAAAACAAAAAAAAAAAAAAAAAAAAAAACTTCAGGATATAAAGAGCAGATAGTGAGAAACAAAGAAATGCTGATAACGTGAACGTTTGAGGAAAGTGCAAAGCGGTTTAGCATTTGTAAATTTAACTATGGCTGCATCAGTTTGTTCTGTTCCTTCTTTTCTCAGCAGTTTCACAAACTGGTTCCTGGTTGTTCCACACATCTAAATTCAACTGACAGTTGCCCTTCACATGTATAAACCAAATGCTTAGGGCTCTAAAACAGCTCTCTCTCTCTTTCACTGTCTCTTTCTGTGTGTGTGCGTTTCCCAAATCTACAACAGCGCTGCCGACACCAAAAACTGGTCTGACCAGTTGACTCTGGTATCACTGAAAAAACTGGGAGCTCTTCCTCTGGGATTGGACAGTTACACTTCACTTCACTCGAAGCCAAGTCGTAGCTGCAAAAAGGAAAAAAAAAAAGGAAAAAAAAATTCTCAGCATTTGTTTCAACCTGTTCGGAGTGTAGACAGGTTGTATTCCCAGACGTGAGAGAGTCCAGTGACTGAAAAAATATCTAGCAGTCAATTTGACACATCTTTTTGTAACTGACAACATATCTTACACTATATGAAATGCATGAATAGATTTAACCCTTTCACCTTGGTGCTCGACTTAATTATTTGAAAATACCATCTCCTTGTTTTGTTTTGTTTTTTTTAGTGTGAACTGAATAGTATCAGTTTGAATATTCATTATGAACTGCAACATGCACTAGGTACTGAGAAAACACTATACAGCAGAGGAAGATCCACACGACACATTACTGGAGGACTTTGCATTAGGAGGCATGACCTGACAGAGGTAGGTAACAACAACTAAGTCCAAAATGACGAGAACAAGTCTAGCTTATAATTAAAGACTCAGAGGGAAACATTTATGAGAGGCACAACCTCTCGGTACCAGAAGCTACTACAATTACAGCTCTGAAGAGAAGGTAGGCAAGAAATGTCCTATAAAACCACCACTTATGCTGCATCTTAGAGTTGTATTTTGCTCCCTCCCTCTGTGTGTTTCTACTCAAGCAGTGGCAGCAAACTTCCAGAGGGCTTCTCGTTCGAACTCCTCCATCTCCTCCTCCAGGGAGTCGTCATCTTCCTTCCCGTCGTCGTCTAAAACATCCACCATGTCCTCCAGAATGTCCGCTACTTCCTCAGCGAAGTCGCTGAAAAGGACCCTGTCGTGGATGAACACGCCGTCCTCGAAGAACTCCCCGATCAGCTTTCGCATCTTGTCCTTGCTCTCAGACGAAGATCCCTCAAGCTTGCTCAGGTAGCCCTCCAGCAGCTCCTCGAACTCCGACAGCTCCACGGCGTAAAGCCCCTCCTTGCTGGCACAGTCGTCCACGGAGCTGCAGCCCAGCTGGGGCTGGATGCTGCGTTGCAGCTTCTGCTCCTGGTCTCTCCAGAAATCGTTGTGGTTGTACTGGTGAGGTTTGCGGGGCTGTTGATGGTGGTGGTGGTGGTGGTGGGAGTTTCCACCGGGCCGGCTGTGCCACGGTTTCTCCTTCCTCCTCTCCTCTCTGTCCATTCTACGCTCGTCCTTCTTCCTCTCCCACTCATCCTGGTGTTTCCTCCAAGCCTCTTTGTGTGAGTTTTGCTTCTGAGACTTCCACTCCTTCTCCTCTTTGTCCTTCCATCCTCCCTCTTTGTTATGCTTCCACTCTTTCTCTCCTTTCCTCTCTTTCTTTTCATCTTTCTTCCTGTGGTCCTGCTCATTGTTTTTGCCTTTGTTCCCTTTCCACTTGGACTCCTGTGGCTTCTTCTTCCCCCACCTTTCAACTTGCTCAGAAAGCCTCTTTTGGATCTCCTCCAAACTGTCCCTGATGTGTTTCCGGTCACCACCATGTTTTTTCATCCCCTCCAGTCTCTTCCTGCTCTCCTCCAAAAGAACCTTCTGTCTCTGAAGTTCCTCTGTCAACCTGCCTCCCTCATTTCTGTCCTCTTTCCTCTCAGGCCCAGCTGCTTTCTGGTTACTCTGAGTGTCTTTTTCTTCAGGTTGAGGGGTTGAAGTAGGAACAGCTGGAGGTGTTTGTTGATCAGCTGAAAATGAAGCAAGATATCACAGTTCATGGTGAAGTCAAATAAACATTAAGGAAGTGCAATATACGGCCACAACTAACTTCATGCCTTTGCCATCTTGTACCTGTGAGCTGACTGAGTTCAGCCACCCTGGTCCTCAGACTCTCCAGCTCTTTCGTCAGTGCAGGAAGCGTTGACAGCTCCTCCTTCAGTTTTGTATTTTCTTTTTCCAGATCTGTTTTCCCTTTTTCATCACCGCTCACTGCCACCGCCCTCAGAGCTGCATCCAGTTCTTCTTTCTGAGACTAAGAGATAAGGACAGGGTTAAGTTGAGTCAACTGCCTTAATCAAATCCAGATTTTTATGCAACTTGGACAAGAATAATGGAAATTAGTTATTGGAAACATCACTCACGACATCATTAGCATGAATTTGACTGCACACTGACCTGTAGTTGAGCCTCTAGCAGAGCGATTTGTTGGTTTTCCTGTGTCAGTTTATCCAATATCTCCCTCGTATCCTGTGGATCACTGCTAAGTCCGTCCTAGATTGAAAGTCATTGGCAAATGAATAATACAAATATTTTTAAATAATCAAGTCTTTTTAGCATTAGGCTATAAAATCTGATGGAGACCAAGAAGTTTTCTTACTGGACGACATAAATACTACTGAGACTGAGTAACTGAAGGGAGAGACAGTATGAACAGACCTGGCTTTGTTCTCCATCGTTGATTTCAGAGGCGTCAAAGTCACCTGTCGGATAAGAAAACACATTTTTCACGCATCTCAGCGCACACACTTACATTGACACGCAGCTGCAGGGCAGTTTTGCAACAACACAAGATGCTTTTGTTGTGAAGTGCATTTCATGAGTCCAGGCTGCTGTACTCTACACTGAAACTCTTAATTTAGGGAGATTTGTTTTTTTGTTTTTTTTTTAAATTACATTGAAAAGTGTGATATATATCTTCCTAACCAAATAAATCGCCTGCAACAGATAATTTTCCCCTCAATTTAAGCACGGTTAACATCCAGTGAGTCCTTCCAAACAGTGACAAAGAGTGTTATTGTGCAATTTAAAATGTGTGTTATTTGCCATTTTCTGCTGCCGCTGCATGAAGTGTCAGGCAAGATAAGTGTTTGGACAAGCTACTGAGTGTTACCCAGTGAGTGGCAGCACTGTCTTATCTGTAATTCTGGACCTTCTATAATCCAGGTCAGAGAGGAGACCTGTTGACACAGTCTAGCTTTGTCAACAAACACAGACCTAAACACAGACATTGAACTACTGCTAAAACTGTCAATGTGCTCAGATAATTCTTAAATACTGGTTACTGTTAAATAAGGAAATGATTATGGTCATTTTTGACAATATTTACAGTACACCTGGAAGCTATCAAATCTTTGATGTGACAGATGTAAACGGATGGATAGAACCTGCTAATTCCTAATTTACAATATGTAATAAATACTGTCAACTTACTGTTTCTAATCAGAAAAGCAGAAGCAAGATTAGCAGGTGTTGTATTCACGAGAGGAACTGACCTGAGAGGAAGAGGGAACCTAAAAAGAGCAGGATCACGGCTCCCACAATGCATTTGTTCAAGGAGAACCATGGCTTTTCCTCCTTCTTCTCATCCAGCTTGAACTCCACTTCCTCGTCCTCGTCTTCCTCATCTGATGTTCTTGGCCTCGGCGCCTCGAAAGAGGGGACGTTCCTCCTCCTCAGTCCATCATCAAAGCCGCTAGTGTCGCTCGAATCAAAACCAGTTGATGGCTCTGTATAAGGTTGAAATTAAAAGCAACAGGAAACAGAGATTTGTGATTAAATACAGCAGGATTGTCACATTTTATAACAAGTTTTTGTGACAGATGATGATATTGCTCCTAAACTTGAACCACATGTGGCCTTCGAGTCACTTCAGCAAATCATCTCAACATATTTGGCTACGAAAGTGTCAGATTTATTTCCAAAATCCTAATCATCTACTATCTACTGGCAATCTGCTCCACACAAAACAATAAAAATCTAAGTGAAAACATGAATTGTTAAACGTGTAAGAATGTAAATTGTGTTAAAAAAAAAAAAAAAGGCAGACAAAACGTCTGTGCTGCTCATGGAAATGGATGACATTTTCTTCACTAAATTACAACAACAGTAATTTCATGCATGGAGGTTTCTCATTTTCTCAGCGGGGTGTTCGCCTCCCTGTCATACTGATAAATCACTTTCCAGCTGCTAGTGTGACACAGATAAGGAACATGTTAACCAATTCTTCTGCAAGAGGACTCTCATTTTCTGCTTCTATTGACTAGTGCTAATTACAAAGAGCCATAAACTACTTATTTCCCTCAAGGCTGTGTTAGCAAATGGGCAAAGCTGTTAACTGCTGTGGGACCACAGACCGCCCAGGAGCCTGGAAAAGCCCCATGTTTACCGTGTGGTTGTTGGTTTATGGTAATATGATCAGTCATAACTTTACTTAATATGCCCCAGTTGGAAAACAGTGGATATATGCACGTGGATATGCCTTATTGTCTTGCTGCCCTTTTACACTGTTTTTTGCTTGTTTTATTCTGTTTCACTCATATATGTTTCCTTCTTGTCTGACATTTGTTTTATTAAACTTTTAATGCTGATTTTGGCTTTTGTCCTGTGAGTAGCCAAAGCCTGACGATGATAGTGTTGGCCTGTTCAACACTCAGAACGTGATATCTAATCTACAGCTGGCCTAATTCCCACTAGTGTCTGTTGTTGGACTTTTAGTCTTGTTAAAATAATATATAAATATTGCAGGGAGAAGTGTGGAGTGGGAGTGTGATTATATCATGCCAGGCTCCAAGTCTTTTTGGCTCGAGACCTTTTAAAAAGAAGCACAACGACTTGCAACTATAATCATAGATTACAGCCTTAGAGGCGGTGTAAGTAATGAGCAGCCGAAGCCAACGCTGATTTTTCCAACTCTCTGTTTCATTTGATAAATTATTGAAGGTCTGAAAAGTAGAAAATTTTAAATTTTTTCAAGTAAGAAAAAAGGATCAAATTAATAAAAACATCATAATCTCTAATATGAGTCCCACTGGTTTAGAAAACTGTGCATGCATCATTCACCCCATACCTCCTCCTCCCTCTTCTTCTTCTTCTCTATCAACCTGGCTGTCTGTCTCAGGTGGCTCTGTCGCCTCCTCTTCTACCGCTGCCTCCTCCTCCTCTACCTCTTCTGAACCAACAATCTCTGGTGCAGGACTTTCATCGGCCAGCTCTTCTGTCACCAGGCTCTCTGAGGCCGTGTTTGGCAGCTCTGTACTTTCTGGAACAAAGCTGATATCAGTGTCAACATAGGAAGGAGGCTCAGCGGCTGTAATGGTCTCTGTGGGGATGTT
Organism: Polydactylus sextarius; assembly: GCA_016801845.1. Taxonomy (NCBI): domain Eukaryota; kingdom Metazoa; phylum Chordata; class Actinopteri; family Polynemidae; genus Polydactylus; species Polydactylus sextarius. Next base: position 12,461,346 of record CM028927.1, read on the forward strand.
AAGTTGAGCAGCAGCTACAGGACTCTCCTCAGCGGGGCCCAAAGAAATCGGCCCGATGTCAGCATCCATGTCAGGTACCGTAGAGACAGGGATCTCGGTCATGAAAGGAGCAGAGCAAGACTCTTCCAGCTCAGATGGGGGGAAATCAGCAGAAGGAATATCGAGTGGACCCCCCAAATCAATGTTGGTGACAAAGGGTATGGCTCCTAGATGATCGTTGTCACTGGGGGAGCTGGTGTCGATATCATGAATAATTGGAGGCTGACTCTCCAAGTCGAGATCTGCAGTGTCAATGAGACTGTGTGGAAGTGGACTCAGACGAGCTGGACTAGAAGGCATGGGACCCTCACTCGATTCAGGAGATGTCTCTTGGCACACCTAGAAATAAAGACAGTAGAGAAAAAAGTTGGCAGTGAATAGATTTCTACTTTGATATAAATCTTCTCTTATAATAATTTTATTATGATTAAGGTATTATTGTGTAACAAAGTGGTTTGAGATAATTTTTTGGTGAATCAGTGTTTCTTGATACATATCGTCTACTATCCATCTTTTTATGTGGTTATAAGGTCACTTAAATAAAAATAAAAAATAAAAATACACCAAACAAGAAATTACCAAAGAAACTAAGGGAGGACCAAAGAATACATCAGCAGCTTGGTTAAAACTGGTTTGTTTCCCTAAAACTGACTTAACTGTTTTCCAGCATGATATTAATTAAATAAAGAAGTAGATTTTTAAAGATTTTATTAAATAATATTACTGATACTTCTATAAAATGTAACATTCATTAGTATCTGTACTTAATTCAAACCTTGATGGGAATACAACATTGTTTTGTTGGGTGCTGACCTGATGACCTTCCTCAGACAAGACAGTTTCTACTGGAATGTCACTTGGTTTAAACTCCACAGCAGCTCCTGAAATAAGATCAACATGGTGTCAACACTACAATTTGAAACTGTTTAAGTGTATCGTGCCACAACCCTAAACACAGATCTGGCTCCAGCCCTCTTAACTTTCAGCACCATACCTGCCACCTCCTCAGAGAGACTGGGGACATCGCCCAGACTCTCGGTGCCGTCATCCACGGGTCCGACATTTTCAACAGCTGCTTCCTGTGGAGTGAGAATCTCCAATAAGATCAGGTTTTCACACCAGTGGGGTTTCTTTTGCTCCTGCTGACCTTGACATCTATAGCACACCCAACACAGGCATGCACTATAACAAATACACATAAATGCCTGGACTTGAACAAATATTGATATTTCTTGCTGGTTACTGTAACTAATTTAAAGTTTAATTTGTTGTGTGCCATTTTGTTTTTGTCTTATGTAACCATTGAGTGCTAATGAATTAATTTCCTCTGTAATGATTTATTTATTGCTGTTGTTGTACTGTTTAATGTGTTTTCTATACTCACTGTTACATAATTCTCCACTTTTATAATTCTTAATTGTTAACCTGACAATATAAACAAAAGATAAGCTCTATCTCCATTATGAAGGGGTGTTGTTTTGCATCGCTGTTATGTCAGTCTCCTTTAGTTATGTATACCAGTACTTAATAAAGTAGTTATGTATACTGGTACTTAATAAACTGGCAATTGTATGGATGTATAGTAATATCCTAGGAGGATCAGCTATGGAAAAATAGACGTTGAGTTAACGGCTCACACATTTCATGAACTTCCACTGAAACTGGACAGTATCTATCTAATCATAAGGGTCATAATTTGGCAAACATCCACCATGATTTTTATCACAATGGGCGGCTCGGGGTTGCAAGTTCAGACATGTCATATTTTAAACGATCTCATGAGACGGGATAATAACCCTACTCAGAATCATATCCAGGTATGCAGAGTTTCCTGAGCTGCTTTGTGAGTCTTACCTCGGGGGAGAGGAGGGTCCAGCTGTTGGTTGAGGACGCACTGCTGCCTGTGCTGTTGCTGTTGTCAGACATCGCCCTCTTCAGGCTCAACTCGGCACAGCACGGTGCAGATTCAGCTTAATGATATTCTGCAGACGACGACAGAAACAACGTGTCTTCATTGAACATATCTCATGCATGCACACACACACACACATAAGCCATATTGGACTCCAGCGTGTATCTAAATGATAATAAACAGGCTGTAACTTGGTTATTAGCGCTGATCAGCAAATAAAGTATACACAGTCCTAAAGACGACATTACACGCAAAATGACTCATTCCCTGCAGTGATTTGATGGTTGTTATGTAAATAAAAGTCTAAGAGGACACAATTATGCACAAACGTTTCAGCTTGGGACCTAATTCATCGCACACACGGGATAAAAACCCAGACTGTCGCTGATACAAGTTATGTAACGATATGGTGGCATCCATAATGTACTGCTGCGCAGTTAAACAAAGGGTTCAGTCACAAGAAACAAGGACTTGTATTAACCACAGCTGCTATTTATAGCCAACCATTCATCCAGACCCATCCATCCTCTCAATCTGTGTTGGCAGCTAAATTACCAAAAATGGTCAAACCCCAGCAGACACGAGCGGCTCATTGATCCACAAACGAGCAAAAACAAAGGTAAATACTCACTTGTCGATAACACTATGTGCGATAAGGCTCTGTTTGGCACAAATGAGAAACAAAAATAAGGGGCTGTGGTTGTTGTAGCAACCAAATTCAAGGTTCAGTCATGATGGTAAACAAAGGATGGAAGGCTGAATATTCCCACTCCCACTCTTCCGCGTTCTCACCCAGGCCCTGCTGTTGGCGAGCGCTTCAAACACCGGCTCAACTCTCTTGTCAAGTTAAACATAAAGAAGACGTTTTATTTACCCCACTTGCTTACAGCTCAGTCGTCGGGCTGTTTTTCCCCTTTCAAAACGTTTTTTTTTTATTTTTAAGTAAGTACAACGCTCCTTTCTTCCCCTGAACTTGGGAACTTTGGGAATTCCAAGCTGCGTCACGTCGACCAAGAAGCCTCTCGTCCAATAGGATTGCAGAAAAGCCCCGGAAGCGCCCGCCCCTGAAGTCAGGATTGACCAATCAGATAAAAGTGTCGTGTCAGAGGAAAATGACGCGCAGCTCCACTTGATTGACACTCGCAGGTGAAAGTGGCAGGTGATGGATGCAGATCCCTCCCCTCGGTTTAAATAATATAACTTCATGTGTGGAACTAACCTTCAAGATGCACGCGTCTACATATATATACAGAGGGGAGAGGCTGCCAGGACCAGCTGTACGCTGACACGTCTGCAGAGTTATATTTGAACTGCGGGACTTACCACTCTGGACAACCCCTCGACTCCTATTGCTCCAGGGTGGACATTCATTTCATCATACGAGTCCTTCTCCTCTATTATTAGTGTGTTAAGTGTTTTGTTTGGGATAGGTACGTTTACTTTTACACCACAGCACAAGGCTGGATTAGTCCACTATGTTTACTCCATATCGTTTGGATCAATGTATTAGATTCATCATTATTTTTTTATAAGAATCAACTATGACAACTCCATCATCTGTGTTGTTTCCTTAGTGTTGTGTCAAACCAGTCTTGACTGTTACCTATCATCAGTGTTTTCTTGAATGACTGATTAGATTGAGTGTTTGGACTTAATACAGTCAGAAAACAGTGAAAATGGCCATCATTGTTCAGTGTGAAGAACTGGCCTCTGCTTTAATATTAATCTGCAAAATAACAAACCACAGATATCAAATATGTATGGAGGATAACAAGTAGGCTATGATGATTTATTCTAAAGTGTTGCATATGAGTGTGGAGTGGCATTAACTTAAACACTCAAGTAATGTAAACACCTCAAGATTATAGATACATTTTCTAACTTCTCAAGATATAATAGTAGAGTTTACTCCCCACTGGATCCCTGGCCTGCAGGTTTTAGATGTTTCCCTGCTCCAGCATATACACACACATCTGGGTTGTGGCTCAGTTGTAACATTTTGGCACTGACAAACATTTCTTTACTTTAATTCACGAGTTAAGTATTGTTTGATATCTCAGCAGAAAATGATGTTCTTGGCCTGCCTTTGATAAATCCTGTAGCTCTGCCTGTGTAGTTAAAGCTCACAGCGTCAGTGTCCTGAATTGTTTTAGATGTTTATCAAAATATTTCATCATAAGCCATCACTTTGTAAGGTCATTATGTAACCAAAGACTCTGTCAAAAGGCTATAGGTATTTCATTTTAATACATGAGCAGGGACTGCTCAGTTATTTTGGGATTGACCAGTTGTAAAGTACATTGTAGTTCTACTTTCTAAAAATCTTGTCAGTTTACAGTGGAGGTCAGCACCATGGGGGGTCCTACTGCAATTTACACACAATACTACTGTGACAAACTGATCTAGGTCACTGGTTGTATAATAGTCTTAAAGTATGTCATGTTTATATTGCAGCAAACTTACTGCAGCTTCCACGGTGAACCTGGATATTTTCCTCTAACATGCAGACCAATCAGGAGGCAATGTGACGTGTGCGTCATTTCCCTGCGACAGACCAAATTGACCAATGGTAAGAGAGCTCTGAAGTTCGATTGGCCAATGGGATGGAGATAAGTGTATTTGAACGGTGAAAAGCGGGCTCGCAAACATTCGAGAGGGAAACAAAGAAGAAGGAAACACCTCACTGCTGTTGGACGCAGAAAAGGACTAATCGATAATTTTAAACATCTGTTTACACTGACAGTTAATAAGGTAACGTTGGAACGCCACATATTGTATCACGCAGCGACAGAAGCGTCAACTTTTGTGTTTTCATCGACTTAAATTGACAGACAAAACTCGTTATCCGATAACTTGAACGGCGTTAGCTTAGCCATACTCGCTTAGCACCACGAACTAAAACGCTCAGTTCACTTTGTTCACTAAACTATTTAGATAATCTGTTCTGTGTTTGTTGTCAGTGTTGGCTAATACTTCTGAAAAAAAAACCCAAACTTTTCCACCAGATTTCCATCATGTCGCAAAAACAGATCTACTACTCAGACAAATATGACGATGACAAGTACGAATACAGGTGGGTATCTTTTAAATCTGCCTAACATGCTCTTTACTTTTTTTAATGTGTCAGTATAATTAACATTTAATTACCTCATCAAGCTGACACTGTGCTAAAACTATACTAGTTATGTAACACTGGACGCCATTATGGGATTTTCATCTGGGCCACTTCTCTCTCCGATAACATGTACCCTCATTTCCTACAGACATGTGATGCTGCCTAAAGACATTGCAAAGCGAGTACCCAAGACTCATTTGATGTCAGAGACAGAATGGAGGAACCTGGGTGTCCAACAGAGCCAAGGATGGGTTCATTACATGATCCATCAGCCAGGTATTTTATTTCAGTCTTGAACTAAAGTTATTTTAAATGGCTCATGTAAAAAATATATCCGTACGAAAGACGTTTAACCTATGGAAACTTACACAGTGACTATATAGACACGATGGTGTCAGCCTGAAATCTGTAGGTTTAACTCTTGACTTAATAGTTTTCATAAATGTACAAGGCTATAATAACTGGTAGGGGGTTGGTTATGAAGAAGTGTGAACTGGGGTTTCAATCTGAACAACATGAAGTTATGTAAAAGATGCATTATTGTATCTAAAACAGTTTGTTATTTTCATATTAGAGATAGTTTTGACTGTAGGCCTTGGCACATTTACAAAATGAAGCCAAGCACATGATCGTCAAAGTCCTAAGGGCTTTTACAGTATGAAAATGCACACCCTGTCTATAAGAATGAAAGGGGGAGGGGGGTTATGTTGCCAGTGTGCATATCTAAGCTGATTGTGTAGCTGTTGAACATGAAAAATGACACGTTGCTTGTTGACCTGGTTTGTGTCTGACATTTACGTGTGTTTACACCTTTTTGAAATGGTGTAACACATTAGTGGTTTACATTTCAATACATCTGGTGGCTACAAGCAAATACAGCAGGTGTGAATCACAGATTCAATTTTAAAAATTCCATATAAGTCGTGTTTTTCCCCCCCACAATGAATCAAAACACAAAAGTTGCATTACCATCATACCTTATGTGCTGTGTGCTTTTTCCCTCTTTCCTCCTCACACAGAACCACACATCTTGCTGTTCCGGCGCCCTCTTCCCAACCCAAAATCATAAGTGAGCGATACTCTGGGTCCTCAGAAGATCAGTCCCTCTTATGTGCCACAGATCAATGCATCAAAATAGGGATCACAGTGTTCAGATTACCAGGCTCTTTTGTGGTAGGTGACTCGTAATTTGGACTGATCGTGTTGGACCTGGAGAAGGACTATCACAGTTAAGAACAGTGGTTGTGGAATGGAGTATGCGTTGAAGGAACAAAATCATCACCCTTCTTTCCTTTGGAAAAGACTTGTGCATGTGTTGACAGCGACACAACATTTGCCAGAAACATTCAGATCAGCTAACACTGTCATTCTGACTTAACATCCTGTCCTGCTTGCTGTACCTGCTTGGACATTCCAGCTTTTTAGAACAATTGTTATAAGATGTGGGGGATAAAAAATTGTTCAAACATTTGTATCACTCTGATTAAGCTCAGGTCACAACATAAGCCACATACAACAGTTGAATCCTGACTCAATTTCAACAACTCTGAACACTGCGGCTTTAAGTGACATGTTGCTGCTCAGTTTAAATGACACTGTAAATTGGCATTTAACAATTTGTCATGTACATGAAAAAGCCGCATCCATAATCGTCACCTAGAAACTAGATTTGATCACTTTTTCTCCTATAAGAGCATATATTAGTTTGGAGCCTACTTTAAAAGAGAACTCTTTGATGGGTCTGATTGTACCAGTGAGCTGCTTGGTATTTATGAATGTGTTGCCCTTTCTGAAATAAAATGTAAACTTTTAAATCTTGTTAGTGCAGACTTGTGTTTTGACAATATTTGGTGTCTACAACTACAATTAGAGCCTTTAGAGCTTTTTTTTTTTGATAATAAAATGGGCAGTTAATCGCTTTTGGCAGACACAACCCTAAAATGCTCTTATAGAACAAATCCATATTGTTGAATCAGATGTTTGAAGGGCAACTATATTTACTTTTGGATTGGTATTGAATAAAATTTCGTTGAGGCACTTTTAGACACTTCTAAATGCTCACACCCGTGCTGACATGTCTGTCATATGTATTGAGCTGCTCTGCTGTCCTTTGAGGAGAAGATTTCTGTTCTGTTTGCTGCCTTGCAAAGTTTATCACATGATTCTTTCTTGTAGAGATAATTTTTATTATTAAACATGTAGGTTTAGAGCTGTTGTACCTTTCAGAATAATTCAATCAATATATTGGAAAGTCTCTGAAACAACTAATATCATGTTTGTGCAAATCCCCATATCTTTAGACTTGTGTGTGTGTGTGTGACGGATTTTTACCTTATCTTGTGATCTTGACAACACTATAATACTGGTTTATTATAGATGGAGTTTTGGATTGATTAATGCCCCCGTTTTTGTACTGTAACATGTTGCAGCTGTAGTGAAATGAGAAAACAATGCACTCGTCCTACTTTTACAGCATTTATTCCTCTATTCTGTATTCTTGTTTGAACTGTTAGTGTTGGGGGAAAAAAAAAACAAAAAACTTCACCCTAAAGTCTGTTTTTGTCCCATCGTGCTTTAGTAGTTTGCATAAACAAAGATCTGCCAAATTGAATCATAAAATTCCTCTCCATTCGCACCCACTTCTCACAGCTTCCTGTCTTTGACGACTGTAAATTAAAGGGAAAGCTGATATATATATGCTGACATATGACATAATGTATGCAATGCACCCACACTGGACAAAGTAAGCATTCAATACTAAATAAATGAATATGCACCTCTCTGTGCCTCTTTGACCTCATCACATCATCCTTATCATCAGATTTCATGTGAATATATTTACAATAGAGTCAAGTCGAGAGTGTGTGTGTGTGTGTATATATATATATATATATATATGTGTGTGTGTGTGTATATATATATATATATATATATGTGTGTGTGTGTGTGTATATACATGCACACACACAGAATAGAGTCAGAAGTGAATCGTCGTGATGGAAGCTGGTGAACACAGGCAATTCAGCCAGGTCAGCTTTAAAATGTTTGTAGTAGTTCTGCTTCGTTCCTGTTATGGAGAAACTTTGTTTTTTTTTCAAGTGCAGTGCTGGGCCTGTGATGTTTCTGTATGTACCACTTTTCTGCGGTCATTCACAGAAAATAAAATTACTGTTGAGTTGAGGTAATAACCGTGGTTTATAAAGCAAAAGGTTTTTATGGTTGCACAGCTTTTCTTCTTTTTATATCAATGTTTTATTCTGACATTGACACAATGCTTTTCCATGTGACCCCAAAACATTTTAGTCGGAGCTTTGTTTCGACTCAATGTGTGTGTTAATGGAGCCATAATTGTGCTGTAGAAAAAAATGTTGTGTGTGATAATGAGGTTTCACCTTTCCTGTCATTAGTATAATATGACGAGGCCTGTTGCTATAAAGGTGTGACCTAACAGAATATGCACACGTAGTCCAGACAGCAAACTGTTTTACCTATTAGTTTCCTGTAATCTAATTCCAATTTCTCCAACTTCCTGTGTCATAAGGCTGTTTTTGTTTCTGTGTTGTAATGGACAAAACTGTTTTACTGAATGGGCTCATCATTACAGCGGTGGATGTACATAAAGGGAGAGGCAGACGCAGCATCTGCCACATGTTCAGCAGTTATACATGGTGGGTTATTGCTATGCAGAGAGTTTAATGAAACAGCAGTGACAAAACTTGAAATAGTGGCTAATTCAAAGCGCATGTCAGGTTGGTTTCAGTGTAGTAGTTTTAAAGAGGAGGATTTATCTTATTTTCATCTTTTAAATCATATATGAGATTTAAAAATGGCTTTAAAGATTATACCATTTAAAACAAAAATAGATGTTTAGATTACTATCATATATATATATATATATATATATATACACACACACACACATTTCAAGAGGCTGTATCAAGTGTAGTTTTTGTAAATTAGCTGTTTAAAAACTGTTGGATTAACCAAATTCTGATCATATTTTCCCAGGTTTAGTTATAGTTTACGTTTTGGTAATTTAGATGATGTCGTTTAGGAATTCAAGGAAATGAATGTAGCTCACTTCTCAGGTTGGATAACACATGGATTCTGTAGAAACTGCAAGTGGGACAAAAAGTAAAAAAGTGGGGTAATAATTTTGCTGAGTTTCAGGCTGGAGGAGGCTGTTAAGAGAGGAAGTGATGCTGCACTTAGTTAATTTCATGTGAGTTGGCATCCCAGTGTCGCAGTTTGTCACGAGCGTCTGATTTCCCAGGAGCACATCTCATGTCCTTTTGTTATATTTAACCCTAGTTCCCTTTATATTTTACTACCAGATGCTTTTGGATTGTGTTGAAATGACACGTCCATTCTTGTTAAGCACGTCTCTCTGTCTGCAGTGTGTCAGCGATGTGTAGTTGTTCTTAGCAGAAGGGGCTTATGTCTTATTAAAGGCACAAAACAAGAACCGCTTTTTTCCCCTAAATTTCACACATTGGACTATGGAGGGCAGTACAACACAACTACAAATGAAAAAAAAAGGGGGAGACGGTCAAAATTAATTCTACTGGCTTTCTGCATATATGCTGCATTGAACAGAATAGAATAAAAATGTGTCTGACTCAGTGTTGTTATGTATATACTGAATCTGCTCCCTTTGTTTTTGTTTAGGTTGCATTTGTAAAACCATAACTGGTGTTGATATATTCTAAAAATCAGATGTTAGTCTGCGTGCCCCAGACACACACACACACACACACACACACAGACTGAGATTCGGTGCAAACGGAGCTTGTGGCGACTGTTGAGACGCTGTGGGTAATAACTGTATAACTTTGAAAGTCACCAGTAATGGAGGCAAGAAAATGTTTTGTGAATCGCAGGGAGATTTTGTGGAAAATGTTGCCCAGGTAATCACTAGGCTGTGATGGTCAGCAATCTGAGTCTCCTGCTGAGATTCAGAGATGCGTGGCAGGGTTGAATAAGACGTTAGACGCCTTAAGGTGGGAAAAAAAAAAAAAAAAAAAAAACGCTTGAGTGTTTGTCAGTGGGTTTGTATGAATCGTTGCTGAAAAATGGTTCCTGTTGGTAACTTTGAGGTAGATGATAACCTAAATCCTCAACTGTATTTACAGAACAGCCAGATGCAGCAATATGGTGGAGCAGTTTATCAGGTCGATGACCTTTCATTGAAAAATCCACCAGTCAGCGTTGTTCACATTTGATCTTATCACCAATATAACTGCCCATTTTCAAAGGCGAGTTTTAATGGTGTTCGGGGATGTTTCACCCTGACAGAAAATCTTCGAGGCAAACACTCAGTAGTTGACATTAGGGGTGCAGTTAACAATTATTTCTTTTGATTAAATTGCAGATTATTGCCTCATAATGTGATAATTTAATCAATAAAATGTCAGAGAACATTTAAAACCCCAGTTAGGACTTGGGAACATGTGATAATGTATTCAAACTGCCTGTTTGAACTTATTTAATCAAAGAAAAGCAGCATATTCTTGAATTTTTCTTTTTGGCATTCTTGCTTGAAAAATGACAGTGATTCATTTAATTTAAATTGAACGGGTTATATTTTAGAACAAAAAATACTTGCTTTGCCAAATTACCAATGCTATGTCATTTGAAAGTCAAACTTTCACAGTCAAAAATGGGTGAAAACTAAATTAATATAGGTTAGTAAATGTTAAAACTCATCAACTGTTGCTCCCCTTCGTATGTGCTGTTGTAAACTACACTTCTGAGCAAACAAACACCAACAACATAGTTGAACTTTAAAGAAAAAACAACGAATCGTAATCTCTTTCGCTTGTAACTGCTAAATCTTAAGGTCAAAATCCAGATCACAAAGTACATTCCTCTTTTCTTTTTTGTCCTTTAGGTTCTCATTGACTATGTAGAAAAGAAATGCAATTCTTAAAGTTTTTTTTTTTAACTAACAAGACAAAATGCACAGGAGCACATCTTCACTTAATGACATCTCATTTTTCTTCCCTGTCAAAAATCTGTCTGTACAGTTCTATGAATAAATATTGCTAACATAAACCTTGCCAGAAAAAGCTTCTTTTGGTAGTTGTTCATCAGTCAGAGTCATCCCACTTAAAGAGATGATTCAAAACCGCAAGTTTTTAAAAATATATGCTTGTTGCTTTTGCACAAAAACAATGAACATGACAGATTTGAGGTGACCTTTGAGTTTAAAGTAACCACATTTCTGTGGGACGGTCTAAACCAGCCTTTTATTGTGTTAAGTGTTGTCAGTGGCATTTTGGTCCAAACTGTGATTGTGCTTTAATATTTAATCTTGTTTTTTTTTCTAAACTCTGCTGGTTTAACTTCCCCATCTTACTCCAGAGATGTACAGGTGTTTACAACACGTCAATGAAACACGGTGTTGTATCAATGTTCTGTTCTATTGTGGTGTTGGAAGTTATAACACTGTACTTTCATTCAATAAAGAAAAACTTCCATACTTCTCTCCTCTGAAGAGTTATTAAGTTTAGCCAGGTGTATGAATAATTTTAGGTGAAAATGAAAAAGCAGCAGGAGTAAAAGTGAGATGGAGGATAAGTTGAGGACTTGGAGGGAAGACATGACAGGGAAATCTTTTACAGTGAAAAGAAAAGAGGTGAGGCACAAAGAGACAGAGCAAAGTCTTTACAGGAGCAGGTGGGTGAAAAATGTGGGTAGAAAAGAAAAAAAAAAGGGGGGAGTGAGCCGTGAGAAAGAAGGTCAGACAGAGGAATGGAAAGTGCTCTGGCGAGAGCAGGTATTTACAACTGGGTGTTGCTGGCACAGCAGGACTCGCTTCTAAAAAGAAGCCAAGTTTGATACAAAGTGCGAGTCAGAAGACGGAGCTGCTGTTTGAAAGACGACCGATGGAGCCAAAGAGCTCAAAATGTCTCCATTAGACTGTCTGGAAGATCATATTAAAAAAAAAAAAAAAATTTAGATCAGCACCGAATAATTTATAGGACTAATCTATCAAGGTATACAAGGAAAAAAGGAACCCAGCAATAAATTCTAGGGTTAATATTCTGCGAAACAACAAACTGTCTGTGACAAATTAATCTTTGAATAATACATTTGACTAAATGTATAATTCAGGTAATGCGCCTCAGACTGATACTATCAAGGAGAATGGAGAAAATATATATATATATATATATATATATATATATATATATATAAAATGATCTGTCGCCCCCTAAGACACATGACATGAGACCTTGGGGCCAGAAGGGCAATTCTGGAAAAAGAATGAGAGTCATATATTAAAATATAGCAGCTATGAGGTGGCCAAGCAGTTAAATAAGCCAATTTAACAAATTTGCCAAAAATGTGCCAAAGGGCCATCAATGGGACAATCTGCAGTATTGGCAGACATGACAATTATGTTGAAATGCAAACCCATCGAGAGAAATGAGCCAAAATGTATAGTTTTGCTAATTACAGCGTCCCCTAGAGGCCAAACGACCAGATTGCTTGGGACCACTCAGGATCGGTTCAGGAGTCTGTACACTGAGTTTGATTAAGTTAGACTGAGGCTTTGCTGAGATATGATCTCATCTCCTGATTGGCGGCTTCACTGCTGATTCCAATTAGCGTGACGGACAAACGCTTTGGTACAAAAATAACATCATGTGAGGCTTTTGTCAGGCACGGTCTGAAGATCATCTGTGTCAAGTTTTGTGACAATTAGACAAAATTTGAGTCCTGTAAAGAGTTAGGTTTCATTTTCAATTAAACCCAATATGGCGGCCAGTTTTTATGATTTCATAAAAAGTTTGCAATGATCATTAATGGGTCAACTCAACATGTCAGCAGGTGTGATAATTAACTTGAAATTCCGAACACATCAAGAGATATGAGCAAAAACACGTTTTTGATCATTACAGCGCCCCCTAGTGTCCAAATGACACCAAAATGATTTTGCCTACTCAGGATGTGGTCTGGGGACTTGTCATTAAGTTTGATAAAGATATCTCAACCTTGCTGAGATATGAGATTACTTACTATTTGGCAGCTTTGCCATTGATTTCGATTGGCTGTAGTGGTCAAAACAAAGATCTGTACGATTCCAAATGGAATTTTGATGGAGGTTGGTCTCAAGAGTATGTGTGTCAAGTTTTAAGCTGATCGTACAAAATTTGTAAGAGAAGAAGAATTTTGAAGACTTTTGATGAAATCCAAGATGGTGGAAAATCTATCATGACGCAAATTGATGTCATGCGTTGGAATCGGCTTGATCCAAGGAATCCAATGGTACCAGATTTGTAAAAATCGACCATACGAGTCAAAAGTTATGAACATAAACGTAACTGCAACTTTGACCGGTTGGTGGTGCTAGAGTGTGCGTGCTGCTGGTATGACATTTGCAGAAATTCATATTGAGACTGACCACAATGAGTGTGCCAAATTAGAAAATTAGAAACTTTTTGACCAATCGGTCAAAAAATTCCTCTCACTTAGTTTCTTACATGGCATGATTTTTTTCTGAGAAAATGAAAGGAAAGGAAAATGAGTCACGTCGACCCCGAGTTTGACATAACTTAAAGTCACATAGCTTTAACTTTCTTCAGTGGGTGTTAAACACAAGGTAATGTCAGGACTTTCACAATGACTTATAATGCACATGGTGATGTATTAAAAAGTGTCCAGCATAGCACAATGTGAGTTTTAATGAAAGTAATAACAAAGTACAGCATCTAATATAGTCTAAGTGAGTTCTTCTGAGTTTCTTTTTTTTTTTTTTTTGTGGCGTGAAAGACACGTTTTTGTTACAAGTCACATATTTTTTGTCATAATAGTTTTCTGTGATACGATTTAAAATAATCATAGATTCAGTCTAATGTTTAACAGTGCCAATTTTACAGATAATTAGTTCTGCAAGACTAAATGAGGACATAAATTAAACTTCCAAGGAGCTGTGTTTAACACCGAATTAATGTTGCTGAACCGTGGCCGTGTCATAAAAACACAGAGAAAGGGACGACCACAAAACCAAGAGACCTCTGAGGAACATCAGTGACACTTTATCACACATTTTTGTTCATGGATTCTGTACTTTCTGTCTTTCTATGTTTCATCAGAAACAGCAGTTCTTGTATGTCAGGATTGATAAAAAAATATTTACAGTAATTGAAATAATAGGTTTTAGTGAGGTTGTGTAGGTTTATGAAGGCTTTTATTTATGATTGACAACCCTTCTAGGCATTATCTTCTCAAAAGATGTTTGTCAGTAAATCCTGCATCTTTATCGTGCCCTCATCTTGTCCTTGTTTTCACTGAGCTTTGCTCAATGCTCAGTTGGTAAACAAGCTGCAGTTGCACCAAGATCTCAAATGATTTCATCCACTTAAGTGCATCTGAGACCTACTGCGAGAGGTCAAAGGCTGAGCCAGCACCTGTGCCGACGCTACCTCACCCACCTCTACCAATCACTCGTGTTGATAAAAAAGGTCCTCTTAATGGAGTCAGCCGGTCAAGCATTGATCTGGTCTGAGGAGCAAATCCGGCACCTCCGGTGATACCGATTTTAAGATGTTTGGTCACGGGCATGTTGCTGTTAGCTGTATTGATCTAACCTGCAGACTCTGCTCATTGGACTTTACGGTGCGCTCGCTGTAAGAGTTGTTCGACGAGTCGGCCCGATGGAAAAGGACATTGAGAATGGTAGCGAGTTCTTTCATGAGCTGGTCTGTTGGGATTGCTGGTGGCACGCTGAGTCTTGTAACAGGAAAAAAATCAGTAATGGCTGTTGATATGGGCAGAAGGGGTCAAGGTGCGTGTCCTTATAACGCTGCACCGTAAACACACGGTGCAGCGTTTTAGTGTCTCTAAGTTCCCTCTCCATCATTCCCAGGAGGTAGCTTTAAGGCTGACAGAAATGTAATCCAACCATATTTTTGGATTATGTCCTGAGCCTCTATTCAAAGGGAGTATGACTCAAAATGAAATCAGCCTTAAACACTGTAGCACTGGCTCACGTACTTTCAAGAGGTCTTTGTGAGAGGAAGGTTATAAATCAATTTTAGGATCGACTGAGTGCTTTATCTTGATTTTCAACCTTGGCAGATCCTTTACGGGTCTTTTAAACATTAGTATATTTCTTGCAGTGGCGAGGGGCGGTCGAAGCGTCTGACTGCTCTCTTTATGTAGAACAAAGCGACTCAGTCCAGGCTGATTCAATGACTCACTCTTATAAATGAGGCATATTAAACTGCACCTGTTGATGGGAGGTTGCGAGCAAATGGAGAGCGTGCGATTGTGCGTATGCGCGTTGTATTGATCCAAGTGGAGGAGAGCCGGGGAGGACTTCCACATGGCCTTGATGTGTGAGATGCCGTCTGGACCTGGAGACTGCACTATTGATCAGCACGTCGTGTCTTAAGTAGCCTCTCCATTCAAGCCCCTCGATGGTAACACACTTCCAAAACGACAGTAATCAATGGAAATGGTTAAATGACCCCACACACAACTCAAACATTATGAATTGCTTCGACACCGTGGATTTATCTTTGCGGATTATGGAGTACCATCTGACTTATTGACCACTCGTGAGACTACTTATCCTCCCTGAGGATAGACATTGTGTCAAACTAGAGCGCAGTGTTTATGAACTATACCTCCAGTGAGTCAGAGAATGTTTGCGTCTCCTCTCTCGCTGCTGCAAAAGACCCTCTTTGCATGATAGATAGGCAATATATGAGCCATTTTCCCCTTTTCACTCCTCACCGCTTGTAATCCAAACACATTTGAGTGTGATGGCTGTCAAATGGTAGCGGGTAATCAGACACAGACAAAAAATGAATAATGCATCACAATATGTCTGGCTATCATTGTGTTGATTATTGTCAGAACGAGCCAGAGCACTGTTGTTGAGACGACTAGATATTCAGCACAGCTCAAGCTCTACATCCAAGAGCAAAATCACTGTCAGTCTCTCTCTAACATACAGTTGAAATACACTGCGGCATAATACCAGAAAGTTATAAAAAGTCAGAACTGCAATTGTCACTTCCCTCCCCATGTATTGTGAGCTCAAGAGGCGAGAAGGTAGTCAAGTCATCTATCACTCCTCTTTGCCCCAGAAGTGTAGACACATTGACAAACAGTATAACACAGACAATTGAGATTGATACAACCGCAGAGACACACAGAAAGCTCTGTACATAACAAACCAAGCCACAGCAGCACCACTGTCTTCACACAGTCTACATTTATGGACAGCTGGGCTCAAACAATAATAATAAAAAATAAAAAGAAAATAGAGAAAAATCAGAATATGCACAAAAAATTAAAAGAGTGAAAAATATTTGTTTTCTTCTATCATTTCATTAAACACAAAAAATGGCAGATGGGTGTAAAAGAAAAAAAAAGTGTACCCATTAGCAACAATTTCTCCCTTTGATTCATAAAGCATAGAGTGTGTTTTGAAGGAGGATTTCTCACATCAGCGTGAGTGACAAAGGCAGAGAGTGGAAGTGTGAGAAACTAATTGTAAAAATGAGAACGGCATTTAGCCACTGTTAAACAGCGGAACTAAAAGGTGGCGTGCTGCAGAAAAGGGTGTTTTATTGAGTTATTAGCCCATCGATGATGTAAAAAAAAAAAAAAAAAAAAAAAAAAATTAAGAAAATGCCCTTACTTAATTGTCTGGTGTTGTTTTATTAGTGATATGTAAAAATTAACATGAATTGAAGTCCAGAATGGACACGTGGCATTAATGTCCACAGTATATGTATAAAAACTGTAACTTCTTCTGACAAAAGTCTGATATTTTGATACGGCTATTGCAGTTTTTCCAAGTGTTACATGATGACAAGCCTCTTCCATTTTTATCTGACCATTAATGCTTTTAGACCTACTTTCTGAATTAGCTGTCAGCAACTGTGGTCTCCTTCTCAATGCTTCTTTGGAGCTCAAATGACTGAATTAGGCTCTACCTTGAAAGATAATTGCTTAATTGGGGTCTTTTCATATGCTGTCGGTAGCTGAGGACCTAAGAAAGGCTCTGATAACTCTGTAATTATGCGGCTACAGCAGATATACGCATTTGAGGCAGAGCTGCAAAGAATGAGCTGACAGCCTCGTGCTCTCTCTACATCCACTCTCCCTTCATGGACTTTGAGATACAGACAAAATTACGGGGCCTCTTTCAATACAAATACACGAGTATTTATGTGAGAGTGTGTGTGTATGTCAGGATTCATGAGTGTATCTCAGGATATGAATGAGACATCGGGGATGTCTGAATCCAGTAAGGCTGGAGGTATGTCTAGAAAAAAATCTTTTATTCCTTCCTGCATTGCCACTGTCTAATATTTGAAAAGGTAGAAGAACACTATTACATGCTACATCTTCCTCCTGGTGCAGCTCTTGGATACAAAGTGTCAGATGAAGTCTATTTGTGCAAGATGTTTTGAGGAGGAACATCACATACATGACGGCAGCTTTTACTTTAGCCCCCCCTTTTTTTTTTCTCCAAAGGCTTGGCTGTCAATATAACATTGCCCATAGAGAGTTGGAGAGGTGTACTGTGGTGGGGAGGGAGGTAAAAACAGTTATGGTCTGAGGTGAATAACAGTAGGGTGTCAGAAAGAAAAAAGTGGGAGCCAGAGAAAAGGAAGGAGGAGGGGAGGGCGAGCACAACTGGAGCCACGGCAGGAAGAGACGGAGGGGGGGGGGATTAGTTTTGCTCCGGTAACGACAGATCATAAAAACACAAAGGGGAGGAAAGAGGAGATGAAAAAGAGAGAAGGGGGAGGATTAGTGCCAATTCAGGAATGACAGAACATGGGGGAGTGAGAGAAAAAAAGAAGTGGGACGGGAGAAGGGAGGAATCCTTGGAGTTTAGTTAGGATTAGTTTTGCTTCAGGGACTGGGGATTGAATGAGGGAGACGGAGTTGGGTGATCTGGGTGGCGTCATGAAAACAAAACCTCTTATCAATCAATTTTTGACAAAGTGAGACACGGTGCAATCTCTCTCTCCCTCTCACCACCTTACCCTCAGGGATGTGTATATTTGCTGGTCGTCACTGGCAGCACACTTTTATAACTAATGATGCGGTGGTAAATAAAAATATTGAACTGAACTGCTGTCGGGAACAATCGTAAGGAGACACCTCTATCAAGTCACATCACCAATAAATATTATTAATTTCACATCTGGTTTATAAATGATTCATTTTCACAAATGGTACACATCAATATTCTTTAAATCTTTGCTAGCAGTGTAGCTGCAGAGGTGGTAATGTTGTATATTTTCATTCATGGTCCCAAGATGATAAATAATACTGAGTGGATATACTCAGTATTATGACTTCTGCTCAAGCATGTTATATTTGCTTTTTGTAAAATATTGTAAGAGTTTCTGGACTTGAAATTTGGAAAAACCATTCATGGTACCCAGTGGATGAACCCTAATAATCTTTCCCCATTAAGCTTTATCATGTGGTCTGCAGTACAGTTTATCTAATAGCTACTTTAGTTGAACATGTGCATGTCAACACACTAAACAAAGTTGTGTTAAAATCACATCTATGCTAGCGTGTCTGATGCTGAATTTGAGCATTTAGTTCATCCTCTCTGCCTTGGTGCAGTCCCTTGGAGCTGTAAACATGGCTGTAGACACTTAAGCTGCCAGCAAAGTGGATTTGATGTGCATGTCACCGCATGTTATACAGCAGATATAACTTGTCACCATCTCATGACCTCTTAGATCTATTTTACAACCTCTCTGGAAAGTCCAGAGCTCTGTGTTGGCAGCCAATCTCATCTCATACGTTAATTCTGTGCCTGCTTAAACATCGGTAAACAGAATGTGACTGACCAGAAGATGGATCACATCATATTATCAGTGTATTCAAATTTCTTCTGTTTACTGGAGCTAGTCCAGACCCAAAAAATACAACTAATTGCCTAAATCAGTCCAAAACAAGAAACTAGTTTTCAGCACATGAATCAGAATGAGCACGTACAGCTGTTCCCTTTTTTCAGTTGGCAGGAATCTGTTGTTGCCGCAATTTTGCCTTGGAATTGAAAGAGTTGCTCGTGAGATATTTTTTCTTTTACTGCAGCCATCAGGGGAGCCTTTAACATAGAAATAGTGCTCAACAGGGTGCCCTTTCCTGTGATAGAGGGTACGAAAATGATGCAATAACAAAACATTTGTGGATCCCGAAGTTTTCTTCAAAGTCGTATAGATATAAAAGGGAAAAAAGGAGATAACAAGAAAGACTGCTATCGAGCTCCTTGGTTATTACATAAATCTGCATCGCAGCCAAGAAAGAACAAATATGTGTGTCTAAAGGGAATAAACACCACGTGTGGATAATATCTTTGACTAATCAAGTTTCTTGGATGAAACCCAGTTTATAATAATAAAGCCAGACAGATGTCTTGTGTTTATCTTGGCCAAAATTTACATGTAATGTAAACTGATGGACATGTTGCCAAGCCAGGTGAGTCTTTCTATGAAGCTGCATGTATTATATTTATGCTGTGCCCTGACATGAAGTGATGGGGAGAGGAGACAAGAAAAGGAGAGAAAGAAAAAAAGCAAGAGTACAGTGAGTTAGTACGACTGGCCCATTAACAGTGCTGGTTGTCAGTGTCAGCGGGCTCAGCTGTGGACAGTGGGCAACAGTAGTTGCAGAGGAACATTGTTAAAAAGCAGCAGCACTGTCAGATCTGGACATTCTCCTAAAGTGTACATGGCTGAGGTCACAGGGCTCATGGTTAACACTAGCAGAGGAGAATAACAAGTCCGGCACTTTGTACAGATTGACTCTGAAGACTGTCCCAATGTGAATATCAAACCTCTACCGTGACAAATAGGCAAAGAGGGCGAGGGATGAAGAGCCAGATGAGAGTTGTGAAAAGAGGGAAGCATGAGTGAATTGATGGAAAGAGGTTGCTGGGAGGAAAAAAATCAGGGTGAGGGAAGGAGGGAAGGAGAGAGCAAGGGGGGATGTGAGGCAGATGGAGAGAGGTGACAGTGCAGGGAAAGAAAGAGAGGGAAGGAAAGAGACAGAAAGGGGGAAGGTTTGTGTTTAATTAGCGGCCCTGGAGAGTGTCTTGGTTGAGCCAAGAAAGAACATGGGATGTTCTCTAATTGGCCCTGGTCTGTGGAGAGGGAGGAATGGCGGAAAAGCGAGAAAGAGAGGAGACAGACACAAGAGGGAGGAAAAGAAAAGGAGGAGGAATGACTGGACTTTTGTGAGCTCGGCTGTGCGAGCATATGAGGAACCTGATGTGCCTTTGTCCACAGAGATATCACAACCTTAGTCACCGTACTCATTACATCTTATTTTATTTTTCCTTGCTCATTTAAGTTGTGTAACCAAGCTACACAGTATACAACGACTAATGCCACTGTGCACTTCTTAAATAGGTAATATATCATCGTTTACAGCCATAGAATTGTTATTACTGTTTATATATGACATTAAAATTAATTGTGTTGACTTTGTGTTTTTTTTTTTCCCGAAATATACTCATTCCCTTTGTTATAGAGGGTTAGATGAAAACATCAGTACCGCTCTCAAATATACCAATTAATTATAAAGCTGGAGACAAGTTGAGTTTGTTTGGCTTTGCATAAAGAAAACTAGAAACAGTTCAATAAGTAACAGAAAAGTCTCTAACTCTCTGTTAAAGTGCAACTTTTAGTTTTCACACTTTGTTTTTTTTTTTTTTTTTCGTACAGATTTAACAAATAAAGAGTAGTGAGCTGTAGAGGTGCTGGTGTGTCGCCTCCCCCTGTTTTCAGGCTTTCAAGCTACATTAAGTTAACCAGCTGCTCGTGGTAGTTTTATACTTACCGTACAAATGTAGTCATCTTCTAATTTAACTCCGTAAGAAACTAAAGTGCTATATGTTTTTTTTTAACTGTTGGACTAATGCTTTAATTTGCTCATTTATGCTCCATTTCCTCAGGATAATTTCAGTTTATACCTGCTGTGTTTTAAATGTGAATCCTGATAAAGTGATGTTGATGAATTCAAGTCCTGAGATACAAAACTGCTGCGTATTTTTCCTCCACTAAGTTTTATGTCCTTCTCATCTATTTCTGTTTTTTGGAGAACTGTTCTTTCCCCTCCCAGTCTGGTGTGGGAGAACTTGACTGGCTAACGCAGACTTGACCTTAACCTCCACCCAGCAGCATTGAGATGAAGTGGAACACCAGCTGGGTGTCAGGCTTTATCACCCAACATTAGTAGTTGACCTCACTAATGCTCTTGTGAATAAATGTGAGAAAATCATTGTTCCAAAGACTGAATGAGCTGAAATATAAATATAACAGAATGTGATTAACTAATGTATAATTAGCCAAATATTTTTTTTTTTTGTGCAGACGGATAAGATATATACTAGTAGATATACAATCTAATAACACATACAGAACAAGGACAAAAAAGCACATAACTTTATAAAATTGATATACTCACTTATTGATATGTTTCACAGTAATGTGTGTGCGCTTTCACTGCACAGGGTCAAGGAGAAACTTGGTTGCCATGACACACGGCAAAGAGGAGAGGAGAGAAAGCTCGGAGGATATGAATAAGGGAGCAGGAGAGATGGATGAGGAGAGTGGGGAGAGGCAGGAGAGAGACAGAGATGGATGGAGCGAAGAGTCTGGCTGTACAGGGGCACAGCTATGGAGAGACACAATTCACAGATGCACAGAGGAGATCTGGGAGAGGCTTTGGAAAAATGACAAGTCAAGAAGTTGGGGAAGGAGGGATAATGAGCAAAGACAGAGAGGAAGGAGTGCGTGTTTGTGTGCAAAAGGGAGAAACCGAGGCCAAGTGGGAGAAACAGACCAAAAAAAGGTCTTTTTTATTGTAGAGAATTTGGAGAGGAGAGGAAGAAATGTGGGCAGAGAAATTGAAAAATAAAGAGATTGTAGACGGCGATGGGACAGTACACAGACAAATCAGGCCAACTCAGCATCTTCTTCTTCATTCAGCCCATTTAGGATGGTGGTATTATTCTAACCATAGCCACAATCAATACCTGTGACAGCATATTGGTGATCAATCAAAGTGCCAGGACAGGATTGATCATGCTCAGTCAAATGTGACATAAACATGCCCTCGCGATCGATATGATGTAAGTGTATTCAGTCCAAGACAAACACTCTGTATCTCAATTAACTGCTCATTTTTGCCAGCGAGTACGTTGATAAAGAGAGTCATTTATGCACACTTAAAAGTGAAAAATGATGTTGCACAACCACCAGCCAAAAAAAAAAAAAAAAGATCATGTACCCTTATCTTACCTGTGCTTGGACAAGAAAAATCGCTTTTATACGTTTTGTTTCTCCTTTCATGTGCACACATTATCATAAACAAAGAACTGCAAAATCACACACCAGAAGCTTTTAAGTTAGCTCCTTATTTAAGAGACAATCAGCAAAGAAACATGAGCTGGGGAATTTTTTTCCCCCTCGCAAAGTTAATAACACACCACAGCAAAACAATCAGATATTGAAGAGCCACAAGAGGTGCCTTAATTATAGGTAGAAGCTAATTATGGTACATTGGAGTTATGCTTGCCACACAGATGTCAACACATAATGAGATAGGGTGGAACAAGGGTCAGGAAGAAAATGCATAAAGCAATGGACCACACATCTCGATGCAGAAGTCGCACCAGATACAGACGTGGATTTAAAATCTTCATTAAATCTTTGGTAATTGCGGAGCCTATTGGATGTAAATGAGGCTTGAAGATCGATACCCCGACACTTGGTTCAGTCTAATGGGGAAAAGAGCGATGGTGATACATGGTTATAACCACGCTACCTCACGTCATGGATAACCTTTGCTAACCCCGTGTACCCACTATACCTGCAATTAAATGATAATACCCATGGGAGGGAAAGAGAGAGGCCCGCCGCTCAAAGCACAGATGCTTCTATCACAGCTAAATGATACACCATCTGACCTCCGGTGCAGCTATCTGCTGTGCATTGGAAGCTTTCGCAGCTGTAATGCACCATTATGATATCGAACAGCCGATAGCCCCCCATTCCCTCACCCCCACCCCCACCTCCCACTCTACAGAAACATTTCTTCCTCCTCCTCCTCCTCCTCGTTTCCATTCAATGCTCCCATCGAGCGTTAGCATGATTTCCAGAGGCTGAAAACCCCGAGGAGGAAGCAGAATGGCTAAATTGACCAGATTACTGATACTAATTGGTCCAATCCTGAAGAACTGGCTCATTAATGCATGTGAGAAGATAATGAAGCATGTTAGAGGGCGCCAAGGAGATGTGTGAAAAACACACATACAAACACAAGGCAAAGTACACAGGTAGAGTAAACACACACTTGAGATATACACACACTTTTGTGTATGCACATTCCTGTGTAATTGTGACCTGACACACACACTCGCACACACACGGACTTGCTCTACTTGGCTTCAGATAATTGAGATAGTTATTGACAGTGTGGCGCAGTATGAATTAATAAGATCCTCATTAAAGGCCAAGTTCACGCCATCTACAAAAACACATCTCCTCAATAAACCCTTGTAGTGTTTTACCCCGCTTTAGTAATTTTATTCTATTTTATTTATTCTGGTTCTTAAATCCACTGCTGACATTTCTGCATCCACTAAAAATATTTTATATCTGCCAAACCAATACATGAATAAACAAGATTAATTGGAAGTGTTGATTATTATTATATAATTTATTAGACAAGTTGGAAAATATTTGCTCGCTAGGTATTTAAACTATTTTCTCCCAGCAACTTTTCTAATAATTATGCTTTTGAAATATTAGTAGTTGTTAATATTTATGGATAATTCTGATCTTGAGGTTAATGTACACCAGATTTCATTTATCTCAATAGAGGCAGATATATTAATAGTAATAATAATAATTAGGTAAATAAAATCAAAACCATGACTCATTTTGAGCAGAAGTAAAAGAGGTGATGTCCCTTTGTGAACGAGTGGGCTGATGCTTTAATTTAACAAGCCTGAAGCTTGACATACAGACAATAAATGATTAATTGGTTGGATGTTTAAGGTCAACAAAAGATGCCAAAAGAGGGAAGGGTGTGTTTGCCTGTGTTTGAAGACCTCCATCGCTTCATCGCCCCTTCACTCCACAGGCCATCCCTCCATCACAGAGTGAGAGAGGGGAACGGACAGCATTGCCTGAAGCCAACAGAGCAGTGGAGCGAGCAGCAGAGGGGGAGAGAGAGAGAGAATAAAATAAAAGGGAGTGGAAGACAGACCCAGGTGTGGAGGAGAGAAATACAGAAAGATAGAGCAAGAGAGCATGAGAGAGACGCAAATGCTACCCCGAGAAGTTGTCCTCTCCTCTGGTTATCCTCCATCACCCCGCCTGTGTTTTCTCCATCCCTGTGACTCTCTTCATGGCCCTTTGGCTCTGTGACCCCTGTGTCTGCTGCCATTTCTCAGCCTGGCCCTGTCACTCTCCTACCCGGCTCACATGCAGCCCACGCTGGAGGGTCGAGTGTCGTCAGCGGAGCTTGAACCTCACACCATTGTTGTAAGACAGAGCAGATCCTGTGACGGACTAAATGTGACAGTTGAGCTGCTGACCTTTGGTCTGGAGACGACAGACAGAAACCGGCAGCCGGAGTAGCAGCGGTATCTCTACACACACACGGGTTCTTTATAGATACATACAGAAACACAACCAGAGAAACACACAACCTCACAGATGTAGCCCAAGTGGTGTTTACCATTCATTGAGTCATTTAAAAACGTGTCCGAATACCATATGTCAGGCTAGGGTAAGCACACAAGGTGTAACACAATGTTTTTAACAATTCAAATTAACACAATTCTTCTATTTATGCTCCTAATTTGTGATGCAAAAATAATAAACACCTTGTACAGGCTGCGTGAACAGGAAAAGATATAAGCATATAAAAATATATCACACACTGAGGTCCTTCTCTGAGAGGAAATTAGAACATCACCAAAATGAGACTATCAATCTTAAAGTTCCTCTCACAGCATTGATTAAGCCTGTGAAAATTTCTTTTTCCACAAAATTACATATCTACTTTTTTTTTTTTTTCATAAAAAATTACTTTGATGTCTAAGTCCCGCTGTTACCTGCACCTACCCTTCACCTACTCATCTGCTACTGAGTCTCTGCACAGCAAACACACAAACCTCTGCTTGTTTTCTGATACACTAGTTGGTGTATGTTACACGACAGCAAGTGATGATAATAGGGAATTTATTCTAGTGCACGTATTTGAACCGACACAGTGGTTAGCAGCAGTGTTGCCTCACAGCAAGAAGGTTCTTGGTCAAACCTTAGCTGGAACTTTTCTGTGATGGTTTCCTCTGGGTACTCTTGGCTTCGTCTCACAAAGTCCAGAGACATGCAGCTTAATTGGAGAACATTAATGTTTATTTGTTCCTATTTGTACGTCAGCTCTTTGGTAGACTGGTGATCTGTCCAAGGTTGGCAAAAAATTGAGTTGTCTGGTAGTGATTGGATGGATAGATGAATGGATATTTGAACTCAAAACCATCCATGAGTCATTGTATCATGTAACATATAAGATAATAAACAAAACAGTAGTAGATAACCTAAGCCTTTGGCTTGACTTTGTCATCAAACTGCTAATAATTTGTTGCCAATGTTGATTCTGACCATTAGCATTGACTTAGCTGTTGGCTAAAATGATGTTTAGCTTCACTTAGCTTTAATACCATGCTTTAAAAATGCTATGGAAAAAGGATATGAAAGGAACCACTCTGTGAGTTGATGAGTTTTGATTTAGATGTGATATACTGTCTATATATATATATATATATATATATATATATATATATATATATATATAGACAAACACACACACACACACACACACACACACACATATATATATATATATATATATATATATATATTGGTACAATAAAATTCTAGACAGGAGACACCACAGAAATGTTATTATTTTTCATAAATTAAATCCACATCTGTTAAGTTCTACTGACCAAAAAAAAAAAAAAAAAAAAAAAAAAAAAAAGAAAGAAAAGAAAGTAAGAAATTTTTGTCAAAACAAGAAAGCTCTCTTGATGAAATCATCTATATTTTGACTATAGTGGATGATGTCATAATTTCATAATTTAACATTCTGGGAAATATTTTTTATTCACTTTTTTGCTAAAGGTGAAGTGAAGCTAAAGTGTGGAGGAAATTAGCTCAGCTTTCCATCGAAACGTAGTAGCTTCTAGTGTTAAACAATTTCCACCTATCAACACCCCCGGAGCTCATTAGTGAACATGTAATATGTCCTGTGTCAAATCATAACACACAAAGAATGATTAAATAGGTTTATGGTTGTAGGGGGAGTTATGCTGTGTGACTGTTTGTTGACAAACAACAGTTTATCACTTTCTTCAGCACTTCTCTGCTGGTTACCTGGCAGCCTCATAAATTATGACAAGACTTTGAGATGTCGGTGCTCCCGGCTGCTGTTCACCAAGAAATAGATTCCCCCACGAAACTTAATTTTATATGACTAAATAAGACATAAGATGTTGAATTATAAGATGTTGAAATTTCAACAGGGTCAGTTTATCTGTGTTTGTTAAACTAAGCTAAACTAACCTAATTGCCTCGTGGCTCCAGTTCTCCAGTGTTATTGTTCTTTTCATCCAAATCTGATGTAAATTAATGCAAAAAAAAAAAAAAAAAAATGTTAATTATCAATGTAAGATAAACTTTATTTTGATCATTGAAACTAGTCACCCTGAATTTTCTCTGAGATGTGGAAAACACACTTTTGAAAAATCCTTTTAAAATTTGCATCTGCTGAAATAACTGACGTCATAGATTCTGAAATAATATCACGTTAGATAAATAATTCATGAGAGAGATAGCCTACATTACTATACCTGCTGGTGATGCTGCACAGAAAGCTTGACAGCTGAGAGGCGCAAACTCAATATTAGAAAGAGAAAAGCGGCTGGATGAGAACCTCATATCTTAACTACCACACTTTCTGTTTAAACTACCATTTGTTTTTGTAAATGTCAGTTGGTTTTAATAGGTTGTGTAATCCCTGTGGAGCCATGACACTAGCTCCTCTCCTAACAGTCTGAGCCAACATTGGCTCTAGTGAATATGGAAATGACCAGGATTTTTTTTTTTCTGTCTGGAGCGTTATATGAGTTAAAGCTGAAGCGCTCCCTGAGGCATTTTTTCCCCTCTGGCAGCTATCGCTTCTGTTTCTATCGATTCACTCTCCTCAGTCACTCCCTATCTTCCCCTCTATATTGCCACCTTTTATACTAACCGCATTTCACCTTCATTGCCTCCATCTTTTAAAATGCTCCACCTCTGAGTCCAATTCTTCGGTCTGGTTCGTAATCGGGCTTTTCATCTCGTTTTTTTTTTTTTTTGGTGACACACCATCTACCTCACGTTATTCTTTTTCCTTTTTTACCCATGTGTCTATCTCCTTAATATCCCTCTTCTTCTTCTTCCTTATGTAATAAAATAGCCTGTGTCCACTTTCTTTCCTTTATTTTTTTGCTTTTTTTTTCCTGCCT
Organism: Polydactylus sextarius; assembly: GCA_016801845.1. NCBI lineage: Eukaryota > Metazoa > Chordata > Actinopteri > Polynemidae > Polydactylus > Polydactylus sextarius. The sequence continues at coordinate 12,488,994 of CM028927.1, forward strand.
CGGAGGGGCCCGATCGCTCATTCCACCCTCCTCCTCTCTTACAGTGTTTATTTAGGCAGTTTCACAGTCACTGCACCCTGCTCTGACTGTGTCCAACGACCAACCCTCCCCTCCCCACATCTCTTGTGGTCACACTCTATATTTGTGTCTCTATATCTCTGTACTCCTCTTTCAGCTTTTCTTTTTTTTTTTTTTTTAGAAAAAAAGAAAATATATTGTACACTCCTACACTCCTCCTTTTTCTTTATCCGCTTGTTCTTTCACTCTTCCTCCTGGTGCTCCCTTTTTCTTCAGACATTCTGAGATTCAAAGTTGCTTTAAAAGACTTCACAGCGCCTCTCTGTCGTCAGAGCTTTTTAGATCTGAGAGGAGCAGGCAGCAGAAAACTGGGCCAGATAGAAGTAGGCATAGGCAGTAGAAAATATATCTTTACACTTAGACTGTCACAGAGACATGTAATTGTTAAATAAAAGGAAGATCTTCCCGGGCAGCTCGTAATTATCAAAAGAGATGGATGCCCTCAATGGGCAATTTAATAACCTGAAGAGGGCAGGGACTGTCGGATCTCGCTAATGTTTGAAAAGAGCAGCATTAAGACACTAATCCCATTCATTTCAAGTTCTATATTCATTTTTCTCGCGTTAATAATAGCTGCACAAGGACATGAGAGCGCTTCAGTAGCCCCGTCTCTTTCATCTTTTTTAGTTTTAAAATGAGTTTGTAATGAAATTATATATATCATTTCTCAAATACCTGCTGAGACGAATAACAATTGCAAGAGTAGTCTCCCTAGAAAGTGTCAGCTGCAGCCAGTCACTTTCAACACTTGGTTAAAGTGATGCTGGAATAATGATGCAGTTAAATAATTGTGTCCCACCTTGTAGATTTCAAGAACTTCCTGCCAAATTATCACTAATGTGACACTCATAGCCGCAACTAGTATCACAAACCTGATTCTCTGGCCAAATATAGTTGTTGAGTGGGACTGTGGGTAATACAGGTGGCAGATTTGACAAGGATTTGAAGTGGAAAGGAATTTAAAAAGGCAATATCTCTAGTTTTGCTGCTCCAAACACAATATATTGTGATATTATGAGATGTTATGTGCTGTTTTGAATGTTTTGAACACTTCTAGCTATTTCTTTTAGTTTGATTATCGGAAGACTTCATGAATACTTAATAATAGGTAACATCTCCTTATCAAGAAGTAGTCAGGCACCTGTTATCTCTTGTAAAACCACAATCTGTTTATACATTAAACAAATAAGAGCCCAGTTGCCCACACTGTTCATCAGTATTTACACTCAGAGTCAGAAATGAAGCTGACACTCAAATGAGAGCTATTGACACCGGTCATTCAAATGCAAGATTACATTTGTTATTGTAATTCATTACTACAGGCCCCCCTACTCTACCGCCACTATGGTCGCACATTCACACATGAATAAACCTCCAAAGCCGCTGTCCTACATCATTCACGGCCACACTGACAGCTAGAACACTTTGTAGTTCTATAGAATCAGTTGTGTTCTGCGTTCCCCTCGCTCTCAGTGTTACTTTCTAGCTCCGTGAGTCTGGGGAACTGCGTCGCCGATGACAGTAATGTATTCTGGCCCTCCCTGCAGGCCTCCATGGACCTGGCTCTCTTCCTCTTCTTTTCCTACTGGGACCCCCTTGATGTTGTGGGAGCTGAGGCCTGTTGACTGCCTCCCCACCCATCCTTTTATATTGTTTCCTCCCCTGTTGATTCCATCTTCCTGCCTTTATTATGGGTTAATGTCTTCTTTCTTAGACCTGGCAAACTACATTGGAGAAAGTGTAAGAGGCAGGAGAGAGAGAGAGAGAGAGAGAGAGAGAGAGGAGGATATAGAGCAATATGATCTCATAAAACTGAAATGCAGATTATGTTCTCTGGACCCAAATAGTGCCAAGATTACATTCCTGCTCCAAAAATTGGATTATTCGACAATAGTATGATTTGGATTATGAAAAAGAGGCACAAATTGGATGAGCTATTTTTTTCATCATTGTGTGTCATGGAAAGCTGGTTACATGTTACTTTTAGACTGGAAAAAATAACTTTTATTAATGTTAGTATCTAGTTTAAGGAGTGAAAATATTTTTTTTTTTTTTTTTTATAACCACTAATCTCTATACGTTTTCCTGACTTAGTCTGACTTCAATCATCCAACCTGCTTTCTGTCATTTTGTCAATGTACAAAACACATTTACATTTAAACAGAACATTGACACTAAAGCTAAATACAGTTGTCACTCCTCTGTGCTGTGCTAAACCCGGTTCACGCACAGTTCTCACTTTGAAGCGAGTGACAACTCCATCCTACCTGAAAGATTTCAGGTACTTAGCCTCAAATCTGATTGAAGACTTGATACCTGCAAAGTGCAGGTGCCCTGGAGTCGAGGACAGACGTCACATTACAGATCATTTCATTGTTGTAATATTCAGTTGCAGTTGTAAATCAGCATTTATTTATTTATGTATTGTTTTTTGTGTGTTTTTTTTTTTCTGCATGAAAATGTTGAAACCATTTTGAGAAAAACACCCGATCTTGTTTTATCTGTGTCAGTTTGTCACTTTAACTGATGGACAAACTCAAACCTCGCCCTGAGATATAAATATTCTCCCAAACCTGCTGAAGTCACCATCATTGCCATGCTTACAGACCTTAATCACAGCTAAGACAGTATTCACTGGCTAAGGGAGCCAGCTGCGTTTACCTGTAAACACACACACACAGACGTATATGTATGTATACACACACACAAGCACATTCTGCTCTGTTGTGCAACACAAATTGAAATTCACTCTCATTAGTGAGTAACTTGTCATTCTCAGATGCTGATGGTTTGAACGTAGCCACAGATGCACAGCGGTGTAAGCCGAGGAGGAAAAACAAAACAAACGCAGTATCACGGCAGAGACTTTAAAGCAAATCATCTTCATGTCAGACACTCATCATTGTTAGGCACGTCTGATTTGACACGATTGGCTGCTGCTGTTAATATGTAAAACTAACATGTGCAGCAAAGGAAGAGTAGGCCAGTCATGTTTGTAGCTATTAGCTGTAGCGCTCCACCCGGATGGCCTGTGTGTATCTTCGTTCAACAGAGAATAAATATTTGCACAGAAAAAAAGAGCCATCGCAAAGAGAAACATAATGGTGGTGTTTTTTCTCCCTTTTTTTTTTGTTTTCTTCATATCTCTGTTTGTGTTCCTTTGCTGTCTTCTGTGTCCCTGTGTTTGTACCCTAAATTGAATTATCACTGATACACACACATACACGTACGGTATAGGCTGGCCATGCACACACATACTCATTCTACATCAGTGGATTTATTATGTGCACAGAGCAGCACACACATACATGCACGTTGATGCAACCAGACACACACACACACACACACACACACACACACACACACACACCTTCGGGGGAAACTTTACTCAACTTTTGGTATCATGGGTAAATCTGGCAGAAGCTGAATTTGGCAGAGCAGCTTCTCTGTGGCGAACAACACTGAAACTAATGAGTTCATCTCACCTCTTTTCTCTTCATCTCCCTCTCCTCCTTTGCTCATATTTGCACTCTTGTTCTCTATTTCTCTCCTTAGTGTTGCCCTCTGTCTCGATCTGTCTCTCTTGTACTCACTTCCTCCTCTTCATTTCTCTTGCTAAGCCGACTGTTTCTCTTCCCCTCCCCTTCCCTATCTCCCCTCTTGGACCTCCTCTCCTTTACCTACACAGATGGTTTCAGTGACTCCTCTGAGTCTTAATTATTCTGTCAATTACTGTGGGAAAATGTGCAATTAAAGTGGACAGTTATTCGGCGCTGTGTGGTTCCATATTTATTAGGGTTACACCTGATTCCGGATGCTCTGGAGTTTTTCAATGCTCCGTGCCATCTTTTTTGTCGCCTTTAGGTATGTGTGAGGGACATCTTGAGGGAATTAGCACATTTTGTTTCCCTAATCTTTTTCTCGGTAGGGATTCTCACTAATGGATGAAATAGTATTGTGAACATATGGCCGATAAACAATTAAATGAAACACCAGGGTATGTCAAATATTTTTCTCGGGTTGTTTGTCGATATAAAGTCGAGTTTATCGCCAAAATAAGAATCTATATTAACGTGTGCATGTTCAGATTTTGCAATGGCATCAATCTGTTTTCTCCTTATGTGCCAGTGTCACTCTCTGGGCTCTCTCTCTCTGTTTATTGCTAGCTCTGCAGAATCCCACATAGAGTATTTCCCAGGGAACGGGTTTGTCAAATCACGCACTGTTGGTGCAACCAAACACTTATGTGCTGCGTTAATCTGTCGGAGTGCTGCACTATTTCTAACCCAACCTTCAGGTCCACGCCGCTCCCTCTGCTCTTCATTACGAGGCCGTAATCCTGACAGCGACACTCCACACAGGGCAGCAACGAGAAGGATGAACAACAGGAGACCTGCTTATTCACCGAAAGCCCAAAGCAAACACTGCAGCTGCTACGGGTGGGTGATGCTGACAGCTAGAGCAATGTGTGGGGGCTACAGAGAAAGAAACAGATACAGAGATACAGCAAGAGAGCTAAGTATATATGTGTGTGTATTTGTGTGCATATATAGATACACACACACACACAACAAATATGACATGCAGTACGTCAATCTAGATTAGCATCTAGTGTAATTACACCAAGAGAGAAAGACAGACACAGATACAGAGAGTAAAAAGGAAGATGCAAAGAGGATGATGCTCGGCTGACGAAGACGAGAGGCAACTGGAGTAAGAGGAGTGTTGTACGAGGGGAAAAAAGGCTTGGCAGAAGAGGCTGAAGAGAGAAGAATTGCAAATAAAAAAAATAAATAAAAAGTGGGAGAAGTGGGAGGAAGGGGAAGAAAGAAGAAGGAATACGAGTGAAAGATTAATAGGGAGAAGACGGAGATGGAGAATGGTGGTGGAGTAGAGTGAAGGGCCCGTGGCGCCACTCTAAGTCATCCTAACCAATGAGGACCTGGATGCTGAGAGGGCTTGTTCACAGCAGGCAGCTGCTAGCACATCATTTTGAAACCTCTCTCACATCCTTCTCTCACTCCCCCATCAACCCCACACCCCCCATCTTTCCTGCTCTCCTGCTTCCTTTTGCTTAGATTGCACGTCACTTATTATGAATTGTTTATTTTATTTATTTTATTGCAGGGTTTGTTAGCCGCTCGGTACGAAGCTCCTGCCTTGTCTTGTAAATGAGATCTTACATCATAGTGGGAGTTACTAGGATTAAAAAAAAGGTTAATTAAATGAAAAATAAAACCCCCATAAAAAATGATCTTCTCTTCTTTACCTCCTCCATACGTGGTCTGGTAGTAAATGTGCAGGTTGTAACAGGGCCTCCTCCTCTTCTTGCTAATTAATGAAAAGATGTGAAGGAAATCTACAATGACACTAGATCATTTCTGAATCTATTTCTCTCCATCTAAAGGGAGTATCAAGTTTTAAGCTTTTATAAGTTAATATTAAGGAACATTAAGCTGCTGATGGAAAATAAATCGGTGCATTTGCACATCAGCGTTGAGTGATTATTTACTATCTACAAGACGTATTCTCTAGTCTTTGGTGCCAACTTCAGTGTGATCACATTGACTGACAGTTTGACAGGAGCCACATTGTATCAGTTCACTTGTGGTCTCCAGTCCAAACTATCACTTGACTGAAGTTCAATAGTGAGGTAACAGAGGCGAAATGCGTTGCACACTGATAATTCACCGTTAATGGGGAGCAAGAAGAACAACAGGGAACCTTATCAGCCGCGTGATGTAATGTTTACCGGCTTTTTAATTAATTATGAAAATTAGCCGAAGCGGTAGGCAAGCTGAGAAGTGAAATCAGATCTTCACGCTTATCGCAGCCTCGCAGCACTCACAGTGCGCCATTTGAATGACATCTCATGCAGAACGCACAGTCCCACGCATTGTCCCTGACAAGCCCACACACAATATACCTTTATACACACACACGCACTTTTATAAGCAGCCACTAATACACATACTTGCACACACAAGGCTCGTACAGTTCATACTTACTGACGTTAATGTATGCCAAAAAAAGACACAGTATCCCAGAAAACAAGAATGCTATTCATTGCGTATACAGTTTTTAAAGCTCTGAATGATGTTATATTTTGCCCTTTGATCTTTAAATGATGACAGAATAATCCTCATTAAATTCATCTGTCAAAATTGGACTGCAAATGTGAGCTGGCCTGATCTATATCTGTAAGCATTGATCTGGAAAAAAAGCAGGTGAAACAAACATGCACATAGTAACACAAACAAGCAATTACTCCCTTGGTTGACATGACATTTCTGTGGTGTTGGTTTATTCAAAAATAGCTTTGTGTAGTGTCTCTAATCAGTAATCAGTTGCCTCATTGTTTAGTCTTCAAGGAGAGTTTTTCTCCTTTTTCTTTCGTTGCAGAGGAAAAAGAAAATCTCCCCCGACAGTTGAGACAATACATGACAGTGTTGTGGCTCAACTCTGCTGTTGTATAGTTGTTGCAGTTTACAGTGTTTATCATTAACCGTACAGTGCTGTTTTGGGGAATCTCCTCTCTGTTAGGTCTTGAATACACATCCCGTGAAGTTGGTCCCTGCAGGTCGGAGATGGGCAACGGGCAGAATTCAATATTCCACCTTGGAAGATCACTCTTCTGCTCCCATCATCTCCAGCCGGATTATGGAACAGGATATTTTTGGAAATGAGAGACAGAGAGAGAGAGGGGGGGGAAAGCTGCACTGCCAAGTTTCCTTTTCCTCCTCCTGTTGGAGAAGTAGTGCAGTACAGAAATGACAAGACAGGAGTTTTTTTCCTCCTGCAACTTTGGATCAAAGGAGAGAAGCCAAGAGAGGAAAAGTGTCCACAGGGAAGAGATGGGATTACCTGGATTAGCCCAAATGCACCAGAGATGGGACCAGGTTCTCCCCGAACACATAGAGGAGAAACTCTGGTGACTCGGCCTGTTGTGAAAGATCCAGATGAAACGCGGGTCCAGTATTGTTTCAGCAGAACATTGCTCAAGACCATGAACAGCATAAAGAAGCAGGAATCTGCTTTTTCTCTCCTCCCCTGTGTTTGGTTATCGATGATAACACATACAAGCTTTTGCTGTCAGGTGCAAAGAATTCAAGGTTGGGGCCATAAGAAGGTCTTTCACCTCTTTCTCTTTAGAGAGTTCATCTGTTTTTAGCTCCAGTGTTATGGATTTGCATTGTATGCCCTGATTTTTAAAAGGAAACACTGCTATTAAGCACTGAATTCTTAGAAATGAGTGTAAGTATAATAAGTAAAGTAATTTATTTGGTTGATCAGTATTGTGAAATTGCACTAATGTTACCCTCCCCACTCTTCTTCCTCTCTGGACATTAGTTTTTTTATGTGTTTATTTCCTCTATATGTGCATTATGCACATTTTTTTTACATTTGCAGTGCAGATGCTTTGTTGCATAATCCCCAAACGTCCTCCACGGCAGCATGTGTGCCGCACACTGCTCAACTTAAGTACTGTATATCTATACGCATCTCGTGTGATACGGTCTTGGCATACATTCCTCTGCATGTTGCCTCAAGGGTTCCCCATGGAATAGATTTCCGGTGCTGTATCTGTAGCTGAAATCACAGAAGATGGGGAGAGAGAGAGAGAGAGAGAGAGGGAGTGCAAAACATAGAGCAGCCAAGGAAGCAAGAGAGCAAAAGGAGAAAGGGAGCAGTTAAAAGATTGGAGGGGAGCAATTAAATGAATGCGGGAGGGTGAGAAAGAGCGAAATGTGGAGCTGTGAATAAAGATGGGGGGAATTGCATGTTATTAGCCATAGTGGTGTCACATTACAGCACCACAGAGTTTGTAAAGTGGCGAGATTACTCTCACCTGAGGCTGTGAGCTGCTAACATCACTCACAAGGACAGTCATGTAGCGAGACTAATACTGCCATGCCCTCTGTGAAAGCAGGCGTTTGTGTAGCCGTGCACCAATTTGCGTGTTTGTATGTATGTACTCATCTCTGTATGGGTTGTTGACAATGTGTGTGTGTGCGTGCGCGAGTGTGTGCACGCATGTGAATGAATGCGATGAGTTTCAAGAGCAAGAACCACAAAGGAGCAGCTCCTGAAAGCGAGAGCGAGGCCTCAGCTGGTCTGCAAGAATCAAGGAGCGGCTGCTCCGCTCATGATTAATTCTCCAGTCTGCGTGGTGTCCAAGGAGTCAAACATGCACTGTTATTTATCTGCTCCCTGGTTAGTCCCAGGGAGAGAGCTCTCTCACCCCCCCTCCTTTAGTCTCTGGTGACACCGTGGGTTCCACAAGAACCTGGGTCTTATTGTTGTTCACTGCCGTCTTATCTGCAGTCTTGTCAGGAAAGACAGAGGGAGGGAGGAGGTCGAGGTGAAGGAAGGGCCAGCGCTTTGCTTTATTCCAGCTTTGCAATGAGAGATTGAAAGTAAAGGAATAGTTCCTCATCTCTCAGTTCAAATAATACCAGATAATGAAAACTGCCATACATTTTGAAGCAGATTAAAAAAAATTTCCCGCCTTCCAAGCATCTCGGATGACAACTCGATGAAGCAATACATCACCACCCCCAGATGCAATGCCCTGGTGTATGAATGTATATATCATGCAGACATATTATTGAGGTTTGCTCTTGAAAGTGAACGCTCAGGCTTCATCCATCCCTTCATGGTGTTTTACATGATCTGTGACATACATGTGTGGTGTTTTGCATGTGTTTGTGTGTTTGTGTTGGAAAGAGACAAAGACAGAGACATTAGGGAGGAGGAACGAGGCATACAGTAATAGAGAATGGCTTTTTGTTACAGTACATTAGAAAACAATATGGCTCGGATGACAAAAGAACAACAACAGCAAAAGATACGCACACTTGCACACACACACCGGCGCACACACATTGTAGTAATCACCAGGCAATCACACAGCTAAAGGGTAATTGCACATAGAAAAGTGCTGCTGCTCTGCAGAGTATGTGAAGCACACACTGATACAGGAAAAATGACCTCTACATCCCATGTTCGCTATCACCTTTTTTTTGTGTCTTTACTATGCCAACATTATTGCCTACCCACGGTAGTAAAGGTGGGCTGTAACTGCTTGTGATTTTACACAGCAAGGCTCACGGCGCCCTGGTAGCTGCTCACAGTTTAAAAAAAAAAGGGGGAAAAGATGGAATCACTCCCGCAGCGGGGTAAAACTACAGACCAATCACAGAATTACAGAGCCCTGGGGAGCACGACCTGTTTTCTGCTTGTGTTTACAGAAAAGCGATGGAGTGTGAGCGCACCTCGGTTTTATTTTTTCATTTAACATTTTTCCTCTTATTCATTTTTATTAAAACAACAACAACAGCTACAAGAACAACAACAAGGTCTGACTGTTTTATTTTACTTTTTTTTTTTTAATTTTAATGCTCCATCTTTCCCTTGCGTTCGCCTGCTCTCTTGTCTCTTTACTGTAATAACCAGCCTGATTCTAGTGATGCTGGTAAATGGTGGCCCAGTTTGTCCCCCCTCTCTCCACCCCTCCTCCTCCCCTGCGCTCCTGCTAGTGAAATTACCAGTTGGTTACTATAGAGACGTGTTTATAAATGCAGTTTATGACTCCCATTCTGCCCTTTCTCCCACTGCATTTACCTCCTCATTTTCCACACCTACCCTCCCCTCTCCTCTAAAATGACATCTTTCTCTCTTTCTTCTTTTTCCTTCCCCGTCTCCACCCGTCCATCCCACGTCTTTCTCCTTCATCTGTCCCCTCCATCCAATGCCTTTGCCCTCTCTCTCTCTGTCTCTCCTTTCTCTTTGTCAAAATCTCATTATTTTGTTAATTTCGTTGCCAGCCGTCGCTCAACGTGACTTGCTATGCAAGTCTCATTGCACAGAATTAATACCTAATTTACTCCAATGCTCAGAGGGGCTCCATTCAAACAATCTAGGTGTTTACAGTACCGCAGGGGGCTTCCATCTCTGTCTGCCTCAGCGCTACAAACTCCTCTTCTCCTACACACCAGTAAATGTAAAACTCTTCTTTATGATAATGCATTTTGTGCGGGAATGCTACCATGTATCATTGTTTGCAAAGCACCTTTCTACCTTTGTGACCAGAGCGGTAATGTAAAGGAAATAAAAGCTGTGGGTTGTCTTTCTGCTCCCTCATGAAAGTCTAATGGAGAGCTGATTCATGCTTGTACGTATCCGAGAAGACAATGGACGTACAGGCGTATTTATACCACGCGAAGCAAAAGTGCTGCTGTAGCTTCAGTTTTACTCCTACTGGGTTCAGGTGTGGAGGGGAACTAATGCACAACAACGAGTTACGCTTTATGTAATTATGTAATAACCAACCTACCTGCACTAGCTCTGAGCAGAACACTTAGCTCCTGTTTGATTTTTAATTTTTTTTTCTACAAATACCGAGTGCTTGTTCAATACCAGTCTTGTAGTGAGACAGCTGGTGAACGTCAGGAGGGGTTAATCTTTAACACTTCAAAAGCTGCTCGATATAAAACACAACAGAAAAGACAATTAACCCAAACTGAGCTGGATAACACCTTTATGATAAGATGCTTATGTTGACATGATTGGCAGATTTTTTTTCAGTGATAAGACTGATCAAGTCTTATCAGTAGTTTGTAATAGAAAGGATGTAGATGTGTCTCTCTTTCATCCTGATGATATTATATACTAGTTTGAGTCTATTGTATTGGGGAAAAAAAACCCTTGCTGGATATTTACTTACATGTTAGTGTATGGAAGGTTTAGATTTTTAATATATTTCAAGAATTGCTTTTTAATGAAACATTGTAATTTATCTTAATGTTGTATCCACTTTCCTCCCTCAAGCCTTTCTTCACTTCTCATTTATAGAGGTATCTTTTTTTTGTTTCTCAGTGAACCTGTCTGAATTTAGCACTAATCTTCTCCTCGTTTGGTTTATTTCAGAGGTATAGACGTACCCGGGGAAACCGAACGTGAAAGCAAAACCTGCAAAACCCCCACCCCCCCACCCCTCTTCTTTTTTTAGATAATTCTAGAAAATAAATAGTGCAATAATCCCAAACTGAATCCCCCCCCACCTCCTGAACAATAGATTATGCATCCATCAAAACGGTAGGTGCAGTTTCATTGTGCCAGACCGCCATTAAATCTGGTGATGTTTGCCAAGTTTGAGAGAAACTTGAAACATCTCTGCTGTCAAAATTTATTTTGGGCTGCACTGTAAATTATCTCAGGATGATTTTATACCAATTATGTTTGGCTACACATCTGCAACTGTAAGAAAACTATACCAACAATGTATATAATGAGACCTAAAGAATTCAAGGGATTCAAGGGATGATTCAGTTTGAGATGGATATAATATGTGTGATGGAAGGTGTTATGTCTGTCTGCTCGTGTCCATGATTTAGTCTGTCTTGTCATTGCACTGCCATTCCAAGAAGCCATATTGGCATGGCATAAAAAGCCTGTCTAACACCCGAGCTGGTTAGATTATACTGTACAAGACAGCGAGATGCGCTGCCATGACATCGATGACACGACGTGTGTCACCCCTCTGCTGTCTCCCTGCCATTTAGCGATGTGGTGCTCTGTGAGGGGCCCCTCGCTGTATTTCTAGCTTTCTCTCCTTCTGCCGGGATGTGATGAGGTGCAGTAATATAAAAGAAATGACTTGGTGGCAAGTCATCTAATATGATTTGTGTAGGAGCTCATAAAACCTTGCCAAGCGTAACTTTAAAAGAATGCGATGGAAGGCCCGTGTTGATTTGGCTCCCTCTGTCGCATTGCAGGGATCGTAAACGTCCTGAAAACCAGGCTGTGGGATGAGCATTTTCTGCGAATATCTCTCAGAGTTAATGGTAACCGTATCATTTTGCCATAAAGTGTATAAGTGCACAATGCGTGTCACTTGGCAGCTACTACGATTACACCTGGGTAACTCTCCTTCAGTCTGTGTTATCCTGTAAAGAAGCAGCGAGGCGTCCGATTCCCCTCCTGCTTCCCCTCCTGCAAAGGCTCTGGAAATAAATAATAAACACATTTAATTAAAATGAAAATGCGCTGCATTTCTGCGTTAATCCTAATTTATTCGCCTTAATTGAGCTTCCATTTGCTTTGCCGATGGTTTGCAGAAGTGTTAATAAATAAGCCATTGTGTAGATGCTATGAAGCATTTAGCTGAGCAAATCCTAATATACAGTAGCACTTCACCTGCCTAATCAGCAAGAAGAAAACTCTTCAATGTCATAAACTTCTACATGCAGCAGTCACGCACACACACATGCCTGGGATACTCACATGCACACACATTAGCAATTTTTCTGCAATAATTACTTCCTTTTCATATTGGAGAACCACCCCAACATTAATTATAACAGTATAATGCAATCATAGAAATCGTGTGTTGTATAATGTGCTGTGATAATATTTTCTCTCTCATTTATCTTTTTCCTCGCTCCAGTATTTGGTCAGTGGTCAGTCAATTGATCTATCTGTGTGTGTGTGTGTGTGTGTGTGTGTCCTCAGTTCTCTCTCTCTCTCTCTGTTGCTTGTTAGTGTCACTCGGTGAGAGGATAGCTCTTTGATGGCAGCCTTTACTCTCCTCTTTGCTCCTCATTTTTTACCACCTCGTCTCACCGCGCTACTGTTTTTTTTTTCTCCCTTCTAAATGATGAAAAGCTAGCTTTCTTTCTCTCCAGGCTAGAATAATCTTTTTTTTTCCAAAGCAGCAATTTAATTGCAAGTTAAAAGTCCTCCTCTGAGTCTTCCACTGTTCTTGAACTATGCTCCTTTGTCTGTCACCAAACCAAGAAAGGAGTAAACCTCTCTCTCTGTTTCTGTCTCTATTTCTCATTAGCAAAGTTTTCCCTTCATTACCCTAATGTCACAATTTTGTCTCTTTCTTCAGCTTTTCAGAAAATGTAATTGGGCCTGTGCATTTTGGTGATTGTCTCTGTATCTGCTGCATGTAAAATCGCAGAGAGTGAAATTTCACCCTGGGCATATTTTCACCGTCTCTTAACCTCCCTCTCGTCTTCGTTGGCCTCCTGTTGGGAGACAATGAGTGACACTGGGAGAGTGGTTAAATTCAGAGAGCATGAAAGAAATGGCTGAATATAGCAAATTTATGTCATTCCTTTTTCCTCTGCCCCTAAGAATGTGACTCAGTCCACGGGAATACAGGCATGCCGACAAAATATTACACCTTATGCATTGAAAACAGTGTTTATTCAGAGAATCTGATTAGAGTCCATGTGTTTTTCTCGGGGCATAGCAGATATGTGGTGTATATATATCAAGTGGCATGGTCCTCCTCCATGTGGCCCCAGGCGAAGCATCTGCACACATCTGCAGAGTGCAGAGTATCCCCTATTGCCTCGTTATCTTCTCCAGAGCTGCTTAGTGATTTATTTACCTGCTCACCACATGCCGCTCAGGCAAAAAAGGCCGAGGTGAGTATGGGAGAGAGAAGGGAGGGGAGGGAGACCAGTTGAGGACAGGTGATGAGAGACAGAGGAGAGAGGGAGAGGAGGGAGAGAAAAGAGGCAATGAGCGAGAAAGAGTGTTCAGGAGATGATAACATGCTGACGATGAGAGGAGCAGGTGGAGAGACACGTTCAGTCGTCATTTACCGACTGACAGAGCCAATGAAGGGCCAGCCGAGGGGAGGGAGGAGAAAAATGAAAACGACATGACTGAGATTCGCTAAACTCACCGCTCTTACATCTAATCAGGATATTTGATTTGAAGAAAATAAAATCCATGCAGACCCCGAGGATGCCACTTCATATTAGCCTGGACCCTGTCAACCCTACGAAGACGTCAACCAACAGCTGAGAGACACCAGGTGGTGGGAGAGGAAAGTTATTAACCATTGAGAAGTGAATGGATTGTGTCAAGAAACTCCACTATAATAAATGAGTTTGTTTGTATATGTAAACCTGAAGTATAGCACACATAATTACATTTTAGTAATAAATTGATATTCAGAGAGAAACTTAAAGGTTCAAATTAAGGTGCAAATTTACTGTTTGCCAACTATCATTTCATATATCACAGTTACATTCATTATATTGTGTATTAGCTGTTGTTTATACAGTGATAATATTAGCATCCTCTCATAGTGAACATGCCGTATATGTTTGTTTCACTCTGGACAATTCATTTATCATCTTTATATTTAACCGTTTGCACTTTGCCACTGTTTGCACTTTGTGGTTAGATGCTAAACTGTTTTTCACAGTATTGGTTTCACCTGAATCTAATCTAATCTCATCTAATCTAATATAAAACCTCTTTGAACCTGCACACAGTACGAGTGTGTGAGGGCGCATGACAAAATGTCAGCTGTATATCAAGCAAAGGGTTATTGGTTTTCTTTTATGCCGTGGTAATATCATTGTTTTGATTTTGAGCCATGTGTTTTAGTTTTTTTTTTTTTTTTTTGTGTCAGTTTTGTGCAGCATTTGAAACAGATTTTATAATGATAAACCTGTAATGAGGTACCTTGCTTGCCGCCCAGCACATTACATCTTTATAAAGCAGATGGGTTAGCAGTGAGTACAGGCTTGCCAAGGTCAACCCCGGGGTACTCGGAGATATCAGGCGTCTGTGAGGCAGCACTTTTATCCACCGCCAAGGCTCACACTGCTCCCTGGAGCTCTGCCTTTCCTCCCCATGCCGCCCCCCCTCTGTCCCCTCTGGATCTGCAGGCTTAGCTAACTCAACCGTGTAAGCACATCTCCCCATCGCTGGAACCGGTCTCCGCAGGGGCCCCTTGCTTTGCGTTGCCACACAGCTCGCACCAGGCATGCATCGCCAGTTTCACTGGAAGCCAGACAGAGGTTCATGGAGAAATCCCCCCGCAACCACCCTCCTGTGCTCTCAGCCCTTTCCTCCAAACCAGCATGCTGGTTTTACCTCAGAGGTTCAGTGCCAGTCATGTCACAGCCAAGCCCTAAACTGTCTGAGAGCTTGCTAACACATTCCACTGACTCCTGCCTGCTTCAGTTTGGGGGAGGAAAAGCCTTGTTCAACCCAATGAGGGTTTTTGAAGCTCTACTGCTAAATGACCCTGGTAATATCACTCAGGAGAAAAATGGGCAATCTCTCAATTTGGCATGACCTGGTCTGTGGCAGCAAGGCTAGAACTTGATAGAGTGTGGAGGTTTTAAGCGGCAGGAAACCTGGTGACCTTTCCCTGTTTTCTGACGCGCTGACTCGATTGCCCTTTCGAAAATGCTAATACCAAATGGTTCTCTACAAAACAGGTCCTCTGGGACGGCCCTTGGCGTGTCAAATAAAAAGGTGGAAGAAGACCACAAACAGTGTGTGCTCAGAGGCTACTGTGTCAAGTTGCAGGGTTAAAGCCCTGTGTAATGTAAAACTGACTGAATTCATTATTGACAGTGTCTCTTCATCACAACTTTTTTTTTTTTTAGCAACATCTAAATTACTTCAAACGGCTATTTAAGTTTATGATCGGAACAAAACCAAACTGCTTTCTCAAGAAATAACCATAAAACTACAATTTATGTTGAAGTCAGTTTTGTCTCTCCGCTGAGACAATATTTATTTCTTTTCTTTCAGCACCTGCCAAACCATGCACATCACAGCGTAGCTGTTTAGTTTCTTCAACTGCAAAAAAAAAAAAAAAAAAAAAAAAAAAAAGAAAAGAAAAAAAAAAAAAAAAAACACAATAAGGGAAACTTAATTATCTACGATTTTATTCATTCAACGGGCCAGAGAGGTGTGCAAAAGGCGACAGAAAGCATAATTATCTTAATGGAAGACTGAGATGCATGCCCTTTGTAACACAAGCACCTCTTAACAGCCAAATCAATAGCACACTATGGCTGTGCCCTCAGCCCAGGAGTGGATCACCTCCATCTCCACTATCGAGCACTGATGATCATAATAAGCTGCTTTGATGCGATTCACATCACCACAAATAATGAGGCATCCTCAATTGAGAGAGTGCTATTACCTTCTCCCCCCTCTCTCTCACTCTCTCAGCAAAGTTCAACATTAATGTAGCTAAACAAGCTTCTCTTCGAACCTCTCCGGGGTTTTAAATCCCACTCAGTCGTTTACTTTTCCTCTTTCTCTCTTCACTTCTCTTGCAGTTTGAGCCGCATTTTCCGGAAGATTAATTAACATTTCGCCCTTCTCTCCCCCCAAAAAAAGTCATCACATCATGAAAAACTCTCTGGCGGCGCATTTAAAACAGAACAATAGAATTTGATGACTGTGTCACTGCTGACGATCGAATGGCTCATCACAGATCACCGAACAAGAAACGAGGAAGATGGATGGATTCTTCCAAGATGGCTGCCATTCATCTGGGTTTATTCATCTTAACAGATGTAGGCACACAAAGTCTCTCACGCGGCTGCTGGAGCTCCATGTAAGACCACGTCAGCTGTGTTGTCACCAGGCTATGAATAAGTAACACTGATTGCTTGGCTCATTACTTCTCCTCACTGGACTACTGACTAACAATACTCCTCTGAGGCCTTGCACTTGGCCTTTGTACAAGTGCTTACAGAGCGGACTGTGTGGCTTGCTGAAATAGCTCTCCGAGCATCAGCTGATGCCCCTGTGGCTCATACTGACGTTCAAAAAAAAAAAAAAAAAAGAGAGAAAGAGCGAGAGAGGGCTGGAGTGTTAGAGAAGAAGCCAGAACAAGAGGCTTTAAATAGAGACAGATATTTCTTCATGACTCTCAGTTGAGAGTGTTGTCAGTAGGGTCAGTCTGGAGGAACAGTCTCGTGATCAGGAGCAGAACAAAGGCGAGACCTGCTAACATTTGGGCAATGTGTGTGCTGTAACACTGACTGATTTATGTGTTGCGCTCTTGAGCACGACGAACCATGATTACTGTGTTGGCATTGTTGAACTGAATGCATTTACAGCAGTCGTCCCCTCTGACAAACATAGATAGACTGCGTGAAAGCAGAAGTTATGAGTCTCATAACGCCACTCTAAAATTTGCAATGAAACAGGCTTTTGGAAAAAAAAAAAAAACATTAACATACTGCTTCAGTTTGACCCAACAGCTAGCTAATTAAACCCAGCAGGAATTGCTTGTTAGCTAATGATTTAAATCATCAAACACCACAATCTCCTACTTTGCAATCTGATGTAATGCATTATTTCATGCAAACTGGAAACATATGACTTCACTAAAAGTGAAATTTCAGCCAGAAGAATTGTTATATATCTGGCATCTAATCTGAGCTAGCTAATGATTTGCTGCAGTGTTGAGTGGTGGCTATGGCTGTAGCAGTTCACACTGTAGGTGCAAAATAAGTATTTAGAGATGATTTATAAATGTGAAAATCAGTTAATGGAGTTAAAGTTTAATGATGGAGCAGTTAATAATACTTTAGGTGACAAAAGATGTCTAGCCATCTGGAAAAAACTGGACTACATTTTGTTTTTTAGATTATAACCTTTTCTTTAATGACATTTAATTACTATATTTTCAACATTTAACAGGTTCTATATGATCTCTTGGACAGATTCTTTTGGCTGTGAAAAAGTGAAATGCTTTACAGACACATACACTTTTATATTTGGGTTACTAAGTAATGGCAGCTTGATGACATCCGCCCACAACCCCAGATTCATCTACAGCAATGAATGAGAGGAGCTGAACATGTGTCATTTTACCCCAGCCGTTGACCATCTGTCCTCGCTGTCACTCCCTCTGTTACGTAGAAACAAGCACTAAAATTCACACACACACTCTCTCACACACACACGTATATCCAAATCAGCCACATGCCAGGCAGTAGGGCAATTATTCAAACAGCTAATTAGGTCAGTCAGCTCCTTCGGCCCCGCAGGCGGAGGATTGTGCAAGATGGTCAGGCCTGACACAGTGACCTCATGACGGCTAGCCTGGGCATCACTGGCTGGGATTGGTCCGAAGCCAAAGGGATGAGTGACCCGAGCATCAGTTGGACTCATGATTGAAATCCTGAGCATCAAGCACAGGACTTCTGGGCTTGTTGCCACGTGTCGCTGTGATACTGCACTCTATGGATATTAGGCGACCAGGAGTGAAGTCCTTTTGAACAGATGAATGGGGTTTAGATTTTCACTTAGTAGACAAACTCTTGAAAAAACGGCTGATCTAATTTAGGAAGACAAACACAGACATCTGTTCCATGTTTGCATCATGGCAATATGTTTTCTTAGTTTTGGAATTATCTCATTAATAGAGTCAGTCTCACTCTGTACATTCAGATCCATCTGAGGATTGACTGAAATCCAAACATTTTTGTTTGTAACTCCTTTCATTACTGGCTGCTTGTTGAGGACGTGACGGTCATTCACATTGTTCACATTGAAAAAGAAAAGAAGACTCAAGTGCAATCATTTTATTTTAGGCTGTAGCAATAAACATTTAGGCACATCTTGTCTTTTTCTGGGTTTATCCTGAATTAAATTAGGCTTGTGAGTAAAAACATCTGTCCAACATCTGTCCATCTGTTTTAATTGTACAGTTGTCAGAAGCCTGAAGAATAAAGATGGTACTCTTTACTTTAGCAACAGCAGTGAGAAAACCAAACTCAAATCCAAGCTGAGTTAATGTTTTGTTACTTGTTCAGCCCTCAGGACAACATTCAGGAGAAGTTAGTTTTACAAAGTCTCGTAATAATGGAAAGTTTGAACATCTGCATTTTACATAACTTTGGCACTGATTCACATTTTGACAAATGTAAAGTCAGAATAACCCACGGTGAAAATGTCAGTTATTAACACTTCAGATTTATCTTAAAAACCCCTCAGGAGCTCTAACATCATTAATCTATGATATACATAGAAAGTAACTTGGACAGTGAAGAGATTAGTGCAGGATGAAAGTAAGAAATTATCATGGGACTTGTTGCTCCACGCTGGAGTATTGTAAATAATACACATTCTCATTTTTGATTTTGAAGCTATAATCCAGCAATTGTAGGATTTTTTTTCTTCATTCTGCTACGCACAGTCAGAGAAAGGTTGATGTCCACGCCAGGCCTTGCTCCACTAGTTATTGTGACATTTCTCCTTCTCCCTCTGGGCTTTGTTGAACCCACCTCCCCTCCTACCCCCACCTTTCTACACCCTCTCATCCAAAATGCTCCAATTCCTCTGGAGCAATATCTTCGGCTCGAAGAGAAAAAGGTCACATGCTCCATTATTTCAAAGTGAACTTTCGACCTAACATTTACAGAGGAGGCAAAAAATAGCTGTCGATGTGAAGACGCAGCAGGTTTAGCGTTGGCTGTATATTTTTGGATGAAGGATAGATGGATAGGTGAGTGGATGCAGCGTGTAAGGATTATCACTGTTTGACAACACAAGGCTAAGTCTCTAAATAAAGACGTGGGGTAACAAGGCTGAGTGGGCTAAGTAGTCACACATTGATCTGTGTTGTTCCCGCAGCTTGTACTGTACAAGCTATTATGGCATATTGCAAGTCATTTCTATGCTAATAATAACTGTTCTTCTTGTATATTATGGAGGCTGTACATGCGGGATATGGCCAACCCCTGAGGCTGTGATGGCAATGACTAACATCCCCTTTTGACTCTGATTCACTCTGCCAGTCAGTTCACTCCACCAGTGCAGTTCTACCTCCATAGTTTCTCATTAGAGCTGTAGGCAAGCACGGTGATGAGATGCAAAGTGAAATTTTTTGCCATTCTGGGTGTGTCATTAAGTTCGCAAAGTGACAATGAGAAGGGGGAAGCTGTGTTTACTGATATCGCCCTCCTACCAGCCAATTATTAATCATTAAAGTATTTCAGGAAAGATAACTTTCCTTACCGAGAAACAGCAGTGAGGACGAGTAGAGAGGAGGGAAACTTATATGAATGCATTGAGATACTTTGTTAATTGCTTCCTAAACTGATGCTCTTGCTGTGGTCAGTCGCAGCTGCTGACTGCAGTCAGCTCTGAGGTTACCTAGCACAGACTCGAGTGAGGAAAAACCACAAAAAATATCTATCTATCTATCTATCTATCTATCTATCTATCTATCTATCTATCTATCTATCTATCTATCTATCTATCTATCTATCTATCTATCTATCTATCTATCTATCTATCTATCTATCTATCTATCTATCTATCTATCTATCTATCTATCTATCTATCTATCTATCTGTCTATCTGTCTATCTGTCTATCTATCTATGTGTCTATCTGTCTGTCCGTCTATCTATCAGTTCAATATACTGTTTATATGCTCAGTAGTTATTAATTAACAGACCCATATTATTTATCTGTCTGTACTGTGTGTTGGCAGCAGATCAAATTCAGATTAGTTCACTGAATTGCACCTGTTTTCATCAGTGATGCAATATGAAAGTGAAGGCTCAATATTTTCAAAGCAATTTCAGTGTTACTATTTATTTTTTGAAGAAAGGATCAAGCAGACAAATTCTCCTCCACGATCAGGCACCTCTACGATTGAAGTCTTTTCTGTTTGCATATTGAATCATATCTACTATTCAACCATTGTGTCATTGTTCACTCATTGTACACAATATCATTCCTGCTACAAGAGTGTTGTCGTCTTCATGTTCTTGTATTCTGGATGTGCACTGCAAACACAAATGTCCTACACTGTTCTGCTTCAGCTTCCTGCAGCTTCTGTGCAGTGGAAGATATTCCTCCTGTAACAGTCATGCTAATAATTTTCTCCTCTTTGTTTGTTTGCTCATCAGACACATGCTGCTCTCTACTTGTTTTCTCCTTCCTCTCCTCAATATTTCATGCCATTGAAAGTGCATCTATTCTTGGCGTTCCCCATGCCCTACCACCTCCTGTCAAAACATAATTTTATACCATTCGACACCCCCCTTCCACCTTCTCAACCTCCTCAACCCCTTTCTCTGCCCCTTCACTTTCCAAGTAGAGGCTATCAGGTGCACTGGCCTGACCTTAAGTTTGCTACATGAGCTTATTGTTTCCTTCTGAGGTAGTTTCAACTGTTCAAAGCAGCTCCACTTTTGTCTTCTGATGTGAACAGACAACTCTTCACTTGAAAAATTTGTTGTGAGCATATCTGTGTCTTTCAAGTCCTTATACATTTGTCCTTAAATGCTTTCAATGTAAATGATGTTGAGCACTTCTCATAAAGAACACATTACATAGCATTCCTTGTATAACCTACTATAACATGCAGTAGTTCACAGACTTAACGCATCAGTACTTTCAAAATGAGTTCAAGCTCCCTGACAAAAAAGAAAATGATTATTTTTCAGCTTACTATCCATGCCCTCATACAAAGACCACATTTGGATTTATTAAGAAATATTGTCCTGTTAATCTACGCAGGATCTCTCCTAACATTATTCATTTCTACCCGTCCCTTCTAAACAGATTGTCTCCACAGTACATCTCCTTGCTCCTCCAGCCCCTCTGTCCTTTATGACCATTTACCAACACATCACTCCCTTCCCCAAAGGCTCAGCCCTCATCCTAGCATCCATTTCCCAGTACTCCTTTTTTCATCACAGCCTGGCGCTGAGGTACATTGTTCTTGATTGCTTGGCAGATGCCATTATCCTGGGCTTATATCTTCACAATCACATTAGCCATTTGCACAGCTGGGTACTTACTGAAGTGTGGCAGGTTAAGCAGCTCACTCAGGGGGGACAAAACGGTGAAGGCCCACCTGGAGCTCAGGCAAGACCTTTCCTCAACACAATGCCATTACCAAAAACACAGTTGGCCTTTTTTCCATTTAGCTAATACCTCCATGTCTCCTTGTCTGACTTCCCTGTACACACTCCTCAGTGTCTCGGTTTATACGCGAGTCTTTTTTAACCTTCTTCAGCACTCCCTTGATTCCTGCACTGTCATTTCTTCCTACCTCCTACTTACGATTTATCGGTGCCCTCAGGCCTTTTCTATTTCTTCCTCTCTTTTGCTCGCACCCTGTAACTTTTTTGTCCCCCACTCTTTTTTATTCGACCCTCACTTTATCACACTTGTATGGGCATAGAGACATGCAGATTCACACCGACTGAAAGAAGGATAAAGGAGGCAGAGCTGTTATCAGGTGGTGGGCCAGAGATACATTTTACCAGAGGTTTCCTTTATTTGTCATTGCCTCTGAGTTTAAAATTCTTTTTCTTCTTTGTCTTCTTCTTCTTCTTCTTCTTCTTCTTTTGTTGGTTTTTGTCACAGTCACTTTATATTCAAAGTCTGACATTTCACTAGATTAACTGATTAATCAAATAAATCGTTGTTTACTGACACCGCCACTGGACATTAAATTCAATCAAGACAACTTCATTTTAGTCCATTAACATTAAAGCTGAGATAACTCCAGAATGACATGTAGGGGGAAAAGAGGAACAGATGGGTGAGGAAATTAGAGATAGCACAGATAGAAGCCAGGAGGAAGAGTTAAAAAAATCCCACTGAGGGAGAAACCAGCACATTTGCTAGTGGATTATTGCTTACAACAAGAATGAAGTCAGTTAGGAAATCAATATCAAGCCAACAAGGATATATGAAAGTGTTGAGGCTGATTGATGATAACAAATTATCTGAATAATCAATATGCCCATAGCTGCTGTTCATGAATTAATCACAAACAGATTCAGAGTCAAGGTAACAAGCGGTGGTTACTGTTACTATACCGTGTACCGCTGCCTGCAGAAAAACACAAGCTGTGCAGCTGCAGAGGCAGCAAGAGGCAACAAGCATACATAAACAGTGTGTCACATGGTACAAAGTCGAAAGAACAAATATGTTCAATAACTTATGACAGCAAGAAGCTTTTCTCACATGTTCAAAACACACACACACACATACACACACAGACAAAGCTCGTCATAAATATGCATGTGTGCCTCTGCTTTTTCAGACAGGTCCAAGGAAAACATATTAAATGTCACTTTCTATATTTTCATCTCGCTCTCATTGGTAGTGCGCAACAGGAAGCGGGAGATCATGAGTTTATAAAGAAATGGAGATGCTCCTCATACCGCGGCACTTTTCCTCCTGAGCGGGAGGCGACAAATGTGAGAGTGAATAGAGATCCAGTGGGGCTGCACAGATAGGTGGTGGGACAGAGAGAGAGAGAGAGAAAGGGAGAGTTGGGGGGAGAGAGAGAAAGTGATGGTACTTGTTCTTTCATCCGCCCCTTTACTCCAGTCGCCACGGCAACATGCCTGGAGGGCACTCAAGAGAGGTGTCATCACTGACAAAAACAACAGAGAAGCAGCGAGTGAGTGAGAGCAAATGAGAGCAAACCAGACAGACTGTGTGTATGAATGAGAGCTGAGAGAGAAGAGGAAGCCGGGCAGCAGATCTACAACCGACTACCTCTCCACACTCACAGACGTGTGAATTTGACCTTCAGGGACGCAGCTAAGAAGAGTAATGAACGTTCATTCATCACCAGCAAATCATTCAGATTAATACTTTAATCGAAAGTTTCAGCAACAGCGTTTACTACCACAGTAATGGGTGTGAATATCACCAATATCCCCTGGAAAAAGGACACTACTACAAGATATGAAATTGGCAGAGTTAATCAAACTGAGGCTAATGCTTAATATTTGGAATTAAAAGCGCCATTAATACTGCAGACTGCCGTTCAGCGAGATAGAGTGGTTAAACCACCAGTGGCAAAATTAAACAGAGTAATTAAGGTCTCCAAATTTTCATACACTGCAGCTTGGTTTACTGTTCAACACACACAGCGACACACTCACATATGCATATTATTGCCATTCTTCTAATGGCCTTCTAGTGACTATATTAATTTTCTTATGTTAATCCTGATTTCAACCTTAACCCCATAACCTGTCTTCTTTACAAAGCCTGCAAACAAGCACCAATGTTACTGTATGTCTCCATTATGTAAAGGACCAAAGCAGTCGGGCAAAAAATTAAATGAAAAACCTAAATACTGTGAAATATAATACATGCAGATGCCTCCATATCAGACATGAGGGATCTCTGAACAGGTTTATGAGAACCAGTTATCAGATCTCAACCCACCTAAATTAGATTTTGGATCAACATGTAACACTGGGATTAAATTAAACTGAGTGGTACAAAAACATAGTAGACTACATGCTTGCAGTCTTTTAGTCTCCGGTCTGCTTTATATCATACAGACATCTGCCACCATCATGTTAGTTTTCCTTTTCATTTGTTGCCCATTTGTATCAAATCACTTCCATTTTTCTTCCTGGTTGCTGACATGAATATGAACAGAGTGATAATGAATCATTTCACAGCCGGTGAGGATTTTAATCTTTCCTAGTTTAATCCCAAAGTAAACCCTGAACTATACCTATTCTTACAGAGATACACAAGGTAACTTTATGAAACTGTGTGTATTTTAAACACATTAATCTAACCCAGTCTCAAACTCTAAAATAGAAATATTTATGTTTTATCTTCATTTTAAATCAAGATCTTCCAAGAAACACATCGACTCAAACCAGTATCGCGAGATCCGTCTTTCTTAATTAATGGGTCAACGTTTAATCCTCCCGGTAATTTAAATATACACATGCAGCCATGACCCATACACACTGTGCGTGTATTGAGGGGGGGGGAGGCGGGGCCGCGGAGTTCGATGGACCTGTGAGCGCATCTCGGCCATCAGAGGGCGGGTTTGTAGCGTTGAGTGCGCAGCGTGTGGCTGCTGCTGCTGTTGCTGCTGCTGTTGGTGATGCTGATGATGATGATGATGATGATGATGGTTGTGGTGGTGGTGGTGATGGAGAGGAGCGGCAGGTACACAGACGGTCCAACAGAGATCCAGCGTCTTTGGATGTGACTTTAAAACTGCGTAAAATAAAAACGCACCGAGCTCAGCTGCCAGTGTTGAATGTGGTGTAGCCTGCTTTGCCTTATCACCATCATCCGTGATTCTCTTTCATGATAGCAAGACTTGCCAAACAAAAGAAGGAGTGACTTGAAAGTGCGCAACCGGTACAAGAGAGAAGTCCCACAAGATTTTGGCACGAGTCAAGATGCGCATCTGGGTCTCGTCGCGATGGGATTTGAGTTGAAGAACACGTAATCAGTCAGAAGTCAACCCGGTTCAAACCCGGTCTGAAGGTAACTGGGAACTTGAAAAAAAGGCGTCTATTAGTTTTTTTTTTTTTTGACCGCTGGGATGTTGTGAAACGACGCGCCGCCTGGGACAGAGAGGGAGCGGGGACGCAGAAGGGAAGAAAGCGGGGAACCAAGGGCTGGACGAGCACCGGAGGGATTATGGCTCTCGCAACGTTTTCTCTCAGCCTCATCACGCTGGCGCTTACAAACTTGCACCTGTCGAGAGCCAGCAACCGGCATGCGGTGTACTGGAACAGCTCAAACCTACTGTAAGTGGCTTTTTCCTGCAGGCGAAACGCAGCCATGTTCCCTGTTAGCAGCAAATTAACTTGTGTTTCTCTTTGTTGGTGCGCACCTGTGCTCACAACTTGTTTTTGCCAGACACTACATCCTCTGCAGCGACGTGTTTCTTTTGTTTACAGCGTGAAGCCTTTGAAGCGCAACTGGAAAACCTCTAATATAAAAAATAAGCCAATTTTTTTTTTTTTTTTCCAGTTTTAGGATCAAATTGATCGCATTAAATAGTCGCTTCTTTTTCTAAAGCATCTCCAGATGGGAGCTGTTTCTATAATGTTCCTTTCCCCCTTTCTCTCTCCTCCTCCCCTCCCTGCATACAGAGTGGTTGCTACATAAATATTTTATTTCTATCTCACATTTAGTTACTGCTACTGCTACTGCTTCACATTAATGACTCATTTAAGCAGTCGTCTTGTCATTTAGCTGCTCTCAGTTTTTCTCTATTGTCCTGCTTGGTGCCTTGAAGCTCAGATACATATTTCATATACACAGCGTGAACTTCCATAAATCTGTATGAGTATGTACACTCACCATAAATAAGTATGCTCGCCACACACACTTGTACACAAACACAGGGATTAATGTATTCACACACACATACACACACACACATCTGAGCCGTGGACTCCGATTTCTCCACTACATCAGTAAGGTTGCTTACCTCAGGTAAGCTTCCCCAGGCTCCCCCTATCTCTCTCTACCTGTGAGCCATAAAGCCAGCTTGCTGTGGGGCAGAGATCGATGTGGATTCTACTGCCTTTGTCTTCTCATTAGCCAACAGTGAATCCATCTTTCTCACATTCTTTTATCTCCTCTCCTCACACAACCTCCCTCTTTGCTCCCCACTCCTCCTCCTCCTCCTCCTGCTGCTCTATCTGTGTTTCTCCTCTGTCCATTTGTATTCACCTCAGATGCGGGTCTCTCCCTATCGCCTCTCTCTATCTCATACTTGGTTATTTTCTTCCCTCTCTTATTTTTCTACTGTGCCTCGCCAGCCGGCCTGTCCCCCTCAATTCCCTTTTTTTCTGCATCTCATTACCGCCCCCCCATCTGCTCCTGGTCCCTCGTTCACCTCTCGAGCTCTCAGCTGAGAGAGTACACATACAGTAGATGATTAGAATGGAGAAACTGGACGAAAGTTATTTGAACGTATGTGGATGTGGGATAATTTAAATATTTGAAGGTTTCCTTGTGTCAAACAGTGAGGAAACTGTGATAAAACCTCAAGGCAAGGTGGTGGTGCAGCACTGTCACTTTCTCATTAATGTTAATGTGCAAATGGCACAGTCACATTCAAAACTATTTTAGATTTATGACTGCAGTTAATCCCATCAGTGTGACATGAATAGAGAAGTGGTATATTAACTGAGACTTAGTTGCATTTAATTGCAGTAAAAGTGCACAGGTTTTTTTTGAACGTCATAATCAGTATTAGTCCAATCTATCAGTTTTAATTAGTCTTTCAGCGTGAGCGTTGGATAAAATGATTTTCACAGCATGTGTATTGCTGCTTGGTGTAGTCATTCATTAAAGTGTTAGCACATCTTGTGGCTTTAAATTGACATTTATGCGTTAAAATGACAAATATGTGTTCATATTAATGTATTCAGATTGTGAGTGTGAGAAAGAGAGAGAGAGACAAAGAGATAGAGAGGGAGGGAAACAGAGAGCGAGACAAGGTGCAGGTGTGGGTCTACATGCCTGCGTGTGCAAAACCTCTCCTTTCTCCACAGTGTGATACAAATCTCTCAAATAATGCAAAAATTGACCCAGTTTGCAGGTAGCAGACAAATCCTCAGAGGCTATGGCAAGAATACTGATGGCCATCGAGCTTAAAAAGGCCTTAAAAAGGCTCCGGGCCACTTCCCCACCACTCTGTCTACATACATCGAGAACAAGCTTGAAGGGCTCCCTCAACCAGCTCTGGTTTTAGAGACAAGCTTTGGGAGGGAGTCATGTGAAATGAAGGCAGCAACAGAGCCAGAAATCAGAGGCCTTTGGGGCCAAACCCTGGTTGAGGCCTTAATGTTTTACCCCTGAGTGCAGCATTCAGCGCAGATGGTTACGGCACAGCTGCAAGAAATGGGATCACTTGGAAACCAAGCTGTTTATGCCAAAGCCATG
Source organism: Polydactylus sextarius (assembly GCA_016801845.1). Classification (NCBI taxonomy): domain Eukaryota; kingdom Metazoa; phylum Chordata; class Actinopteri; family Polynemidae; genus Polydactylus; species Polydactylus sextarius. The sequence goes on from CM028927.1 coordinate 12,516,569, forward strand.
AAAATGGCTTTTTATGATAAGGCTCAGCTAGAAATGTCTTGCTCTGGTGTATTGAAAGTCAGAAGGGGATTGTCACACACAGTTGATACCCAGCATCACTGTGCTGTTTGATATTTGCGGCATTTCTGAGGTAAACAACATCAGACAATTTATTATAGCGTTTTTCCTCTGCCTCTGACAATTTGAACCGAGATGTCTCGATTATCATAACCCAAAGAAATAAAGCTCAGAGTGCTTTGATTACCGCCCAAGTCTGTCACGACCGCACTACCCCCCATTAGAAAGTGTTGCTCTCAGCTTCCGCTCTCAGCAGTGCGCCCGGCCAACTCGTTACAGATGTCCCTGCTAATGGCTGACTGAGGCAGGAAAAAACACACACGCAGGCCATTAAATCATCTCGCATCTGAGGCCATCTGCCAATTAGAGGGGGGAGATGTGGAACATCTTGAGAGCACGCGGGAGCAGCGGTGCACTGCGGTAGCCTCGCCTACCCACGAGCAACGTCCCGTGCTCCTGCCACCTCTTCCCATCAGGTGTTTGGCCTCGATGGTTAGACAGGCCGCATCTCCATAATTGGGCTCCCCATGTCAGCATGATCAAAACAACGCAGCAGCTTTCATTCACTCTTACATTCCTTTTTCCAAGTCACACAGTGTCTCTGCTAATGCTCATAACTTAGCAGGACACCAGTGCAAAATTCTTATCCGCAGGTGTAGGAAGGAATCGCAGGGAATTGAGTTTGAAATTCTCTTTGCTGAACTGCCATCCCCTCGCCCACTCAGCAAGATTAAAGTCTTCTTTTGCTTCTTGTAGCTGATCCTCGGTGACTTACAACTGTGCGTGTTTCATGCTACACATTATGACCCTGATTTGGACGTGAAATGGTGTTTGTCAGGCCCCGAGACCAGGTGAAGAAAAAACAACCCAATCCCCAGCACACCATATCTGGTGCTACAAAATAAATTATCACCTTGACAAATAGCTTCCCCGAGAGTTCGAGGTACAGAGGCCCGGTGATCAATGTTGAGTCGAGGTGCCGACTTACTCAACAGGCTCATTAACCGCCAGGTCGGTCTGTGTGGGTGTCTGCAGACCCAGCTAGACTTGGAGGTGGTTCCCTGTGGAGCAGAGGAGAACCCTGACACCCTACAGGGAAAAGTTTGCAGATATTTAGTTTCAGTGAAGGGAAACGTTGCTGAGAAATACGGGAAAGAGCCAGTGAGTGATGGAGTAGGTGATGGGGAAGGAGAAGTCAGAAAATAGATGGTGGGAAAGAGAAAGTTGCGAAGTGTGAAGAATAGAACTGTAGGGAAGATGTGGGTGGACTGTAAGGAGAACATACCGGAAAGGTGCAAAGTGGAGCAGTCTTTCAGGAGAAAGAAAGTGAGGGAAAGATTGATTGAGTTGGCCAGAAGTCAGGAAAGGTGGATGAGAGGGCGGGTCTTACCGGATGTGGAAGTTAGGTTATCTGGCCAAATGTGCAGAAGCTGCTGTTTTCTGAGGAGATGATACCCACAGGAGTTCATCCGTGCTAATGTGGACATAGGCTGGGTCATTCATGTGGACCAGTGCTTAGAGACAATAACACCCGACGTTCACCTGCCCCTCTGCCCTGAGCAATGCAGCGCAGACGGAGCGTACAGGAAACAAGCGGATATGCTACCTGATTACATGCGTGGCCATCCGCCTGCTGCTCCGTCTCGGCACCGCCTCTGCAATTTTGCATACAAATGCATCTTATTCACTGATGTTCAATTTTTTTCTTTCAGATTCATTGTACCACACAAACACCTCAAAAAGCTTTACATAGCATGTAGTTTTTTCTGCCCCTCCCCAGGTTGTGGTTGTGTGTTAAATGAGAGTGTGTGACTTACAGCGATTGAAAAGTGCAAATTGATCTTTCATACAACATTTTGAATTAAACGTGTCTCCCCATGTCCACTTAAGTATTTATCCCTCCAGCTATTCATGTTGTTTGTGAACATTTGAATGCTTTATATTCATCATCTATCAAATGATTTGTTAGATGAACATGAAGGTTAAAAAGATAGTTAATGTGACAGTATCACCTGGTATCAGTGCTCTGTAGATCCACAGTGTCTCAAAGCTTATTTGTCTGTTAAGTGGTGTGTGCTGGCCATTTTTAGCTCATTGGTATCTGCCATGAGTTGCATAAATGGATGGAGAAACACTGAAAGGATGTTTAATGGTACATATAGATCCAAGAGCGGGTACGCAGATCAATACATTTATATGGTATGGGAAGGTGAATGGACCCTGGCTAAACAAAAACACAGCAAGGTTGCTTTCTGAGCAGCAATCAGTCTGGGAGCATCAGGTGATCAATGTCCAAATGCATTTTTAATTTGATTTCATGGTGTCAGTAAATTGCCATGAAGTGTTCGGAGCTCAGCTCGGGAAGCCCAGATCAAGTATTGCCTTGGAGCAGCATGCTTGAGAATTGATTATTACAGGCTTGTCAGTCACCGCTCTGGGGTTCATGCTCCATGGAGGCCTTAACCATGTCTACACTAAACAAGACCTTGGAGTAGTTGCAGAGGCGGCTTCGCAGAAGACAAAGGTTAAAAAAACATGAGGCTGTGCAAAGAAGAAAGAAAAAGATGTGGGAATGTGTCTGTGTGGCCTAAACAAACTGTAAATTATTATCCCACAAGATAAGAATGAAAGAAAAAGACGTGTGAATTATTCTGAGACCTAAATAAAATGCAATTTATTCCAGTGAAAGATAAAAACAACCGAAAAATTTATTTAAATAAATGAAACATGGAACCTGAAAAAATTGTTTCCCCTACAAGATAAAATGAAAGGTTTCGTGCGAGTATGTGTAAGATTCAGGATTTACTTGTTTTTGTCAAATGTCTCACTGCTCAGCTGCACATTGTGTGTGTGTGTGTGTGTGCTCATCTGCACACCGCAACATTTTAAAGTGAAGTTAATAAAAATCAAGATCTGTTTTTTATATTTGAAACACGTCTTCAAGAGCTCCCCAGACTTAGCGTCAAACCTTTTTGAGAACAATTGTACGACCTAAAGAAAATTAATGTTCATTCTGGGCTGTTGCTCCTGATAAATCCCAGTCTGACTGTACAGTGCAATGACCATAAGTTAAAGTAAAAGGTGGGTGGGGATACAGATAAAACTTCAGGAGGAAGTATTTAATCAGCCTGGAATTTCACAGATATGAACCGAAGGGAAGTAGTGAAAACTTTGGCTATAACTCTTTCACAATAAAGTCTTCCATCTTGGTGTTTCTACATCTTTATCCTCTCTGGCCCCTCTGGTGGTCTAAAACACCCGAAGCCTGCTCTGCTTCATTATTATGAGGAATTGGCAGGTTTGGTGAGCCATTATAACCTGTTCTTGGGCCCTGATGGGAAGGTGCCGTGGGACTCATCTAAAAAAGCTCCCCCTAGGCGACGGGGTAGTGCTACTTTCTTTGGAAGAGTCCAAAGAAGAACATAGTTAGGGCCTTCATTCACCATCAAAAGCCATTTGCATTCCTGGCGCTCCAAGGTTATAAAAACTGCACTTAACTGGCAGTGGGAATCCACAGGAGATAGTCCTGATCCCAGACAGGTAGAACCAATTTCAGACTTAATGATTTGAATGCAAATGCTTTCCACAAAGAGGGCTTTCCAACTTCAGAATGGTAGCCCCACAGTACATTACACTGGGAGTCTGCACTGCAGCACCCGTTACCCACTGGGAAATTACATTGCCGCTATGATGGAAATGGCTGCCATGTAGGAAAAAGATCAAAGCTGTTGATAGGTGGATGGTCACTGGCTGGAGTTTGATTATTCGGGAAATGGGCCTTGTTACGCTACGCAGCCCAGAAAACGATATGGCAGCCACAGCGGTTGGTCAAAATAATTTGTTTTGTTATTGAAGCAGAAGGCCTCTTCTGAGGTGTGGCAGTTGAGGAGGTATTTTGCACCAACCGGTGTCCTCAGAGTTATCAGCGGCCGTTCATAAAAAGAAAAAAAAAAAAGGCAGCAAGTGAGGACACAGGTTTGTGCTCTGTCATATCTTGTTCTCTGTTCATTCCCTTCAGGTCCTGAGCCGTGACAGGTCTTCCCTCTAATGCTCTTGGGTGCTTAACAACAGCGGTGTTACGAGAAGTGGAAACTGTCCTCACAGCTTAGTGGATGATACGGCTCAAGTTTTCCTTTCATGCGAGGGCAATTTCAAATATGGGCTGCATAATAATTAGGTATTCTGTTATAATTGAGATTTTTCCTATTGAAGATGTAATTATATGACTGTCTGAGACCCTTTGGCGGCCGTCGTGTCTGTAATGAGAATATTTGAAGAAAATTGAAATCTCTCTCTAGTGCTCTGTGCATCCAGAATCACTGAAAGTAATTTGACCCTTCAGCAGCAGCAGCTACCACCTCCAGTGGCTTAATGTATCCCTCTTATATTGTTAGAGCGAACATTTAAATCAGTACATCTTCAAGCGAAACTGTTCCATTACACATATTATAGCAAAGTCTTTAGAGCTCAAAACTCTGATGTAAGTGGATTGGACGGGGGGAGCAACCTACCGGGAAAAAAAAAAAAAAAAAAAAAAAAACTAAAAGTTATATTCTTGTGAAAAAGCTGGAGGGCTTTGATTTTTACATTTACAGATATTAAAATATTGGTGAGGTAGTCACATGGAGTTATGAAATAAAACACTTGGAGTTGGCATGTAAACTTGTTGTAAAAGGTACAATACGACCTGGCAAAAACATGTCGTCGACACTAACTTTTTAAATATCTAAAATTATACAGGTTCGTTTTGTAGTTTGACCACCTTGCAAAAATAAATGTTGACACGGCTCATAAAATCTGGAAAAAAAAAACAGACGCACGCTGACAACTTTGATTTTGTCCTTGGTTTTATGGGGAACAACTGGGCGCAGTGAGGATACAGTGATGGCACATTTTAGGTTTTAACGGGAATCATCACGATGTCACATTCGCACACTCTGGCTCCAAACCTTGAATAAGTAATGAAAAGTCAGCAGACCATATTACAACAACAGGAGCACCACATGCCTCTTTCTTTTCCATCCATGTTTCCATATCTTCAACCTCATCATTTAATCAGGTCTCGTGTTGGTCTGCATCAAAAATCTATTTGGAATTCATTTGCTGCCTTGATGTGTAAATTTAGTTATGGTTAATACATGAGCTACGGCACATGCATAATCATGTCTCCCCACTCACCCGTGATTTTTTTCCTCTTTCTGGCATTCTCACCCATTGATTTATATGGACAATACGTGACTCATCTCACACTACTAGCATTCTCCGTCAATGGGGGGGTTGGTAGTAGTAGGGTGGCGGGGGTTCCTTTCCTCTGCCTTCTCTGGCTCTGGATCAGTGTGTGGTGTTGGTAAGAGAACCATCCCCACAGCGGCGGTCTGTTATTTGCATGTGTTACAGCTGGGGGGGTGATTTGAGGAGGGATGAGAAGAGGTGGCGCCCCGCTTGTTATCGCTAAATTTCAAATGCTTTATTATTAATGACTAAATTACACAGTAGAGGAAATGTACAACAGTAAAGTCTACCTATTTACCGTGCAGCCCTGTTAAAATTGTGAAATTTTTCCTCTGGCTATGATATCTGCTGCAGTGTTTGTAAAGGTATTTATTTGGTTGGTTCAGCTGCTTTTCAGTCGCTGTGGGCTGTGTACAACGAGCATCTGTGTGTGGTGTTCTCATAACGATAATAGCATTAAACTATTACTTCTTAACCAGACATGGACTTTGTGTTCGATATGTGTCAGAAAAACGGCTTACATGTTGTTTTCTTTCGTTGGGTAACAACCTGTGCAATGCTGCATGGGACTGTGTCTAGACCGGCGTAGTTTGTAAAACTGGGAGACACAGAGACGAGCCCAGATCCTCACCATGCTGTGTGTGGGTGTATAGAATATCAATGTCCTGCTGTGCTCTCTCACTCTGTGTGTGTGAGTGTGAGTGAGTGAGTGTGTGTCTGGCTGTTATTAGGTGGCATTTAAGCTGCTTTCATGTCTCATTGTTTTGGGTTATTTGTGTGTGTGTGTCTGTGCATACATGCTTGTCTTATTGATTGTAGGTGAAAGCAGAGTAATGATTCCGCCTCTGTGTCTTGGCCCACTCTGTCTCTTTTGGTCAGTCTCTCCTTCTCGCCTCCGTTTCCTCTCTCTCTCTTTCTGTTTCTATGCGTTCGTTGCATTTGCCTCGCAGATCAGCAGCTCTTGCTGTCTTGCTGTCGTGTCGTTTGAAGTGTTTTTGCTCTGCCTTCTGTTCCGGCTCCGTCCTCACCTTGTGTGGAGTCAATGGGAAGTCCCCAAAGGCCGCTTCCCTCAACCGCATTGCCGTGCGTGGGAGGAGAGTGGGCACCACCGTCCGTTTACCTCCCTTTAATTTATCGCTTTATCGCTATTGAGAGAGTGAATCACATCTATTTCATCATTATTCAGTGATCCTTTCACTCACTGCACATGCACTTGTCTTTCTAGTACAGTGTGTAAATACACATGAGAGAAGCTTTTCTCTTTCTCCGCAGTCTTTGTTTGTGTGGGTAACTGTGTCTTTCAGCATAAAGTGTACGTACAATAAGAGATAGATGGTTATGATAAATAGATTTGCTTTTGCAGCACTTAAAGGGATTCTGTGCCACTTCCCAGGAGGAAGAGGAAGAGAAAGTGGTGGAAAAAGTTACAACAAAAAATAACCAAAAAGAAGAGGAAGAAAGTAAGAAAGGTTGGGGGGTTGGGAAGCGTTAAAAAAGAAAAGGAGATGGAGGAGGGAGATATAAGGCAGTACAGAGTGGAAGTGGGGATACGGAAGGAGGAGGAGGGACGGGTTTATTCGTATGTAGAGGAGGAAGAGTGTATGGAGAATATTAATGGTGTGTCAGGAAGTGGAGTATCTTTGAAGACCTCACCCTCTCTTTTGGTGCTCATGCGCACCGTATTGGAACAAGCAGCTTGGAGGCAACGCTATAAAACCAGGAAGAAAAGCAGAATAGGCAAGAAATTGTTTTTAACCACATATTGTACATTCATTACCACAAGGAAACAAATCACAATAGCCACAACAACAGGGTGAAAAAAAAAAATTTAAATAAAAAAATAGATGTACACCCACAATGTCACAATTTGGTGGATTTTCCTCTCCTGCTCATGCAGCATTTAAGAGAATTTGTTTGGCTCAGTATAACATGTTTATTAGAGGTGACTTGTTTGTTCTTTTCTCATTATCAAAATCAGTCTGCCTGGAGGGAAAGATCTGGCCTGCAACACCTGCTCCGTTTGCTGATTTACATACGAGCAAACATTTACTCACTCACACGCTCTATCTATCTATCTATCTATCTATCTATCTATCTATCTATCTATCTATCTATCTATCTATCTATCTATCTATCTATCTATCTATCTGTCTATCTGTCTATCTGTCTATCTGTCTGTCTATCTGTCTGTCTGTCTGTCTGTCTGTTTGTCTGTCTGTCTATCTATCTATCTGTGTATTTGTGTATCTGTCCGTCTATCTGTCCGTCCGTCCGTCCATCCATCATCCATCTATCTATCCATCTCCTGTCTCGTTTACTCTCCTCTCGCTCTTTATCATTCACTCCATATCTTTTTCTTTCTGTATTATACGCACATACTCAGACCCACTCACTGATTTTTGAGTTGCCGCTGTGTCAGGACTATGAAATCCCTCCCAGCACCTGTCAATGCAGGGATCTACAGCAAGAAGGAGAGAAGAAGCTGGTAGCTGCAGGTGTGTGTTTCTATGTGTGTGTGTGTGTGTGTGTGTAAATTGCATGTGTGCACATGCAGGAAAGGAGGGGAATCAAGAGTAAGGAGAGTGTGAGAGACAGAGAGAAGAAGAGGGGGGAGGAGGTGATGCTCAATTACCACATGATGCAAGGCAGAAACATGCATGCTGTCTTTCGTGGAAGCCTGTGTCACAGGTGACAGACAATGACAAGGCCAGGAACAGGGCCTGTCACAGACGCAGGAAGCAAAGAGAGGAGGAAGCACGGGAAATGAATATGGCATTCCTCATATAGCAAATGACAGAGAGATGCAGGGAGTATAGGCGTACAGTATGGTGGCAGTGAGAACAACAGGAGAACACATTGTTAAGAGTTAAATGATGTAGTGAAGAGAATAACATACACAGCACAGCCTGAGGTCGTTGTTTATGATGGGAAAAGCAAGTGTGACACACGGCGACTGCAGAAGATGGATTCCTCCTGTGGAAATTGGTCTAATACCAGGAGGGTTTATTCCCTGGGAGCTCTGAGTGCCGTTAAAAACATTGTGGGTAGTGATTGAAAAGAGAGAGAGAGACTGCAGATAATCAAATTCACATCTCTGCTTGTTATTCCCTTTTTCATGTGATCTGGCGTAATGTAAATTGCAACATCAAGCTCCCTGGTTCTCGTTTCTGTCAACATAAATCCTGTCTGCTGTAAGGAAGTCGTAGTCGTAGCATTGTCACTATTTATTTTATATCTCTTGCTACATCCTGACGTGGCATTTGCAATTCATAAAACAGGTTGTAATCCCTAATTAACAGACTTTAATTTCCCTAACGGGAATGAACTTTTGGTGAAATTAGAGGTTCCATTAAGTTTTGATTCTAACCTCCAGCGCCTGCTGTATAGGGATAAATTAGTGCCAAGGAAACCATATCTCTAACTAATGTGCAGCGGCAGGAAGATAACAGCAGTTTCAAAAAATTCCAGGGACATTAGCATTCCTGTGTCGTGCTGTGTGTGCGAGGTCTCAGTTTTTAAATCTATAAAAAAAATAAAAATAAATTGCTGTTCGTCAGCAAAAACCTTGCTTCTCTGCTCCCCCCTCCCCCGTCTGCCTTCTCTTCATTAGACAGTTCATCAGCAATCTATCATCATATGTATTATTTATGAGCAGAGCCCATTTCATTCTAAACACACAGCATGGGTCTCTTTAGTTATTTAGGTTTCAGTTATATTTCCAAACTATTGTATACATATATAGAGTGAGGGAGAGAGAGAGAGAGAGCGCAGAGAACTTCAGGAAACTGTGCTTTTCTTCTTGACGAGGACTCGAGCCCTCCCAGTGTTGGCACCTCCACCCGAGCAGGGAAGCCAGGGTTTGCTGCTCTGCCAGCACCCGCTCACTGTCTTGGATGCAAATATACATTTTTCAATCAACCTTGCGGTTCATCCCGAGGCATTCGATCTAGGTTTGGCCTTGTGCAAGGTAATTTACTCAGAATTCTTTTGACCTCCACAGTCACCTGGTGGAATGACATCTTTAATCACTAACCTCCACTCAGTGTTCGTGGCCTCCATGGAGACGGAGGGAGGTCACTCAAACACAAACCTGCTGGCTGGGAGGCTGTGTTTTTGCGAAGGCACTTGATGGTTGTGTAATGCCACTGACTGAGTCATGTTAGCGTCGCTGACTGCTGATTAGGTCATTTTGCATCATAATAACACAAGCTGCGACCTAGAGCTGTTGTTGACCGACTCACCCAGTCAGTCAAGCTGACCAGCTGACTGACTCACGGGCGAAGAAAAAACTCACCCGGGTGTCAGAGAAACAGTCTCAGGTCAGACAACATGTCACAGAGAATAAGAACAATAACACATTGTAACACGGTAACACCTGCTCAGACTGGCAGCAGCACTAATGAGGCAATTATAAATGAGCAGCGATCACTTAAAATAATGTAACAGAAAATTGTTGTGCAGTCAACAGAATTAAACATATTTTATACTTTAATATCGAAGCTGATAAACTGCAAAACAACTTATGGTTGTTTGACAATACTGAAAAAAACAAGGTAATAATAAAGTTTCCTTTATCAGTGTGAATCTATGTGACCTTCAAAACATTGTGTGTCTGATGTGAGGTGAAGATGTGATAGACACACAAAAGAGTTTTTTGTACTTTTCATACACAGATGTTACAGAAGCAAAACATTTTTTTAATGGCACTATAGTTTGAAAAATACTCCTTGAAGATGATTTTGCAGAATAGTCCATCACCGATGTTCTTTGGTAGCAACGGGGTTGAAACATCTGGTTGTGAAGCCTTGAAAGAGCACATTCTCTCAAGGTGCCCTTGAGCAAGGCAATAAACTTTTAATTACTCAAGTGAGGCTATTTAACGGCGAGCGTTACGGGACTGACTTTAATTTGTGTGGGCTATAAAGATGACAGCGTTATGTGTAAACAAATCTAGATACCAAAAAAAAGTGTTACACCTGTGTATGCAGCCATGCATATGGTCACTAACTTCATAATCTGGTCACAACCTCTCTGCTTTACTTTATACTAGACATTTAGCATCAGTCTCTGTGGGGTGAAACACTTTAATTACTTGTACACATGAAACCAAACTGCCAGATTGTGCTCTTTTCTACCATAATCTTTGTGATTTATACCAAAATACACTTTAAATCCATGTAAATACACTTTACGTGTCTCAATCACACCACATAACAATACAGTATGTTTCAACTTAAGACTTTGATTTTACATTTAGTTAAGAACTTATAAAAATGTGCTTTTTCCAACTTTTTTTTTTTTTTTTTTTTGTCTCCAGACAAATGTAGAGTAATTATGGGAAATTGATTACAAGTTTTTTGGACTGGAGTTTTTGAATGCTGTCAAGTTAACATTGATGTAATTTTATAAAAGAGCTAATCAGCCACAGTAGAAAAAGTCTTTGTATGACCTGAATAACATAATAGTTCACTAATCAAGGCAGAAAGGTACTGAACACGCAGCACACACACTGAGACATATGTACGGACAGAAAAGCCGCTACCTCTGATTCTTCTCTGTAAAACCCTGCAGGTGTGATCCACTCCTCCTGTGCTGGCTATTAGCACAGCCTATTATTGGTATTCATTTCCCGCTCCTAATTCCCCCCACAGTATTTTTTTTCCCCTCTCACTTGACAGAGGACCGTGGGTTAAACGCCGGGGGGAACGCTCCATCACGACTAGATCTGATCCAATTAAATACAGATTTAATCAGCCCTGCAGTCGGCGAATGAATACGCAATGTGATCAGGCCAGTGGTAACCAGAGGCCCAGCAGCATGGGCACTGGTTTCCGTCCCTGGGACGGATGACTGGCTTAATGGGTGAGCAGCCACCTTGATCCAGTCTGACCTGTCAGTTGAACACATCTACATATCTGTAGAATTTTGGCTTTTACTTTTAATTATCTGGTTGGTTGGTGATTGAAACTGTTCACTGCAGTGTCTGCAAAACCCTCGCAGAAGACCCTTAAACTCACTGATTTAGTGCAGCGAGTTGCTGAGGCGGCGACGAAAGAGGCTCCAGTGGAAGGTCTACAAGATTTACAGTTGTTGCAAACTCTCTATTAATTAATGATTTAGAGCCTGGATTACATCTGCAGCAGGCGGGAATGATCAGGAGGAGGTTAATCTTTCGTTTACGGGCAGAGAAACGCAGCCTGTCTTCCAGTGGTCATGTGGAAATCATGGAGAAAAAAAAAACACCTCCGCCTACCGGCAAAGGAAGATTTTCCTTCCTTCCTCCCAAATGGCTGCAGCTGCTGATTGTTGAAACCTTTTACTCTGCAGAGAAAGCAATCCTGTGATATGAAGTACAGCTCCCCAGTGCCCCATCAAAGTCCACTGTAACTGCTGTGTCACCTTCAGAGTTCCTAGGGGGTTTGTACATGGGGAGCTGCTGCAGGGCCTACTAATGAGAAGTCATCGGGAAATGGGTTGCTTTTCAACGCAGCCCGTTGTCTAGGGTCATTTCAGTTATGACCCCAGACTTAATTACAAATCCTGCTATTTAGTATATGGTAGTGCGGTTGCGTGTCTGTCTCATTGTGGCTGGATATCACTGTGAAAAATAGTGATTCTGGCTGTGACTCCAATATGTAAGTGCAAATAAGTAATGTCTGCCTCAGTTATCCACGTCCTACACAATGCAAACATAACACACCATGGCATTAAATACATCGTTTAGTGTCTGAACTAAATCCAACCTGGCAAACCAATTGCCCTGCCTGATGAATTTAACGGTCTGGTGGGGGTTTGTTCCTCATCCAGTATGCCAGTCATTTATGTTAATGCAAACAACTTCCCCCATCCTCTGTTTATTCAATGTTTACAGTGATAAATAATGTCCCATCAGATCGTGGCCTCATATCCTCAGTGTCATTGACATTCAAAGTATTACTGCAGCCTCTATTGAAAAAACCACAGAGGACAATTGCCTTGAATTCTTTCCGTTTTTCATAAAAAGCTTATCTCGGGCTATTGTATTGGAAAAACCTGCAATTAATACAGAAATTACTCTTGGAGATCTTACAGTGTTTCTCAAATGAAAGGTCTAAAGAGGTGTAATTTGTTAATTATACTGAAATTATTTCAGTTTTTACTGTGACCATTTCAGCTGCTTTCTGGCCTTTGGGAATGGTCATCTTTCTCTCGTCTTCCACTGCAGATCAGTAGACTTTAATTGCCTCTAGTGTTTGGAGGAAGACTCACCTCGCTTGTTATTACCAGGTGTAAATGAGATGAGGAGAGAAAGGTTACTCCGAGTCCCACAAGACCGTGCAGTCCTTCAGGATGGTCTCGCTCACCCCCTTGCCATAGTCTGATATCTCAAACAGAGCTGTGTTTGAAGTGCTCGGTTGGGTGCCTGCGCTTTCTGCGCTCGGGCGAGAGTCGTGGTGCTTGTTCAACTCTGGCAACCCTCTCTGTAAGTTCCTTCTTTTGTATTTGCATACCGAACAAACAGGAAATTGTGTTCATTTGTATGCAAATGTGTTTGTCCCCAAGGCTGGGATTTTGAATTAAAAGTTTTACCGTCCCATTAATTCCAAATTACACACAGGCACTGACATGGGCTCCTCCACCCAGCAGGGGGGTATCCTGCATGCCATCCAAACGCATCTCTGTCATTTTAGGCTGTTTAGTTTGCCATCTGCGAAACGGAGTCAGAATTTGGATTTAATCTGGTCCGCTGATTTGAAGATTGATCGTCTGTGCCACGTTGCAATCTTGTCTTAATTATCTCACAAAAATATGCAAAGATTTAGGTGTGATTGATATCACAGGATACTAGTAGAGACAGACGTTAGGAGGCCTTGGAGTAGTTGACTGACAGGTTGTGAGCAACATGGTGAATGAAAGGGAGTGTTGAAGGCTGTCCTCCATGCCGATGGAGCACACCTCATCAACCCTGCTCATTATAATACACCTACAACCTCATGAAAAATGCATGACCCCATCAATGACATGTATGGCCTGATGTTGACAGTCAAGGTAATTTGAAAAATTAGCACCTATACATCAGCTTTTCTTAAGAGATTCTACATAAAGGACCTTGTCTTATCATAATGTTACCAATCAAGCACTAACATTGTATTAATTCAGCTGTTTAAGGTATTGATCGTAGTGATTGAGCGCCTGGACGTTACATTTAGTATGGGATTTGCATTAATGGTTTAATTTGAGCTACGCTATAGCTGATGGTTGATATATCCATCCCGATTTAATTAATGATCAAGACATGGCAGAAGCAGTTAGTGGTGTTGAAATTAATGAATGAGATAGACGGTGCGCAAGAAAAGATTAATTAATGTGGGAAAACGATGGATCAATAGATGTTCTGATCGTAATTACGTCCTCTTTAACCTACCTGTTGTCGCCAGCACCACATACAAAAGAAAGAAAAACTCACTTGACCCAGTTTTATATCAGCGTATTTAATTCCTTCAGCTCCGTCTCATGGAAATACCATAACACAGAAGTGATAAAGATGTTTTATTGAAGATATTATAAGGTTCTCCTTTGTGTATAAAGTAATTGGCCTGCTGTCACTGTGTTGTTTCCTTTTGTTCTTGTGTTCTTTATCTTTAACACATTATTAATTATTTATCAGAATTAGTTAACAAATAGTTCAGGACTTGTTCTCATTCAGCAGCTTTACATTGACTTTGAATACGATTAAAAAAAAAGACTTCAGGCTTAACACAGATCTAACCTGGTTTTTTTATAAAGGTGAATGGAAAAAAAAACATACACATTTTCAACACACACAAGACAAAAATGCTACACATTTACACAGTAATGTTCAGGAATTAATAATGCATAGAGCAGAGCTTGTACACACGCAGACGTTTGGCTGACATCTGATGTCTGCATGATGAGCCAAGGGGGACACATCACTTTTGACTCTAGTCAGAGAGCGATGGTGGTTGAGTGCTCGGTTGCCAAGTTTGCTAATGAAAGGGGGAATTGGGCTTTGTGTCTTTTCAAAGACTCCACAAACCAGTTATGTTCTTCGGAGGTGGTACACTACCTAACCTGATACCTGACACTTTAAAAAAGACTTTGACAACAAGGCAAGACTTACATTTAGTGATATTACCTCGAAGGGGAAAGTCGTCCTGTTTCTTAGAAAGCATGTAGAAATAAACATATTACATTCTTATGTCTTTTGTCTTGTTGGGAGTTGCAGGATGTAGATATATAAGATTTTTCAATGTTCAAATGTTGTCCTAAGGGAGAAAGAAGCTACCAGTTAAATAAAAAAAGACAATAAAGAAATAAAGTGCATATTGAATATCCCCCCAAAGACATTCAACTTTCATACGGTGTATAACAATCTCCCTGTATTGATTGTGAGTGCATAAGTGCTGCTAAATGTAAATTTAGTTATTTTGGCAATCTTTTATCTCAATAATAAAACAATATTCAGAACATCTATTCAAAGAAATTGGTTTGCACATGTCATGCAGCTGTTGATTATTTGTTAGCAGAAAAATCAATGTGATATTTATCAAGAACAAATGGAAGCAGGATTGTTTTGCACCTGAACAAAACCATTTTTCAGCACTCGCAGAAAACACCAGGCAGATTTCTGCTTTCATTAGCAGAACTGGCAACCGCACTTGCTGCTCAGCTCACATCACCCTGATTGAATAAAAGGATGTAAAATCCCTCGTCAGCATTTGTCGTCATTACAGACACCCTTCTGAAATCTCTATGTATATAAGATGTCACATTCAACATCTAAAGTGTATCGAGTTGCTGTTTTTTTCCCCTACAAGGTGCGAAAAGCTTTTATTTCATTTTTTTTCTTTTATGTGTGACTAAAAACCAGGGTTGGATGTTACTTTAACACATGTTTTACACACTTGGAAACCACTCAGAGAAACTGTAAAATGTGGAAATGTTCTGATTAAGTCATTTTAATTACAAATGCATTGCCTGAATATGTAACAGTTTTGTACTTTGTACTAAATTGAATGAACATCGCTGTCCTTTCTCACTGCTTTAGAGGGCCTGATGCTTTTTGTTGATAATATTTAAGCACCAGTGGCACTGACACAAATTAGAGTGTGTTATTTTACTAAGTGGCCAAGGTGAATCTAAGAGGAGAGTAGAGTGTTTCAGAATAAGCTTACAGGTTACGTCCCAAACACTGGAGCTGATTATTAAGTTACAATTCAAAATAATTATGTAGATGTGTTTTTTTTCTTCTACTTTTAAAGGAATTTAGGTTAAAAGGCTGCTATTTCTAGCACAGAATAAATCTTTCCAGTATCCCTGAATGTGTCAGTAACACACATTTAAGAGAGTGCATGTGGGAAATAAGAGGTTACTTTAATCAATCACAAGACAGAGCAAGTGACAGCTGATTAATATTCATCAGAAGTAAAGACAAAAAAAAAATATGTCTCAAAACTCAATACAGAACACAAAATTCATTGATAACCATTGAATCTGTTCAGTGCTTGAGCTTCTCTGCTTTTTCATACCCTCAACTATTGTTCTGTCTTTGAGTGAACTGTCACAAAACACAATATAGTCTGTGGTGTACATTTCCTGAAAAGGAAAAGATTGTCACAATAGCCACAAGTCATTTACAACTCATCCTGTTGTGAGAGCCGAAAAGAAACTAAGACCAGAGTGTGTGTGTGTGTGTGTGTGTGTGTGTGTGTGTGTGTGTGTGTGTGTGTGTGTGTGTGTGTGTGTGTGTGTGTGTGTGTGTGTGTGTGTGTGTGTGTGTGTGTGTGTGTGTAGAGTCTTTAGAGAAATAGTTGGTTAGATATGATGCAAGGTTAAAAGAGGTGACAGATGAACGTGGCACAAAATGTACCAGGACCATTATCACAGACCGCAACTTGGACACCCTATCCACCTGTTATCAGAGCTGAATTGGGGGAATTGGATTATACTGACTTGTCTTTAAAGGCTCCTAGGATCAAGCTGCCAAAGCCTTTTCTGCCTTTCTGCCCGAGAGCCAGCGAGGGTCAGCGGGAGCACGTGAGCTGGCAACGGCCGGCAGTCACAGCCACTCAGAGACACCCTGGGAAAGGAGGGAGAGGAGAGAGCCGACCACAGCTTGGCAGCTCCATTGGAGTCCGATAAGCTTTAATGGCACCGCCACAATGATTCACACCATGCGAGACACAGACGCACACACACACACACACACACACAGAGGCATGCACACGCTCAGACAGAAACACACACACACCTCTAGCAGCCTTGTGCAGAATAATTTCTGGACCTTGGATAAATTTGCAGTAGCAGGGAGTCTCTATTTACCAGTAATTGCATTTCTCTGCCCTCTTTCAGCACTGCCTTCAAAAATGTTCTGTGCCTCAGGAAGTTGAAGGTGGCTGGGGAAAAAGCAACAGAACATGTTGTCGACCTCACACAGCGCTCTGCCACAAGTTGACAGTTTATAGGCCAATCTGTACCATACATGAATACAAGCTGTGTAAGCTACGTCACCTGTCAGACGGACATGTTGCATCATTTCTTTTTTTTTTTTTTTGTTTTGTTTTTTCACTGAAAGCCTGTTCAACCGGAACAGAATATATTTAACCGCAGAGCTTGTGTGTCTACCCGCTACACAATGACTTAATTGATCCATTTACTCACCATCACAGACGCAGCAGAACTACATTCCAGTAAATGAAGATGTTCAAACACAACATCTGTATTCACTGCGGCTGTCCAGCGCTGTAAATTATGATAAATGATCTTGGTGTTTAGTTAATTTTTCATAGTGAAACGGGCCATTTTGGCATCGAGGAAAACAGTTAAGGGAGTAGAATAAAAAAAAATGCTTATATTAGATGATTCTCAAAGGCATGACTGCAGTCAGCGGCAGTGCGGGAAGGATAGTTAAAAGACACATAAAGACTCCCTACTTTAGAAAATGAAGTTAAATTGTGGCTAAATTACTTCACAGTCACATACATGTAGCTCAGTCGGTGTCTTATTACACCAACAAGAAAAAAAAAGTCATATCATTTTTGTGATTGTTGCGGAAGGAACGTTCATCCATATTTATTTCTGAATCAGACACATTCTTACAACCAGATTGAAACTAGTTGTAAGAAACCATGAAGCAGACAGAGAAAAAAACAAAAAACAAAAAAACAAGACACATTTGGTCTCTGCGATTTAGGAGTCGATAGCACATTCTCTGGTGTGACGTTAATGCGTGAACTCGGCAGCAACAGCACATCAAACTCTCTCCGGCAGTTAATGTCGCCATAACAACAATGTCAACGATGGTGAAATAAGCCACATTAAAACCACATTCGTCTGGGGGGACAAGATCACTGCGAGTATTTTTCCACCTGCATCATATATTCAATGTCACGAACAAGTTATTACTCAACATAAAAAGTATTATAAAAATAAAAAAACGTCACATGTAGTGATTTATTATATTCATAACATGAGGTGTGGGCTCAGACAAACTTTTTAATCTGCAAAACCAATGGATCCTACATTGCCTGTAATACGATTCACACCTACAGTTGCGGTTTGTTGCACAGACTCATCATTTCTTTAGTTTCCAAACTCAATCCAGAATGACTCCGAAATCATCATTATAGTTATTTTTCTGTAACTATGACAAGTGAACTAACTCTTCTGTAAAAATGGTCAAAATCAATGAAACAATAAAAGTCAAAATTGCCTCCAAAATTGGAGTTTCTCTTTACAAAAGCACGTGACTGGAATACAAAAGATAAACATCTGAATTATTCAACAGCAAGTATAGTCTTGGATTTTTCAGGACTCATCTCATTATTAATGTTGTGTTTGGCTGTAGGGTTAAATAAAACAGCAACAGAGAGAGAAAAAGAGAAAAGCAGCATCTATATCCTCAGTGTTTGCCAACTAATCAAAGGACGGTTGTTAAAGAAAACTGGAGGATGTGTAAATGGTTAAATATGAAGAAATGTTGTCAGGTTGTAAACATGAGAGATGGAGCTGAGTATTACGATTAAGTAGTGCCTCCAATTAATCTACATCCAACTAAGTCGCAGCTAAGGGAAACACCACATAGGCCAAGAAAGAAAAAAGAAAAGAAAAAGAAAATCAATACTCTGAAACAGTTACTTGAGTAAAGTACCAAACTCTGTCCAGCAAGGAGTAGTTTTTTGAAGCTGCACCCGCCCTCAGTGTAAGGGCGAATGTGCACCTTGTTAGTAGGAAGTCACTACAATGCTATAATGTACTTAGCAGCTTTGTCTGTAGAGAGTGACTGCTGTGCAGACTGCCAGCAAGTGGAACAGATTGCAGTATTGCATATGACTCAAAATGTCCATCTGCCCCCATTATGTGTGCAGTTTCTTTTTTTTCTCTATCTTTTTTTTTTTTTTTTGCTGCTTTCAGCATTATGCCTAAAGTGTGCTCACACATCTCTCTGCTCCTGGGAGATCTGTTTTTTTTTTTTTCCTGCACATGAACATGCAGAGGGAGGTACTTTAACACACATACACATACACGCACACATACAAGCGGCAGCCTCGGTACAACAGGTAATTATTTGCAAAGAATGGAGCAAGTGCGTGGGGTGCAAATTGCATTGTGGGATGGCTCCGCGGGACTGAAAGATGTCAATTGAAGAGGCTGCCATTTCTATGTACACCTCATCCATTGTTCTCTGCGGCGAATTGCAGGAGGGCAGTGTCACTGTATTTACACGTAGCCGTTGGAACGTGGGCGTATTTGTTTGTCCCTGTCAGAGAGGATGATTTGCCCCTCGCTGGAGAACACTGGCTGCGCACAAACTGCTGGTAAATGGGAACACGAGTTTAGCAATAATTCTGCACCCCTCTCGAGAGCGACACTGAGGTGTGCAGAAAGCCCTTCGCCACCTGTCATAACCCTCAAAACAGCAGGGAGGGCAGAAAAAAAACCTTTCTACACGCCTGTCAAAACTCCTTTCGCTCTCTAATTGTTCGACACACGTTTACAGGATTACTGGTTTAATTCTGCTTTATAATCACTGCTCATTGTCACTGCTTATTGTCTTCTTGCTCAATTTGTTTTTTTTTTTGTGTTCACACTTTGGCTACGCGAACGTATGTCATGCCAGCCGAGTGATCTGTGTTCAAGGCAATTGAATTGAATCTAATTTAAGGCGAGCGAAGAACAGGAGCTAGAGGGGGAAAAAAAGGATGAGGGCGAAATGAAGAGGCACCTGCAGACAGACAGACGAGAAACAAGCAAAAAGAAAGTAGCAGATGTAAAATTAATACTGCTTTAGTGATTCTTTCAGGCCTCGCAGACACTATTTTATCCAATGCAGCTGACAGAAAATGATGGATTATTCATTTCAAAGGACACAATTACCATATTAAGATGGTCCCTATTTTAATTCACCAATGAGGTTTCTGCATGTGGTGTCTATTCATCCGCAGATATGATACTGTAACAACAAAGCACTTTTATCACTTTTGGCTGCCGATGCGTGCAGTATTCCTTATGAGATATGTTTGATAATCCCAGGTTTAGATTAAGCTACAGGATCCAACAATCGTTGATAGGATCTCTAGTTCATTATAGCTGCTACGGCTATGATTATGTTGGTGTTTTCCATTTCCTAACAGAAGATATATTACTTACTTTGTCAGCCAAATATCTAATTACTTGATATATTACGTTGGGGAAAAAATAATTTGAAAATATATAACATTTATAAGTATCTAATATTAGTTCGCCGTTCCTTGTTGAATGATAGTCCAACAGTACAGATCAGTGCCTGCTGTTTGGTTGTGTTGGTGGAGGTTGGTCGCTGTTCGGTGGAGCGTGAGGTTCTACAGACTAGAACGCGTTCCAGCTCGATCTCAGCTGTGGATTCGGGTGGTTCAAGGCCCTCTCGCCCAGCACGTTGGGGCGCCCAGGGGCAGTAAGAAAGGAGACTGATCGAACTGGTTTTACACTGGGGTTGTCAGAGGTCCTCTAACTTCCTCACAAATCAATATGGGCCTTAAATTGCAACCAACCGGCTGAAACAGACTCAGCCTCTGTCCATGTTTCTCATCAGTAAAGACTGAGTGGTTTGAATTGAGCCAAAATACCCCTGCGGGCCGGAACACTGACTCATGTTGCATGTGCACATTAATAATGCATTATTGCATGTAACACAGGATAATTAACCAAATACAAGCTCAGACCAAAGTGCCATTCTGACAAAGATGCTGTTTGTAGCCGGCGAGGAAGCATCGGGTGATGAGTGAGCCATCCATCTTTGTTGTGATTGATTATAGGCTTTACCCTTGCTTGTTTTTTATTTTTGTTGTTTGCTTTGCATTTTGTTTCATCATTAAGTCAAGTGCTGAAGTGCTACAATTAGACAGATATTAATCTATTGTGAGCCAGACGGAGCTTTATCCCACTATATTCAGTCTAAGTGCTGGATTACATTGTGTTTTGTGTGTTTATATATATGACTGGTTATTATTTTGTAATGTGTAGTAGCACAAAGTGTTCTGTGTTTGTTGTGAGATGTGAAGGAAAATTACTGGTAAGTGGCTCTTTAAGATGGTTATTACCTCCGTTAAAACATACCAGTTTTAAATAGAAGTTTCCTATTTCGATTAATCAAGATAAGAAAAAGAGAATCTGGTCAAATTTTAAATAAATAAACCTTAAGATTAACTATCTGACAATACTTTTGTTTTTTTGACGCTTCAAAAAAGTCCAAAAGTACCCGAGGTCGACACTCCACACTGCTGTTTTTGTGCTCCTCGGCTCTTTCAGTGGCGTTTCCTCGTAGCGCAGGTGTCTCTTTCACTACGTCTTCAACAGTCCACATTACATTCGCTTCACATTACAAACAGACTGGTCCTCATCCTGATTTGCCTTCTGCCAGTTCTAATCTATCCAATGTAACAATATAATTGATCATTTAAGTGTAATTGGAATCATTTGGAGCTTTATGCTCCAATCCATGTAAGCCATGCTTCAGTCCACTTTAACATTGTTTTTTTTTTTCCCCTCCGACCTCCGTCCTCTTTCCTTTTGCTCTCTCTCTCTCTTTATCCCCTAGTGGTTCTGGTCCACTGCTCTCCCTCCATCTCCCTTGCTCTTTATTGACTGTTGAGTGTAAGGCGGTGTTAAACCAGCATCGATGTAATAGCAGGCATTAGCCCTTTGAACTGCCCTTAATCTGACTGTAATAAACTCACATTTATTTTGGTGGCAGGTGCATTTTTCTCTGCACATATTTACACAAATAAATATTTGTAGATAGATATGTAAAGAAAGTGTTTGTGTGTGTGTGTGTTGACAGTGGAGAGAGCTGGTCCCTACATAAATGGCCATTGTTATGGGGACAGCGTAGCCGGTGTAAAGCCTGTCAAAAGCTCTTCTGCGGTGCGGTGTACTAGAGCCGTGCTTGAGACTCGCCTTTAATTGGAATGTAATTGGAGAAGCACCATTGATCATGAATCACATTCAGCTCCATCTCCCTCCTCCCTGAACTCAAGGATGCTCTGTTTTCCACTGACTGACTCTGACTCTTTTTCTCCTTCCATCCCTCCCTCCTGTACACCACCTCCTCCTCCTCCTTCTCCTCCTCCTCCCGTAAGGAGAACGTCAGTCATGTGCAGTGGAGCGACGCAGAGGAACAAGGCCCCCTACCGGGTCCAGAGCGCATGGGTCAATGTGCGTCTGGGGCACAAACCACAAGAAACAGGAAAAAGCGGAAGGAGGAGGAGGAAGGTGGGGGATAGAAGAGAGAGGAGATGAGATTAAGAGAAAAAAAGAAAAGTGGGAGCGATGAGATGGAGTACAAGAGTAGAATCATTTGTAAAGGCCCGCATGCTCTATTGTGCCATTTCACCCAGCATTTAGTTAAGCGAGATTTGTTTTGTTTTGCCTTTTGTTGTTGGGAATACTCGGAGAAGTCAATTTGCTGGCTCATTTGTCAAACGCTGGACTGCATCAGTGGCATCTCAGCTGTGTCATGGAGCGAAGAAACGCACCCTCTCTCTCAGCTGGAGTGTAGATGGGAATCAGGCGGGTGGAGATTGCCTTCGTACCGTTTTAAATGTGGACTGGAAAACAATGAAAACTAAGGGCACTGGCAGAGCACCTCTGTCCCAAATTAATTCTTAAGTGGAATAAGGCAGCGTGAGTGAAGAGGTGTGAGCGAGGTAAAGGAGAGAAAACGTGTGAAAAAGCGAGAAATATTGCAAAGATACTGTCGGTTTGGACCAGAGCTGAGCAAGTAATAGTTTGACAAATGTGTAAATCATAATCTCAAATAAATAACAGCAGCTTGACAACTGTTGATGGCAAATTCACTCAGCTGTAACGAAAAGACATAATTCTGAAGGTTGACCAAGAAACTAAGACGTTCTTGGCCGCTGTCAGATTAATATGCCGCTTCCATGCTGGCGTACAAGATGCTTTTGGCAAGGATTTTGAAAAAATAAAAAAATAGAGAATTGGCTGCATTTTTTTTTCCTGTTCAAAATGAAAAAGTCTTTCTCTAGAAAAATAATCTAACTGATAAAACTCAAAATAAGAAGGCTACTGTTGTTCAACCTGATTTGATTACGGGTTGGTTACTGAGGTCTCCTTTGAAAGATAGCTTTTTCTTTAAATGACTTCAAATTACAGATACACAAAACATCACAGAAATTGAAGGTAGTTTTTGTCTTTAGACATAATTTAAGGTCTGTACCCACCTTTTCTGAGCAAAATGCTTTGTTGTTAAAGCCACACAACTGATTCAATTGTCAATAGCTGTTGTAGTGATGTGAGTAGTGATAAAATGTTTTGCACAGATAGAATCAGGAGACTGAGAGCTTTCAGTACACATATAATGTGTCAAGGTTTTATGAAGAGCGAGTCCAGCTCAGACCAAAACACGGCCGTGACAGTGTGGTACGCTGAACTCGATTATTCCAGTCTGCATCATCGTAGCAACAGACAAGATCCAGCTCATTTATGTTTCATCAGGCTGGGCGGTTATTGTAAGTGGTACAGTAACAACATATCAAACCATAATTTTAATGTGATCCCCCAGAATTCAAGACTGTGAAACAGCTCATCAGTCTCTGAAATTAATGTTAGCTCAAGCTGTGACAGCGTGGACCTGTCAGAGATCCCATTAGGAGCTGTCAGTCACATATCAAAACATTATCAGAACCAATGTGCAAGCAGCTTGACTTTATTACCACATACCTGGCCAATGTTTTATCCATTGTAATAGATATAACTCTGAGTTTGCATGTCATGATCAGATCTGAATATTAACAATATTCAAATCTGATTAAATATTCCAGTTATGTAAAAGAAATAGTCAAGATGAGGTTTTATTCGACTCCGAAACACGGAAATGTGCTATTTTATCTGAATATACATGCAGGGTTTGATAGGAAAGGCAAGATAGAGTGGGTTATGTGAAGCACAAATACAGGCCTGGTGTTTCATTCATTCATGAAAATAATCTGCATCGCAATTAGACGTTTTCTTTAAACTGCTCAGCTCGAGCAAAGAGTTAATAAAGAAAAAGAACAAGGAGAGAAGAGAGGCGCTGATTGTGCTAGAAACCAGAAGAGGGTCAGAGATCCTTCTCGGATATTAATGAGACATAAAGAGTGACATGGAAATGTGATCAAACGAACGAGAGCGAGGGAGAGATGAATGTTTGAAAGAGCAACGTTTACTGATGAGGAGCTGAGAGCTGATGTCAGGCTGCAGTATTAGAGAGAACAAGAACAAACAACCAAACCAACATCGAGCAATCACGAGGACAAACAAAAGACAAAAAAGAAAAATGACAATGAATGAGGAGCAGCAAAGTGAAAATGAATTAGGAATGAAGAAGTGAGGTGTGTGTGTGTGTGTGTGTGTGGGGGGGGGGGGGGGGGGGGGGGGTGTTGTCGTGATACATGAGGAGGCTAGGAGAGAGGCCACAGGGAGGTTGGGAGTCAGGGTGAAAAGAAATGGAGGGATGGATGGAGAGAGGGAGAGGAAAAGAGCAGAGCAAGGAAAAGGGAGGGGGGGTTGTTGTTTTAAGATCAGTACGGATGAGTGCGTTTCCCCTCTCTGGGGAGGGGGCCCATCGGCTCTCTGTGTCTGTCACTCCACTCGTTTATGCTTCGCTCCAAGGGAGAGGTAAAGGGCACTGAGTTGCTGTGTGTGTGTGTGTGTGTGTGTGTGTGTGGTAGCTCCTGAAAATGGGAGCAAGATCAGAAAAGGAGTGTAATGGTCTTTTCATCAGCGAATGACTCACCTTACCTTTCATTAGGTTGTTTTTCTTCCCCTTCACAATTTCTTTCCCTTCACTCCTGCTGTGTTCTTCCTTTATAAATACAGGTTGTCCACCTCTCCCCATCTTCTCCTGTTGTTGTTCATTGTCTCGTGTTCTCGTCGACACACTTTTATATCCTGCTGTTTGGTGTCAGGTGTTGGTGGTTTAGATCACCACTGGCTTGACTTAAAGCTTCAACTAATTATCATTTTAATTATACATTAATCAATCGAGTTTTGTTTTCGATTAACCAGTTAATTGTTTGGCTTATAAAAAGAGGTGGGGTCAGTTAACAGTTCAAAAACCAAAAAACCCGTTCAATTTTCAATTCTATAAGACAAAGAAATGTGGCAAATTCTCTGACTCTGTTTGCTTCGATAAAAGACTTCATTGACCACAATTGTTTTCAATTAATTGTCCGACAGCCGACCAATCAATTGATCAGAGTTTGTTTCAGCTCCGGTTTGGTCACTGTCATGATTGAAAAAAAAAGCAAACCACTGATGTTGACACACTGTGTCAGTGTGTAGAAAATGTGTGTAAATACAGTGTAAATATAATATAGTTATTTTACTTTTATTATGGACTAACTGAATTAAATCAATTGATAGTAGATATTGTATTTGATCTGCCCATAATCTCGAGGTAGGAAAGGTAAAAAATGTATTTTATTTATTTATTTTAATAAATGCAGGTGTGCAAAAAATAACTTAGTTGGAGTAATTATGGTAATTGCAATTAGTGCCTTTCCACCCCTGCTGTTCACTTAAAACCATTTGCTAATTAAATTAATTTAGAATCTGCAGGACTCTGAATGCAAAACCACTCAAAAGTCTGAGATATACGTCACAGGTTAAATGGATGAATTAAAAGAATTAAGTCAAAATAAAATGAATATTTATTGCAGCGCAGGTTTCATGGTCTGTTTTCTAAGTGTTTGTGGCAGGGTGAAACTTTTACAACAGTGGAGTCGGCTGACGTCTGATATTTAATTAAATGACTGATCAGTCAAATATATTAACAAGCTGATTTATCTGTCTAACCCAGGCAATGAGTAATATCCTCGCTGTCATGAAATTAACACTAAAATATGAGTCTTTTTCAGGGTAATAATGTGTTCGTCTGGCTTAAATTACAACATGTCAAATGTTCCAGTTTTGGTGCTAATAAATGTATCAGTGTTGTAACGAACTGGCAGCAGCAGCAGCTTCAGAAATCCTCCCAAGACGAAGTTATCATTGTTTTTGCAGAGAGGCAGACCTGTCACCCTGAGCGTGTGTTTAGCCCAGTTGCCATGAAGGTTATCAGGCCAGTGCACAAACTACACCAGAGGTGGAAGAGAGGCTGTGTGGGCTCCCCACAGGTTAGGAAGCATAAGTATGCAGCACCAGTTAGGTTGCTTATTTTTACCTCTGTGTGTGTGTGTGTGTGTGTGTGTGTGTGTGTGCATTCGCGCGCACGTATATGTGTGTGTGTGTGTGTGTGTGTGTGTGTGTGCATGCATATACAAAGCTGTCTGTCTATGTGTCTATTTATCCGCCAGTCTTGTGACTCTATGTGTGTGTGCATGTGCGTGTGTGTGTTCCCGTGCACAGAACCTCTCAGCAGGAGCAGCCAAAGTGCGTTCCTCTAATGTCATCCCATGGCCGTCCTCCAGCTAAAAGCCGCCGGCTTGTTCTCCTCTACACTCCTCCCTCCAATGTCACCTTTCCTCCCTTTACTTTTTTTTTTTTCCCACTTTTTTCCTTCTCTCATGCATCCTCCTCCTCCTCCTCCTCCTCTTCTTCTTTCCTTCCTCTTCTTCTCTTTCTCCCTCGCTTCTTTTTCCTCACTCACCCTCTCTGTTTGTCATTTTTCATCATCTGTCCATGTTTGCTAATCTCCGTCCTTTCTCTGCTCTCCGTCTCAATTCATCATCTATACTTGGGTCTTGTGCTGAAGGTTACCGAGTCGCTGATAGAGAGGAGACGAGGAATAGATGATCATAAAGACTGACAGGGATTGGGGGGTGGGTGGGTGGTGGTGGTGTATCCTTTTAACTCTCTTTTTCCTTCTTGTCTTTCTTTCTATGTTTTCTACCTGTCTACCTGTCTCCTTCTTTCTCTTTTTTCTTTCTTTCTTCCATTTCCTCCCAGTTCCTTCCGTCCTGATCTCTGCCCCTCCATCTGCTTCTTCTTTCTGTAATGGCAACCCGATTCACCCCTCACCTCTCTCGCCCCGCTCTCTCCTCCTCATCCTGCGGCTGATCCCTCCATACTGACAGCCGTCAATTTCAGACAGATGGACACACACGCTTGTGTGTGTAAGTGTGAAAGTGTGTATGTGTGTTTGTGCTTAATATGATGTGAAGCCTGTTAGAGTGACCCGCGCGTGAGGTCAACACTTAACTCTGTGTTTGCTCTGTCGCTCTGAGTTGAACGTGTTCATGCTTCCATTTGTGCATGTTAAATATGTTCAGATCACCTTGCTCTGTCATGCTTCAGTGCATGTGAGTGCGCGCACACACACACACACACACACACACACACACACACATACACACAGCTGGGTACATTAGCCTGTTAGAGTATTCTATCTTTACGCACATAAGGTCACATTCAGAGCTCCTGTATGCCTCGCTACACAGGCCGGCTGCATTAGTCCCAGGAATCGTGGCAAAGCGGCCTGACTGTGTCTATCTGAAATTCTAATCACCGCTCGCGGACATTACTATTCAGTCTGCGACTCCCGCAGGCTGACTGCACAACGGCTAAGCTTTGCACTAAAGTTTTTTTGCTTAAACCGTGAAGGCCGAAGCCCATTTCTCAACTCCCACATTTGTATTACACATTGATAAACACAATCTGTCTGTTACTTTCTGCCCCCAATCCGCTGCTGTCCCCTTCCCTCCCTCCCTCCTCTCTTCTTCTTCCTCATCTTCGTTGCTCTTCCTTCACCTTGGCCAACTACTGGCCTTTGCTCCAACTTCAAAACAACCAACCTCCAACCTTTTTTTTTTCCCCACCTCACATTCACACCACATTCAGCGAATCCATCCCTTTTGTCACAAGCTATTTATGCATGACACATCTTTTCTTAATAATCTCTCCTCTCATCTTTCAATTTTCCCTCTTTTGCCGCCCTCCGTTCCTGCATCCCTTTCTTCTACCTCGCTTTAAAGCGTCTCACCTCTCCACTATCTCCATGCCTGGGTACAATTTCTCCATTCGACTCAATTCTTATCTTCGCCTCTGTAAAACCTTCATCTCTTCTTTTTCCCTATCCTTCCTCACTATCTTTCTGCCCAGCTACCTTTTCGCATCCTCCCTCTCTGCTCCCTCTGTCCCCTCCCTCTCCGTCCTCCTGGCCCCTTGGTTGAAATTAAACCCCGTCGGCATGAGCCCGGCCCGACCACATCTCCCACCGAGGCTCAGCCACACGGACCCAAGAAACAGACCTTGAAAAACAAGATAAAGTACATCAAAACTGGAATGGGTTCACCGCTCCATGGGCAGTGTATATTTTTGGATACGATTTCACATTTTTACACTCTCTCCACCCTTGCTCCACCCAGTCTGTCTGTGTTTCTCTTCCTCCCTCCCTCTGTCTCTTCTCTTCTCCTCTCTTCTCCTCTCCTCTCCTTCCTTTCCCTTCTTTCTCAGACATTGTCGCAGTCTTGACAGTGACGCGAGTCTGCAGTGATTAACATTGATTAAAGTGGCTAACGAGTCTCCTTTTCACTCTGCTGCTGCGAGTGTGTGCGCATGTGGTTGTGGGTGTAAGAAGTGAGAGTGTGTGTTCAGTGTGTGTGTGTGTGTGAAGTTTTTTTTTGTGTTGAGAACGAGCTGTCACTCATCAGGGACGTGTATTTGAAAAAGAAAAGCCCAGCTGTGACTGCTTGGAGGTGCAATGGAGGTGCCTGTACGTTTAATGGGATTGCACACAGGAAAACGTGTGTGTGTGTGTGTGTGTGTGTTTTTGCGTGTATATTGTTCGCATTGAACATGAACACACTCTCTAATTCAACCGCCTGTTGAGCAGAGACTCTTATCCTTTGTTTTGCTACCATACGGACCATTTTATTCACACGTCCGAACAGCGAGAAGCAAAAACCCTGCGGCTTAATTCAGCTCCCAATCAAGTGACCAATCAAATCTGTCATTTTACCTCAAGAGCACACTGAGTGCGTCATGGTGTTTCATTATTTGAATAAGCGTGTATTTTTTTCCTGTTCATGTTTACACTTTAAGGACTTTTTTGTTCCTAATTTCACATTTCTGATGTGTTTTTCCATTCAAACAACATCAATATATTTAATATTTGCAATAAAGAAGTGTTATCAAATACATTGTTGCCTACATTTTGGTGATTTGTTTGAAATTCGTATAGGAAGGAAGATTTAAAGCTTCTCTGATCAATGTTTTATATTAATAATGGATGAACGACCAATTGTGCAGCTCCAGCATCTTTTAGCTTGTTGGTTTTGTTTTTTATTTGCAACTTTAAAGTTTTGTTTGCTCTCACAAAAAAGCAATTGATTCAGGTTTATGGATTTTTTTTTACAAATCAAATATTCAACACAGTACAGAAAAGCCATGCAAAAACATAAATATTGCACATTCACATTAAACAAAACAACAAATTTGCAGAAAAATAACATGATGCATTTGCATCCTGAATGATAATACCGAATTCTTACCCCACCCTCCTTGCCAAACTGATTTGCGTGTGCACTTTGGCCAAGGTGCGATTGAGCATGTTGATTTAGTCTTGTATGGTACCTGAGCACAGTAGCTGGAGCAGCAGCCCTTCTGGCTGAGGCGTTGTAGGCTGAGTGAGCCTTTGAGGCGCACAGATTCACATCCGACATGGCTGCCTGAGCCATAAGAACAACTCCATGAATTATGAAAGGGCACAAACCCTTCGCTGGGCTGCTCTGAGAGGAGAGGAGATGTAGAGGGAAGATAACTACACATCGTAGATAGATAGAAAGATACTGTAGAGCTAAGCAAAGTGGAAAAAAATAAAGGAAAGAAAGATGCACTGGCACAATAAGAGAGGGAGATAAAGTGTGCATGTGTAGTGGAGTGAGAGGGTGTTTGTTTTGGAGCAAAGAAGAAAGAGTGTGTGCTTGGCTTTGTATGTCGACGCTGCATCGTTCCTAAAATCTAACAAGCTGTGTGAGGAGTTGTTAACTATGCCACTGGATTTAGGCTCATCAGTGGGTCTTCAAAGGCAACATATTATACTCACACACATACACACACATAGAATATACACTACACAGGCTTTTGTTCCAGCCTTTTTCAAGCAGTTTTTACTGCAGAGGTGTGACAGCACACGAGGCGGGGATCTGCTGCCCACCGTTTCCAAACCCCAGCAGAAAACAGGAGAAGAGATGGAGAAGGGGGCGGGGTTGGGTGTGTGTGGGGGGGATTTTTTTCTTTGCACCAATTATCTAATGTGTGATCTCAAGGCCGCGCTGCCTGTCATGTGCAGCCTCCGGTTTATTCTGTCTTCTAATCTTTCTAGTAATCTTTTTGCCACTGCTGAGCCGGTGTCACAGCAGTGAACTCCAAGACAAGGCAATTCCATTAGGAGATGGCATGAGGCGGCATTCATTAATGGCCCGAGCCAGATGCTGCACTGCTCACTGAAGGGAGGTGTGGGGGGGTTCGAATTGGATTTGATTCCTCAAGATAATGTATTGCGCCTCATCGCCAAGTTGTTCAAGAAAAAGGGGTTTTCCATATTCAGGAGGAGGTATTGTGGATTATTGAGAGAGCAGCTGGATTTTCTTGAGTATCATTTTGTGGTGTAACAACCTCCCTCCCATTCTGCTCTATCTCTGTGAAGCCTCATCTGAGCCTGCTCAGCATTTAAAGCTCTCAACTGTCCACTCAAATCTGCCCTCAGTCTCTAGGATGTGTTTTAAGAGAAAGAAGTACAAACACGTAGCACCCAGTCCTCCCAGTCTCCTTGTTCCTCCCTCCGCTGCTGCGCATGCATTACTAAAAGAGCAGCTGTGTTGTTCGAAATTGTCCTGAAGACACAAATATGCTGAGAGATGCGTCGCCTCTCCAAGGATGTCTCATGCGAAACACTTTCAGAAAATGCTCCTCTCTTTTATCTCCTCGCTTACATAAGTGCCTATATGTACCAGCAACCTTCACAATTCATGGCCTTGGGAGAATAAGAATAAGAGTGATGGAAGCAAGAAGAAAAGATATGAGCTGGAAGGTGAGCAAAAAGTACTTAAAAAAAAAAAAAACACAAAAGACGGTGAGATTGGATGTGGAGAGAGAGACAGAGAGAGAGAGAAAAAAAAAGAACAATAGGAGCAGAGGAACTATATAGGTGACGCAGAGGAAACAGAGAGGAACGATGGAGTACGAGAAAATGTGGCCCGAGTCCAGTCAATTATTCGGAAGGGAAGATCAGCTGCTTAGAACATGCCTGGCTAATGGGCCACAGATTGACATGCTACCTGAACAAATCCTCCCCACCCCTTCTCTCTTTCTCTCTCTTCTCCCGTTCGGACTCTTATCAGTGCTCTCTGCTAGAACGTGTAAATAATTACTCCATGACCACTCTGCTGTGCAGGCTGGAGGGTTGTTTGCACAAAGAAAAGAGAATATATTTTAAAAGGGCGATGGGTTATTTTAAGAAAATGGGTGAATTATTTATGGTGGCCTGCGAGGAAGTGTTTGTGCATTTGTGCCTCTTCATGTTCGGTGTGTCTAGTGATATCTCAAGCTGGAAATGACAAAATACGAAAGTGTGTTATCTGTTAAATGAAATGTATCAGTTAATTATATTAGGCCTCGGCAGTAAGTGGGTGTATTCACTTTGCTTTGAGGTTTCTTTTAAGGTGTGTTTTTTCGTGTGTGTGTGTGATGGTCTCTGTAGGGGGTCTGTGTACCTACATGAGACCACGCAGCTGCCATTGCTCTGAGATAAAAGATCAGATTATTCTTCCTGGCATCCATTAGGTTACCGTTGTCTGAATATCGTCCAGACTAAATCTGACCCAGAACTACTTTTACTTCATCTTTCTTCCTTCTGTTACACCTCACCCTGTCCCCCTCTCTCTCTCTCTCCTCTTTGTTCTTTTTTCGTTTCTTTCACTCTTGCCGAGGGAGAGAGAGTGAGAGGGGGATATGTGCGCTAGCCCGGAGCAGGGGCTTAAAGACTTGAGTTTTTTTTTTTTTTTTGAAAGTGAACACCCTACTGTGACTTCCTGCGAGAGAAGCCGAGCACCTTCGCTCACTGAGCTTCAAAGCTTGCATATTGCACCTTATAAAGATAATGGAAGTGGCTATATTGTCTCAAAACTTGTGATCCTCCCCGTGGATTTACTTTTGCGTGACATTTTACCCATAATATCTATATTGGTGGTGGTTTTTGTTTTCAATTTTGCCCTCACGCTTGCACAGACTCCAACATTGTCAGTTTATTCTTTAAATGCACAAATACTAAGCTGTGAACCCTCTTACTTCTCTGCTCTGTCAGTAGCCAGACAGTTGGAGATGGGTGAGATAAGCACTTTGTTTTTGGACATGGCCACGGCAGGCTAGCGGGAGCTGCCTGGCACCCTCGCTGAGGGCGTGTACTGTGGAGAATTCATCTTGATGAGAGCTTCTATTGTGTGTCACAGCTTCTCTCTGCTATCTCACTTTCTGCGCCCGACTGTCTGACTCTCTCTAAGTCCGGCACCTTCTACATTTCAGAGGCCTTTACGACATACAAAATCGAAATTGGTCCTGTTCTCGCTGGCATTACGTCTCGGTTTTTGTGACAATTTGCCACAATGTACCCACACCTCCGCTCTGAATTTTCCAGTGCTCTCGTTTCCATTTTGGTTTGATGGGCCAGTTGTAGTAAAAAGACAAATCAATTCTAGCTGAAAAGAAATTGTTTGTGTGATTGACTGATTGTACAGTTTTTGTGAGTCATTTCAGCTTCTGAACAAAAACGCATTATAACATGTTCGGACTGTGTTCTTGATTCAGGTTGAGTCACTTTTTTTCTGCACATTGAAGATGTTTGCTTTCATTTAAAAACATTCAAAAACATCATTTTATTCTCTCATTTGCATATGATACATTGTATGTTCTTTTAATTAAATCTAAAGAAACAGTTTTTCTAATTTTCCATACTGCCGCAGGAACCATATGGACATGAGGTCTGATATGTAACAGATGTTTAGGAGGAACAAAAAAAATAAAATAAAAAATACAAAAGAACATACTATAATGTGGGGTTGAAACTACATGTCTGTTCTGTCTTGAAAGAAATCCCACTGATTTAATCATTTGTTGTTGTTGTTTTTATATATTATATATTGTTTTTACTGTGTGAAAAGATTTCTTTTTTATTTTTTGGGGGGCATTTTTATTTTCGTTTGACAGCAGCAGTCCTGGTTATGTGGCATATGCCGGGTGAAGGCACCACTGGAATTCAATTTGAAGTTGACGGACGGGAAAAAAAAAAAGTGTTTTATTTAATGGAAGGAAATCATTTTGAAAGATCACGAGAAAAGTAAAAAAAAAAAAAAAAAAAAAAATGAATGAATGAAATGAAAAAGTAATGAAAAAAAGATCAAACCACATTCACGCACATGTTCCACTCATGCACACCCTTTCGCGTTTTGCTACAAAAGAGAAATCTCTGTTTGAAGTAGGTTACCATTTCCTCTTCAATTCATTCGGCATTATGTAAGTATATGACACTTATTTTATGTTGCCATTTTTGGCCACGCTCTCTCTTGTATTAGAGATAATGTATCTCGAGAATAAGGTACAAAAAAAAACATCATATTGCTCTGATTTGCACCTAGCAACGTGTCAAACCTGAATACGGACATAAATACACACAAGCGCAAACACATGCATGCTGTTATTTTCCATTATCTCCATGTGAGATTGCCGGGGCCTTTGTGGGAGAACGAGCGTCACTGGATGAAGGAAAGAGGAGAATGAGTTGTGCTGTTCATTATCTGAGGATGTCGTTTTTCTGCAAAGCGGATAAATGGTGAACGAGAGGCGGGAGGGAGGAGGTTGGGTGTTAGACGGCAAATGAGAGTTGGTCTCGTGGCGAGGGTGGCAGAGCAGATGTGGTCGATCAGGCCTTTAATAGCGAGCTACAATTAGAGTCTCACCTTGAGAGAGATGGACTCTTGTTATCGCGGCTTGTCGCAGGATATGATCACACTGAGAGCTCAGCAGGATGGATGACTTTTTAAGGCCGGTGGTGAGCGCGCTCTGACATCACCTTGTGCTCGTGTAACCACTAGATGATGTGTCATTAAGCAAGAGCAGGGATTCCCTTTCTCTTTTTTTCCCCTCCATTTCACCATTTTATCTATGGTTTTTGGACGTCTTTGGACTGTAGCTTTGATATTCTTGCCACTCAAAATTCCACTCGAATTTAACTAAACTTTAGTCATTAAAATATGTAGTTTTATTGCTGGATTTGAGTGCTCACTAAAGTGTAATCCATATTGCTGCGAGTATGAATTGCCACACCGGTGCAAAGCCAAAGCCTAGGGACCAGTTACAGCCAGAAAAAAAAGCATTCCCAAGTTGTCCCTGGAAAGCTTCCACTGTAATAAAAACATATAAAGATGCCTAGTGGCTTCTCTTATATTTATTTCATGCAAAGAGTCTAGTTGGAGGAGAGCCACAGTTTAATATTCAAAAGTGTCATCCATATTTCTGTTTGATATTTAAACTTCCTCTGTGGATGTCTAGAAAGTAAAGAGCCGCGTAGATTAATCAATGAAATTTACGGTTGTTCGTGTTTCCTCTGGAATGAGCTGGCACCGACCCATAATGCTTTGCAAGTGATTTAATCACAGGTTGAATGGTGTTATTATGTTGATCATGATCCGTTTTGTTTCCCTCACTGTCACAATTCAAATAAGCTTTCCCCACCGAGCCACTGAACAAACAACAGGTGCCCTTTGCATCAGGCCACTGGCTGTCGAGCTTTTTGGTTCATCACTTCTTCAAAATGTGTCTGCAAAAAAGGTCTGAAAGACAAATCTGATTATACAAAAATAACAAATAGAAAACCGTGTTTCATGTAGCTGTTAAACAATACGTTTGGGTATTTTTGGGTATCCGCTTTCACTGAGGATTCAGTGCTTTTCTTTGTCCTGTGTTGTAGGTTGAATATATTTTCGGACTGTTGTTCGGATAAAAGATTTTCCTTAGGGCTGTGACAGACTGTTATATAAAAAAGGATTCACTGATTATTAAAAAAAAGATAGATAGCTGACATGCAGCCCTTGTACCAGACATTTTCATTTTTTCTAAACTGTTCCTCTGGGCTCCTGACTCATCCCTGCGTCATTCCCTCGACCAGCTATAAATCCAGAGGTGCTGCCAGAAATTCATTGTATCTTGAGTATGTGACACTTGCAGGCCCTATAGGAGCACTCAATTCCGTTAAGATGACTAATGCTTTGCATGTCTGAATGGGTCCTTCCAGCTTATCTCCCTAACTATCTGCTTAACCAAAGGCATGCCCGGAGTGAGACTGGGGGACGCCAACTAAACTGCGGTACCAAGGTGCCAAGGTGGAGCGGCGAGGAGAGACCATCCTTTAAGTGAAAGGTCCATTTCTCAGCCACTGTGTCTGGAAAAGAATTGGCTCGGCGAGCTGCTGGTTGCTGTTCTTCAGCTGACCTCCCACTGAGGGAGGAAAGCAAAGAGATTTCGTTTACGGGAGATCAATAAAATATCACTTGAAAGCTGAAATCTGTAACTTCTGCATGTTTAAACAACAGTGACGAAGAGAGAAGTCGGTGCTTCACTTGTAAAGCTGCTTCACATCATTGTTGTCAGCATGCAGTGTAAATGTCACGACCAGACAACATCAACACAAAAGTATTAATTACTTATATGATTAATTCATTTGAAAGTATCGTCCTCTCAGCAATTCTCAGTGGCTTAGAGTAGAGTCTACTCAGTTTTCAGTATTTAATCTTAACGCACTGTGGATATAATGACAATCGATGTTCATTAGAAAACACCACTGTTTTTTTGCATTAAAATTTGATGAGCCTCCGCCTCAGTTGGACCTGCAGAACAGAAACTGTAGGAAACAGCAGAAATTACGCTCTGTCCACAGAGGCGGGCGAGTCGGGGCCAAAGGAAAGCTGACCTGTGATTGGTTTGAACTGATAAACTGCTGTTAAGTTGATTGGTTTGAAAAGGTGATTGCTGTCAAGGTGTCCTTGAACAAGGCCAGTAATTGCCTCAGCAGAACTGGACAGTGTGGGCGTCGCAGGGGTCAACAGATGGATATCATAGATTTACGGTGGGATAGATCCAAGATGCGGTTCAAATAACAAACGTTATCACGGAACATTTCCTGAATAAATGAAGTCGAGGAAAGAAATGTGGCTGAGCTTTTCAGGTGATGGAAGTAAAGGTGGAAGGTTGGTGGGAATAAAGTGTGGGGCGGTTTATAGAGAAATGGGTAAATATGAACCGGTAATGTTCCTCAATTTCTCTGAGGCCGGCGTGAACAGAGGTGGTGGAGGAAACCGATGGATGACTCCCAGCGGTCTAATAGTAATAGAGGAGAGTTGCAGTGTTTGCCTCCTTGCACAGTCTGGCTCAGCACTTGTTTCTCCCTCAATCCACCATTTTGGATCGAAACATTGTAAATGGGGCCGTTAATTGCGACGTTAACTCAATCAGCGACGACTCACAGGAGATATTGTGTTGGTGTGCGTGTGTTTGCACGCATGCATGTCTGATGGTTGTCGGTGTCTTTTGTGCGCATGTGTGCGTGCGCGACTAATGAGTTTTGGTGCTGAGGTACAGAAAAAAAACAGCAGAGCTTAGCTCATCCCTACCAGGGGACTCGATTGGAGGAGTCTTGTCGGTGGTAAACAGACGATTGGTAAATGGCATTTAAGTCACGCCATTTCGCGCACCGGTAGTTTATCCTCCTGATGAGGCTGATGTTGATTACCCCAGAGAGAGTGTTTTTAAGGTCATCAGTGACGATACGACGCTGACCTCATCTTTACTGTGAGAGACTTCTAACAACACTGCGAAATAACAAGTACACAGCCGGTACAAGATTTTACATAATTGCTTTAATAAAAAGTCTAATAAAGTAATTTTTCACGGCAGCCATCTTGGAAAGAACTAATGACAAATTATGCAGACACCAAAAAAAAAACCTACCTTGTTCTGTTAATTAGACATAGATTACTCACTGTTGTGTGATAGTCTGAGCAGCGACAAGAGCATTTATGCAAAATTTGATACTTTGAGCTGAATCATGCCGACTCCATGGTGCTATTTTTGACTTTTGAGAAAAGCTCTGTTCATAATTTCTTTTTAGAAAATAAACAAACAAAAAAAAGACATGTGAAGCCAGGGTAGAACAAGGAAAATCTGGCCAAGTGGAGAACAAAACTTCAAAAGGAAACTTTTTACTTTTTCCAGCATGCCCTTATGATGTTGTTCCACAAAAGCGAGCCTTGCTGAGATTATACATACTTGTATCTGCAAAAGGATGATACTAGCATTGGCTCTAATATACCTGCAGTGTGAGAAGGTGAAAGCACCACAAGTGTTTTTTTTTTTCCTTTTTTCTCCGCATTCAGAAGTTATTTCTGTCTTTTCTACCAGAAGGTTGGGCCATGTTTGTCAAAAAAGCAACAACTTGTCTCTCGCAGCTGTTTTTTTTAATGGATTTTTTGAAAACAGTCAGAGCCCGTGGCTGAAATGTGGGGCGAACCGACAGCAGAACAAACAGCGCTAACTTCCGACTGTGAAGAATACTCCAGTGAATTTGCGACGTTTCATATCCATTCATGCCAGAAAATAATACAAATACAGTTGTGCTCATATTATTTTTCCTTGAAAGTCAGCGGTGCTTATGCTTTTTGCTTCCACTTTGAAGCAATCTGGCAAAAATGATTACGCTGGACATGTTTTTTGTTTGTTTGTTTGTTTGTTTGTTTGTTTTTGTTGTACACAGGATTTAGATTAGGATTAGTTTAAAGCTCTATGCAGCAAAACTGCAAATGATTGACATCACTCGTGGAATTTGAAGGAAATACTTTTTTTTAATTACCTGAGAAAATAAACAGGTTTCTTTGATTTTGGAAAATGCTCTGTTTCCGTCCAGCCTGTGTTTTTAAGTGTCTTTAGCTGTAGTGCATTGTTATTTATTGATACCAGCAGTATCCTCCAAAGACTCTTTTTAGCGCAGATGTGAAAGGTGCAGTGGTGCTATCTTTGTCTCAGTCTTCCTCGCTTGTTCTCTCTCTCTCTATCTCTCTCTCCTTCCCTCCCTCTCTCACCCCTGCTGTCTGCCTCCCCCGGCAGTCTTCACCAGCTTGTGCAGCCTTTACTAACTAGCTGTGCACTCCCACACATAGGAAAATGATGATGAGACAGCAAAACCACCACAGAGACAATTCGCAGTAGAGAGCGAGGGGAGAGAGTCGCAAAAGCGAGGGAGGAAGCTGCAGGAAACGAAAGACAACCAGCGAATGAGAGCCATCAGTCTTTTTATGTACTTTTACCACATATATGTTCATCCCCGGGGGAGCACTATGTCTCTGTCTAGGCCTCTGCCTCCCTTTCTCTCCCTGTTCTCTTTGTTGTCATCATTCAATGCATTTTCCTTCTCTCACCCATTCGCCTCCTCCCCCTACTGCGAGTTATTAAATCTCCTCTCACCCGCTTCCACTGTTTCTCTTCTCCTCTCCTTCCTACATTTCTCTCTGCCCTGCAACCTTTCTGTCTTGTGCCACTAAGTGGACTGCTTATATAACTGCATACACCTAGAGGGACTCCCCGCCTCCTCTCACTCCACCCTCTCAGTCTCCTCTCCTACAGTTTTTCCTCTTCTGCACCACCTTACCGTCTCCTCTTCCCACAGTCGTGTTTTTTTTTTTTCACTCTTTCTCCGCTGCTGACGTTACACTTGGAGCAAATGGTCTTCCTGCTGCGTAGCTACATCTAGTCAGGCTAAGTGATAACCAAAACAGTGAAATAACAGGGTCGCGCGTTCATCTAGAGCCGAAACAATTAGACGAACTGCAGGAAATTAATCAACAGCCCTTTTAATAAACAATTACTGACAATTATTTAAGTTACATACCAAACAAAACAACCCAAAACATTATGAAATGTGGGGATTTGCTTCTTTTTTCAGTTTTATGTCATTTTAAATGCATATTGCATATTGATTTTGAACTGTTAATCGACTACAAGAGGCTATTTAGAGACATCACACCACTCGCTCTGAGAGATTGTAACAGTCATTTTTCACTGCTTGCTGACATTTTATAGACTAAATGATGAACAGATTCAGCTAAAACTGATAATCGCTGCAGCCCTGCATTCATTCCTCAGCTTGTACACTAAAGCCACATAATGAGCCATTATTGCCCATTTCAGTAGTTTCTGAATGTGCGTGTTTTTCTCTGTCTCTGGCCAGTAAATCTTAAAATGACAAGAACAAATGCACCAGTGGTGAATTAGTTGTGTTAACTGCCCTGTCTCGTACCCAGTGTCTTTCACCCATAAATACTATTTAGCTCACATACACACACACGCACTCATATTTTTTCATCTGATGCTGTTCTCTCACCTATTTCTCATGGACTTTCTCATAACTTTCTACTCGCCACTCGCATCCAGGATTTTCCTCATGGCATGTTTTCATATTCAACCCATCCTCTTTCTTCCCACTTTCATCTTCTATCTACTTACCATTCTCCTCTCTATTCCGGGCCCATTGTAACTCTTTATCTAGCTCTACCTCCCCTCTCTCACCCTCATCGCAAACTTCCTCCCCTTTCCCTTACTGCCACCAACCCCCCTCTCTAAATATAGTCTCTTTGAAGCATAGCTGTGTTGTCTCTTTCCACAACACTGCAAGACAAAAGTCTGTCATCCCACATCTGAGCGGTGGGGATAGAAAGCCACAGATAAGATTGATGGCCCTAAAAAGAACACTGGTTAAGAGAACTGATATTCATCTTTCTCAGCATGTGTGTAAACGACGAGACGAAAGGAGAGGTGGGAGATGAGAGAGATGATGGGAGTAGGGGAGGAGAGGATCCAGGAAAAGGAACGGTTGTAACACTATAGTGATGAAGAAGGTGAGACGTAAAGAGACAGAGAGGTGTTGTGACATTTCTGATCCTCATTTTGTAATTGAATAATAATCTCTAGAGGGCTGACCTAGTAACATATGCATGTGTGAGCATCTTTGTCGGAGCCTGTCCACAGCTTTGAGTAATGTGTGTGTGTATATATATACACACGCACACACACAGTGAGGGCTGATTGTGACTGTGTGTAAATGTGCGCTACTTCGTATGTGTGTAGCAGAAAATTTGTAAGAAAGAAGAGACAGGAGGAAAAAAAATGAGTGCAGAGGAGGGGTGGGGGTGGGTGGGTTACTTTTTAAATATAATGTGGCACAATACCTCCACCTACTGGTTAATATGGAAAATTACATCTAGTTGTGTATGTTACACATCACTGCAGCCATGGACTATTCCCATCTCATCAGCTCACCTGCAGGAGACCTTCTAATGACTTCTACTTTGTCTAATTACAGATTGTGTAATTTACATAATAAGTATACTCAGTATTATAAACAGTGAAGATCACAGCGTGAGCCTGAACGTGAAATCATACCCACATCATCGCCTCAGTTGTTCATTCAGGAGTCTTAAAGGGTTACTGTGCTGCCACACACAACCTCAGAGTGGCCTCTCGTACCAGCTAACAGCCTGCTCGTCCATCAGCAGCAGCAGCGGTTGCCAGGGGAGTTTGGTCCATCATATGTACGGCGCGTAGGCCGCTTCCCCCTGCGGCCAGGGCATACATCGCCACTGACAGGATCTCCTTCCGCCTCAATGACCCGGCCTGTAGCTGGCTCAGGGGGGCGAGTCAGGAGAGCAGATTATCATTCTCAGCACCGTACTCAGTAGCCGCCACGAGGCATTTAGTGAGAGAATGTGTGTTTTTCTATGTTGAGGGGAGAAAGGTGTAATAGTTTATCTTGTGAAGAAGTCGGGAGGGTTAATGTGCACTGAGGGAAAAAGTCTGTAGCTCTCAGGCCTCTTTGTATTGCTGTTGTGCTGAAATTGTTATTTAATTGATCAACTGGTCAACAGCCAGAACAAAAATGAACAACAATTTGAAATCTGCTAAATTTTAAAGTGTTTTTGGCGATAATTTCACAAATTGTGGGGTATGTACTTCCTAACTGTATATACAATTTCTTGCCTAGAGTTAGTCTAAGATTGACACCAGTGTGAAATCTTTCAGGTAAATATAAAGGTGGAGCGTGGAAGCAGTTAGCTTAGCATAAAGAATAAAAGTAAAGGGAAACATCTAGTCTGGCTCTGTGCAAAAATCCATCTATGAGCATATCAAAATCTTACTCACTTAGTAACATGGTATACTCTGTTTGTTTGTAAAAAGAGAAAATGACAGGTTGTGGTTTCATTAGTGGTTATGTGAGGGACTATTTGTTGGTTGGGAGTAGAGATCTCCTAGAGTCTTGTTGTGTAAAGAACTCATGATGATGACAGTGGATAAAAGAAGCAGTTAATTTCTGTTTTTCCTTCTGTAAATAATTATTCCTCTCCTTTAATTGTCTTCCAATCCAGGCTACGAAGGGAGGGATACACGGTGCAGGTCAATGTCAACGACTACTTGGATATCTACTGCCCTCACTACAACACCAGCCAGCGCAGCACGCTGGAGCGCGTTGTGGCCGAGCAGTACATCCTCTACATGGTCAGCTACCGTGGCTACCGCACCTGTGACCCCCAGATGGGCTTCAAACGCTGGGAGTGCAACAGGCCCCACGCGCCTCACGCGCCCATCAAGTTCTCTGAGAAGTTCCAACGCTACAGCGCCTTCTCGCTGGGCTACGAGTTCAACGTCGGCCAGGAGTATTACTACATCTGTGAGTCTGGCCAGTAAAAACACCCAGCGTTGGTTTATTATGATAGATAGACACAAGTCTGAGGGTGCGGCACGTTCAATATTTTGATCTGGAATTATAATGAAGAGCTTCTCTTTTCAGCTGCTGTCACCCACTTCTATTGGCGTGTGGGTGTTGTTAATATATTCTGGAAGTTCAGCTAAAAAAAAAGGCTGTTGCTCAAATGCAGCGCTGCTGTTTGCGCAGCTGATTGCTGAGAGTTGTTCAGCCTGCAGAGGGCACAAGGTTGATATGCGATGTGTGTTTGCTTTCTGTTTCAGCCACGCCCACCCACCACCACCACGGCAGCTACAGCTGCCTGAGACTGAGGGTCTACGTCTGCTGCTCCACGGGTGAGACCTACTATCTCACAAGTTGCCTATATAGGTCTCTCCCACCCATTTGATATGATTCCCTCACTGTCTGTGTTACTTTATCTCCACTTTCCTTCCCTAAGCCACTATCTGCTATCTCTTTGTATCTGCCGAGCACACAAACACACAGAGAAACAAAAGACAAAGAGGTAGATAGAAAAAAAACTAAAACTAAGATCTGACAGTCTTGTCTCACAGAGAGAGGCTTTTCTGCCTCGTGCTGTCTTGCCGAGGTTTTGATGGTGGCGTCTTTTCCCTCGAAGCAGCGCTTTGAGAGTGATGGCTTAATGTTACTCTCTGTCTCAGTGCTATTACAGTAATGCTCGATCTCTCTTTGTGGCGGCTGACATGCTCTCGTGAAGCCACACAGAAGACGTGAAATAGAGAGAGAGCGAGGGAGAAAAAAACAGATTCAGCTACAGGATCCAGCTCTTTTCGGTTCTCGTTCTACATCCATCTCTCCCTCAGCACTCTTGACCAACACCCCACCACCACCACCTCCTCCCTCCTTCTCCCTCACTGTCTATCTCTTCCTCTCTCTTTCTGGCTGCCTGATGCCTGCTGCTCTGTGTAGTGTGTGTGTTATTTTTACCCTGGTAGCCTGCTCTCTCCCCTGCAGGCCTTTGATCAGAGAGCCCAGTGCTGAAAGCCTCCCTCTCTCCTCTAACCTTGTCAGCACTAATACATCCCACACTTAGGCCAGTGTCAGCCCCTGTGTACACATCACCTTAACACCCACCCCCACCACCACCACCCCCTCTCCATCCTAGTGTCACTGCTAATCTATTGATGTGTCTACCAGGCCTCCATTTGCTTTTGTGCATGCGCTTCTGTGTGTGTGTCACATGCACATGGCAGTATGTCAGATGTATCTTTTTTTAAAAACGCGAATAT
The DNA here is from genome assembly GCA_016801845.1 of Polydactylus sextarius. Lineage (NCBI taxonomy): Eukaryota > Metazoa > Chordata > Actinopteri > Polynemidae > Polydactylus > Polydactylus sextarius. Next base: position 12,559,385 of record CM028927.1, read on the forward strand.
GAGCACGAGCGGCTACGTGCGCATTTAGTCAGTTTACGATCTGTAACCTTTACTTGGCAAGGTCATTTTAACAGCTTGCCATCGAAAATCGTTGTTTATTTCAGCTGCTCCTCGACCGTTTTCATCCTTTCTGCGCGTCTCCCACCTTAACCCTTACAGGACTTTCAGATGAGAGAGAGATGTGAATAACCGTGACATCTACTTGAGCTGAAAATTAAACGCTCCCAGCGTCTGTGCGAAATCTCTGCAAATGGATTTTAATCCTCCTAACTATGAATCAGAGCCACAGACACAATGTAGTTAAAAAAACAGAAATGAAGAAAATATGAAGATATTACACAAAGACGCATATACACATACACGTCAACAAACCCACACATCATTCATTCATGGATAATTTGGCATTGCAGGATGAATATAATGCTGTGTCTAGACAAACAGTAAATGTAATGATGATTTCTGTCCACTGTTTCCAAATGCTTTTAATCCTGAGATGGAAGTCTGAACTGGCAGTCCAGGATTTCTTTGTGGTTTCTTTGTGGTGGGAGCACTCGTACTCCTACATGTTCTGCTATATAACTGCAGACAATTCAATGTGCCTAAAATGCACATTTTACTCGGTGTTGTCGTTTTAATGGGGTGTTTTCTTTTCTTGTCCCGTCTCAATCTCCCTGTCTTTCCATTTCTCTCTCTCGCGTCCGCTTTTTTTTTTCTTCCCTTCCACCTCCTCCCTCCTTCTCCGTTTTTGTGTGTCTATGTGGCGTGTTTCTCAGTCTCCCAGGCAGATGACGACTCCAGTCAGACCTCTCCCGACTACACAGTCAGGCCGAACATCAAAATACACAACCTTGGTGAGTGACTCGACATTGACGACTGCGCCGACCGCGGCAGATGCCGGTCAATATTTGGCTGTGGCTGTGAAGTTTGATTTGTGAACCAATCATTGTGGAGAGGAACCAAACATTTGTTAGTTTTTTAATCTATGGCTGGCAAAGGGAAATCCACAGACCATAGCTGGTTGATGAGTAGAACATTTATTTTCAGCTCTTGAGAGTTTGAGAGTTGTGCAACAAGGCGACAAGATGAGTGATTCAGCAAAACTGACAAGAGTCTTAGAGTCTTAAATACCATAAATGCAGAGTATTTAGACTATGACAGTAAATTTTACAGGATATTTCCTATTTTGGACAATATTGGCCCAGTTTGTGACCTGAGGGATGTTTAGAAACCACATAAACCACATATATTTCTTCAGATATATTTGTAGCCGTGTCACTATTACTGTAACATGAAGTGACTACAGTCTTCGCACTATGGCCAAGACTGTAACAATAAACCCCACAAAGTATCACAAAGAGGATTTAACACGAAAAGACCTTTCCCTCATACAATTCCCCACACATACACATACAGATAAAGCCTCCCTCTGCACAAAATCCACAAGGTCAGCAGGGGTCTTGTAAGGAATGAAAGGTTCATGTTTACCTAAGGAGAAAGCATGTCAGCCAGCAAGTCAATTGTGCAGCTGAGTGGTTACATAAACCCTCTATTTTTCTTTCACTTTCTCCATCCTCATCTCAAACAAAAGCCTCTTGCCGGGAATCATTTAGTTTGCTTGTTTCTGGGAGCTGTGGGCAGTGTGTGACGAGGGCTAAGAGAGTGTGACCTGGCTGAGATGGAAAGTGAGACCAGCCGAGCCAGAGTGAAAAGAGGTACTTGAGCCATCAGCGACAAGCACCTTGAGGGGGGGAGAAAGAGAGAGAAAGAGGGAGGAAAGCAAGAGATATAGAAGAGAAAGAGAGACAGCAGTGGAGGAAAGAGGGAGAGAAAGTCAGAGAGATAAAAGACAGGAAGGAGGGAGTGAAAAAGAAATACAGCAAGAGAAGGCCTAACAGAGAGAGAGACAGAGAGGGACAGATAAGGCAGAGAGTGAGAGAATCAGGCAGTAAAAGAGATAAAAACCAGAGTGGGGGCAGAGAAAGGGGGTTGCAGAGACAAGGGGCAGAGGAAGAAAGAAAAGCTCAGTGGTGGGCGAATTGCTCAGCAGTATCTCAGGCTCGAGCTTACGTAGAATTTAATATAAACACACACACACACACACACACGCTGGCAGGGAATCATAAAAAATCATAGCCTCTAGCGTTGTGATGCATTTAGCTGAATACATTTGGACGAATAACAAAATCAGGACACGCTCACACACTCGCTCACACTTAAAAACAACCCATACCCCTGATGGCCCCGCTGACCGCTGGACACCCACTCTCTGACTCACCCTCAGGACCAGACCAGCCCACAGACTGGCTTAGCATCAACAAAGCCTTCCCTCTCGCCTCTCCACATATGTTTGGACTTGCTGTCATCCTCGTTACTTTATTATTAGCTCTGCTTGTACGTCACATTTTCCTTATTTAACACTGTGTTTTAAGGATAATTCTTATTTTTGTAGATTTTTAGCCATCATTACAACGGGTAATAACATGGCTCCTCTTACCGAGATGATTTCTAGGATCTGGAGACATCGCTGGCGGGTGGTAAAATGATCATATAGGTTTTAAACAATTTCCCAGACCATCCAAACTTCGAAACTTCCATTTTAACCACTGATCACAATTTATTACTTGTGATATGAGAAGTTTCCACCGTACAACCTCTCCTGTAAGTGTGAATTGACTGGATTTCCCTTCCACATACCTCTTCCAACACACATCTGTTCTGCTTGTAGCTGTTTTCAACATGAATTATGAATATCAGAGATTAGTTATGGTAGAGAATCTTACAGCAAACTGCACACGGTATTTTCCACAAATGTGCTACAAGAATTCAGCATCAGGCCTGCTGCTCTCCGCTTGAATTAATCATAACTTTATAGTTTCCTGCAGCAAAGCCTCATATACTGTGCATTTTTCCATCTGTGACATACTTGCCCTTAAACTCTTTCTTCCTGTATTGAATATCAGCAGCAGCAGCAGCAGCAGCAGTGTGGGGCTAAAATCCTGAGACAAGAATTAGAGCGTTGGACCAGAAATTATAGCTGGAAACAGATCATTTTAAGATGCATCAATAGACATTTGCATCTTTGATTCATTAGCCCTGCATGAATGAGAGCAGATTTTCTCAAAATCATCATTAAAATATATGTTTCTCCAAGTGATTTGTGCAGTCTGTGACCAGAAAAATGAAAATCCTGTTTTTAGAAACATATTGGATCACTTTTAGAGTTTTGTAGAAGCAACTTAACTATAGAAATCCTTGGTACTGAGTGGTAAACTCTGGTGGAAACAGTCATCATTCAGCTCAAGACATCAGATCCTTTAGAAACACTGTAGCAGTAATTCAGAAGTCTGAGAGCCTCCGGGTGTTAATGCTAACATTGGCAGTTAGCTTTAAGAGCAAAAAACACATCAGTGCTTTTACAGATTGATGAGTGAAAACTACGTTCTACAGATACTGTGCTCTTACTCCTAAGACTGCGATTGCAACAATATCAGTGAATTGTGATTTCACCTGAATATTGCTCAGACCCTACCGGGATGAATCTGTCACTATGACTGAGAGTATTGTCTTATCTCAGCAGCCGTTTCACTCAGCAGTGCTTGATGGCTGAAAATGCACAAACCTGCTACAATGAGAGCAAACGCTCTGGCATTAAGCCATCGATTTAAAGGTATTAATAGACAGAGTGTAAGCCAGTTTCATGTCCTTCACACTAATACACCTCTCTGGTTGACCTGTAGAGGTGTTACTATACATGATGGGTTCATCGCCTCATGTTGTTTACGCCTCGTTGCAAATGTAGCGTCGTTGTGGTGTTAGCATGGGGATTTATCAGACTAGACAGCATTTTTCCTCTCATCGACAGTCTAGTGCTGATGCTTCTTATCTCACTATAAATGCCTTGGGGCAGTTTTTGCCGTGGACAGGAGAGCTTCCCTAGCATGTTGTCCATTATTATATACTATACAGACGAGACTACACAGAATGTGTGCTCAAAAATTGATTTGCACTATCCTACAATTGCACTGTGATGTTAAGTGTCGTGTCGAGGACCTTTGATAACTTGTTATGGCTCGAGGCACCTGACGTCCCCTGCATTCATCTTCCAAGGGCAGCCTCCCTAAATAGCAATGCTTTTGAAGAGCTGCATATTGTGCTGCTTTGTGACTGTCAGAGCTCATGGCACCCACAAACAAGAATCTATTCTCAAAACAAACGTGAAAATGGAGTTGTTGCTACATGGGTTTGTTTTGTAAAAGTAAGAGGGTGGCCTCCAGGGACACTAGTCTAGTCTTCTGGTCCCAGACTGAACATGTTACCTGTTGTACAACTGTTGAAACCTTTTGTGTAGATTCCAACCAGATGGCATGAAGGCGCCACAATGACGCAGAGGCGCGGTTGCTGGTTTATCTTTTCCCTTGTGCCTTCACTTAGTCTTTTCTTTTCTTATTTTTGTTGTTTGACTTTGTCCCCGTGCACCGCCACGGTGTGGATGTCAGTGTCATGTGTCATCGCTGCAGACAGAGACCTCTGATGTGTTGCTTAAGAACAATTCGGACAACCTGGACAAACCAGAGCATCTGCATGTTTCCTCTGAGTCGGAGTAAAAACAAAATTCCGTACATTCACCAAACATCAGCTGTCATCGTTTGTTGTCTCTATCTCTTATCACCTTCCTTGTTTTTTTTCTTGTAGCCAATTAATCTATATTATATTTGGCAAACTCCAAACAAGGCTTTAACATCCCAGTGAAACACTGTTTTAAAGACATCCTCCGTCCTTAATTTGATTTATTGCCTGTTTGAAAAGCAAAGTGATTTTATGGAAGACAATATGTCGGCTCGAATTTTTATGCACTTGGACTTTATAATGGCAACATATTAAAGTAAAATTAATGGGAATTTTATAGACAAACAAGTTTTTGTCAGTTTTTTGGCACAATTTGTCAACTAAATACATCCTTTCTAAAATAAAAACAAGCATTTTTCTCTCTCTGCAGTGTCATTTTAAGCTGTTAAATCAAAATAATTTCCTAATGGCCCAATGTAACGACAGTATGTCACATCTCAAGGCTGTAAACTCTTATTTCCATCACCAACATCTCTCTTTTATGTGTGATGTGGGCTAATGTGACTGACGTCAGTAAGAAATTGCAGCTTTCTTCTGCACTTAGTTTGATTACTTGATAGAAAAAAAGAAGAAGAAAAAAAAAGAAAACATGGTGATGGATTTGTAAGCAACTGAGCTGTGTTTGGTTGCTTTTGCTTTATTTTGGTACGTAATAACCCTCCAGATATAATGGACAACATTATGCCGAGACAGAGCGTAATGACTCAGTGTAATCCACTTTTTACCAAATATTACAAAATGTGTTCTCGCGGCTCTTTCTCCATCTTTCCCCTCCAGCTAATGTTCTGTTGTGTCTAATCAATGGCAAGGCCATAGTAATTTGGTTTGATTGAAATCCCTCTGGGATAAAAACATCATTAGTGTGAAAAGAGGAATACATGAAAGAAAAAAAACAGATCAGAAAACAAAAGTGTTTTTAATTTCCTTTTTCATTGGGGAAATGGCCATATGTAGCAGTGCTGATGATAATTGGTGGTTTGTTGATAATTGCATCATGTCTCTTTCTCTGCATATGTTAAAGCACGATTTGCATGCATCACACACTGTGTTTAGATTGATGAATTAATAATGTAGTAATGGTTCGTTTCCTTCTGTCTGACGCGCTCACTATCTCTCTCGCTCTTTCACACGCTCACACTCTGCTCTTTTCTCACTTCTGTGTGTCTTTCTCTCTCTCTCTCTCTCTCTCTCTCTCTGTGTCTACAGATGAATTTAACCCTGAAGTTCCCAAACTGGAGAAAAGTGTCAGCGGCAGCAGCCCTTCGCGCGACCGCCTTCTTCTCACCGTGGCGATGCTGCTCGTGTCTGCCGTGCTTTTGTCCTAGCGACTATCGCCCCCTCACCCCCCGAGAAGTGACACTTAATGCATAGCTGGACCGCTTTGTCCAAAGGGCTTTGTATCCACCTACTGCAAGTTTTTTTGATGTGAAAGTTGGCAGAAACAGAGATGTGAATCAAGTAGAGGTGCAACAAGAATCACGGTGGGAGAAAAATAAATTCCCTTCAATTGAACTAAATGGACTAAAATTTTAATGAAAAAAAGGAGAGGCCTTTTTGCTGTCATATTTACACCAGTGTATTTTGACACTTCCATGTGTTGTCGGACATCATTGTCATATGAAAACCACAGCATTTCATGCAGGTGAAACATGAAGATCACAACCACTATTCAGAAACAGAAACTTCTGTGCTGCTGTTGTGCCTGACAGCCAACAAGTGAAAGTGTGTGAGAGAGAGAAATTGGACTTGTAAATTGGACTACACTCTCTTATTGTAGCATGGATATCAAATCACCTGAGGAATTTAAGCTGCACTGTCTAAAACTGACAAATGCAAGGTTTTTGTGACAATAAGCTTTGAAGAAAAGTGGCAAATGCAACAGGATTGGACTTTGCAGTGGATTTTTAGGCCTTGGACCACGGACTAAGTGTGCTGAAGAACTAAAACTCATCTTTGATGTAGTAGAGAGTGCGAGAGCTGGACTGTAGAAGTGTACTGATCTTACCTGGGTGATACAGAATATTTGTATGCTCAGTCTGCGGTAAGAACTGCTGCCACTGTCCTGGACATTGAGGAATGTTTTCACACTGGAGTGAGGGAACTGTTGGTAATAAGAGCCCTGGGTGTTTCTTTTTAGGAAAAGGGTAAGACTTTGTGAGGATATCCACAGGCCTTTCAAGAATCCATTTTCTCCAGACATCAAAAATACCCCTGGCTTTGTGATAGGTACAGATGCAAAGCCTGCGTTTCTTAGAAGATAGTGAGAGCCCTCTGAGAACTAGTCCTTTGTCTGCTTTTCCTGCCTTCACACTGTAACAACCCTAGAAAAATACAGACCTGGACTAGTAATTTGACGGCACTTAGACGCGGTAGATGTGGTAGATGTGTGTTTTGTTCCGATGCATTTACCTTCAGCACTTGGCGTAGATTTTCCGGATGTCAAACCTTTCTCCTCGCAGCAATCAGCAGAGTCATTCAGAACACCACTAATTTACAACTATTAAAAAAACCTCTCTCTCAGTGGCCACTTCCCTTTTTAATCCCAGACAACCACCAGTCTATTCCTTTTTTCCACTTCGGAGGTTTCCCAGCCAATCAGCGCTGATGGCCATTACAGCAGTCACAGTTACCATGGAAACGACCCCATACAGTCGCCAGAGTGCGGCAGGTGCCTGAGGAGAAATTGTGCTTTGAGTCTCAAAGTAACGCTGCCGCCATTTTGTTAAGAAAAAAAAAATGAAAAGAAAAAAAAAACCCACAACACAACACAACACGTGTGAATGTGCAAATCAAGAGAAGTCCACTTTTTTATATTGTAATACAGGACAAACGTAGGCTGGCATTAATCAAAATACAATGTTGTGCTTTTTTAATTTATTTACTTTTTTTTCCAAAATGTATTTATTTTAACATTAAAATATATTATTTATCTACCTAATTTATTAGTGTGCATTTGTAGGCCTTTTTGCTCAATAAGCTATTGTGCCATTTTTTTTAATTCTTTTTTTTTTCTTTTTTCTGAAACAGTGGAAAATTTTTACTGCAGCATTTTTTGCTTGTGTAGATAAAATAGTCAGATGTAATTCAGCCTGACGAAAAAAAAAGAGAGGGTTATTGGTTATGACTAATCAGTAGGGACATAAACTGAAGAAACCCTACTCTCATGTAACAGATACAGCTAAAACCAGATTATGTTTCTGAAGAGCATGTCATAACTGTGAACGCACAGTCACATGGAGGGGCGGCATTCCTCAAGTGCTGCAATTGAGCAACAAGGAAGTCTGCATTGTAATGTACATTTATAATACATGCCGGTTATAGAATGTGCGTGTGTGTGCTCAAGTGTGTGTGAGTCTTTATGTGTGTGTGTGTGTGTGTGTGTGTGTGTCTGGCTTTATCTGCCTGCTTTCCTGCGTATGTGTGTGTGTGTGTGTGTGAGTGTGTGTGTGTGGAAGAGTGTGAGGAGGAGGTAAAAAAACAAAAAAAACAAACAAACAAACAAAAAAAAAACCCAACAACATATGTGTGCACATTTGCGTGCGTATGTATGTAGAATGTGTTTGTCCGCGCTTTTTCAAGTATGTGGCGTTTAGAAATTTCGTACCCGTTAAGGAGTCGTTTGTAGGATCTGAATATGCAAAAGTGTGTACGAGAGAATGTGCTCTTCTGTAATGTTAGTTTACGTTACGGGGTTTTTTGGGAAGCGGGCGAAAAAGCATTTACTGACGTTGAAGACAACCACGAGAAATGTGTTTACCTTTGACAAGAATGAATTAATAAAAAGAAGAAAAAAAAAAACAACAATAACAACTGTAAATTGAACCAAGAATGATTAAAAACAATGGCAATTAAAGTCTTTTTGCAAATTTACTTTTGGTTGTTTATTTTTAAGTGAATGAAACACTGACTGCACTGTTTCTTTTCACACTTCCTTCTCTTCTTCCTCCCGTCTGCCCTTCTACTTTCTCAGCTGTGACTCCTTCACCTTCACTCACCCTGCAGTGGCTGCTGTTTGTTTTTTTCTTGAACACAACTTGAAAGCGCAGCTCTCGCTCTCTCTTTCTCCTTTTCTCTCTCAAAAGTCTCTCACACTCTACTTTTAGATACGTTGCTTGTGAGCTGATGTGCAAACAGACAGTAATCGTGCAGCACGTATTCTCGGTGTAAATCTATCACCCTTTGCTACACGGCCCATCATCACAGCATGTCGCTTCAGTGTCACAAACACTTTTTCTGCCATAAAACGTAATGACAGCGATGGCGGAAGGGGTGACGGGGTGAAGGGGATGGTGGGGGAAGGGGTGTCACGTCGTGGCACCACATCACCACATCTCCCACCCCATCTATCTCTCTTTTCTAAAGAAGAAGAAAAAAAAAAAACAGAAAAGAAAAACACCTGCAAGCCATTCATGTCTCCACAAATCTGTCTCCCTCAGCCTCTTCACGTCGCCCCGCTTTCCTTTTTGCCCCCGTCAACTTCGTCTTCTAATCTTCGTATGCAGAACAGAAAGGAGCTGGCAACAGGGAAGGGACACGTGTCTCACATGCACTAATGTCCGTGTCAAAAGGGTCAGAGGGGGCAGATAAGATTTTGATGTCTTTGATGTTACACAGGCCTGAAAACACATGAGCGAGCCAGAGAGAGAGAGAGAAAAAAAGAAGCAGATTCAGCTGTCAGTTTGTGGTTTTCACTTTGAAAATGCATATGTGTGTGTGTGTGTGTGTACAGAAGCCTGTGCCAAGACATGTTCAAAGTTAATTTAATACATTTTGTGCGACTGACAATTTACTTCACATAATGTGAGTCACACTTAACCATGCAGGTTACAATGATGTGATTATGTCTATTAATGTCGGTTTCACAGCTGTTTGCCTCTGCTGTGAGGCTGCAGCTCCTGATCCTGTCTGACATTGGCTGACAGACTGATAATTGCTGGATATTACAGTAGGTCTAGGCTGACAGTTTCTTAACCTACTCACAGATTTGGACTTTCATATAAACATTTCAGTGTTTTGACACTGACACGGTGGAGCAGTTTTGGCCTCTGCTCCGAGGCCTAAACTGACAACTTAAACCATCATTTTTGCACACAATCGAACCTGTTTCGTGTTTGTCTCTAGCTACTTACATAAGGGAATTAACGCTGTCATCTGTATACCTTAAATTCCAGAAAAAAAAGCTTCTGTTTTGCTTGTGGCTAAATTCAGTAAATGAAATCTTAATTGATCTGCTTACTATTCAAACGAAAGGATCAGCAGCGTCGCCAGTGGATTAGAAATGCCTACCTTTCCCAGAGCCCGCTGACACACAGACTCACGTTTTTTTCTGGTGAAATAGAAATCTAACAAGCACTCCGTCCAGGCTCTAACTAAGGAAGACATTCCATTAGCAAAAGGAGATGACCTCTTCCCCATTTGGAGGCGTATTATCGTTTTCTGAATCATTTACTGTGAGATAAGCCATCTGCAGCATGGGCAGGCCTGTGCTGTCGAGAAGAATTCCCACGACAAGCCACACCGTCTGGCCCAAACAATGAGGCAGATGCCTCTTCCTCAGAGAACTTGTTATAGCTCAGGACATCAACGAAACAATAAGTGAGCCTATCTCTGCCTTCAAGTGCTCCTTGGAAAGATAAGACTCATAGAAATGAATTGTGACTCATCTGAATTTCTTCAAAAAGTCAAAATCTGTTCACTTACTTGTGTTTGGTATTTTACTTTATTTTAACAGATGTTTTTGTTGAAAGCAACTTTTGTGTGTGTGTGTGTGTGTGTGTGTGTGTGTGTGTGTGTATGTGTGTGTGTATGTGTGTGTGTGTAAATAGAAGGAGGCAGGAAAGGAACCAATAACCTTGTGATTAATAGCTAACCTAAGCAACCTTTTGTACCAATAGTTGTACTTATATACTTATGTACATCCTACATATTAAAAAGAGTCCAGCATCAAGGATAACTTTATTAGTCGCCGCAGGGCAATTTGTGGTACAGGCCTCCACATACATAACCTCTCAATCCATGCAACAAGAGTCAATTAATAGAGAATAAAAATATGAAAACAAATGAAAACTTATAATAAGTTATTAAAACAGATTTTCAACTTGTACAAATGAATTCCTGTTACTCAATCTTGTGGGAAAAAAGTATCTGCAGCCATTGTGTAATAGATGTTTGGGATCAGCCAGCATAGATCCAGACATGGTCGAGTTGTTTATCAGCTGTTTACACAAAATCCTACTCAATTCACGATCCATTTCCATTGACGCTCAGTTTGTACTTGTGAAGATTTCCTTTCTTAAAAAAAGCTTTGAAATGTAGCGTCTCCAGCAGACGGAAGCTGTTTTCTGTTTGTATTTGTGCTCATTTTAAGTTTATTATATTTTTCTCATTTTGCAGCATCCAACAGCTCCCCTCTGTTTATCTTTTAATTATGACTAGACTGTTTTATTTCCACACTGTTCTCACTACTTCACAGTGGTATAACTAAATTATACTTACAACCATGTGCTTGTTTTATGTTCCATGTACTTGCAGATTTTCTTACCAGAAAGGCACATACAGTTCAATATGTGTGTAACCAAATAATCTACTTTCGACCGATAGGTGTCACTGTAGCTTTCATTCACTCCGGTCCTGCTGATGAAGACAGACAGTGACATGGACACAGGTCATCTGAAATATATTATGCAACAGATTAACTAAGTATGTCTGCCTATAAGATAAAGACTGAATTCAAAGAAAAGCACAATGACGAACACTAAGTTGATTCATGCGTTACGTGATCTGTGCAGCCTGGTTGGATTTGGATACTTATTTTTGTTGTTCAGGTTTTCATTCAGATTTTTTGTTGTTATTTTTGTTGTTTTGTTAATCAGGTCTAAATTATGGGTTAAGCTGCCGAAGTTCAGTGGGACGAAAACTTAATACCCCCGCTTCAAAATAAATAGAATAATAATAATTCAGATAGTTTAGTGCAAAATTATTGTGACCTTTGTTTGATCCACATTTAATGATGCTCTGGGACATTCACTATTAACAACGGCAGAAAGTTAAGAACAATAAATCAGGCTTTCATAAGGCCATCAGAGGCGGCAAAGTAAAAATAGCTTCATGGTGAATTTGTTTCTTATGTAACAGTTGAACGGATGAGCTGACCTACTGTACAGACAATTTTTCTCTCTCAGGATTATATTAATTCAGGGGAAGACTTTATTATAATGTCAACTATTTCTGTTTTACATGGAAATCTAACTTTATTCTTGCATTAATCTGTTACTATTGGGGACAGACTCTCTTGCTCTTTTACTGGCATTACGACAAAATGTTCTTTTTACAGTTGGCAAATAACTCTGTGTAAAACGTTTCAAGGTCGTGCCTAGTACCGAAGACACTGAGGTCACATCTTCTCTATTTCCTCTTTGTGTGTTTTATTTTTTTTTAGCTGTGGTAGTTTAAAAAGTAACACTTCGATGTCTAAAAAGCTGATTCCAGAGTTTATTTGAGATTTCATAACATTTTAAATAAATTCAATCTTTCTCGTAGATCTGCCTTCAACATCAATATTTGTTTAATCCATACAAAAAACTGAAATGCAAAGCTAAGCTAACTGAATCTTGGCAGTAGTTAGATATTGATCAGTCATGTATAAATTTTCTCATCTAACTCTGGGTAAGAAAACAAAAGTATTTCCCAAAATGTTTGACTGTTCCTTCAAGATAACATACATTTGGTTGTGTTTAAACATTGTACTCAGCATAGCTGCTGTATGTTTCCTGTATCTCACCTGTTGCAGATGGTATCTCATCTCCTGGTCTGAAACCATCCTAACTGGACCTTCTCGATTCCTCCCAGGATTTTGGATGTGACTTGACTCCAGCTTCAGATCACAGTGAGTCATCTCTCTCTTCCTCTGACCCAGGTTGCAGTCTCCGGGGAAATAAGATGCCAGCTCCTGCAACAAAGACTCCGGCAGTGGAAGGGAACATGACATGATGGTCCTGGTGGTGAGATAGGCAACCTATCGATGTAATGATGTTATTATGTTACACAGCTGCTGACATAATATGATATGCAGCACTCGGGGTGAGAAGGGTCTGTGATGAGATGATCTCAGGATGCAATCTCATTAATAGTCCCCCTTTTGTGATGATGATTGAGCCTCAGAGTAACAAGAGGCAAAAAATATACAGAAACTTGCATCTATTGATTAGTCATAATGGTCCTAAATTAAATGAAAACTTCTAATTTTGCCATGACATCCCACTAATTTAAGGTTTTGCGAGCCAGACTTTCTTGGACACATTGAAAATGTGAATGTGCATTTTAATCAGAAAGGCGTTAAGCTTCCTAGAGGGCTTTTCTTCTGTGCACATTAATTTGGGCTCTCGCCAAGCCTCTCTAGATCAGTTGACTAATGTGTTGACAAGTGGAGGAAAGTTATCGCAGAATATCAAATAGACCACATTTGCCATCTGCAGCAACCTCTAGTACTAGCAGCATCAGCGTGTGTGTGTGTGTGAAAATGTTTTGAATATTAAAGAGAACAGGATTTCACTATAACCCTGGGCGAGAGGAAATGGAGGTAGATCTGACGCTCCCCTAGTTGGCGTCTTCGCTGTGTATTTACATCTATAAATGTGTCAGTGGATTCAGCATCATGTAAGTTTCCTTTTCCTAATGTAAATTGTTGTGTTTTTCCATTTAAAGAGACTAAGGCATCTTATGAATTATAGAAAACACATTTGAACATCGCTGAAAGCTGCACCATTCCTTTTGCAGAAACTGCGTTAGCAAAAACCCATCCTGGTTCTCTCTCCCGTGTGTGTACATGTGAGTATATTAATGGATGTTTAAGTTGCTTTAACTGCAGCATCTTCTTGCCTGCACTAACAAAGTCTTCACTGCAGAGAAAGTCAAAGAAACCAGTGAATTTGTAATTAAATGAAAAAGCGTCGACAACTTTGCCAATTCCCACCACGGGGTCATGGGATAGTTTTTCGGTTTAGCAGTCTCTTTTTTTTCTTGCCTGCAGCATTCACTAGTTTAAAAAAAACTGCCTCTTGTCTCTTTTTCCGACCTGTGTTATTTTTCTTTCTCACATTTTCAGCAATTTTCTCTAAGATCTCACTGTGCGCTCTGCCTGTAGCCTCCCATCATTTGTTTCTAATCCTTCATCATCAGGTTGCATTTCCTCTAACACCTTGTAACCCTTGTCTTCATTTTTAGACAGTCTTACCTTCCCTGCGGTCTCTGCACTATTCCCCAGTCATTCCTACCCTCCTCTTCATCCTCATCCTCCTCCTCCTGCACTTCCTCTCTCCCTCCAGATTTAGCTGTAATCCCTCATTTCAGGTTGCTACATCTGCACAGTACTCAACAGCTGGGGACCTACTCCACACAAATAGGCTTGGACCTCATACGGGGTGTGTGTGTGTGCGTGTGTGTGTGTGTGTGTGTGTGTGTGTGTGTGCGTGCATGCGCTCATTTAGTCATCTGGTTAGGAATACCTAATGCTGTTGAGTATTTATGTCAGGATGAAGGAATCAGGATGTTGCGGTCTGACACAGATAGCTGTGTCTGTTGATACACGTATCAAAGGAAACAACAATACAAGAAAGCTGCAAAAAGAGGACATCTTGTCTCGTTTGTAAACAAATTTCTAAAAAGAAAAGAGATGTGTGAGAGACAATTCAAGGAACCTGAATCCTTCGCTTTTGATCGGTGACTATAAATCTCTCTCTTTTTTTAAGGTTTAAATAGATGAGCTGGAATCGTTTCATAACGCCATCAAAAGCCAATTTTTTGAGCTTCTCTCCTCATTGACAAAAAAAAGTCTATGCAAGTTCCAGGGAGCTGATTTATTCACAGAATCAATGACAGCTTTAAAGAATAACACTGTGTCAGATCATTTAGATTTAAAGCTAAACACTGAGCATGCTGAAGTAGTTACAGTGATTGGGTTAGCATGATAACATTTGATAATTAGCACGGAACACAATGTAAATCTGCGGTTAATGGGAATTTCATTCGTTTTTGTAGATATTTGATTATAAACAACCTGATGATGGTGCTAAATGGAAGCTGAGGGATCGTTAAGGTTCAACAAAGGTACAAAGGTCAGCTGTGGTGGTGGCGCCGGAGGGAAAGTCAGAGGATCATTGAAAAGTTATAGGATTCTCCCTCTAGGCATCATGGGTATTTGTGACCATTGAAGCCGCCAGGTTGGGGGGGGGAGTTAGGACAAGTCCCAAAAAAATATTAGAATATTATATCAACATATTATGTTTGGGGCCCATTGTAATATCCTTCCATGGGGCCGAGAATTCCCAGCAGCGCCCCTGTCTGTGGCAGCTTTTATTGCCGATAAATTTTAGTCTAGACTCTAGACACTGAAGCGGTGGGTCATCCCTAGAGTCCTGCTGCCAGTGCAACTATAAAACCTCTGACTGACATCCAGTACAAGCAATATGTTTACATGTTAACAAATATGAGTTCAATTGCAAAAGATCAGCAGGCATAAATATTTCATAAGAGTGTTTTTTGTCAAATGGCACATTTATTTTGTCAAAGGCAATTTTGTTCATTTGAGCTGCTTTTCAGCCTGATGATGCATCACTGATACAAAGCGGCATTTTATTAAAAGCTAAAGCATGTTGCTCTTCATAACCATGTATATTCCTACCTATCTGTCCAATTCATTCACTTCAACTGACTGCTTTGGATGTCACAAGGTATTTCGACTCACTTCCCTCAAGGAATGTTTTTCCAAATATCTATTTTTTTGGGGGTAGTTTTGATACAAAGTCAGACGGACAGACTGTGTGACTTAAGAATATACATTCAAAACGAAACACAGAAATACAGAAACGTGCAACATGAAAACATTCATGATTTCCATGTTTATAAGTTGTCACTGCTTTCATCGGGTTTCGTTGACAGCTATGCATTGATTTAAACAAAGAGGTATTTCATAATCTGGAGCATAAATAATCTTTTATGCTGAAGCCAAAAATCTGTTCACAGCACATAAGACTCGTGTGAGCGCCACATGACACCATCAGCAAAGTGTTACTGGCCACAATGATAGATGAGACGTGTTGAATCATTCAAATGAAGTGACATCTCATTGCAAGAACTTGTAAGTGTCAGAAATGCTCAGACTGATTTTTTTCTTAATTAATCAGCCAGAAAATTAACAAGCTTTTTATCAGTACTGACATTTTTTTTTTTACATTAAGCATAAAATTGGATTGGCAACATCTGTAGATGTAGCGTTTTTCAGTGATTACAGACTGTCTCATGTCCTTACTTAGGATTTTTTTCCTCTAGCTGGCAGTTTGTATTTACAGAAAGCCCAGCATGACATGAGCGCAGCATGAGAGTTGGTAGGAGGCCAACAGAGGTCCAAGCATTAACAAGGCACACCTGCACCTAATCAAACCCCTGCCTTTATATCTGCGAGTTTGAGTAAACACAGAGGAAGGCGGGGGTTGAAATAATGAACGACTTTTACTTTACACCGTACACATGTAATTCAGTGGCACATGTGGTGTGTTTCATACGGTAAAACCCATAAAATCAACATAGAAATTTAATAACGGCTCACCTTGAACTAACTCTTTAACTGATGTCCCACTGATTCACACTTTCTGAAGGTGAATCTACTTTAACATCTTCTTTCAATAGAAAATTCAACAAATTAAAGGCAGTAGAAAGGTTTGGCATGGATGGACGGATGGATGGATGGAAGAAAGATAGGTAGGTAGGCAGGTAAGTAGGTAGGTAGGTAGGTAGGTAGGTAGGTAGGTAGGTAGGTAGGTAGGTAGGTAGGTAGGTGTTGACACATGCTGAAGGTCAGCTAGCTAGAGCCAGGGTTTATATGGACAGGATCATCTCTCCCACAGCCATTTATTGTGAATTAAAGTAAAGCAACATCTGACCACCCTCAAGTTGTTTAATGAGCTTTAAAAGCTTTAACATTATGACCTCTGACAGGTGAAGTGGATAACATTGGTTATGTTGTTAAGATGTCACCTGTCAGTGGTTGGAATATATTAGGCAGCAAGTGAAGATTGTCTCCATGAAGCTGATGTTTTGAAAGCAGAAAAAATGGAGAAGCATGAGGATAAGAATGACTTTGACATAGACTAAATTGTGATGGACACATGAGTCATAATATCTCCAAAAGTGCAGCTCTTGTGGGATGCTCCTTGTCTTTAGTTGTCAACACCTACCAACAATCATCCGAAGAAAGAAAAAGAACAGGTAACTCACAACACCTCTTCGTGGAAATGGTATTCGATCTTTCAGCAGGATAATGCTCCTGCCTCACTGCAAAAATAATTCAGGAGCAAAACAAAGAGTTCATGATGCTGAATTGGCTCCAAAGTCCCCAGATCTCAAACCAATCGAGTATCTTTTAAATGTGCTGGACAAACAAGTCCAATCCACAGAGGGTCCGTCTCACAGGTTACAGCATTTAAACGATCTGCTGCAATGGTTTGGGTGCCAGATACTGCAGCACACCTTCAGAGGTCTAGTGTTGTCCAAGTCTTTTACAAAAGATTTACATTTTGATCCCCTGTAACATTAGATATAGACATTGCACACCATTGTGTGTATTGGAGCATGGTGATTCTTTCTTGACCTTCTTGGCTGAATAACAAATCGATTTGAATAAAACACTGTTGACAGAAACCATGGGGCTTCCTAGTTCATTTCCCTTTAAATGACCCAGAACAAACCTTTCTTCCGCTGTGCCATCGAGGTCTCACACTGGGCATGAGCGTCAATACTGACAGACACTGATGACTTCCAGGCACAGCCTCGGTTTATCCCCACAACACTAATGCTGCTATCCCCAGCTACACCCTATTAACAAGAGTTTAAGAGCAGTTTTTTTCTTTTCTTTTTTTTTTTTTTTTTTTTTTTTACAGAAACCTAGATGTTGAGTGTGAGTGATTAAAAGACCTTAGCTGGCCTTTTATCCATAATCAACTAACCTCTGTGAGGGAAGACCGCAGTTGTGACCTATGTCCAGACATGCGTGGGGCTAAGCCCTCTTAGGCCACATCACAATGTGTTATGAAATAGTGTTGATTTCACTGAGTGCTCTCAAATGGAGGAAAAATTTCCCCACCCATCTGCAGCGCTGTGCAATGTTTTAAATCTATAAATGGATATTGAGAGAGGAAATGAAGTAGACGCAGGATGAGTATAAAAAGAATGACGTGTGGCGTGTGTGTATGTGTCAGCGAGGACTCAGTTAATTCAAATGTGTGTGTGCATGTAGATACATGTTGATAGCAGGACTTACTCAACAGAATGAAAACAAGTCAGAACATGGTTACATGGTTCACCTGTCCTAGCAGAGCTGTTACACAATCCACTGCTCAGTTAAAAGCACATTTCTCTGAAACAGAATAAACATAATACTGACTTTCAGCTGATATTCCCTTCAATTTATTAGCTCTGTTCCTTTCATATCGTTATCACTTCATTGGAGATAGTGTCAGCAGTGGTAAATTTATCTTTACGTAACAAGTATTTCTTCTTGCCTTCTTGTTCTGCTGTGGGTGATTTATCTTTTTTCAGGCAAATTTGTCACTTATTTCTCAACCCGACCCACAGAGGGAGCAAATGAAATGACATCTTATAGTCTGTTTGTGATTATTTTGTTTATGAGAAGACTCACTGTCATCGCATTCACAATTTTGTAATTGGGAATTTTCTAATAGCCTCACGTTCATGACATATACTGTACAGGTGTTTTCCAAAACGTTAAAGTCCTTTATATATGTGTCTGTTGCTTCATAGTTCAACGTATGAATGATGTTCTTTCAAAACTACTATGTTTTCATGACTTTTACTTCTTTTGACTTTGACTTTACACTTTTGAACCTTAATAAATCATTTTGCAAACTATGCAATCTGCAAATAGACATTACAAGTTTCTAGTATTATCTACCTCATAAAACACTTATGAATGAATTTTACTGTGCCACTCCCAAATCTTACTTAGCTACGCCACACACCTTTAACCTGCTGCTTTAGACAACAGCCACTGTTGCACTGACATCACTGATCCATTAGTAGCAGATCACCAGCACCAGCAATACCCATTACCCCACTGGCCAACATAGACACTGATTAATCCTTCCCTAATGCGATTTTTTCGATTTTTTTCTTTGGAACAGTAAAATTTGCCAGTCGTAAGGGGATGATTTAGAGGACCAGACTGAGCCCCTCATATCTCCTGAGATGAACATAGCTTACTATATGGGCTCTAATGCCTCCTTGAAGCCCATTGGTGGAAATCCAAATGAGGGCACATCATCCCAGGATAGCATCCATATGTACCAGCCCACCAAGAGGTCCTGGAGAGGCTGCAAACAGACCATCCAGCTGTTGTGCCAGTTGTGTGGTAAACACAAGGAGGATTAGCCCCTGCTCTTAAGCTCGGAGATAATGATTTGAAATGGTCCGAGGTCAGAGGTCGATTGCATGTGTCCTGTTTTGTGGGCGGCATAATATGGTTCCCGTATCCTGTCTGTTTTCAGAAATAGAAAGACCTCTGGTCCAGGTCGGCGCCTGAGCATCCGCCATCACACCACAACCGTCCGGCTCAGATGGACGTTTTGGAAACACTGAAATGGCAAACTATTACGGTGCAGATGTCATGTGCAAGACTGACATACTGTATACCGCATACGTAACACACTACACATAATATGCTCCTTTCACCCTGTTATGAAGAGAGAGATAGAAAGTCCCAGAGTGACCTCACAGGTACTATAAACCCCCGGAAGTGTATAATTCACACCAGGTCATCAGAGGTCTTTAATGGCATAATCAACATTAATGAGCACTCCGATGTGTAAGCACAGCACGGCCCATTAAGGTCAACTGATGAATATGACCTTACCCCCACTCAAGTATTAAATACTATTGCACAACAGACTGGAACGTATAATCGCTCATGGCAGCAGCAGCAGCGGCAGCAGGGGAAGTAGTAGTTATTTGATATATTCATAATAAAATTCTTCTGGTCCTGAGCTCAGAGAAATCCATACAACCAGACGACGGAGAGGAAATCTATCCATTCAATGATGATTTACTTCACTCTGTTCATTTGTTTGTTCACTAAACACTTGTAAGTGATGCTTAGAGGATTCACTTATCTCTTGCCAAAACTTAAATAACTCCAGCTCAAGGTCCACTCACAAGCTTTGTCCTCTTCATCAATGGATGGAGTTTCCCTGTCTTGTAATGCTAGCTCAGTAGCTCAGTGGTTATTATGATTCCACCAATGGCTCCTTGTCCAAGTTGGATTAAAAATCACCACACTAAAACATCCATCACCCAGATCCATGTTCCTGACAGCAGGATTATGTGTTGTGGTTGAAAACTTTTTTCCGGTCATATTTGTTTCCCGAAGCTTGCACAAGAATGGGAATTCACCTCTTTACCAGTGGTGACAAATAGAGGAATATAGAGCTCTTTGTCAACTCTGTCATGTCCAGTCACTTTGTACTCATAAACCTGCTCAACAGACACGACGTGTTTCGTACAAACAGCTCTCCCTGTACAAACATGTTTCCTTTTAAGAGTCTCCCACTCGCCTGAGGAAGCAGTAAGTGAGCATGCATATTCATGACGGGCGCATGTATTGTCATGTTGCAACCACAGATAGGAAAGCACGTCCCCACTAACCTTTTCCTGGGGTGAATCTCTCAGGGCTCCTACATGCTAACAAACAGAAGTGAATGATTCATGGTGGTGAGGAGGCACAGGAGGCCATGTAGAAAGATAGATTTGGAAAATAATGGATGCGTAGAGCCAGCAGGAGAATGCAGCCTGTTTGGGAATGATAGCTGAAAGCCAAGCCATTTTAGGAGGGGGGCAGATCCATAATGCAGAAATCCCAAGGGGCAGCACCTGCCTTCTTATACAGGCAAGAACACACACGTTTTTTTCCCCCTTTTTCTTTCCCAAGCACACACACACAGAAAACACAGTATGCAGGGCCAGTGGAGGCTGTTGCTGTGGTGGTGTGAGGTGCAGAGTGGGGCCCCTCTTGGGCTCAGGGTCTTTGTTCCTCTTTCATGGGCTCTGCTTCCCTCTGATGATGGGCCCATTGTCCATGCTTCCAGTGGACCTGCACCATTCAGGCCTGCTGATAAAGCCTCCTTTCACAAAAACCAAAGCAGGGGGAAGAAGGAGGGAAAGAGGGAGAAAGGCAGTGATGGAAGTGTGGAAAGGCAAAGGAGATGGGATGGACAAATTCGGCAAGGAAGCTGATAGGGTTAAAGGTAGGAATGAAAGGCGTGTGATGGAAGAGAGAGTTCTGGAAGGCTGAGCAAGAGCGGTGAGATTTTCAGGAGCTCGACTAAAAAACATCAGAGTTATAGAAGGAAAAAAGAACAAAAGAAGTTGAGTATTTCAAGGTGGATGGTTTCACTCGCTCCCCTCTCGCTGGCTCTTCATCTGCTGATGTGAGATTAGCCATCGGGCAAACAGAAGCTCTTGTCTCTCTAGTTGTTTCCAGCCTACTACATTACACACTGGGCAGTCAAAACCAGCACACATCCGGTGTGCATTGCATGACCCTAAATGTTTTTTCCACCACTGCATGAAAATGAAAATAGCACTTGATGAGCAGGAGTCGTTGCTTTTTTTCTTAACTTTGAGGAAAACTTTGGTTGGCCTTAATGAGAGCTAACATCAGCGTTTGACTCGCAATACTCTTGGCTGCAGTTCAGCCAAACTCTCTGCTTACGTAATTATGCAGATTTATTTATTTATTGTGTGTAACCATGCAACTGAACCAAAACATGCACTTTTTTGCCCAGAAAGGCAAAGAGGGAGGAGATGGTAAAATAAAAAAAAGAAAAAATTAAAGAAAGAAAGAAAAAAGAAAAAGTGACCACTGTTGTTGCCGTGCAGAGCCGGAGGGGATGCTGCTGAGAATGTCACACAGCGTTCGGTCATACCACCAGGGCCTGGCCTCCAGGCAGCCTCTCCTCCTTTCTCCTCCACTGGATTAGAGGGGTGAGCGGTGAACGCTCATCGTGGTCATGCGTTTTTCAACAGCCTGCTGTGCTAGCGCACACACAATGGGGGAAAACGCACAAGCAGAAAAGCAGTCAAAGTGGTAAACAGTAGCCAAGTACCACAGGAAGACATGGATTGGGGCCACAGGCCATGGAGGGATAAGGAATGAGTGAGGCAGCTGGTCACTTCAGATGGTTAATGATCCAGTCGTCTTTCACTCCGAATGAAAAGCAAGAGACCAGAAATAACAGACTTCAGCTGAGAGGGATATTCAAGCAGATTTGCCTCAAAGATTTAATGAGATGTTTCACCCATCGAAATCTTTCTACCAAGAAGTTCATTAATCTGGCCCTGAGAAGTAATAATCTAAAAATAGTTGAGACTAATGATGAGAATGTGTCAGACAGATTCTGTGTACTATTTCTGGATAAAGCCTCTTCTCTTGACGTGATGCGCTGCAGCAGAGATGGTCGTCATGGTCTAATGTGTTTACAAAATCTTCAAATGTCAAATCATGCATTAACGTGTACATTTGCATGTATAAATACATCCTTTTACGTAAAATGTAAAACATGAGAGGTGGAGGAGTTTTCTGAGAAGGAGTCAGTCTATGTTGACACATAAGATGAAGATGCCCTCGCAGATACTGCGTTAAAATAAATCAAAGTGGTGGTGACTCAGTTTGACAACTCAAACACTCTCATTTGGACTTTTTAAAAGCTTAAATGTTAACCACATCTGTGCGAGAAAGCTAACAAATTGCTTTGCAGATCCTCATCAGAGGCAGCTAAAACCCGACGGGTACGTCATGGCATTTAAGGTCAAAATAAAAAAAAAAAAAAAAAGAAAGAAAAACGTTCAAATGTTCGTAGGCGATGTTAAATTGTTAGTAGAAACGTTAAAAATATTCATTCATGATTACAAAGCTCCGTCAAAAGCCTCTGAGGACACATCAGTAAACCAAAACAATGGGCCATTTCAGAGGTGCAGTGCCAGTAGACTTTGAATTTTCCCTCACAACTCATTTTAATCCGGTGACTGTACCCATTAGATGTCTTATATCTCACAGGCTCATGCGTGTGTGCAGGGTCATTCAAAGGGCCAGAATAGATTTAACAGGTATCAGGAATAGAGCAGAGCAGTTATGTAAGCAAAGAGACCCACTAAATGAGCATTTGCATAAATCCTTACACAAATAGACATCATTTAAAAAAATAAAAAAAAAAGGAAAAAAAATCTCAGTCGCTCACACTAGGATAAAAATACACATTTGTGAATGGAGAGGGGGGTTGTAGATCCATAGGTTACGCTGGTAATTACAGGCGGGCGAGAGGAGAGAGGAGAGAGGAGGAGGGGGGTGACAGGAAGCGCTGAAGCTGAGTGGCGAGTAAAAGCCACAGGGAGGATATGTTTTTAGAGGAGACATGGATGTGTTCGGGACATCCATCCGCACAGCAACAGGCAGTGGGACAAAACAACAAGAGGAGAAAACAAGAAATGTGGATGGAAGAGAAGGGAAAAAAAAGAGCAGATAGGGTGTGCGAGGGAAAACAGAGAGGATAGAGAAGAGTGTGGAAGAACTCACCGAACTCTGTTTTGACTCAAATATGTCATACTGACAGCTGCGGTTGAGTTGTGTGGTACTTTTATTTAAATATGATCATAATCAGCAAATAAAACTAACTCAATGCATGTTTAAACGGATTTGAGAATGTCAAAAAGAGAGACAGAAAGATTAGTGTCGTTTGAGTAAGGGAGGTATAGGAGAAGGAGATGGGGGAAGTTAAGGAAGGCGGAGGGAGAGAGGGACGGAGCAGGAGGGGTAGGTTAAGTACAAATTTGGAACCACATAAGCCAACCACACGCTGAAAGACTGTAATTTGGATTTTCCCAGAATAGCCAGTAAACGAGAGAGAGGAGGGACAGAATAACATAAACTCTTTAGCAGCACGCAACACGCACAACAACAACACACTCCGCGGGACAGTCGTCATATCTCTCACACACGAGGCACACATGTAGACAACACTGCACTTACATGTATACATACACAGTACACAGACACAGTACAAACATACGTGCACGTGTACTGAAACGACACGTCTAGTCCACTTGTCACTTAACTTTAACTCAGTTTAATGACTAGAAACAGGTGGAAATACCAAGAACCGACTCACACTCCACCTGCACACCCACTAATGACACATTACTGTTTTATTACAATCTGTACAAAACCTACAGCAGTCACAGAGACTTGACATTTTACACTTCAGTTTCTCTGCCGATGAAAACCCACGTATAAAAGTGTTAATTAGTGACCTTTAAAGATACTGGTAGGAGATCTGCGTTACTTTTAGACAGTGCCACCATAGCTGTTTCCCTGTTTTCAGACTTTATGTTAAAGTAAACTTAGTAAAACATTATCATACAAAATAAAGGTTGAGTAAATGGGACTTTAAATTGAGTTTTGAACATCAATGTGCCATTATATTAGTTTTGTATTCTACAAAATCACCTGGAAAGAACTTGATGTAGTAATAAAATATTGAGCAAAGTACAAGCAGTTTATGAGAGCATATCGTTTAGCACTGTGTAATCCTGTGGTGTAATAATGTGCAAAACAAGGGGATAATAGTCATAAAATATTAACTTTTTCTTGATTTTTGTGCAGAATAAACAAACTAATTAATAAAGTGTGTCACCTTAGCTGTTTCCATGCTAAGAAAACCAAAGCTAAGAGTCTTGTGAATGGCTGCAGCTTCATATTTCCTGTACAGACTTTAGAGAGATATCATTCCTTTTCCTGCCAAGAAAACGAATAAGCCTGTTTCCTAAAATGTCAAACAATTCCTTTAGGTGTATTTTTTGCTGTTTCTCCCGTGTAGCTTGCGGTTAGACCTACCGATCAGTCCTCACTGCAAAGACCCATTGAGACATTGACATCTTTCATCAGAGAGCCATAATTTCAGCCTTAGACTTCTTCCACTGCTTGTTGTTTTAATGCGAATAGCACACTTGATACATTCTTCTGTTCTTTTGTTTTCATATATATATATATATATATATATATATATCGTTTTTCTCATGTGGTCATTTCAGTTCTTTAAAAAACATAAATCTACTTCTGTAACTGCTCATTTCTGTGCGTAACTGTTTCTTCGGGTACATGTTAAAACATCTGAAACCAATAATCTTATTAGCAGCAGTAGTGTCACGGCTGATTTATGACTTTGCATTTAACACTTCTGCACAGGCCTGCGAAAGCGCCACACACAGTGAGTTCTCGATATCCATCTCTGCAGAGGTTATGTCTCGTCGAGATGCTTTCAGCTGCACGTCAGTCCTGCAGACAATGCACAGACATGCGTGGCTTCCAGCAGCTGCCCATCAAACTCGCAGATACTTTTGAATATACGCATTCAGCATAACTGGACACAGATGTTGTGAGAAACTGCAGGATCTGACATCCTGTCTAAAACACTAACAGCGTAGATTGCAGAGCAGAATAAACAAAGTGTCATTCATCACAGAGTGCTGAAAAAGAGCTTAAAATTCAGCTCTAATATGTCAAGCATTTCCATATCTGTTTTACATGCAGCTTTACTTCATTATGATGTAGGCAGAGGAGGTTATGATAGCACGATTCTGACTGGAAGATAGCTGGTTTCAATTCTTGCCTGGCTCGGAAAAAAAACCTTAATACGGAAGAATATGAACCCGTAAAAACTGCTGACTTTAATTGCAGTCACTGACACTTAAGTGCCCTTGAGCAAGGTATTATTTTTTTTAACAGTGGCGTGTTTTGGGCAAATGAGATGGTGGCATGCTTGAAGCAATACAGAAAAACAGCGGCAAGCTTTTCTCCCGCTGATAAAGGGATAAAACAAAAGTAATATTTTTTATGAGCGCAGTGTGAATACTTATACCAACTCTAAAATGAGGGAAAAACACATTCTTATGTTCAGTGGCCAAAGTAGCCATTATTATTTTCACAAATGTATGAGACCCACCTTTTGTTGTTCTTGAATAATTTATCAAATTCAACAGTTTCTCTTCAAAACCAGCAAAAACTAATACACAATTATACTTGTAACTATGATATTGTGTCAAACATAATGCACTTTTCTTTGGAACATGGTCAATGAGATTATAATAACCACATTTATGTAGTTTTGTTCTCATTGCAAGGCTGAGCAAAAATATAATACAGTGAGAGAGGATCTCTATAAACCTCACACAAACCCCAAAGATCTGGTTCCCTCGGTATCAGGTTAACCTGAAATCTGATGTTAATATCTTTATATTTGTGCCATAAATATGATTAACCACATTCACGAAGATAAATACGAGTCTTGCTTATTGAGACTGTGTGTGTTGGCTTCACGCACAAGCACAAATATTTCTGCAACGACTGCTGTGCTTTCGCTTGAGTACCACACTGCTTTTTATTTATTTTCACCTTGTCTGACTTATTGTGCATTAACATCTAATCAGTAGTTCGGACAGAAAATAAAGACGGTTGAACAAAGCTGCGAGGCGACCAGCGGAGATGCAGTCAGCTCTGCCGCTGCTGCTGCTTCTGCTTCGTTATGTCTCAGCAGGTCATGCGGAAGAAGTAGGTCAGTTGTTGATTTAAACTGGGTCACTTTGGCCTATTGCTGATGGCCCTCAGGCCAGCCAGTATGGGTATTAAGTGTTCGCTGCCCAGCCTGCCCTCATTAGCAAACAATAATTTTCACTCCGGGATTATCACCCTCTGATCCTACTTGATGACTTAACCTAAGTGTCATTTTGACTGTTAAAACTAAAGACACCCTCGAGGATGGAAAGAGATTAAGGGTCATTTACATTTTTAGATATAGGCACTCAACAGGCTCAAAAGTGTATCACTAGAAAATGCTTCAGTTCCTAGATCAACAAAATCACAAACATAAAAGTATTTACTGTAATATGATATATATTTTTTGTGTGAATGAACTTCTGTATTTACTTTTTTTTCTGTTTTTTGCATGATACACAATTGTTTGTTGTTGTTTGTTTTGTTTTTTGTATTTTTTTGTATGAATCAGTTGTGATGGTTCACAGAAATTTTATCTGACAATGAAAATGGGTTCAGGAAATAACTAAATGCCAAAAGAGTCAGATCATATCCATAGGTGGAGCTGTAGCTAACAGGCATTTAGCTTAACTTAACTAGCATAAAGACTGGAAATAGGGTCAAACAACCAGTTAAACCACAACATTACATTTTTACTGTTTGAAAAAGTGAGAAGTAAAATGTAACTGAACTTTATTTTGTTGGCCTTAGACAAAAAAAAAAAAAAACAAAAAAAAAACAAGATAACTCTAAGTATTCAAGACTGTTTCCAACAGCTAATTAGCTAAATTAGCTAAATTGGCTTCTGTCAGTAGCTTCAGAGGTGCCAGTAGTATCGACCTTATCTTGCCAAGAAAGTGAAGTAGTATATTTTATAAAACTGCATTTACTTCTTTAACACATATGCTAAAAATATACATGAAAAGACTATCTATCTGGACAGTGTCCACCGCTAGCTGTTGTTGTTCAGATATCCTACTTCATTAATCCAACCACTGAGGAAAACCTTCCTTCCTGTGGGATCGTATTCACTTGCTTAAACACATTTGTGATTTTATTGGCTCGGAGTGTGTGTTATTACCACAATGTTCTTCTTCTCTATGGTTTCTTTAAAAGCAGCCTCGGGTAGCTAGTCACTGCTGAGATGAGTCAGCCCATCAGAGAAAACCCAGTATCACCACCAGCCATGTGTCATTATGTATTCCCTGAACCTCCCCCGTCACAACCCTGCAGCTGTCCTTCATGGTGTTTCCAAATTTTGAAAGACATTCAACACATCTGTGATTTCCATCCTTAATTAGGTAAAGCAAATAAAACAAAGATAGAGCACCAGAGCTAAACCACAGAAGATGAGCCAGATAGGGCTTTGCTTGTTTGGTTTGAGATGATTTGAAATTGAACTTCTTACGAGCAGTAAACAAGCCCGAGGGCACTCTTGACATCAGGGGAAGGAAAAAAAACCTCAGTTGTCATGGCAAGTCATGGAGATGGGTTTGATGGCATTGTTTTGCACAATGCGTGGGGCACAATCAGCCAAAATGTTGGCAAGAAAAACCAATATGTGGTCGTTTTCTTTCTTCCGCTTGGTTCTGTGTTTCAATGCTCATTGCTCTTGCCGTGATGCCAAAGTTGACATAGAAATGCAGTGAGACAGGAAAAGCCAGATCATGTGTTGAGTCCTGTTAGTCATTTCAGCAACATTGTACATTTAATAGTGGTGACATGTATTTAAATTGTTATCGAGGACACTCAATTTCCATGTGGGACATTTTATCTTCATGCAGATTTTACCACATCACATTTTGCTGTCTGTGAATGCAGCGAAATTTTCTACATTGAGCTAATAGTAATCCCCATACACAACCAATTATTTTAGTTCCCAAGGTCATTTTGCTCTTCAATCCAGAAATACAGCCTTTTTTTTGGCATGCCCCGAACCACGCTTGGATGTGAATAAATCATTCTAATAGTGCAGACTGACAGTCAGGATCATTTAGTGGCTTTCATGCAGCTTTGAGCCAAATGTCCAGGCTAATTATATTTGATCCAGGGATCTCCTCATTGCACTTTTTGCTGCTCTTTTTTAAAAAACACTGGCTGGGGCTCGATAAAAGATTCTTATCACCAATCTGTATGTGCTCAGGTGTGTTTGTTCTGCCTTTTAAAAGTGCTGCAGGCCATTAGCACTCCCACCTAATGTGCTCGTGTGCATGCAAAGTAAAATGTATTCACGTAAAATGTGCACACATGTTCACAGACATGCCTATACACTCTCTCTCTCTTTCTTTTTTTTTACTTTGTCATGTAAGAAGATATGATTTATTGGTAACCCTTTTTCAAAAAAGAAAAAAGACTCTCATGATTATATCAATAAATATACTATTCAGTTTCAAATGTCACTTTTGCCGCAAACTGTTTTGCTGGTTGAAATTGTAAACCCGTCATGAAATAAGAAATTATTCTTGGCAAAAGAGCAAAACTCGCCTCATTTTTCCAGAGAACAGATACCAGGGCAGCTCTTCCAAACTGCACTTAAAGGTCATTAGTTTGTTGTGTCCTGGTCCGGTTCTGCAGCAATTGAGCGTTGGCAGTAGTCACCTCTCAACACTCACACCAAACCAGAATTGACAAATTGACAGATGAATTGAACTAGTTTTTGGAACACTCATTTCCATTGATTTAACTCTGGCTCCCTCCCTGCAGCAGGCGCTGCTGAGTACCTTTAATCTGATTAGTATATTGCCTGTCATGTCAATAAAGTTTTAAAGGGATTGAAGAATAAATCACATCCCGGCAAGCCTGGAGGGGATATCCCTCTGCGCAAAAACAAGAGAAAGTTTTTAATTGATTTCTAATCCATAAAATATGTCTAGAATTTTTACTCTGTCATTGTTTGTCCAAAACACACAGACTGAACATGGACTTTCCACTGATGTTTCAGGAGTTTGTGTTTGGTCTCCCAGTGACACCCCCAGCTCATTGTCGCTGAAGGCACTTCAGGCCATTTAAGCCCTGATCCATGACTGTATTTAGATACCATGGGTTTTTAAGTCTTTCTGTGGTCACTTATGTTTAGTGTTACACAGTCAATGTTTTGTTTTGAGCATTTTTATTGTGGTCAGCACTCACACGAAAGATACGTCCAGTCAAAGGGTGGATGGGCTACATGTGAGAGCGTGTGAACTTAGCTGCTGCTTACTTCTGTACGATGTGCAAATACTGAATGAAAATATCTGCATTTTTTAGGGTTTTAGGTTTGTCGAAAAAAAAAAAAAATATAAAGAAAACATGTCTCTCTTCATTTCTAAATGCAGGTGTCTCTGCAGTTCTAGGAAATCTTGTCTCACTCTCGTTCTCTTGCTTTTTTTTCTCTTAAAATTCCATCTGCATGTGTTTGTATATTTGCATTGGGAGAAAAGCTGGGAAGGGCCAGTGTCTGGACAAACCAGGCTCTGACAGACGGACGAACATGCCAAAATGTGACCGAGAGAGAGGAAGGCAACGTTTAAAAACAAGGGAGGACAAGAGGAAGAAAAGGCAGAGAGAAGTTGGACGTTTGAGAAAGTGGAGAGAGATGGGGCCCCTGACCTGACCACACTGACACACTCGGGTCTCTCTCTCCTTGCCAGCTGTGCATTGTGGTCACCTCGCAGAGGACACACTCGCACACACATATACTTATCTACGCATGCTGGAGATGAGGACATACTTGGCCTATGTGCATGTGTGTGCGTGTGTGTGTGTGTTTGAGTGAGTTTGGATGTGACAGATTATCCATGCGTGCTAAAGAGAGTGCAAAAGCTACCAAAAATCCTGCCTTCTGTGTTTGTTTTCCTTCCAGCCTTTGTGCCTTTGTTTTCTCGTCCATGAACCTGTATGCACATCTGTGTGTGCGCACGTATATTTACACGTCTGCTGGGGTGCGCTTGTGCTCATTTCCATCTGTTTTTCTTGCTCGGCAGCTCGAGCGGGGCAGGATATCGGCGCGTACCGTGTCCCTGCGTAGTTCTCCATCATTTCAGTCTCTTCTCTCCACTCCGCACCGCCCCCCACTCGTCTCCACATGTGTGTCACGTCTGCGAACCATTAGCAACGTTGAACACAAACGGAGTAATTAGGAATAAGTGCTCAAAGGTGCAACAGTCAGACCCCGCAACCCCCCAAAGATCCCTTCCCACAATCCTTTGCCACATTGTGAGGCCGCCGTTCCCACTGCTGGAGCCTGATTGTTGCCCAACGTGCACGTCTCCACAAATAGAAATGGTGCTGCTAACAGGCAATGTGGGCACCCTGTGTTTTCAGAGCAGGCCCCAACGAGTGCTGACTGGCCCTCGAAGGGATTATTTTTACCATGTGTGTAGTTCCGTTGGACTGGCAGAGAAGAGAGGAAATGCAACATGGTCAAAGAGTCAAGGAGGGGAAAGTTCCCTCTTAACGCAGCAGTTTGTCATGTCTGCATATCATACCGAGTGTGTGCAGCACAAAAGCGTATGTTTATGTGTATCAGTGGGTGTGTGTGTGTGTGTACATTACACTGTAACCAAATGCGGGTGGGCTTTTACAGTGTGTGTGCACTGTGTTTAGACAAAGAGAACTATCCATGTGTTTGTTTGCACGGGTGTTGTGTGTGTGTGTGTGTGTGTGTATGTGTTTGTCTCCCATTTCTAGGAAACAGGCTTTCCTTGGCAGAATAGGGCAGCCAGCAGATCTGCTATAACCTCTGTAACCCCCACCGCCCACCACCACCACCTCCACCCTTCCTCACCCTCCAGGAGAGAGAAAGAAAGAGACCGAGAGAGGCTGGGAATCAATACTCCACAATCTGAGGGAGTGAGCGTGCCAGCATCCGTAAGCTGAGGTTTGGGCAAAGAACATCAGTCAAGATACGCACGCATGTGAGCGTACAAACAATCACACGTAAACACACACGCACATACACACACGTGCGCACGCGCCCATGCTGTGGACACATGTTGATGTTTGCGTGGACGTGGGGACTTCCCACACGAGCTCATGACAGCTTAATTCAGCAGCACCAAGTGCAAAGTGGTATCAAGAGGAGGGTGAAGACGGAATGGAAAAAACTGCTAGTGCTCCAACTGAGGTCAGTTTTGGAGACAAAAACCCTTGTTGAGCGAGCAAAGTAAAAACCTGAAAAATGTGCCTTAATCGCTGTCCTCACTCTGCCCTCCAGCGATACGTGCTCCCATCTGAGTCAAACAAAGGACAAAGAGGGAAATCAGCGCAAACATATTTGCATATGCTCACAGTTTACTCTTGAGCGAGTGCAAATGTTGTGTGCCAAATGGATCCAAATAATCGTAGGTGCAGTCTAATTAAGATATTTCTTTTTTCTTTTTTTCCATAGGTTCTAATCAGTTACACATATAAACAAATCTGCTTGCTACGCAGAGATTTTATAGATAAACACACCTTTGCATACACACGCACAAACACAAACACAGAACACACTGAGGCCACCATAAATTACAGTCATCCCATCTGGGAGCATTAAGAAGCTGTTAATGAATAGGGTGCTGGAGCTGCAGCCACAAGTGGAGGGAGGAGGGAGGAGTGGTGGAGGCAGGATGGAGAGGGGGGAGGGGGGGTAGCATCTGGGCACACAAATGTGTGTAGTCATGTAAAAGAGGTTGTGGTAACAGTGCATATCTTGGGGGAGGAGAGGAATCAAAAGATCTGTTTTGAAGCCAGTGCTCTCTGTGATCCGCCTGGTAGAAAAGGCACTGCATGAGTGTACCAAATGAGAATAATACCCATGATAATCACAATTATAATCATGTTTCTTTGTAAAATAGAAAAAAAATAAAATAACAAAAAAATCTGTGTGAGGTTGAATGTGAGCACTCGCATTTTAGGCTCAACATTAGCTTAACATTGTATAACCACGATTAAAAGCCAGATAACCTCAGTTAAACTCACCCATAGTAGTGAATGGACTCACAGTGAAAAGGGGCTACAGGGGAAGGGCAGCTCAGCCCCAGACTAATGACTTCACCTTATCTATTGGAGGTGTCAGAGGGAGGTGTGGCAACAGAAGGGCCAGTTATCTTAAGTGACCTTTTAATACCCTCACAATACCTCCACTGGCGGGTGTTCAAAGTGGACACATGGGCAATATACAGAGCAGAAGTGTGCCTCAGAAGAAGACAAAAGACACCACCTGTATGCTAATGCACAGCGAGCCATTCAGTGAGGGCAAGCCTGCAGAAGAAGAAGGATGAAGTGTGCCGCTCTATTGGAGAATGCCCGGGGCTATAAAGTGGAAGTAGAGGCCAAAAATTGATTTTGGCCCCTCTTTTTTTCAAGTGAGTAGAAAGAGAAGAAACAAGAAAAATCTGAAGTGTGCCACTTTATGGGGGAGAGGGTGCTGTAAAATTGATTTTCTCCTTCTTTAAGGCAGCAAAGGAGAGAGACAATAAGAGCAATGTGGATGAGTAACGATAGGATGGTGCTGTGGAGAGAAGAAAGGGCACGGGTAGTAAATTTAATTTCCAATCTTTGTGTTAAGTAATGAGAAAGAGGGAGAGTGGCAGAGTGTGCCACTTCAGATGGAAAGCAGGGGGGGCGTTTGAGGAGACAGATAGCACCAAAGGCTGTAAAATTCATTTTCTCTTCCTCTCTTTAAGTAATGGGAGAGCAGAAGTCGCCAAGGGTGAGCTTGGTGCCTTTGTCAATAAGCAGAGGGAGTGAAAATGAGGCAATAAAATTCATTTCCTCAGTCCTTACACCGTATTTTCTTAAGAAAGAGAGGTTTGACTGAGAGGAGTGTGCCGCGGCAGAGGGACGTCTGTTCATATGGAAAAAAGGAAGCGAGGTCAGAGGCTGTAAAAGTTCTTCTCTTACTGCTTCGAGTAATAAGGCAGAGAAGTAGCATGTGCCACCTTTGAATAGAGGGTGGAGTAATTGGTATTAAGCAGATTTTGAGCACGGCACACTTGCACAGAGGAGTCGACAGCTCCTCCCTCTTTTGCAGCCCCAGACCACACATGCATACTCTCGGCTCATTCATAAACAGACTTATGCAAACACATCTTCAGTATGCACACACAGACACACTACTGGTGTCACTTGGATTTACCGCTATCTGTGGGCTCCTCCACACTTTAGAGCAGCAGCTTTTTTTTCTCCACACTAACTTGTTTTAGCCGACAAGCCCCGAGCTATCTATTTACCACACTGTCTGACAGTGTGTGTGTGTGTGTGTGTGTGTGTGTGTGTGTGTGTGTGTCTGTGAGTGTGTATACATCCAGACCTCTGCACTGCATATTTTTCACACCATCTACTCCAATATTTCAGCTGCAATAAGCCCTGAACCATCTTTTGGTTATATAACACTCCATCAATGCATGTTTTTGTTTTTCACGTTCACACTATCAGTAACAAGAGTTCAGAGTTAGAAAACTGCATCAGTGCTACTTGCCATCTGTCAGCAGCCACGACACTGTATTTGTAGAGCAAACGTGCATGTAAAGCATCACCTCTTGTTAGCAATGGTGTCACTTGCTGTTGCTGTCACTGTAACAGTCAGGATGGCACTATTTTGGGTATGTCGACTGCACATGTCTTCGTCTTTTCCCTCAAGGCTCCCCTATCAACGCTGCTGGGAAGGTCTGGGCACTTTTTGGACAGATCGCTGCTCTTCGGGGGAAGGCAGAGCATGTCACTTTCATTCCAACATATTTCAGCAGCTAATGAGCAAACACTGACCGCCTCAGAAAACCTTGGGATAGACAGTGTGCGTACATGCTGTTCTCTCTCAAATCTGCTCATGTTGACTATTCTCTGGGATCAGGTGGCCTGTGGCTCCTACCAAAAAAAGAAAAAAGAAAAAAAACATTACCATTACTATTCAGTTTTCTTGTTACCTATTTCCTCTGGAGAAAGGTGCTCAGCTGGCCCCTACAAGATTGTTAGAGTTTTCAGTTTAAAACTCTATCGAATAAGTGTAATGTGGAGCCAAGTTGTTTACCAAGCAATATGATTTTGGTTTCCCTTTCACTCTAGGCTTGTATGTGTTGTAATGATGTAATTGTGCTTCAGTGTACCGTTATAGTTTAGTGGGCAGGTTATTCACACTGAGCCCCTCTATACTCTCTCAGGCTGTTGTGTTGTTGTGTCAAGGAAAAGCAGGGGATGGTAAACAGAGCCTCTGGGTGGTCCCCTTTCTCTGGACCCAGACTCCCTAGACACCATGTAAAGTCTGCTGACAGGAGAAGAGCTCTTTCTTTTCAACACAACCTGCGTTGCCGCTCTCCTCTCTTTTCTGTTCTGTCACTTGTTTGTGGCTGCTGGAGTCTATGGAACTGCCCTCATACATATTGAAGGGGCTTTTGAGGAATCTACCACTGTGCGTTTTTTTTTTTTCCTTTTTTTTTCATCCTCCTCTCCCTATTTAAATTTGAGTGTCAGTCTCTCTCTCTTATTCTCTCCCTGACTGTCTGTATCTTTCTAAAAAGACTACTTTTGCATTGCACTATTCAGTTTCTGTTTTTCTCACTCTCACCCACCTGCCCACTCCGACACAGGCCCCGCTCACTTTCTCACACCACTTAGCTCCAAATTTTTGTCAGCATAATTTTTTTTTTTTTTGGCTTTTGTTTTGTAGGAGAAGAAAAAAAACACTTGTGTGCTTCTCTCAAAGCCTACCCACCTTAACTCAAACTCCTCTCCATCCTTTTCCTTTCCACTCCAAATGTTTATTTCAGTATATTTTTATCTTTCTCACTGTCTCCTTGCTTGAAAATTATACCTTATATACATCTTTCAACCTCTCTCTTTCTGATCTCTCAGCTATTTTTCTTCGACTGTCTCTCCTCTGCTCCAAATTTCCTCCAGTAAATACAGTAATAATCTATTTCTGCTTTTCGAGTCACTCTTCGTCTCACTTCCCATTTATTATTTTGTTCCATCTCTCCAGCCTCACTCCCGTACATCCTGCTTCGCCAGCCTCATCTAAGCATCTTATTTCATCTTGTGCTGTCTCCACTCCCCCTCTGTCCTTCTGGTTTCGTTTCCTGTCTATTTCTATATTTCTCACTTTCTCGCCACCCTCACCTCTTATTCATTTGGCATCCGTCCCTCCTTCCGCTTTCTCCCTCCTCTCCTTTCCTCTCCACTTTCGCCTCAAATATATTCATGTTTACACACTAAGTCTCTTTTCACCTTTATTCTGAACCTCCCTCCTTGATATTGCCTCCTCATTATTAAACTCCCCGTCTCACATGTAGATTTTTGTGCTGAAAACGATGAATGAGGTGGTTTCTCTCTGTTCGTTGCTTCTACCCAGCATTTGTAAAATGCCTGCGATTCCCCAGAGAGGCCACCGCACTGTTCATTTGTTTATCTGCGAGTCACCTGCAATATCTCAGACACCCTTTACAAAATTTTGACAGTCTAAGGGAAATGATACATCACACTGCTAAAATTTCAATATACCCAAGGGAAGGAGACATAATTATAGGTCAGTAAAGGTACAGTGTTTGTTAATTACTGGCCCAAAGGTTTTCTTTGCTGCATCTTTTATCAGTGAAAACAGGTTTATTGTTGCTCTGCGCTTGTATCCTTTTCTGCATCTTTTTTACTTTGCATATCTTCCCTCTTAAATATATCTTTTTTTTAAGCTCTTCACTCTCATCTCGCACGCCCACCTCACTTTTGCTTTCATTCTTGGTCTTACACTCTTGTTATCTAACATTGTGTTTGCATTTCTCTTCAGTCCTCCTCCTCATCCGCCTCCTCCTCAGCTGCTCTTTGTCTCTCAGTTTGGCTTGTATGGTGGGTACGCAGGCGTACATATTTGTGTGTCTGAGTGTGTGGGTGCGTCTGTGTATGTGTGTGTATGTGTGTGTGTGTGTACGTTTTCCTCGATGTCTGAGGATCAGTAAGGCCACTCGCTGAGGTGTCATCTAAACAGTCTGCCCGTAACTTCAATCCGAGACAACACTGATCACTGGATTAGGCTACGCATTAATTAACAACCTCTTTGTTTACCTCTGATAATTAACGACAGCTAATTAAGAACTGGC
Source organism: Polydactylus sextarius (assembly GCA_016801845.1). Taxonomy (NCBI): domain Eukaryota; kingdom Metazoa; phylum Chordata; class Actinopteri; family Polynemidae; genus Polydactylus; species Polydactylus sextarius. The sequence continues at coordinate 12,595,703 of CM028927.1, forward strand.
ACTCACAACTAGGGTCACTCACTGATTACCTCTTTCTTTGCTTTAAAATTGCACCACCTAATCATTAACTGTTACTTCTATTGCCTCAGGAAAGTCAAAGAGTAATCAACAGCGGTGCCAGCACAGGAAAGAAACAAAACCATGAACAAACATGTCCTTCACAGACAAACTGTTGAGAGATGGATGATTATGGTTTCTTTACAGAGTCTCTATTCCATAAGAGGAGGTAAACCTGTGCAATGCTAATTACAGGAAACACTTTGCTTCTATTGTTTGCAAAGAAAAAGCTCACAGGTTTAAGGAACGACTCCTGCAGAGGAGCTGAGTTGATTAACAATAGCAGACACAAACCAGTGTAGTGAGACGCACACTGGACTGAGAGAAATTGTTTGGGGGGATGAGAACACGATGACACAATGTTATTAAAGCTCTCATTTGTATTCCAAACACTTCCCCTTTAATGAGCATGTTGGAAAACAAGACGATAGAGAGTGGCAACAAGCTTCAACAGGAGACGAGAAGGCAACTTAAGTCAGTGTAGAAGCTTTTTCTGGCTGAAGTGAAGTGAAGGAACGGATGAGACGTCACCTGAGAACCTGAAGGTGAAATCAGGCAACAGGTTACAACAGGAGAACGTCTCCACCGAGTGTTTTTGTTTCTTATAGTTGTTATAGATTTACTGGGGGAAAAAACTTGATGTTATGATTCGTCTTTTCAGGATCACAGAAAGTGCAACTCAGTGACATCATCTAATTGCTCTGGTTGAAATGGTTGAAGAAAACAAATTATGGACAGTCAAGTTCCCATGCCTACATGAAATGGTTTTCCCTATCATTTTCCTATATCTTATTTTCATGCCGCAGAACAGGCTCAGTGCAAATTCCGTCAGGATTTGAGGTGAATAGGGTTGTGTTTATGTGTGTGCGTGCGTCTGCGCTTGTGTCTATGTGGACGTGCGAGGCAGCACAGATCCATGCGTGTGTGATTGTGTGCCTTGTCTGTCTTTTAAAAACAACTAAAATAAAAAAAGAAAAGAAGAAATAAAAAAAGAAAAATACACATATCACGGCTTAGCTGCAGTTTGGTTCCACTTCATCTTTCTATTTACTCATCCAGTATTTCAGGTTGGTATGAAATTAAAGGTCTTCTTGTTTGGCTCCTGATAGAGTTTTGACATAAACGTCTGCGGCGTGGTGAAAGCTCTTCCACAACAATTTTCGATTGCAATGCAAATGACAATTATGTCGGCAGTCCCTCTCTCACTCTCTTATCTTCCCACTGAGCCAGAAAAAAAACAATCGGACTCTGAAAAATTGATCCTGAGGGATGAGCACTCCTCATGAATACAAAGCACATTATTTGGGATGACCTGCATGACACTGAATAGCACACACAATTACCATGTATATGTGCTTTTCTATATTTACCCTGGTAGATCTGAAATAGTTAGCAAACTGTGGATAATCAGAGCCACTGAATTATAGAATGTCCTGACTGAATTGTTTCTACAGATAGAAAATACCACACACAAGAAACAATAGTTTATATAAACTGCTCTGGGGAACAAAAATGCTAGTGTGGGTGTCTCATAGAGGTGATTATACAAAGATAAGGACATTGAGCACCCATTCAGTCCTGGGTTAACAGGAGATGCAAACAGATATTAGTTGTTGCTCTAATTTGCTCAGAGCACCAGATGAGTGGGAGTAACAGCACCGTGACAATTACGCTATCAGATGTGCAATCAAGAGTCTACCTGACAATTCAATTACCTCGCGGAACTATCAGGCCTCCTGTGAAAGCCTCAACCTTCTAAAATTTCACCTATTTTCTCAAAAGGCTAATCCGCTCTAGATGAGACCTATTTAAGCAACAACTTAAAGTCTCAAAAGGTTAATCTCAGACCTACTTAGAGCCTGATATAATGTAAGAATACTTAATTTATTTCACTCTCATTTTAAATGAGGAGCAGGGTACCTTGCAGATTAAATGTTACATTGCTGTTACATCAGTAGTATCAGGAGATCATCCTGCTCTCTCTGTTTTACTAGTTTTTTAAATATTGATCAAATCCCAGCAGAGTTTATCTGATCACATTTATGAATCTTATCCATGTCCTGAAATCGAGTCAACCCTCCGATTTCTGTTAGCTGTTTGAGGTCACAGTCTGCAATAGTTTCCCTTGTTCTTACTTTTTGTTTTAGTTGTTTGCTGTTGAAAGATGTTACACTGCCAAGCAGGCAGAGCAAATAAAGTGCCATGTCAAGCAGAAACAGGCTTGAAAACCCCCTCTGGCAATATGGCTCACTAGGCTGAACAAGCAGCTCGCGGTCCAGATTATCCATGTCAATGGAACAGAAAATGAGAATCGGGATTTACAATTCATCGAACTGCGTGGAGGTTATGTGCCTCCAGTTGGCTGTACAATCTTTGTATTCAACTACCGGGGTTTTGCTTACACACTAATATGCGACTTCAGAGGTTTTCAGAGGGGGAATAAAGGTAAGATTTGCATATTGTGATAGTGACCACTAATGTCTGCACTCGTACAAAAGAATCACAGAAAATCTGTGAGATAAAAATACCAAGAAATCACTGTGTAAACACACCAGATGTTGCCCAACCGGCACTCAAGCAAGGGTGGTGCACTCAAATGACAGATAAGAACCAAGGAGAAAAACTTTACAGTCTGAGCACACTCGGGGGGTGGACAAAAAACCTGGAACAGCTGTGCAGGACTGTGTAATAACCCTGCAACACATACTACAATAGGTCAGTAGGTGTCATTGACAATCAATCAGTGAGCTGATTAATTAACTTAGATATTTTAAGGCTGTGTTGTGGTGTTTTTGTTTTTTTTTTTTTTTTGTCATTGTTTTTGTTGTGATATATTCAGCATATAAGCATATAATGAGGATTTTAAATATATTTCATAATGAATAAATAATGAATAAGTGATTCATCTGCAGAATAATAAAGACAATACCATAATTATTTTTCACATTATGATCTGCTCCTCCTTCTACACAGTAATTGTGTTATAGAGTATAAAAATGTCACCTTTTTATTACATTAAATGGAAAAATACCAGGCAATATGGTTCATTTGCTGTAAACAAACACATATTCAGCAGGTGCTTATGTTTTTTTTTTTTTTTTTTTTTTTGCAAAACCCTGGAACAAAAAAAAATAACTGTAAATATTTTTAGAAATGTGTTAAAGACTCATTAGACTCTCTGTATATGCTGAAGATGTAATAATTTGCACAACACGTAAACAACACAGCGCGTACAGGAGAAACCTTTCGGAGCGCGTGACACTCGGACAGCCCTCTGATTGGTCCGCTGTGGTGGAGAAGGCGGAGCTCGTGACTGTGGGCGTTTCACAAAACCAGCGTCCACGCCGCTCCTGCTCTCATTCACTACGGATTTGCTGAGTTCCGCTGATCTCGTTGCGTTTCTGTTTTTTTTTCCTTCATTGCTCTGCGACTTGTGTTTACGTGTTTTTTTTTTCACTACGTGCGTGAAGTGTTTTCGCGTGCAGCCATCAGGTGCGCGTACGATCTGTGTTTCGATCAACTTTTTTGTTTTTCCCCCTTGTTTTTTTTTTTTTTTTGTTTTTTTTTTGCACAACCTTACCTGAGTTGTGTCCCCTCTTCTCACGCCTCCTCCTCCTCTTCTACACCATGGATTTGGTTTGGATTGTGGGCTTCGTTGTGAGCGTCTGCGCCTGGTTTGCTTCAGCGGAGCGACACAGCATCTACTGGAACAGCACAAACCCAAAGTAAATATCTGCTTTTAAATTGATCTTTTCACTGCTCTAGAATCCACTCTTGCATGCACACATTTATTTCTTAACGGGCGGAGGGAAAAAAAAAAGATTGGGATCAGATCTTAAATATAAATGAACTTTTAATGTATTTCTCGGTGCAGATTAGATCCTGGTGATACATATTCAGGTGCGTTTGAATAGTTGCAGTTCATGCATATTCAGCGAGCTGGTTGTGATGAATTTGTGATGGAAGCAACTGGCTGCTGTTGTGATGATAATGCAAAGAGTTGGGAGTTTCTCTCTCTCGTTCTCTCAATCTCTCCCTTCCCCCTCCCTCCTGCCTTTCCTTCCTCCCTCATCCTCATGAGCTGTTATTACGGTGCTGTTTTACCTGTAATAGTTTGTCCAACCTGTTCAGATTTAATCCCTTTCGCAATCTGTGTACCTATGCTGCGAGATTAGTTACATCAGGTTATGTCATCTGTTTATCTTTGTGAGCTGGTGAAACTGTTCAGTCCTTGTGGGGGAGAAAACTCCTGCAGTATGATGTTTTTTTTTAATTCTGCGGAGCTGAGCTTTTAATTTGAAGGGGCGCGAGTGTATCAACTACTGCATGTTTGGAGATTTATACAGTGAATTTATAGTTAGCAGTCCTTTAATCTGTTTCCTTTTTGTTGTTTTTGAGCCATTGTTTCTTTTTCATTAATGAGATTAAACCCCCAAAGGGTTTAGGTCTTAATTTTTTTTCTCCTCCATGTCAAGGCTATGATTAGTCTTTGTTTTCAGTGTTGATTCTACAGGCCTGAATCAGAGCACAATGTGTTGAAATATCTGTTGCAATATCCTCCCCATCTGACAGGGAGTCTTAACCTCTGTGTGGAGTGGGAGGTTGTTGCGTCTCCTAAATCAAGAGATATCACATGGGGGTTTGCGTGGCTGTCAGGGAGACATAGGGGCGTTCATATTTCAGGTGGTAAGATGAGTAATAATGGTGTATGACAGAGACAGAGGAGGTAACTTGAGACCGACCCTGTAGGTCACGCTGTGGGAGAGAGATGGATTGCTCAGGGAGGAGAAATCGGAGCTCAAATTGTTGGGGTTAGGGGCCATTCGGCATAAGTGGGGGTCAATTAGAATTATGGTTGATGATGGCTGGGGTGAAATGGCTCAGGGTACGAAAAAAAAAAAGTTTCGAGACGTATGCACTGCGAATGAACTTCTATGTGCACCCACACATAAACATGCCCGTTGACACAAACACAGACGGGCAAGCACAGACACCTCGCTCATTCACCATGGATGATTTAAATCAATCAACACAGTGAGTTCACACTTTCACTGGTGCGCAAATATGCGTCTTGTCTTGATTCGAGACGCACGCATTGAAATACTTTACCACAAACTTATATTCAAACACTATCACCAACCCCCCTCTCCCGATCTGCCTCCAGTGGTTAAAACTACAGAATTTTTTTTCTCAGAAAGGCCATAATTACAGCAGCAGCAGCAGCAGCAAAAGCCTTTCTCTGAAAATCAGAATGAAGTCAAAGTCCCAGATTGAAGGCGTTTCGTTGTGTTCCCGCTTTAGAACGACAGTAATCATTTCTGTATATATACTGGTAATCCGTTCTTTTACACTTGCTATTTTTTCTGGATGACTGTGCTAAATCTCTGCCTTTGGCTACTCTTAATCCCTAGTTTCGCAGAAAAAGCACACAGTTTCCTGAGATGTTTTCATTTGGAAGTTTTCATCATTCCCAGCAATCTGCTGTCCCTTTGACCTGTTACTTGATATAATGTGTTGACGTCCATCTTTTCCCCTGTTGAGAGCTTTGCCTCGCCTTTCCTTGTTTCTTTTTTTTTTTCTTCCTTTGGCTCTGGATTGTTGTTTCATCCCATTGGTCAGAAATCTGTCGTCAATCAAATTGATCTCAGATTGATCACTTTGGTCCATGTGGTACAGACTCATTTCCTTTTGTCTTAGTGTGTTTGCTTAAGGATTTTTCAACACACACACATACACACACTCAGTCACTCATATGCTCATACATACACATGCACAGTTACCCTGCTCACCACTAATTTCAGCATGTGTGTGAGCACGCCTTGGGGCCTGTTGACTTCCAAGGTCGTATCTGCCTGCACTTTAACGACCGCTTTGCTTCAGCTTGAGTCAAATCTATTCCCGACAGTGTGTGTGTGTGCGCTCAGGCTCTTCCCGACCTTTACTTGTTGTTGTGTTTGTAAACCTTTTGTGTCTGATTAGCGACGGCGCAGGTTGATTCCCAGAAAGAGGCTCACCAGTGCGCCCATTCAGCTCGGGTCCCGGCATGCCAGTGTGTGTACGTGTCTTCAGTGAAGGGAGTGTCTGTACTGAGGCTCACTCACATGTACAGCATCACCGGACTTGAGTGACTCACACGCTCTTGTACACATTAACCCAGTTGTAGACGCACACACGTACCACACAGTTGTGATTGATGTTAACATCGTCCCAGGAGCCCTATGGACTCTACAACTCCAGTGTGAAGCAATAATCTGCTCTTGCGCTGCTTCTCTTCTCCCTTTCCTCTTTTTTTCCCTGCTGACAGAGCATGAGTAGACCCCCCCCTCTCCTCACCCCACCTCCTCCTCTGCTTTGTACCTGTCTCTCCCTCTCTCCAGCACCTCCCTCCCCCTCTTTTTTTGGCCAGGTTCCCTTTTAAACTTGGTCCTGTGGTCTCTCCAGCTCTGTGTATCTGTTAACTGTTTCATGGCTCGGCTCAGTCACGCACACACACACACACACACACACATTTAAATCACTTTTGATGCACTGTTTATTTTATCATCATCATCAACACCACCACTTCTTTTTTTTGATAAACATAACACATGTTTGAGCTAATCTTCTCTAATTCTCTACTATGTTTACTTTATTTTCTCTGTCTCTTTAATCAGGTTTCTGATGTTTTTTTTGGTAAAACTGTTAAATATGTGGTTTGATTTAACCGATTCTGTTTCTTTTCTTTCTTTTCTTCTTGTTGCCGTATTGGCTCGAATTTGGAAGTTATTTCAAGTATGTTTCACCCACATGAAGGATTTTCTTGGTATTTATCCAGTCACTTTGGGCGATTTGTCATCCTTTCCATACAAATTGGGGAAGGGTCTTCACAGTGAACCACAGAAAAAGAATAGTAACTGGTGTGACCGATTGGGGGTCAGAGTTCGTCATGTGATGAAGTGGCACAGCCTCTATCAGTCTGTCAGTCATTCTGTCACAGCGGCGGTCCCTGAATACTGGCTGCCACTCAGGCCAGCCCCCGTTCACACGGCCGTGGCTCTGCCTCTGGGAAACTTTCACCCCCCACCCCCCTCCACCTCCTGTCTTTTCGGTCCCCTTCGCTCCTTCACCAGCTTTTATCTCAACTTTACAAGCTGTCCCTTTTCAGTCTATTATTTCCTCACCTCCAACTCTGGCTTGCAGAGAAGGAGGGGAAGTATGGTAAGAGGTGTGGAATTTTTTTTATCGTTCTTGGCACCCATGGCGATCCGTCACAAGGCACTTTACCCTTTCCTTCGCGCTTTTTTCCCCCCTTACAACTTCCTTCTTCAACCACCCTATGAAAAGCCACTCTGGTCTTCCGAGCAAACCTGTTTCTTCTTTCTTTTTTTCCCTTTGCTTTTCTTTTCACTTGTCCGTCCATGTGTGCTTCTTCTTTCTTGAGTGGTTGAGCCAGTATGAGAGCTCGGGTTTAGAAAGGAGGAGGGGGATTTTAATGAAAGAGAAAGAAAACATTTGTGTAGGAGAAGGTTAAAGTGTCTGTTTGCTTTCTATATATGAGCCCATATGCATGTTTGAGATATAAAAGATAAGATAGGGCAGTTACATCAGTGGGTGTGGGTTAGGTGGATGCAATAGATAAGGAATTTCTGTGATTTCTGAGTAATCTGAACCAGAGCTACTTTCCTAGAAAAACACCCAGGTTTCTCTTTTAACTTCCTAATCCAGCCTTTGCTCTAAATACTCTGCGGTCCCTTCCCCCCAACTCGGTCGACATTGTCTTCCGCAAATTCCTAAGTCTATTTCCACCTTTCTCTCGCATCATCTGTCTCTATCCCCCTCCCACTACGCGTAATCTGGTCTTGTAATCTGTCTGGTGAATTCAATCTGGGGGGGAAAATACTCTGAGAGATTGTCAAACCATTGGTAATCGCCTCTTATAGGCGATTACCATCACCCAGTGATCATTGGAGTTTGTATTGACTATCTTTCTTGTTTAAATGTCAAAAAAAAAATTTCTTCCACAAAAATCCTCCACAATCAAAATTTCTTTCTGCTCAATATTCCTTCTTGTTATAACGTATCATAATAAGGAGTGTTTGTTTTATTGACTGTAGTAGATAGTGAATCAGGCCAAAGGGATTTAACTTCCCGAAAGGCGTGCTAGTGGTGTTACCAAAGTCTGCACGCTGTCTGCTGTGTGTTCCCCTGTGAAGTACAATGCTTCCTGGCTACGTCTTTTCCCGGGAAAACTGCGTATCCTGTCTGCACAATAAACAATACAAGTTCTCACACACTGAACACACGCGAAGACTGTTAAAGGTCTGGACTCGGGAGTTGATTGAATTTCCCAGGCTCGATTGAGAAACAAATACATTTGAACTGTGAGAATGAGCAGATTAGAGCTGATTAATTGTGATTAGTTGTTTTTATGAAGAATGTGCTCAACTTTCAAGCCTCGCAGATGATTCGAGTTCTGCCCGCCGTCAAGTTAGGTCATTGTTCTTCTCTGTTTGTGATTGTCCTCTGATCACTGTCAACTCTGCAGTTTCTCTCTGTCCCCTTCCCATCATCATGCTTCTTCCTTATCTACGCAGCAGACTTCCCCTGCCCCTTAAAACCTTACTCCTCCTGCGGCTGCTTCAATAGCATGCACACACACAGACACACAAACACAAAAATCATAGAGGAAGAAAAGCTCCATTAGCACACTGATTTACAATTATGAGTGAAGGCCGCACTTTCTTTCTCATGGTGTGTTTACAGTGAAAAGACTCAGTGGGTGTACGTGTGTCCTCCAGACTTGTTTGTCAAGTCTTGGTGACATTCAGTGCACCAACAGTCCACATGTGTTTGGATGAGGAAGAATTAACCAGCAAGAGTCAGATATTATCTCTGAAAATGAACCATTGTGTTTGTTTTGTTGTTTAAATAAGAGCCATTGTGTAACTTTTTTGTTTTTCTCTCGCCTTTTGTTTGTCCTGTTTGTTGAAAGTCTGGATTCAGTGTGTAAACATGTGGGCACAGCAAATACTACTACCCCCTAGAGGTCAGAGGTATTAATACCAATTTTTACTGCAAGATATCTGTGTGCAACAAACTACTTTCAGAAATCGATGTAATAACTGTGGCCTGTAGTCACATGTAGCAAATCCCACATGGGGTTCATTAAACTACATTCTCAGACTGTGTTTGCAGGGGAAAAAACACAAAGAATGAATGAAAAATCTTGCAAAATTGATTTTTTTTGCTGCGCAGATATTTGCCTCCTGAGGAATGTGATGTCAGTAGTGACCTTTCTGCTCCAGCCCTTATAAGATACAAATGGCTCAGGGGACAGCGTGAGACGGTTGGAAAGAGCATATGTATTCATCTAAGCCTCCTTAGCGCAGTAGAATCAGCCAATTATTTCTCTGCTGGACTTAAAGCTTTGTCATTTTGCTGGGTGGCAAAAGGAGCTCAGCGAGTTCAGCCAAGAACGCCGGCGGAATGACCAATGATCTGAACGGACAAAGGTTGAATGACAGGACGGGAGAAAGCTGATTGAGATGGATGACAAAAAGTCAAACGGAGCAATGAATGAAAGCTGGTATATTAAGTCTCAAAAACTGGGAGGAGCTGAAAGAGTTGGACCATATTTGTTTCTATGACGACCCCCCGGCATACCCACGCTGCATTGTGTTCGCCTCTGCAAACGTCGGGTCAGAAAGTTGCATATTTGGGATGCCACAGGGACAGGTTGTGATTGGTTCAGCAAGTCTGGGGGTATATTCAGGAGGGGTAGGGTGGGGGGTGACGGAGTTGACACGAGGATCTGGTTTGCTTATTGAGTGATGAAAGATGGACAGAAGGTGGGAGGGGACAGCTGACACTGACGGATGAATAAATTGACAGATTTTTAACAAAAACATATTTGAGTAATAACATTTAACAGTCTGGCTTAACAAAGCTCCCGATACGGCTCAGATGTGCTCTTGATGTGCTCCACCTCCCTCGTCGAGTCACAGTCACGTAGCTCTCACAGATATATCTCAACAGTAACCGCTCCCTCGCGTCCAGTGTCTTTCATTATTCTGTTAACACCTCTCTCACATTCCCCTCTTACACACACACTCACTCATAGTTAGTGTGCCTATTTTTTTTTCTCAGCCTGAAAAAAAACTCCAGTGTAAAACAGTAATACCCCTTCTTTATGCGAGAACAATAGAGAGTGAGAGTAAAAAAAAGCTCCACCCTGGCCATTTCTGTACCCAGGGCCTCGGCCCCTGCTCTGGGCCTCGCTGTCCACTCTAAGCCCCCTGTATTAAGCAGGGTCTGGTGCTGATGAATGGACCTGAGCTCAGCTTCTGCTCAACCCAATAATCCAGGCTTGGACCAGCCGATTAGGTGGTCCCCTCGCATTCCGGTTCACTCATCTGTAACTCTAGGCCAGTCACCTTTTGGGTTGCATTAACAGCCTGTATAAAACCCAGGAGTAAAATAATAATAATCATGTTTATGTGCTTAGGGTGACTGTGTGTGGCACTGAGAGAGGAGGCAGAGGTTAAGTAGACTTTAGTTGCTGTGTAGCTTATCCTGCAGCGCCTTTCATAGATTTGAATCGATCTTTAAAACAAGCTGTTCCCGTCATAGCATCAGTCTATAGAGTTTAAAATGCACAAAGCCACTTCTTCCTGACCGCCTGCGTATAAAATTCGCCAGTGCTGACTTGGCGATTGTCCGACCTTTTGATCCACATCGCGGCCTCTTCGCCTCTGAGGTCCGGCATTCCACAGGGCGATAGAGTGCAGAGATGAGAGGGTGATGGATGGATGAAAGGAGGGGGGGTAGAGGTGGAGAAGAAAGCAAAATGCTGGCCGCAGAGATTAAAGAAGAGAGATTAGACTCTTGCTCCTGAAGAGGCTCCAATAAATCAGGAATTCTTTCTTAGCAGAAGGGGGGGGAAGAGTGGTCAGTAACGGTCTGTGGTCTATTTTTCACCAGACTGTGGTTCACAAACACTTCTCGACATTCCCACACAGCTGTGTTCATTATTGACATTCATTATCTGCCTTATCACAACTGAAACGCACTCCCAGATTCCTCAGGGCTCTTCAGACGCAACACACACACGTTCCAACAAAAACAATCACACATTTAAAAATCTCAGTCTGAGACAGACACACATGCACGATCCTCGCTGCATGTCAGCTCCACAGCACCACAAATCATCCTTAACTAGAGAATACAACAGCTCCCCGGTGCTATTGCTTCTGCTGAGGCTCAGAGCGTCACTGTCATTAGAAGAGACAAGACAGCCTATTGACACAGAGAGGGGAAACAGTCTGTGAGAGGGAAATGACAAAACAGCAAACACCGGGGGCAGACGGCAAAGAAAAGAGAAAAGATTTCTTTTTGTCCGCTGAAGTGAAGGTGGCACAATTTGACTTTGTTAGCTAAACCTTTTCACACGGAGGCCGAAGCTCTCTTTGAAGTATGTTGCTCCAATCAGTTAATTAAGCCGATGATGTGGAACGTCTCAATACCGAGGCGTTAGAGGGGAACAAAAGGCAGCATGATAATTAAAACTATTTGCCATTTAATAAAAGGCGCTAGCCAACCTCCCCGGGTGAGTATTCAACCGGCCGTCCTCTCCACTAAGTGAGGTATTCCATCAGCGTGGGCACATTGTGAATAGAGACACTGTATGAAACAGTGGCATTGATAAAGCAAGTGTAGCACTCACACAGAAACACTGAGAGAAACTTCAAAAGCCATTCCCAACTCAAGCCCTTTGACCCCCTTCTTCCATGTCTATTCATGCCCTATGCCCCCCCCCCCCCCTTAAAGTCTCAGCCTAAAGGGGCTGGGAAGTGGGGAGCAGGAGGGCATAATTACCCCCCTCCAGGGCAACTTTAATACCCTTTTTTGTGTTTTAATTGTACCCCCCTTCAACCCCCTTTTGATGAACACATTGGGACCATACCACAACTCAGTTTGTAATCAGGGCTCAGGGTTTGGGTGTAGGGAGTTTGTTTGTGTGTGTGTGTGTGTGTGTGTGTGTGTGTGTGTGTGTGTTGTCAGTGTTTGCTAGAGGGATGATAACTCTGTCAGGCAAAAGCAGACAACAGTGTTTGTTCAATAGTGTTATCGATTCGACTGGAATTGAAAGTGGCAGGGGGAAAAAAACACTTTAGCGCCAATCTGGTAAACAGAGCGTGGCAGGCAAACTGCAGATAAGCACTAAGCTGTCTGGACCATAGCAAAATGATAATTATTGTTCTCAACACACACCCGTCCCGAAAGTTGGCAGGAGCACACAATTATCAGCACAGTTAGATGGAAGTTTCATCAGTAAACTAAAAACGGGGGGCTTGTTTTCCAGCGGGCTACATGTTGCTGTTGTAATGGTGCCGCTGGCTAATCTGGTCATCAGTATTGAGGGAATGCAGTCAGGCGGAGAGAGTGGGGGTAAAGGGATGGGGGCCAGAGTGCTGTAGCTGCTGGTGGTGGTGCAGGAGTCAGGACACAGGGTTTTGGAGCCACAACGTCTGTCCTTTTTAACTGAGGGGGTACCAGGGAGACCCCTGGCAACAAACAACAACACCAGCTAACGAGCGACAGGAGCCTGCGTCTGTTCACTTTGATCGTTAGTCACACATATGGACCTTGTCACACAAAGTCAAAACTCCCCAAATGCTACTTGTTACATTTAGGAGGGAGGGGGTTTATGAGAAAACACCAACACTTTCAAAGAAAAATCTACTTCATTCGTGAAGGTTGTTTTTTTTTTTTTGTTGTTTTTTTTTCTCGCTAAAAGGTGTCAGCTTTGACTTTTTCCAGAGCTAATAACTCTATAAGATCTACAGATCTGATTAAAGAGTGGTCAGTAACTAAGCTCACACTGGCTGTCTGTGTCTTTTTTTTTAAGCTGCTGAAAGCTGGCCAACCCATGCATGTATTCATTGCAAAGGCAACAAAACCCTATATTAGACACACATTCTTCTTGTGTGTTGTGAAAATATTTAAGTCTGTCAAATTTCACTCCATTCTCAGGGAACCCCTGGTGATCCAGAACAGTAGGAGACGGTAAACTGATAGGCATCGCTTGGGAGCCCAGTACCAAGGGAGGAGGAGTGTGTGTGTGTGTGTGTGTGTGTGCCTGTGTGTGTGAGTGTGTGTGTGGGTTTAGTGGGTGCAAATAGTAGGTAGCTACTGCTTTAGGTTGTTGATAGATGGGAATTACTGGGAAGTGTGTGTGAGTGTGCGTGTGTTGCTAGCAGCCAGCTACTGCTCCAGGCTGGTGATAGATGGCTTTGGCTGAGAAGAGAGCATTAGCTGTGAGCCGACCCCTGAGCAGTCACTCAGTCATGGGGAAGGGGACCAAAGCTGAAATACCTTTAGTAACGATTCCCCAGAGATAAACTCATAATATATCTGAACGAAAATCCAGAAGGGGGAAGGAAGTATGGACATTCAGGATAAGGCCACTTTAACCTGCCTCACATAGAGTTTTGCCAAAACTGTTGTTTAACTAATCTAAACTTTGTCTCTGAACTGTTTAGATGTCGACATTTGAAACAGGCTGAAATGCCAAAATGTTTTCCCCAGGAGTCCTCTTTGACCCAAGTCTGGGACATTTGGTTTACTTAAAGACCATCGTAAAGAGGGTGGAGGAGTGAAGGGAGGGATGCAGGGAGGAATGGAGGGGAGGCAGACAGTCTGACTGTCTTTCTCTGTATTTGTAATGAGAGGGAGTGTAGTGAGGAGACAGTTACAGGCCGTTACCAGACTCATGTTCTCGTCGTCTGCCCGTCTCTCTGACACTAATGAATGGGTTAAAACATATGTGACCTTTATTTTTAACACTGTCCCGATTTTGAGTTAATTCAGGTGTATTTCTGTTTTTGCTGAGACAGATTTATCATTACGCATCCTCTTGCTCCATCTGCTTCTGTGTCTGCGTGTATGTGTTTGTTTGTAGCCCTGCAGATGTCGATACTCATCTCTTGTCTTGACGTCCTAACTGACTGCTAATGTTTCTCTGTAAACACCATTCAACTCCTGTGGGACATGGGAATCAATGTGCACTCGGTGCGAACACTCAACACCGCAGCAAGCAGCAGTGGCCTCACGTTCATCCATATTTATGCACATGTTCTCTGCATATCACTCTTCCTTTTATTGCGCTTTCCCTCTTCATTACACACCAACACACATACACACACACATATATCCACACCCACTCCCTTTCCTTTTCCTCCTCTCTATCTCTTATTCCCAGTCCTCTAAGTCTTTCCTCTGATTTCCCTGTTGTACACCGGCGTGCAGCCGATCAATATATAATCACAGGTTTTGAGGCTTATATTTATTACCGCTCTGATGCTATAACCAAGGTTATCAGTCTCCTGCCACTTGCGTAACCATCTCCCCTGCCTCTTCCCTGTAGGTTTGTGTGGGACGACTATGCTGTAGAGGTGAGACTCAATGACTACCTGGACATCATCTGCCCCCATTACCCAGAGGGCGAGGTGCCACTTCTGGACGCCGAACGATACGTGCTCTACATGGTGGAGCGGGAGGACTATGACTCCTGCAAGCCCCAGTCGTACGACCAGATGCGTTGGGAGTGTGGTCATCCATTTGCACCACACGCCCCTGAGAAGTTCTCTGAAAAGTTTCAACGTTTTACTCCATTTACACTGGGAAAAGAGTTCCGCCAAGGAGAAAGCTACTATTATATCTGTAAGTGTCACTGTGGCGTTCTCTCAGATTTGTCAATGTGTTTGCCAGTAGGTCTTGTTTTCCACTATTTACTTCTGAGCTAAATGCTAATGTCATGTTTCCCATGTCCAGCATCTTAGTTTAGCATCTTAGCATTGTAATCCATCCAGGAGGTATCATGACATTTAACTCAAAACCCCACAAATGTCAGCTTCATGGTGGCGGTTAAGGGAATGACTAACATTGGCATCTTTTGCCATCTCTGGAGCCATTCCGCCAGCGTGGCTAAAAATTTCTACCTTCACAAGGAAATCCGACAAGAACAAAGCTTTGTGGTTTTCATATGTTTGTGAGTTTGGTGGCCAGCTTTACATGGTGAAGCTATACATGGACATAAACTGGGGTGTCGACTCAGTTTGCCAAGTTTATGTAATACTTACCCAGCTAGAATGTGACCACAAAGAGCAAGCAATGTTGTCACCCTGACCATGGCTGTAATTAGCTAAACGGCAGGACAAGACACACTTCGCCTGGTCACAGATGGCTTCCTAAAGCCTTGTCTCTGCTTCTGTCTGTTGCCAAGTGTTTGTGTGTGTGTGTGTGTGTGTGTGTGTGTGTTTGTGTGCACGCATGCATGAAGGTGGATTAAGGGGCCAGAGGACGATAAGTGCATTACTTAGGATGTTAACGCCTATGTTGTTTTTTCCCTGCAGCCAAACCTTTGCACCATCATGGACAAGAGTGCCTCAGGCTCAGGGTGGACGTTGTAGCTACTGATGGTAAGTTTAACCACCCTCTTGGCTGTAAGGAGAGTAGCACTATCAGTCTTAATAATCATGTCAGACTATTGCAAGACTCCAGCAGAGTAATTAATGGCATTTTTGTCTTTCTGTCAGGCTCTCAAGAGGCCAGAGTGGGTAAGGGAGAGACAGGTGGGACTGGGGTTGGATCTCGGGGTGGAGTTCACAACCCATCCAACAGACTGCCTGCAGGTATGTTGACCAACCCTGTGTCCTTTCTAATTATCCCTGACCTTAAAACAATCCAGGTCCATTCAGGATTACGATGGGGTGTAAATATGTGGTTGTAACGTGTCTTCTTTATCTCCCATCTTCCAGCAGACGACCCAGTGGTCTTGCCAGACGTTCAGAAGAGCGTACGGACAAACTCTGCAGTGGCAGCTACATCTCTCTCAGTCCTCTCATTGTTAGTCCCATTTTTATTACTGCTATTGTTGCACTGAGAGAACATGAAAGGACTGCTGTTGGCAGACATGTTTTTCAGGGACTACAATGAAGACAGTCCGTGGGGATGAAACCACTGACTCAAAAAGACAGTTCTTCATGCCCAGTGCTGGCCACAGGGAGAGAGTTTTGAAGCTTGCAAAGCACGCATGGACTCGCTTGCACAACATGTGCTGAGTAACTGAGCATTCGAGACAAACTGGCTGTGTGCTTCGTCTGTTTTTCAAAAGGTGACAGTATTTTTTTTTTTCTTTTTGCTCCTGGAAAGACCAAGCTGTTCTTGATTTGCATTTTTTGGGGGGTGGTGGTAGGGGCTTTCTCCAAAACACATGAACTTCTTTGGAAGATAAGCTCAGAAGAAGATATGAAGAAACGGAAGAGAAACCTAAAAATGGCCGAAGAACAATCAAGAGCAAAGACACCAATGCTGTTTTGAATTACACAGATACGAATTTAGATGGAAAAACTCCACATTTAATGGAAAAGTAATCTCATGCCTTTTGAGCCAAAGATCAGTCATCTCTCCAACTTGTACACTATTCCACCCTTGAGTATTGTGTACTATTTGTTGTATTGTTATCGTAATGATATTGAATGACATTAATGTCCCGAGTGATTACTTTCTCTAAATGTAGCATTGACAAAACATGGGGACCGTTTTCATCACTATCATTGCAAACTCGACTATGTGCTTGTATACTGTAGCACTAAAACTGCACAGTACACGCTAACACAGATACACACTGACATCAGACGCCCGGCAACACATGAAAACACACACCCACATTGAACTGTGTTGCTTGTACATTCTGTGAAGATAATTTATAACATTTGCAGCTGAGAAGTTTTACTGTATATACCATGTGGTTATGAAAGGAAATGTCAAGAAGAAACGTTTTTGGGGTTTTTTTTTTTTTTTTTTTTTTCTCTCTCTCTCTCTCTCCTGGTAGAGGTAGTACTTGTGTGAAAGGGATAAAAATGTGTGTGGTGCAGTGAGAGTACGAGAATCTGTGCGAGCTAGGGAGCGATTGATTGAAAACGTGATGCCAAAAGCAAATCAAACACTGACATGTTGTGTACGTCACAGAGAGGCTGGACTTCTCTGTTTTGTTGGAGCTTGCCCCTGTTTCAGTAAAACTATCTGACATGAAGAGCTGGTATCAATCGTTTCTACTGCAGGATCCACACCTTCGTATCACAATGCTTTCCTTCAATTTTTTTTTTTAACCAACTCCAGACAGAAAACAAGCAAAGACTTCTACACACAAAGTGAAGGAATCAAATATATAGATTGTCAAAGAAATAATTAGTACAGTTTTGAATCACTTGAAAATGTTTTAGTCGGCAGTTCACAACAGACAAGACACGGCATCACAGAGAGTTGCCAAGCACGTTTCACCTGACAGGCTCACTTGATCAACGAAGCACAACAGTTGTATGACTACCATTTTAAGTCGGTCTTCTTTCTTTCTTTTTTTTTTAATCTGAGTTCTTGTTACCTAATTTTGTACATGTGTAAGTAAGAGACGTGTATAATATGTATATACTGTGTATATATATATATAAATATAGAAGATTATATAAGACCTGTTTGATAAATATGCTAAATGTGAACATTTCATGTGAAATAAAAAAAAAAAAATGATATTTTTCAAAAACCAGAAGAGCTTTCTTCTTGTGATTCTTTTTTGGTCAATAGTTTGTAGGCCCCGAGACTTGGTCTCCATAGTCTGAATTAATTGACATTAGCTATCCTCTTATTTTTTCTTTATTATTTTCTACTTTAATTGGGATTTGAGGTTAGCTTGATGGATTACCATCAAATCCAGTTAAAAAATATCTGCCTTAGGATGACTTGTAGTAACATTGGTGATACATTGGTGTCACTTTTCATTTAGTGCCATTAAGTCTGCTACTATTGTAACACACATGCACCAAACTAGCAATTAAGTGACATGCTATCAAATTAAATACATTTAAATTAAGATGATGGTTATTGTAAATGTTGTACATGCTAAACACCACCATGGTAACATCTAAACTTTGAGTCTGTTGTCATGCTAGTTTTAGCATTTAGCTAAACCCAGCATGGAAATATGCTAGTTCAAAGCATGTTATCATTTAGCTGTCTACATTGGTCTACATTCTTAGTTTTTATTCCTTGTATTTTTACACTAAAAACAAAAAAGTAAACCTGTTTCCCAGCACCATCCTCCCAATAAAAGAAAGAGCTTTTTGTGTCTGTAACTAAGGTGATATTCTTGTTTAAATAAAAGCCTCCAGGAAACTTGAACCCATTTCTTCTTGTGTTTACAAAGAGAATAAAATCTCCTGAGAGGAGTCAGTAACACAGATAACAGTTCACACACACTAATGTGACAGGGGTTGAACCAAATCAAGGGAGAGGTTGCCAGAGACAGGAATTGGTCACAATGCAGAGATAAAGGGACAACAAGAAGAGGGCTGTGTTTATTATTACCATTAGGTTTGCCTTTTGGCTTGAAGACCAAATACACAGGTGTGATCCCTCTGCTTTTTTTTTTTTTTTTTTTTTTTTCTCACCCCTCTGGCAAGCTTCCACCCTGACCTCCAACACCCCCTCTCAACACTTGCAAACACACCCCTCCTCTTCCCTCCAACTATGATACTTTGCTCATCTGCAAGTTGTATGACAAGCCATTGTTCTCATCTCTCCTTCTCCTGTCTCTCCCTTCCCAGGGGACCTTTACGGCCGTGACAGTAAAAACAGCTGTAGCACCAAAAAACTGGTGCCACAGCCTCACAACTCCCCAATGTTTTCAAAGGGATGGTCATAAATTAGAACTGGCAGACAGGCCCCTTAACCGCCAAACCCTAAGAAAAGACTCTACTGAGTAGTAGCTTGTCAAGAGGAGACAATTCTTTTTATTTACTCGCTCATTCAGCGTACCTGCTTGAGTAAATGTGTGTGAAAGCAAGTGTGAAACCTTTAACACAGTAATAAATGTTAAGGGCAGTCAGGAAATAACTGGAGCAAACATGGAGTAGCCTGAAGATAAAATCTTTGTTTACATGTTGTGTTTACATAAGATTTTAAAGCTTTATTTCATTGATAGAAAGCAAGATAGGGAGAGACAGAGAGCATGGATCATAACGTTAAATCGGTTCAGATTGTGCCTCTAATATGAAGTTATTACATTTGAGTCACAGCATTCGATCTTTTAAAAACCCAGCGGATTGAATAACAACATATGCTGTGCTTTTTTGACGCAGTTTATTATCTAACCATCTGGATGATGAAAATATTTCATCTGTAACACGATGAAAGAGAATTTTAACCGTTTCCTAAGTTGTAACTTTGCTTACAACTTACTTGTCTTCTGCAATACTAGAAAAAATATTAAACCGATTATTTTGTTGTTTAAAAAGACTAATATACCAGATGATAAAACATTTTATATCATTCTTCCCATAGTGCAATGTTTTATTATTGAACTCCTCATACGGGTCTAATCTTGGTCATCGCAATGGTGAAATTAGAGATCGCTTGAGTAGCAAACCTCAAAATCCTAATCACAAAACTCTTTCATTTCAATTTCAATTTTTATACACAGACTTTGTCTCCCTCCTTGAAAACATCACATCATGAAACTCTGGAAAGAAGAACATCTAAACCCTCACGGATCTATTACATATGCATATTCCACCATTGTCCCAGGCAGTTTGAATGCTTCTGAATAAAACTCATCACCATCTCTATCTGCCTCCAATTTACATATTTTACTGGCAGGTCTTACAGCAGCAAGCGAAAAAAAAAAAAACTCTGGGATGCAATCCTCTTCGTTCTTTCACTTGTCACAATGAGTGATGTTTTTCTGTGGCTAGAACTGATGGGGCTAAAGAAGGACGTTCCAGGCGGGGGTCTCTGCAGCAGCAGCAGATGTTAAACAGCTGCTGGACTGAATAGGTGGATGTTAGATATTATAGAGTGTGTTTCGCTGTATTGTTTTTAAATATAAAAATCTTTGTTCTGTGCAGTAACAACTGGGATGGGTTCTGGATGCCACATGCTCATGAAGGGCGGATGACCATTGTTGGTCCTAGTGGGGGTGTAGTCATAAACTGATCCTTTGTGATTGCAGATGGAATAAATATAACACTATTTCTCTCTATTTTATGATAAAAATGACAGATAACAAAAAATAACACGCCCTAGCGAGAGTAAAGGTAGAAGAGTAGAGGACAGGCCAAACTGGGGAGAGGCCAAGAAATCTTCACAATCCAGAATAGGTTTGGCATGGACATCTGGTCCATCTCTGCATCTCTGGACCGAGTCAGGCATCGCTATCAGCAGGACACATGAGGACTAGTCCCTGTCTGCCTGCTAGCGTATGTTACCACTCAGAAGAGCCAGGAGTATCTCTCTCTTAAAGAGCCTCTGGGAAGTTACCTCATCTTGTTGTAGCTATTTGTGGCATTTATAAGCTTCCATGCTGAACTAGAACGGGAACCCAGTGTCCTGTAAGTATCAAAGCAGCTGTTTATGTGCAGCGAGAGAACAATAGCCTGACCCATCAGTGACTTTAAGCTGTGTTCGCATCATTTTTATGCACTGATGATGCACTGCATGTACAGATTAAATATCACTTTTAATGTAGCAGCATGTTTGGAAGCGAAGCACTTTTATTCCCACTTCTGTTTTAGTGCCTGTACGAACTTTAAATGACAGCAGGAGTTGACGGGGCTGATGGGAAGGAAACACCTTGGTTATACAGGATAAGTCAGAGGCTCTGGGCCAATCAAGGGCGCATTTTGGTTCCCTGCCATCTCCAGCGGTCGGGGTGTGGTCTTCCCTTCCCGAAAAAAAGTCCTGTCACACACTTTGGGTTGTTGCCATTGCAAAGGGGTCATCTGTCTTGTTCCAGCTCATGCTTTGGTTTCCTGTTCGTGTCACTTAGTCACTCTGACTTTTTTTTTTCTTCTCTCTCCTTTCCACCCTTCTCTCCTTCTGTCTCTTTAAATCCTCCACTCTCTGACTCTGTCTCCTGTTTTGATTGATGCTCATGTCTTTCTCTTAACCTGTCATTGTCCTCCACCCAGTCTGTATCTGTATCAAATATATGAAATCTCCATCTCTTTCAGCTCTGGGCCTCGATTACTAACTCCATCTCTCTTTCTGTCCGTTTCTAGATGGGTTTGAGGTTTTGCTGTGAAATGTGTGGGTGGGAGGGGAAAAAAGGCTTTTTTGTGCAGAAAAATGATAACCTATCATTTTACAGTCTTGGTTCTCAGCCTGTCGAGATGGATTTGCTCCCAGCAGTGTCACTGAGTGTCTCTAGAAATGTTTTTTATAGTGTCTCAAGGTCTCAGTGGGGCCATGGTGCGGGCACAACCCTGTGTCCTGCCCCTCTCACTGTCCCAACCTCCATTAGGTTTCCTCCTGCTTTTTCGGCTCCTCTCCCAGTTTTTAGCTGACACCATTCACCTTGCCACTTTGGAGCAGGTAGTGAAGAACATTCTGTGCGTTGTTATTGTACTTTTCAGCCTACCTCACTGTCAAAACCCTCCCTTACTGAAAACAAGCAGGGCAATTATGAAATGCTGGGAAGTGGCTCTCATACCCCAAAACCAATGTGCAAAAAAAAAAAAAAATAAATGAATAAAATGAAACAAGAGGGTTTTGAAGTAACCACTTGGAAATGTTACATCACTGAGAGATTTTAGATCACCCTAACACATGGGCAAGTGTAAACATCTAACCATTTTGTGATACAAAGAATGAATAAATAACATTTTATTGTGTTGTTTCAGGTAGAAACTAGGTCGCTGTGAAGCTCAAAGTGACCTGCTGCAGTAAATGATATAATGAAAATATATATGAGGCTCATTAATGTTAAAAAGAACATAAATAGTAATAGTTAGACAAAGGTCTTGATTTATACTGATGCTACAAAAATATAGGTCATCCAGTAAAAATGTTGAACCTGAATCAAATTCTTTTGTAATCTGGTAACAATGTACATGTGAGTATACACTAGAATTTGATCCAAGTATCATTATTTCTGTTTCATCAATCATAACTTTTAGTCTTTCTTTTCTTTTCTTGGTAGAAATTGTGCTCTGTACATACAGTACACCTGCAGCTGAGAATAAAACATACATTGACTCTAATTTTTTAAGCAAGGAAGAATCCAACTGCTTTAAACTTTTTTATTAAATCCTTTTCCAAGAAAGAGAGAAGTCATATGGCTTCAAACCAACAACAGAGGAAAAATCAGCTCTCGACTTAGCTTTATTCTTTCCCATCATCTGGCAGCTGAAATGCTCAAGTAACAATTCAAGGCCTGTTACCACTGCACTGCTGAAATGATGCACCCTAATAACAGCTCTCCACGTTGACAACGCTGAATTTTTAAGAAGTCCATTGAAATGCAAAGGCAGCTCCCTGCAGCTTTTCTCACCAGAGGAGCAAAGCTCGTACCTCTGAGCCACAGGAGCACGCAGGCGGAGACATAAAATTACTATTCAGTCATAATTATGGATTTTGCTCATTGTTTCAAGTTAGCACTCTCTATCAGGTGCAGCCTCCCTTATGGACGCTGCCGCTCACTCAGCAAACAACAGCAGTGATGTTGTCTAATGTTTGCTATAAATAAAATGCAGATAAAGAGAGGGATAATTTGTGGTGGGATATGTTTCCTGCAGATCTCTGTCTATACATCAGATTACACTTACTTAACACTCCTATTATGTAGATGTTATAGACTGTATCTAGGATGAAGCTTATGTACTGTAAACTTGAAATGAGGGATTAAATAAAAAAAAAGGTACAAAATACATAATGTAATGTACTGTACATGGCCTATAAACTGTTTGGCTCAAAGTGATATGTGCTTATGTCTGGTAGCCTCCAGGAAAGAGAGAACAGATGGATGTCTTCAAAGTTAGATGTGGGGAGCGTGATGACAAAGAAAAGTGATCAACTTTTTCACATGTGGCTACGAGTAAGAACATAACTGCCTACAGAGGGAAGCCTTTGGTGTAATTGCCAAAGTAGAAGATTTTCTGGTAAATAACAGGTTGCCTTTCATCCAGTCTGCTCTAGCAACAGCTTGCAGACATTCATGGGGGGTGACGTTGTGAAGCACGGCAGGGCTGTAGCCAAAACGCACAACAGGCAGAGCTTGCACAGAAACTGCCAACTCTTTTGCATTTGTTCTTAAGTTATGGGAGCTTTTGAAACCCTATAATGATGTCTTTGGTCAGGCTATGCTTTGTTTATTCACAGCAGGGACTCACTGAAAATGAGCAAAGGCAACCTTTTAGAGCTCACACAAAAGCCCTGCACTTGCCAAAATCAGATTACTACAGAATTACATATTTAACTTACATTTTTTTTGATTGGTCCAGAGAAAATGTATATAATGTATACTTTGTGTCGTTAACTACATAATAGGACAAAAGAGAACTGTCTTGCACAGAGGGAGGCATTGAGAAGTTGAATAAAACCCTCAGGGCATGTGGGTTACGGAGGAGGAATGTATCATATATGCAAACACCCATGCACATACTTGCAAACCTTCTGACTCAATTGGAACCCAAACCCACAAACACACACACATTTATAGACAGAAAACCTGAAGAAAATAGATTTTTAATTGAAACCCAGTAAGAGCCACTGGGCACAAGTCTGAATTCAAACAATGGAATGTACACTACTACACGGATAAAAATCTAACCCATCTTTACTGACAAGCAACAATCTCCAGACACACACACACACACACACACACAACAGTGTCGACATTGTGTCGTGCCATGTTGGGGCTGATGCGGATTGAAAGCATCTGAGAACTCCCAGCAGGAACACTCTTTAGTCAGACTGTTAAAATGTGACCTTTTCTTTGCAGGATGATGTGAAACTGGTTACAGATGATAATTGAACAAAACACTTGCATGAACTCAAGGGTATTCAACTGTGTGTGTACATGTATAATCTCAAACCTAGACTGTATATGTCTCCTCATTGTTAATCACTGTTTTTTTAATGTACTAATTAGTGCAACCACTTGAATGTAGTGTTGCTGAATAATCAACTAGATGAATGAATACTCAGGACAAAAATACATTTAACAAACTTCAACATAATCTGTTGTCATTTGTAATGTAATGTAATGTAATGCAAGTAATCCAGAAAATCCTTAGGCCATCCTTAGACCCTAAAGATGTGTAAATGAATTAGACACTGCTACAGGAAGGGTTAATGTGACTGATGTTCAGATCACATCTGCTGGATTCAGTAAAGAGGGAAGTTCAAGGCTCAGTCTCATCCAAGACATTCCACAGAAGGTTTTTTTTCTCTCCCTCTATTTAGAGTGACTCAAATATCACAAGTGCAGACACTGGGTTGTGGTCGACGGATACATTTCATATTTGTCAAAAGTTTCTATGAAAGTCTTTCTCCAGTCTTTACATCTTTAAACCCCTTTTCCTCAAGTCCTCTTTGGCTTCTTTTATCTGCTCCTGCAGCTCTTTTGCCGCCTCATCACAGTCATTGAAGGTAGCCACCCTGTATCCCACCGTGGCCAGAGAGTAGCAGCCAAATGACACCAGCAGGTAGAGCGGCATCGGCCAGGCGACCTCTCTGTACTCCTGCGGTAGGCTCAGGTCCAACAGGTCGAAACTGACCAACGCCCAGACTGCGCACACCACCGACACACCGAAGAGCCACTCCAGAAGTTTAGTCATGATGACAGCTTTAATCAGGTGAGCAGCCGGAAAACAACCTGCGAGACACAAAAGAGAATATTACTGCGATTCATTCATTTAGCTTTAGCTTTAGCTTTAGCATGAGTAACATCGCGTTAGCTTTTCTGTTACATAAACAAGAGGATAACAAACAGGCAGCCGGCGAAATAAATGCCACACACATACAAGAATAGTGTATCTAGCGAAATAAATCGATTGTATGTAGAGTATTTCGCCCAATAATCAGCTTTAGAAGCAATAATCCGACGTGTTTACCTCCTCTCCAACGCCACCTCAGCTCTGCGCAGGTTGATGACGTAGAAACCCGCGATGCCTCATGGGAAATGTAGGTCTGTAACTACTATTACAACACAAAAAACAAACAAAAAAAGAAATATTGCTTTATTTTCCTGGTAAATTTCATACTATTTGTAGTCATTCACAAGCATTTTTATTTTTTAAAATTTGAACTAACTCATACTCATAACTAACATATTTGTGAAACTGAGAAATAAAACAACATTTTCTTTCTACACGTTTTCTGTTTTAATTATGTTTTAATTCTTAATTATTTTCAATGCAATATTTTGTTTCAATTTTTTATGCAAAGTGTGCACTATTAATTCACTGATATGGCTGTTATGTTGTTTACACATTAACTTTAACATAATTTGATACATACTTGTTTTAATTGTTATTATCATCATGTTATATTCTATCTTTCCTCTGTTGTGATCAACTGTTAGCGAGAAGTGAAAGAGTGGTCAGAATACACCCTAATACATCTCAATGTAGCTGTTGTCCATGTTTTTCAATAAAACACACTACACAAGACTGTCATCTGATGTATTAACAACAGCGGTGCCCTGTCAGCTGTGAGAGAGAAGACAATTTGTTTCAATTGTGTCTTTAATGAGGCCCCCACTTGGACATTTAACACACATTAGACCTCTAACTGTTTCTCTGTGTCATCCTCTTAATTTAGAAAAGCCATTTTGAAAATTAGATTACCATTAGCACTTGCTGAAAGCTATCTATAAATACTAATGTTATTCTAAAGCGAGGAATTCAACAACAATTTCATTAGGGGCTGCCAAGTGTTCACAGTTGTTAGACCTCAGTGTCTGTTTAAGTGCTGTGGTGAAGGTCTGTGCTTTCAGGCCACTGATCTGTCCAGGTGCAGAGGGCACACACCTCTCCAGGGTAAAATCAGGAGGAGTGGGAGACATAAACATTACTCACTTAGCTGGGAGGAGGGACACATTAAAGAGCCACTGAGACATAAACATCATTCTTTGTGGGAAAATGGAGAGTTATTCTTAGGACAGTGGTGTTTATGTTTGTCTGCATCGGTGTTAATAGTGTAAATGACGATCTGTGGGCCTATGTGAGGAATAAAGTGGGTTACTACTGTTTAAACAGGCTGGAAAATAGTTAGATTTTATGCCTGTTCGCTCAACAGCTTGAAATCAACAATTATCTTTCCATGTTTGCAGTGTTGTTTGCGAGTGCTTCATCTTGTTAATGGAATATGCTATGGACTAATGCATTTAATTTTACAAATAAGAAACTGCAGCGTGGGGAATTGCAACTAATTACTACGTTCATTATTTATTAATTATGTGGAATGTGTTTTATTTAGCATTTCATTTAATCCATAACATCTTTGTAAATAATAAAAGCATCCATTTTCCACAGCCTAATGTCACAACTACACATTCAAATTAATCCTAAACCAGAAGTTGTTCAATTTAATATGAGATAAAACTGGGAAATGTTGAAATATAGTAGTAAAATTAAATGGGTTTTTTTTTTTTTTTGCTGCAACTTGAAATAGCCCAGACCTCTGTGGCACACTTTAATAATATGTGATATAATCCATGTCAAACTGTCAGGATCAGGTTGCTCCATTGTATCAAAACTAAATCCAAGTGGGATTACCCATGACATGGAGCATTATTACATACATCATGAGTGTGCTGTGTCCTGCTTGTGTTGTGTGGGTATGAGCAGCAGCGAGAGCGTGTGTGACACTCAGTGGGAACAGTCGAACTGGCTTTTCTCAGTGTATCTCTCTGCCAGCTCCTGTTCCGTTCCAGTACTCAGGAAACCTGCGCTCCAGCCGAGAGGGTCTGGCAGACACAACACAACAGCCTGTGAATGGGAGGGGCACTGAAACAGAGAAAATGGGAGATATTGAGAAAGAGAAAGACACTGAGATGTAGGTGAGAGGGGATAAATGTGTGTTATTTTTAATAAAAAACAACTACGAATGAAAAAGTTAGAGGGAAAAAATGTAGAGGAGGAATGGGAGGGAGCAGACAGGGGAAACAGGTTTAGACGGGGGTGGGGTGGGAGTGGGGGTGAAATCGGGAGATTTGCAGGTGCAGCTTGAACAACCAGTGACCTTAATGGTGCGTTAAATCCAGCTGTTGCTTATCCAGACTTTTCCCTCAATCCTCCTAACACCTTCCACCGACAGCGCAGCACCTCGGTTCCCACAGCAGGCTGGAGGTTAGGCCTTACAGGCAGAGGCAGTGATGGGGGAAAATAAAGGCGAAAAAGACTTTGTGTAAGAGGGATTGGCAGAAACTGAGTGATGGCAAAGGAGATACTTCATCCTCAAGTGCACAAATAGGAGTGACTGTGTGACTCCATCCAGAGAGCAAAGATAAGAGGGATAGATAAAACAGGAAAAGTGATAATGGAGAGTTGTGTTGACTCTATCTCTCTGGCTTTGTCAATATTAGGAGAGTGAAAGGTCCAGATAAGAATGTGTACCGCTAAAGAGCTATATAGGGATTCAAGATTTGGCTAGATAATTATTGTGTAATATCTCAAGTGTGTGAAGCAAAAGGTGGAGAGGCAGGAAAAAAATCAGACAGAAGGAGAGAGAGAGAGAAAGAGCATGGACTATCAAATGCAGTTTAAGATAACAATAGAGCTTGGACTCAAAAACAGGAACCCTCTGTTTCCTGAGCTGGAGACCTTAGCTGTGTGCTCTGTTGTCATTAGATGTGCGCGTAGATGTGTTAGGGAAAAGGAAATAGTGACTAAAAGTGCGTCACCGTGAACCAGCTTCCAGGGATATCGCTCGTCGGTGGAAGAGCAGGAACCAAACAACTCGTCTGTCTGGAGGGGGTGAGCTTAGGTTTTAAGTTGAAATTTTTGACTTGGAAAAGTGTCAGTGTAAATCACAGACTGGAGTCTGGAAGTTAAATGCCAAACTAATCAGCAAACTGTGATGAGGAGATCTTGTCAACCTGAGTTTTAAACAAGGCTTTTTTTGTTAATGAAGGTTGAACCTCACCTCACATTTATTCAGAAACTAATTTGAATGCAGCCCATTATAATGTAGCCACAAGACATTTCCACAATTTTTTTTTTTTTTTCTACGAAAAATGTGAAGAACTGACTTGTTACCGAGCTGTTTTCTAGTCTTTTGGGATAAGTCCGACTGATGCTATTTTAATGGCCTTTATTTTTTAAACAGCAACCTTTTAGGCCCAATGCAAGTTTATCATTTCTGTGAACGCTGACAGCTGAGAATTTAAACATTTTTCCCTCAAAACTGTGTGTGTGTGTGTGTGTGTGTGTGTTAATGCCGTTTTTTTTTTTTTCATCACTGAGACCAAGTAGTTCATTTCATAGACCTAATATTAGCCTATGCATAATTTAATCGTTTTAAATCAGGCAAAATTAACTATGCAAGATGTATTACTGATATTTAAAAAGAGCCAATAGTAATTGGACTACACCACTCGATCAGAATGGTACGTTCCAGCTCAATCCGTATGTGCCTAAAGAAACTGTTAAGTATACATTCATTAACTATAACAAATAGCTATAATTCGGGTGTGACGTCCACTGAAATGTGAGTGCTTCTAATCACAGCTGAATGTTGTTTTCTTCTTTGTGCAGTTAATTAATGGTCATGTACACTGCTCTTAGTCATGTTAATTAAGGCCCACTTAAGAGTGAGTTAATGTTGTAGTGTGGGGTTTTCTCCTTTGCAGTCTTTGGGTCATTAGTATTACATTAAGTGAACCTTTTCAGTTAGATAGCGTTAGTGTAAGTTTGCCTTGTTCTATGTGCAGTTTTAAATGGCAGCTGCTTCTTGCAAAACGCTTTAGTGTCTAGACAGACCACACTGAGCGCAAGTTTGTGAGATGACTTTGCAAGTTTAAGAAGAGGCTCTTCAGACAGGTGAGGTGACTACATATCAAAGTAGATGCAGCCTGGGGATACTTCTCATCAGGGGTCCCAAAATTCAAAGCAGCGCTCCTGAAAGTTTTGACACTGATGAGCAAGGCTGTTCATAAACATCCTTGAGTCAAGATCATTTAGAGATGGGGAGACGGTGTATTGACTCACCGACATAATAGTTGTGGGATCCCTGCACTACTTAAGGTCTACTCAATGAAGTCTTGGGCTACTCAAATGGGTGTAAGGTCAGAGTGTGGTCAAGTGTGACCAGTCTGAACCATGTGAGAATAGCACTTGTCTTGACCCCGGCGCCCTGAGTAAAGACACACACCTGTTTCAGCTGCTGCTGTGATGGCTGTAGTGAAACAGCACAGGAATGTGTACCCCCACCACCACTTTACTACCCTCCATCCCCCCACCCCACTTTACTCCCCTCCATCCCCCAACCTCACCCCTCGCTTTCTCTCATTGCTGTCCTAATGAATCTCATCACACGGCCTGTATTTGTCCCACTAGTGCTTTGTTTGTTGACCTTTATGAGACGTCATTACGTATTATCTTCATAGATTGTGTAATTCTAGCCCCATAACGCAACCCCCTCAACCGCATCCACGGCTCACAATATGTGTATGCACATCTGATCAAATGCTTTTTGTCAGTGTAACAGCCATTAACAATGAGCAACGGGCATAAGCTTGATGATGTCTCCCTCCTCCATCTATCTATCCTCTCCTCTCGCCCTGAAACACAATGTCCTTTAGCATTACCGTTATTGACAGTGGAACTAATTGGCACATGGTCATGAAAGTTTCCCCTCTAGGCCATTTTAAATTGGATTGCACAATTTCACTTCAACATCCGATAGGCAAGAGACTGTGCACGGGACCTGAGGAGGTATTGATTATAAATGTATTAATGTGGGTCAGCGGAGTCTACCCAGCAAGGGGTGGATGATGTAGAGCTACATGTCTAGACTGGAATAAACTGACCTCATCTTGTGCGTATATAATGGATGGTAATGGGAGGTAAGGGGGGAATTCTGTCTCGCAGTCTTATCTGCTCACTACATCGTTGTCCTCTGATGAATCTGTTGCACACAGGTCTCTGGGAGATGTAACTACTGTGTGTGTGAATTAAATCTGATCGTTAGTTTAATCGTTAGCATCAATTCCAGCACTGACATCACAGACTTTATCTACTCATTTGACTCATATAATCACTTGGCTATGGAATAACAGGAACATGCATTAGATAGCCCAACATGTCAAACTGAACATGGAGTCACATACAAAAACTCATCAGGCCAACCGATGGATTCAAGCATCATTAAGTCATTTTACCATCACTCATTATGTACACAATGTTCTCTCTTGTTCCAGTAGATTATGTTTGGC
Organism: Polydactylus sextarius; assembly: GCA_016801845.1. Lineage (NCBI taxonomy): Eukaryota > Metazoa > Chordata > Actinopteri > Polynemidae > Polydactylus > Polydactylus sextarius. Next base: position 12,626,010 of record CM028927.1, read on the forward strand.
ATTAAGGGCTGAAAACATGTTTTTCTATGATCAGAGAAACCATTAAATTAAATTCATATAATCTCAACCCAGCATGGGTTCAGTATCTACAGGGACCTATCATTTTATTTCTTGTGTCTATAACAGGAAATGGACTTTTCTAGGACGATGGAGTGTCTGTTGAAACTAGCTGCAAGTATCACGACCTTTCATAACTCTATATCAGAAAACTAATTGCATATTGAACCCTGAAGTTGTCTGCTGGTGTGATTACTCTCTCCTATGTATATTAGAGGAAGAGTAGCCACACGGACACCATGGTGACACCTTTTCCCCGACTTCTCCCTTGACACTCTCCTCTTTACTCCCAGGTCCCTAACTATCTGATGTAGTTAATATTACTTCTATTGGTTTTTTTTCATTTCTATGTGAACTTCTATGAGCTGCTGCGGTTTGGAGACAGAGAGTTTTAGAGAGACTGGAGATGAATACAAAAATCAGACCATACACAGTGGAGGTATTTTTAGTTAACTTATTTATTTTCAGCCAAATTTAACTAAAATAAAGACAAGTGTAATTTGTTATGCCTCTGTGAATGAATTCCCTTGTGTCTCTCTGTAAACTATTATTCTTTCTGGTGTCTACCTTTCTTCATGAAGTCAACCAACATCACTAATGTTCACATCATATTTGATAATTATAAGACAGATTTATTCATAAATGACACTGTGCACTGGATGTCTTGTCTTTTGAACAGCTGTTCCACACTTTACCAGTGTAAATACTTTTAAATCATTGGTGATATACTATGAAATGCAGATTTAAAATACCATGTGTTATTTGACACAATGTGAGTAACTGAGAGAAAATGCATACCTATTGATGCCTCATGCTTAAAAGACAAAGATCAGTTATGAGAGTGAAGCTTATCTTGAAGAGAGTGATGGCTCACAGGTGAGTCACATTCAACTGAGCATGCATAACTGTTGAAAGATGTCTGATGATTTGAAAGGGTTGATATCATCAGATACTATCATCTTTTAACAGCTATGTACGGAAAACAGACCAGTCTACAAAAGAAAGTTACAGTAATACAAAGTTTTTAGTTCATTGTATATAAAATCTTCATCTATAAAAGATAAAATAAAAAAAAACTAAACAGGTGTAACATCAGGTCTTGGCAAACAGTGCAGGGTGAGACGATCTACTGCTGCAAGACAGAAACAAACAAGTGTTAAGATAAACATCGTCTGCATGATTATTGTATCATATATACTTTTTATCATATATGCTTTATGATCAAGTCAGTGCAGAAAGGTCTGTGTGTTATGTTGATTGTCTCACTTTAACCTTCTGGTTCTGGATGGGCAGATAGAGTTTAAACTCTGCTGGAAGCTCGTCCTCAGAGTACAGTCTGTCTGAGAAGTACACCCTCCTTATGCGACAGTTAGCATGGATCTGAGATAAAAGAGAGAGAGAGAGAGAGAGAGAGAGAGAGAGAGAGAATAAAGTCTTAAAATTTTCAGATAAAGAGGAGGTTCATATTCTATCTGTGTGCACTGACCTGTACACGCAGTGTCTCGATATAATTGGTTCCATAGGCCCTCCTGGTAAAGTCTGAGAGGTTGAACTGAATCTGGTTCCAGCCGTCATCTAACCTCATGGGCATGGTGCAGATGAACGGCTTAACTCGAGTCATGCTCTGGTAGTTACTTGCCCGAAACCGTCGCCGAACATTTTTATCATCCAACACCTGACAGAGAAAGCAGTTAAATAAAAACTCATTGATGAGATTTTGTTTCGCATTGTTTTATATGTGCATATGTGCCAGACTGTGTATTTGTTTGTTTAAAACACGTAGAGACATGAAGTGTTTTCCTCACCTGGACTTCAAAGGTGAAATACTTCTTCAGGTTCTTGATGATCATGACTAGAAAAGGAAGTTTGATGCCTAGTGTCTTCTTGGGGTCCGCGGGGCATGTAATGTAGGTGGTGCTGCAGGATTCAGAGGAAAGAAGAATAACAGAGAGAACAGTGAGTACTGATCTGAGTTGGAAGAAGAAGTTAAACACACACAAACTCACCAGACGTTCGCACCCTCAATCTCTAACACAAATGAGTGGATGTCATTGTCTGTGATTCTCTTGATGTGGCCGTTTCTCACCTGTGAACAAAGAAGTAATATTACTGGTATATTATGATCATTATTATTATTATTATTACTACTACTACTATATAAATTGTTCTGTTCTATTCTATTCTGTTCTATTCTATTCTATTCTATTCTATTCTATTATTGACAGTTTTCGATTTTAACCTGAGCCACAATGTATCACGTTATGATACACAAGAGATTAAAACTTTAACTTTAGCACCACATGCTAAATAAGCTAGGGTTGTGTACAGTTGTTTTACCTTTTTCTCCCATATTTGAAGCGGTTTACTGCCGATGCTATATAAGATGGACAAGAATCCGCTTTGGAAAGTGTTTTTGAACATCCTCAGTGTTCAGCCTGCTGTCGTTTCCCCGGTCAGTGTGTGTGTGTGTGTGTGTGTGTGTGTGTGTGTGTGTGTGTGTGTGTGTGTGTGTGTGTGTGTGTGTGTGTGTGTTGGCTCATCTGTTAATGTTGCTAACACCAACACGCGCCACGTTTGTTTACAGGTTCGAGTTCCGTTTCCAACGCGACCGCGTTCTAAGCCACGCCCCTTTCTCCATTCTCCATTCACACTTCAGATCACAGAAATCACATAGAAGTACTGTGTGAGTTCTGTAGACTTGTTGATGCCGTTGTTATTGACTTGATGTTGAAAATACACAAGGGTCAGGGATTCAAGGATTATGACTAAATACCCTGAAAGCTGATTGCGGTCTCTGCCTGTCTGTCATTGCCAGTAAATGAGGTTGATTAGGTGAGACGGCTGCTCTGTGGTCCTGTCTATCTCCTGTTAAGGACAACAAGCCATATTGTGATTCCCTCCTTCCACTTCTCCTTCTACACTGCAACTGCTTGACCTCTCAGAAATCTGACCCTGAAGCTCCTTGCTGCTCCCTGCTGCTCCCTGCTGCTCCCCCAGGCACCTGCCAACCTTTCACCCTGTCACTGGGTGAGCATCTGGAAGGTGAAGAGGGACAGATGAGGAAGAGGCCAGAGGGAGAGGGGGGGTTACGGTCTGTCGGGACGTATTGACGTGGTAACAGATAGGCCTGCTGAGTCGTCAGACTTCAGAGGGATGTTTAGATTGTTTTTCTCTTGTCACAGATCAGATACCAGCTCCCTCCCTCTTCATCCTTTTCATGTTCTGTTTGCATCTGTTGGTATCTGTCGTCACTCGTCCATCTCCTTCTCCATCTGACTGATGCTTTATTTCTGTCTTTCACTCTTTCTGTCTTTTATTTCTCCCTTTAACGGTACACACACACATCATGCAGGCTATGATGTATGCACAGCTGGTCTTGACAGAGCCGTCCAGGAAACGTGTGGTTTACAGATCCCCTGTTGACTTGCCTTTCACTTTTCAGAGACCTGGAATTTTAACTGTGCCAAGAGTTACTGAGGTCCGACTCAGCATGTTTGACCATAGTGGAAAACCACTCAAAATATGCTGCGTCTTGACTGGCTGAATGTATATGTCACATAGTACATAAAGCCCTAATCAAAAATCATGGTTTCTACGGTCTCACACCTGCTCTCGCTATTTCTTACAGAAGAATTTTCTATCATTAGTCTCGCTGAAATGCTATTCCTCACCTCAGTTTTATGGAAACAGTAATATCCTAGTTGTTAAGTTACAGTCAGAGTGTAAAAACATACAGTGTATCTGAAGTTACGCCAGCCTTAAAGTTACACTTTAAAAGCTAAAAGATGAGTAATATAGTCCAATTCAGTTCGCACGCTTGATCCAAAAAAATGGATTTAAACCAGTGAACCAGTTTATTTGGGTTCAGATGTGAACCATTTCAGATGGGATATCCATCAAGGATGGATACAGTATCTGTATTCTTGGTTTGTCTTTTTTGTGGCCCATTACAAGCAGTGGATCAAGCTTTTAATATCTATAACTTTGACATATTATCATCCTCTAAGTTGATGTGGTGAATTTGTCACTGAACAGTTGCTTAATAACACATCCAAGTGTTAATGCAGCAACACTGTCATTCGTTCTGAGTCATGTTCCAGCTATTAAACAGCTAAAAGTCACAATATTCACTCTCGGTTCTGTCACTAACTACTATGGGCTTTCACAGCTTTTTCACCGACAATAGCTGCTGCCTGCTGCAGCCAAAAACGATGCAGTGAGAGTGAACCAAAACAGAAAATGTGTGGGCTGGACAGTTAAACACCGAACTGAAAATCATGAGCTTAAAAAGAAAAGAAAAAAAAAAGCTGAGATGAGCTGCAGATTCAAGTGATAATTGAATTGCCATTTGATGCACTGTTATTATATAAAATAATAAAATAATAAAAAAACGAAAATAACGATGGCTGCTTTAAAGCACTAGTTTGACATTTTAAAAAATATGCATATTTGTTTTCTTACGAAGAAAAAAAAAACATGTACCACTCTCATATTTGTTCAGTAAGTATCAAGTTCGACCAGCAGCTAGTTAGATTAACGCCAAGATGTGACACTTGGGCCATGTCAGGTGAAACTTTTAAACGTTAGATGCTAACAGGCTAGCTGTTTCCCTTGTTTTCAAGTGTTTATGCTAAGCTAAGCGACCTGGCAGCAGGCTGTAGTGTAATATCAAACTGGCAGACATCAGAGAGGTGTCAGTTTTCTCATTTGAATCTTAGCAAGAGAGTAGATAAATGTGTTTTACGAAATGAATAAATGGCCTTTAATGTCACAGGAGACTCTGCCTTATTGTGAGGTGTATGAAGTTTGATTAACAACCAATGCATCATTATTAAATGTAGAAAAAAAGAATGTAGTACATAAATCCAGCAGAACCAGTGGAGGGTAAAAGTTAAACTGAATTAGCCCGGTGTCTCCTCTCTCGGATGCAGTGCACTAGGTTACAGTATGTGGCCATATGGGCTCTGTCTAGCATTACTGTCACCCTTCATTTATTATAGTGAGGGAAGATGGCCCCGCTACGCTCCTCAAATCCTCTTAGCCAACATTTAGCTGATTGATTTTTTTTCCCCCTTCTACCTCGATTCAGATTATCAATGTGATAAAAGCAGGAAGTTGTATATTATTAATGCTATTCAGTCTTATGGGCAGATGGATGGATGAGAAGTAGAAACATAAATGTTTAAGCAGCGGCCACGTCTGGGAGAATAATATCAACGTGACGTTATTGAATTTAAAGGCTGAGCAAACTGAGTAAAAAAGAAATGAATGATGGGGATGTGATTTGATCCCTTCAGCAAATAACCTGTTACATATGGAGAATGAGTGGATTATCAGTGACATTAGCTTTGTCTCCTATTGTGATTATAATCTAGACTTTTGTGCTTATGAAAATGAATAATTAATCTACGTCTTCAAACAAGGTAGCAGCTGTCAGACACTCATCTTACAGCACAAACACATTATATTCATCATTTTTTCTTTGATTTCACCCCCTGCCTCTTTAATTTCTTTCATCACAAAGATCCACAAAAGTGGTTTTGACTCAGCAAAAATAGCATCAAGCAGGTTTCCCCACCATAAACAATGCATTCCACTTCAGGCTATAACAACCACATAGAGCGTTTAACAAACAAAATCACGTCTTTTGAACATGTGGTTTAGCTTCGACTTGTTTAACACAGTTGGGTTAGCGTATTCCAACACACTCTGTCCTATGTGTTCTCCAGATGGCACCACACACTGCCTCTCACAGATTGTATATTGCTTGGAGATCCTTCACCAGTTGAGATGATTCCCACCCACCCCCCCAATCCTCTCGCTCTGAACTATACTAAATGATGATCATGGAGATTATGTATTGGTAATTCCTGCCAGGTCTTTAAAAGAATGCCCATGCTGTGCGCTTAATACTCAGTGGAGGGATTACACAGACCCCTACATGTGGTGTTGTGGCTGCATACCTCCAGTCAGACTAAACCCAATCTGTTACAGATTTGGACTAAAGAAGAGAGGTGCAGCGAGCACAAGGGGGTGGGTGTTGGGCTGTGCGGTGTTGTATTTATGCTTTACACTACATTCCACTATTTCTATATCATAGGGGATCAGGGCTAAACCTCCCTTTGGAGGCTGTATTTTTATCTGTGTGTATTAGGACTTTAAAAAGGAACCTTGGCTTGTGTGCTGTAAGTTTTTTTTTTTTTTTTTTTTTTTTTTGGTCTTGATTCTGTCTTTTTTTTTTCTACATTTTTTATTTTCCCTCTGTGGTTGAGGCAAACCCAAATCCCCCTACAGTTTCCCTCTTGAATGTGGGTCCAATTAAACACATATGTGGATTTTCATATTGAACCTCATAAAAGGTAAACTCTAGCGATTTACATTACATTTACATAAGGAATGCTAAGCACCTACATATGTGAGGTGTTAATATCTCTATCAAAAGCAGATGCTCATCACTATTCATTGCACTCACCCAAGGTGTTTCATTGAGAAAGAATGTCAAAGCAAGGAATTATCTTAGATCGGATTAAAATTCCCTCCAAAAAATTCAACATCAGAGACATTTGACACTTCACCTGTGTCTATTCTGTTATAAATTGCACATATAAACAATTCTGGCAGTGAATGCTATTCTGTGAAAACTTGGCAGGATTCGTCTTGTTGCGTTTTTATGACACTTGACCAGATCAGCCAACATGTGCAAAGGTTTGTTAAACAGTGATTTATTCTCACGACTGTCATGGTTTTAGATTTTTATCATTGACTTATTGTGTGGTACAATATGTTTCACACGCAAACATTAAAAAATATATCTTGCTGGTTATTGGAAACGCAATAACGAAAAGAAAAAGAAAAAAAATCAGGTGCTATACAATGCATGAATGAAAAATCCATAAAAGCAAACCTGTAATGGCATTTCCCAGCTTCCAATATTTAACAGTGCTTTAAAAAAATCCACATTTGCCAATTTCCTCCAACAATCTACTATTCTTTATGGGAAAAGGGCACAATTATTCATCTTTCCAAATAGAAAAAAAAATGTTCTGATTGTTACAACGGCTGCAGTGTGTAAAGATGAAGTTCCTCTCTTGGTTTTGTTGCTGTTCTGCTGCATCTTGCTGCGCCCTAGTGGTGAAACGACAATGACGATCCTCCTCATAGGAGAATGAAGCAAACAGAAACAGAAACGAGACAACAAGAATCAAACAAAGAGCACATTTTGGTAATTTAAACAATTTGTATTTATTCTGTGTTTATTTCCTTAATCAATTTTTCTTTTTGCAAACATTCTGCCAGCAGGTGAAGTTTACATGGATTTAATTTGCTAATCGTTTTGAGAGAAGCGCTGCTCATTAACTTACAATCAAGCGAGGTTAAAAAAAAAAACACACACAAAAAAAAAGTACTGTTTGTAAGAAAACAACTTTGTACCGTCAGCCAATAAATCAATGCTGTTATCAGTTAAACCGCGTACACACCCATGCGCATAGGCAAGTTAACACACGCTGACTCACACAAACACACACTCACTCACACTCACATCAGACTCGTGTATTTAAAATACAAAATAGCAATGCACAAACAGAACTGTGGAAACTAGTGATTAGCTGTGCAGCAGAGGTATAATTGGAGCCTCTAATTACAGTATTGCCTCATTGTTCCTCTCTTACTCTAATTTACCACATTTACATCCCAGAAAAACAATAACTTTGGTTGGGATCACAAGGGCTGAGTGTCTGTAAAGTTTTCACCGACAACAAAGCAACGTCCTCGTCAAGTTGCAGATTCAGTAAAATACTCGAGGCCTTTGTTGTACTCGCATAATGATCATATTTCTAAATAAATCGATATGTTAAGCTTTAAGCGTTAAGGGAATGAAATGGCTGAGTAAAAGCTTCTACAGGAAAAGACAACATCGTGTGGTGTAACTACATTAGCTTTATAAATGTATGCAATATAGCCTGGCTACAAGTGCAAGCATCAAAGATATAATTACATATTAAGTGCTGGACATACCAGGCACTACTTAAGCAATACTTCTTGCAAAACTGCATATAACAAAAATGTAAGAAACTTAATTACATTGCATATTCGTTGCTATAGAAACATTTTTGTCATATAAAGAAAATTAAATATAAAACAAAATCGCTGAGATGTCTACCTTTTTCGCTCTAGCTGAGTAAATACTTCACAATTACAAATTACATTCCAAATTACCACATAACCTCAGATCAGGCATCAATTATTATTGTTTAAATTAGAGACACGGGGTTGGATGGTGACCCTCCTGACCGGAGTCTGATCTGCGTTGCGATTGGCTACCAGCTCCTGCAGCTGCAGTGCTCCTCCACCAATGAAACAGAAAGCGGGACACACTGGTCCAGAGCAATCTACGTGACCCTCCCACAGAGGTCGCAGGGAGTGAGCGTCGTAGAAGGTGACGCGACCTTTCTCAAAGTCAAGGCACACACCGAGTCGTGGCGGCAGAGGGTACGTGAGGCCTGTAGGCGAGGAGGGGCCGTTGCCATTGGTGATAGGGTCTCGGATGCCGTTACCATGACTGCTGTGGTGGTGGTGGTGGTGGTGGTGGGAGTTATGCTGGGGCAGGTAGATTTTACCCATCCCCATCGTGAGGAAGCAGAAAGGAGGAGCAGAGTCCAACGCGTCCTCTGCTCCACTGTCATGGCCGCTGTCTGGGTCGTAGCTGGAGAGAAAGAAAACAAGTTTGAGAAATTAGTCCATTAATCTTCCCATATTACAACAACTAAGCAAAAACAGACTAAAAAGATAGTAAAACTTTATTTGGTCTTTATATCATTGTTGTTATTTTCTGAAATTACAAACAGCAGTCTTAAACACAACTTTCTCACTGTAATATCATAATTCTCCATAAGTAGTGACCAGACCTGACTATAATAGACTGATGTACCACTATTTCATTTATTTGTGTTCATTAATTTTGCTTTCCTTATTATGGCTACTCACCGTGGACTGGCCATGTCTTGTGGAAGATGAAACCACTCTTGCAGTTTGGATTCAAGACCAACTCCCACCTGTTCAAAAGGCAAAACAGCAAATAATATATAATTAACAAAACATTCATCTTGTAGCAAATCATCCAATAACTGATTCACCTACTTCTCCTTTTTTCATGTGTTATTACTATTATTATTTGATTATTTCTTGTGTATTTTCATGAAACATAACTAAAACTAAAGCACACATCTGGTCACGTTACATACCATACAAATGAAAATATTAGTGCGTGTAATCTGAGAATGCACATCTGGGTAACTGGAGTGTGTATATTACAGTACATATACTTATACAATATAGCCAAACATAAGTTATTCCCATTGAAACAAAGCTGTCAGGACACGTGTATGAAGGCCAAAGTCTCTGTGGTGTGTTCTGTTCTCACTCACTGTCCCCTTGACATCATAAAATGAAGTGACAGCATGAGGTAACATATCTCAAAATGTACTTAGTTTGAACAAACACATACTTCATCACTTACTTCATACTTGACTACACATGACCATTTGTTCAAACAATGGATGGGAACACAGAGGGAAAGAGAGCTACAAGAAACTAAAAAGAAAGTCAAACTTTATTTGGTCCTTATTTTATTGTTGTTATTTTCCTAAATTACAAACAGAAGTCCATAAAACACGAGGACACAATTTGTTCTAAAGCTTAGTAATAGGCCCTAACTGCGATATCATAATGTACCCTAAACTTTAAAACGTCTTTAAAATGTTTTAGTATGGTAATAGTGCTTAAACAGATGAACTGTTTTTTGTGTTAAACTCGCTTCAACATTATGGGTTATTAATATTTAAAAGTGCTGTATAGAAGTTTATATTGCCAACATGAACATTATAAGAAGTTCAGAATCAAGCTAAACTAAAAATGTACTTGCCTTCACCAGGTAAGACCCAGGCTCCACTGAGCATGCCCAGTAGTGACGTCCCTGTGTAATGGCTACATCCCCGACCAGGAGGTCCGACGTCAGGTGACAGGAAGTGAGGGCGTGGTCGGCGGCCTGCAGCAGAGACAGGCCAGGAACGCTACGAGCACATCTCTGCTCTTTACTGACCACCAGCCGGTCGGCGTGGAGACCCCAGCGAGAGTCCAGGTAGAAGTTTAGTACTGGGAGGGAGGACACAGCAGAGAACGAGGAAGGGAAGAAGACATGAGGGTAAAGACAAGACAAAGAGACAGGTGCACTCAGAAATGACATGTAGGAGTTTCAGAAGCAATAAGAGAGGTTTGGGAGGCAACAGAGCAAAAAGGTACAGATTTAAGGAGAATAATAAACAATTGAGGGGAGAGACTAAAGGGAGAGGAGCAGAGAGCAGGCATGCACCTCCTCCCACCAGCACTGGAAGAGAAAAGGACACTAATGTTTATAACTCAGGGAATCAAATACACAAGGTATCACAAACAAGTTCTGGCTGCGAGGATTGCAGATGTTTTTCTAGAGGGAACATACAGCAACAGCAGGAAGGAAAAACAGCCTCCAATACAGAAATACAAGGAATTCACCAATCACTCAACTTCACCATTAAAAAGCCCTGGATCTGTATTTGATCCATGTTGTTAAGCCTTGGGTCTTAACAAACTGCAAACCTCAACATCAACAGCGCTCGGACGGATTGTTTTAGGAGGTGGTGGTTGTCTAGATGGGGGGGCTGGAAGAGCAGAGGATGCATGGGATGACATAGAGAGAGAGAGAGAAACAGAGGGGTGGTCAAGAGATATGAATACACTTCTTACGTTCCGTAGGTGGGATGTAGGTTGGCAGCGTGGAAGTAGCGCGGAAGATGACAAGTACAAAGCTGTGTAATGAAAATAATACGAGAGAAGGATGAGGAAATAAAGTAAAGAGGAGAATGAGGACATGTGGTGGAATGGAGACAGGTTGGGGGGAAAATGGGACAAAGAACATAAGAATGGGTGGAAAAGAAAAGAGAATGAATTATTAAGTGTTTCACCATGGCAACCATCCTAACGCTTTTATCACAACTGATAAATAATCATAGGTGTGAAGAGATGAATGGCTCTTGGGTGACAGCAGCTACAGTTCGCTGTGTGGAAATAATGAAGTTTTTATGTTGCTGTCATGCACTCGTCATTGATTTAAGTCATCAACCCAAAAATAGTAGAGAGATTCTTGCATAGCTGGATGGAAGATATAAAAAGAAATGGATATGAAAACAAACACGTTCTGGACACTTAATGCAGGTGGAGGATGAACATTCTGACATTTTCTATAAATTCTATAAAAAAGTTGAAGGATAATCCCACTTTATTGCAACTTTTGAGGTCTTACTTTCATAAAAACAAATTCACTTAAACTTACTTACTTTTCTGGAAATGAGGAATCATTGTCAAAAAATGTACGAGGTAACATTGAATATTATGTTAAAACTAAGGAGTGTAAACCATCATATTTGAGAATGCAGATTTTTTTTTTTTTTGCTTAAATGCTTGAATGATTAATCAATATCAAAATTGCTGCCACTTAATTTTCCTTATATTGACTAATCGATCTGGCTAAAGTGTTGACTTGTTTTGTTTTGGACTGAATTATCTGACAAAAGCTGCCACATATCGATGCAGTGACTCGACTGGGGGATTGTGGGATCCCGGGGTTTAAGCTGACCGTGCAACTGATGGTTTAGCAAATGTTCCTCACAAGAGGGACTGTGACGGCCAGATCATTAACATCACTTCACCTCAAAGTTCCTCGAACCACTTTTGCAATGCGTTAGGAAATTGTTACCTTGTTAAAAGCGCGTATAGTTTCTCTCACCTGGTGCAGGTGGAGTGTGCAGGTACACTTCCTCGCTGTACTCCCCGTATCCTGCCTTGTTGCAGCCTCTCACCCGCAGCACGTACACACTGTCCATCTCCAGTCTGTCAATCACAGCGCTGGTCCCGTTTACTTCATCTAATCGTTGCCAGCCCCAGCGGGCGGCGGCCAAACCTCCTCTGAATCCACCTCGGGATGCTCCTCCCGGTACCACGCCGCGACGGCGATACTCCACGGAGAAGTGCCAGGCAGGAGCAGAGTCTTGGGGCAGTCGCCAGCACAGGAAGAGCTGGTCGTAGGCCAGGGTACGCTGGGTGTCAATCACTGGAGCTAATGGAGCTGTGATAAAAAGGAAGTTTGCATCATAAATGTTGCATGTCAACTTTTTTTTTTTTTTTTTTTTTTTTTTTACACAGAATGCGTGAGAACAAAATACCCCTGCTTCCTGTCTCTTCACTCCCTTTTTCCTTATCTTGTTTCCTCTGACTTATCTTGTCTCCATCCGTGCCCGTTCCCTTCCTCTCCCTTCTTCACACCACTCCCTTTCTTACCCTGGATGAAGTTCAACTCCGTCAGAAGTTTGAGTTCTTTGGAAACATCCAGCTGGAAGTGTCTGAAGGATGGATCAGCAGCCAGAGTGAAATGCTGGAGATTCTCAATTGCTTTACTCAACCTGGTGCAGAGAAGAAAACAGGAGAAAGTAGAGTTGGATGAATCAGGCAGCATGGGAGGATGAGACAGAAGTGTTATATGATCTTTTTTTTTTTTTTTTTAAAAAGATAAAACATCGTTCTATAGTTTTCCCTTTCCCACGAAAAGACAAAATCAATACTGCCTTAACCAGTCTCTCGACACTTTCCAATTTCCTGCCGTATTTGTGTCACTGAGCCCTAGGTTACAAAAATATTGAAAAAAGGTCATTTCCTTAAAACAGCAAGGTAATGTAGAGTTTAGAAAACGTTACTGGAACAAAAGGAAATTGTGCCATTTAATACATGTTAAGAACATTTTGCTCTATATGTGCTTAATTTGTGCAGTTTTAGTCATTTCCAGTCACTAACAGTGGTTGGCTATCGGCCAAACAAATAAACTGTATCAGGCTAAGAATACACAGACATATTGAAGATCATTTCACTTTAATCAGTCTTTTGAGTTGCCATAATTGTAAAATGAACAAGATAAATTGACTTAAAATGAAGAAATATCGAAAACAGTCACATCTTTTTTCACGCAGATCCATTCATCTACAGATAATAAACTGTAGATGTGTTTCTGTAAATAGTACTGAGGGGAATGCAGCTGACAGATCAACATCTTCTGTCAAGGTTGCATCAGAAATGATCTTGGTTACTGTTCCAAAATCAACAACATAGAGTTGTCCGACCAGATTTGTTTTCTTTGCTGCTGTTATTGTAAACAGGACAGAAAGCCTGAAGTGTGAGCGTGTGAGTAAACCCTGCTTTACGTGATAATGAACTGACTGCAGCATTCAATCAAAACACAGATCGATGCCAAAGATAAATAAATGGAAAACCTGTTATGAGTCTGGCGAGCAGCCTGCACAAAGCAGGGTTGGTCTGTTTCTTTCAACAGCTCCTGGGTAAACGCCATGAGCCCCGCGTGTTCCATCAATCCCCGTCTCTCCGCCACTTGAGCAGCCAACGCCTCGCCTCGTTTTTGCCGAGCCATTTCCAGAGCCTGGGTGAGGGAAGCATGGCGCTCAGCCAGAGCGGCAGTCAGATCCCTGATGCTCTGAGCCAGCTGCTCTCTGGCTGACACACTGTTTACCTGGTAATAAATAACACAGTCAGTGAAGATCAAATATCTGAAAAAATGCAAACTGATTGTTTAAAATACGTAAAAACAGATCAGATTTATTAGATTCAAAGTGCATCTGTCTTCACATGTGGCAGAGGAAAAACAATGCAGATGATAGACTGATGCTGTGCAGTCCACAACACCAAGTCTAATAACAACATTTTCACAGGTTTTTACTCATTTACTCATTTTAGAGCAGATATAAATCATAACTTTGATAAACTTTGAACAAGTAGTAAATAATATAACATGGTGGCATTTATATGAAGTATGGTTATTTATTAAATTTATTAGTTGTGTGTATTGTTGTATTTATCTTGTACTATGTATCTCTTTTGTAAAAAAATTAGATTTAAGTGACAGCTCGATCTATTCATTGTTTTCATAGGTTGCATTCATAAACCATTTTTGAATTTAAATGTGTTGTGAATTATTTGCACAGGTGTGTAAACCACTGTAAGGATTTATTCATGTCAGTAATAACGTTAACATAACAATAACACTGACTTATCAAAAAAAAATCATCTGTTTATTCAGTGATTATGATTTATTCATAGGTTATAGGTGAATTGTTGATACATGTGATTGATGATTGTTAAAAATGGTCTCTATTTTTTGCGTACATAACTTCATCATAGTGTGTGACTTGGCGCTACTTCCACGTTTAGCCGTGTGTATTAATCACCTCAGTCTGAGTGATGGCGCTCTCCAGCTGAGTAATCTGACCCAAAACCGTGTCCTGGTTGGACAGAATGTAGTTCATCTCCTTTGAAATCTTCTCCTGTGAGACAAACAACAAAAACACTCTGTCAATAATAAACAAAGTAACAAATGTAACTTCAAATGATGAGAATTAAATAATAATCCTCCCGCGGGAACTGGAAACGTTTACACAATGTTGATGAATGCTTCTGATTTCAGTTATGTAAAATTTGAGGCACAGTTAGATAAAACTAATGGAGTCGCGTCCGATTCAGAGTCAAACCTTCAGGGCTTGGTACGCCTGAGTGACAGGGAGGATTTTGTGTCCGGTGTGGACGCGGCGCAGCTTGCACAGTGGGCAGAGCAGCCTCTGACAGGATCTACAGTAGAACTGCAGCTTCTCCTGATCGTGCTCTGGACAAGTCAGAACCTGAAGAGAGGAACAAATTAAATGTTAATGAGTTCATTTGAAACACACAGAGAGCAGTGCAGAAAAGAATCATAAGGATGTGTGTGTATTTATAGCATTTAAATTGGTTCCAAATATGATCTGAAAACATGTGTTAAGATTTATATATATATATATATATATATATATATATATATATATATATATATATATATATATATATATAATTTATTTTATTATATATATATAGAACAGTAACAGTGTCTTACCTTTGGTCTGAAGTTGAGTGTGGGTTGAATGTGTTCATGTTGTGCCCGTGGTGTCCCCCATGGGTGATACAGTTTGAAACATTCGTTACAGAAATTGGACCTGCAGTCAGCGCAGCCTTTGGTGGCCTCCAGAGCTTGAGGAGGTTTACAGAACTGACACATGACGGCCACACTGCCCAGACTCACTGTGTGTCTGTACCTGGTGGTAATAAAGAAAAATAACAGAAATGTTGTTTTAGCCTTTAGTTATAAGGCTGTGGGGCAAAGGTTAAGTTCTTCAGAGAGACAAACTGAGACAAACAGCATTGAATTAGTGATAAAGTGTGAGTGTAAACACCCAGTCAGCCTGAGTAGCTACAGTATGTAGCAGTGCATGCTCTGCAGGATTGTTAACAATTCAGCTGCTGCTGCACAGCCACCTTCAAAGCTGGATGTCTTCCCATACCTTCTGCTGTTCAGGGCCAACTCAGCTACTGCGTGCGTGTGTGTGTGACACCTACCTCTCCACTATTCGCTCCAAAGTGAGATTGCGCAGACAGTCGGTAAGACCCTTCTCTCCCAGCTCCACGTCTCGGCCACAGGGGACGCAGGGGAACATCATCACCAGGGGGGGCCCCTCCTTACGGCGTCGCCCGGGATACGTGCCATACCCCGGAGAGCGAGGGATGGACGGTGAAGGCGGGTGGGGACCTCAAACCAAGAAGGAAAGCAAGTTATAAACAGAGAATGATAAGAGAGGATTTTTCCCACATACATATGCATATTGATCTTAACAATGGTGCTGCGCTCAGTTGACTCAAAGCAATAATATCCCTGTTCTCTCTCACAACTTGGACTAAATTAACTTGGCAAATGAAGAATTATTTCACACCTGATCGCAGCACACGGTCTATAGGCCGCTGCTCTGCTTTAGGCGTAGGCCTGCGTGCCTGACGGGGCGAGCGGGTGTTGGGTGTGGAGGCCGGAGAGTTGGGCTCCGGGGGAAGGTCTGGAGGCGGGTATCCATTCGCCACCAAAACCTCGGAGGCACACATGAGGCAGACGCTGTGCTGGCATGGCAGGACCACAGGCTGTTTGACTATGTCCTTACACACGGGGCAATGCAGCTCATGCTCCAGGCTCTTCATGTTAGACTGTCAGAGTCAAACAGAAGACAAGCTGTTAAACAAGATTAAACAGAAGTTGTCTATGTTGTGAAAACTTCAGGGGAACATGTAGCAGTATATAACATAGCCAGAAGAACGAATGTATACAATTTGCATGTGCAGGCATTTCAATTTAAGTTTAAGAATCTAACAAGGAACCAAAGCCAGTTTTTAGGTGCCTTGGAGTGTTTTACAGTTTGCAGTAGTACTGCTGAGAAAGTATCATAAGAGACAGAGATAAAAATAAAAGACAGAGAGGGGAAATGGGTAAATCTGTGCCAGACAGGGAATAGGGCAACATTCTTCTTAAAAATGGATAAAGATCAGGCATGAATTATTCAACCACAGCCTCGGTTCGTTCCCAGGCCTGCGTAGGAATATGAGCACCTTAGCTCGTAGCCACATATGGTTTTTATGACACTATAAGACACACAGAGCATAAATGACCACAGGCTCATCTGCACAGACATAGTTCAGCTCTGTCCTTGTTTTTATTTTTCAAAATACTCATCTTCATTAACATAGCATTCATATCGTATGGACATCAGTGGTCTCTGTGGTGTTTTTTTTTATTATTTAATTCCTTTGTATAGGCCACCTATATTGCTGAATCTGCATCTTCAGTCTATGTACCTACAGTGGTCGGAGTGGATGGACAAGAGAAGTGCTGCACCTCGTGAGCAGTTCCCGTGTCACTGCCCTGCTCAAGGACGTGAATTTGATAGAAAATTATAAACTGGCTGTTTGCTGAAACGTGTGACCAGTGACAAGGCCTCACTGAGAAATTACATCAGTCAAAAAGAAAAAAAAGATGGGGTGGAAGATCTTAAGAATAATTTTTCATTATATTTATGTGTAATAATTATGAGTCATTTTTACATGTCAGTGAGGTTGACCTGCTTTATTTTGCTTCATGGATGTCCTTGACACACAACCCAGAACTGTTGCAGGACCAGCAGCAGCAGCTACACCTATATCTCTGACACCACGAGTTAACTTCAGAAATCAGGACAGAGACAAACTGACTGACTGTGCTGCATAGGGACTTTGGAGATTTGGTCACAGTGATGTGATGGGATGGGATGGGATGGGATGTGATGTGTTGCAGCATCAGGACAGGCTTCTAACCATAAACCACTGTTTCAGCATAACACACAGTGGATCATATTCAGTGAATTCCTGCATGTCCAGCTAATTTTACAGGCCAGGATTTACACAATAATCTGCAGCTTGATGATCAAACTAGCACACACGATCAATGATGCTATTTCAAATTAAATAATACAGCTACAGATTTAATAATCCCAGCTGCTGCAGAGCATATTACCAGTCCACCTCTGTGTCATTAGCCAATGTCAACTCCGGCCTGCCTTTTTCCTTCTCTCCTCTTGCAGCTTAGCACGCCGCAGTTTCAGACTATTGCAGCTCCAGCTAGAGACCATAAACACCACAAACAACATTTCTTGTTTTAATAGTGGGTCCATCAAAGTGCGCACTGTTTCCATGTGTGAGATCCAGCGTGGTGAAGGCGCAAATCAGGCGTTGCGGCAACGCATTTCTTACCTTCACCTGGAATCTAGGCGCCATGGCAGTAGACTACGTGTAGCCTATATTCCCAGCATCAAGAGAGCACTGCCTCGGATGAAAAAAAGAAGAGGAGGAGGAGGAGGGGAGGGGCATTTGAGGCGTTACATCGTGAGCAACGATCCCCTTCAACCCACCACCAACACCTCCAGCGCCGGTAAAATGTGTGTGAATCCGGAAGAAAAAATTCCAGGATTTTTTTCTGTGCTAAAAAAAAAATAAAAATACAGTAACCGTCTCTGCACAGCTTATCTTCTAACCCTATACGTGCTGATGTTACAAGCAGCATCCACACACACATACACACACACACTGTTTCTCCCCTGCATCAGCAGCAGCCTCCTGCATCTCGTCTCCATGGAAACCTCTATCCACTGAGCCCCAAATAAAGAAACGTGTCGATTCAGTTTGAACCCCGCTGTTAATTACGAAGGCATCCTCGTGTATAACCAATAAAAATTAGCACATTTTGTACCAATTTCAGATTCAGGATTCAGGTCGAGTCTGACGAACCGATCGAGATCAGGACCTCCATTAGAGCTTAGCATCAAGATATCACTTCCAACCTTCTACACCGTTGATTTTCTACACCAAAAAAATAGACGATAAACAATATATTATATGTTACAGGTGATATAAAATTCCTTATATTCATATCAACCATGTATTCAACCTAGGTGCAGAATAGTGCAGGCCTGGAAAGGTGAAACATGGATAGGCTACGTGCAGTCCACGCCGTCCACTCTGTTCTCCATTTAAAATGCTGGTTACGCTTCACGTTTAAAGAAAAAAATATCCCCATTTCTATTTCTAATGTGCCTTTAACAACATCACAAAGACAGACGTTTACTCACACTGATGCGAACCAAAGCTTCCATCGTCGATGTGGCTGTTTTTAAATCCATCTGTGCCATTTTAAGAAAACAGCTTTCCGGTTTTCATCATCTGGATGTAAATCGCGACGTATCTAGGCCAAAGACCATGTGGTGCATATTATTAAAATTGAAAAATGTGTAACTTTGACCGTCTCTAGATGATTCGGGTTTTGCCGGTTTCCATATGTGTAAAAATCTCCTTTAAAGATATTTTTTTCTTGCTTTCTTTTCAAATGACAGTCGATCTGGACATTTTTACGCACAAAAAAGAAGAAACAAAAAAAAATCTGTATTAGAAAAAGGCACCCATTACCGAATCAGCTGTTAATGTTAGTATATATCAATGCTCAAATACAAATGTAACAGATGCCTGTAGCTGAATTTCTTCATCCAGACAACCCGCCCCCCACCCTTACCATCCCGCACCGGATGCCTTTAAATGATGTGGCACACAGCAGGGTGAAAGATGGATGTCATTGGAGGAGAAAGGCGAATCTGAATCTTCTGTCAGGGAGCAAATGTGGGTCTCAAGTCGAACTGTAATGTTTTTTCAAGTATGTGGACCAACAAATAGTAAACAGACGGGATACAGCTTATTAAATTCCCCTAAATAGTGAACACATATCATGTGGGGGAAAAAAAAAAAAAACATTTTGGCCTCTCTCAGGTGGACTGTCACTAGCTGAAACTGGTTCCTTACTTACATCAGCTATTGAAATATTCACTTCTTTCACTTAGATAAAAAATAGTTTCTTGCATTAGTATTTATTATTATCATATTGAGTAGTGTATTCGTTACTCCACACTAGAACAGACCTTGAGGTGTAATATCAGTGAAATCCACATGGTGGCGCGCGTTTTTATTCAGGTGTCTGTTCTGAATATTACAGTAGAAATGTAACCTTATTGATCTTTGCCACTCAGCCTTTATGCATCATACATTTATGACATGACTGCAACACACACACACACACACACACACACGGCCATGTTTCATTTTGCTCAAACACACGTACATTATATATATATATATATATATATATATATATATATATATATATATATATATATATATTTTTTTTTTTTTTTTTTTTTTTTTTTTGAGGGAAAATGTGCTGGAATGTTATTTGTTTTTATTTAGTTTAAGTTGTATATTAAAATTGTGGTTATTGCCATTCACATGCAAATCTTAGGTGAAACAGTATTAAAGTGTCTTTTTGATGAAATTAAAAATTCACTCAGTAACTAGTGGACACTGATTGGATTTGTTATACTGAGTCTTAATTTTTAACTATATAATGTTCTTGTTATCAGTTGTCTGTCAGGTTTTCTTCTTTACTTACTGATAAATCCTTATCTTTGGTTGATCATTAGCATTTAATAGACTATATATCATCAACTAGGAGAACTAAGAGCTGTCCAGGGCCACCAGCCTTTACCAAGTAAACATGTACCCCAGGTCTGCACCAAATTATTTTGATCTTTATGGCTGCATAAACTGAAAATGTGTTAGAAATTTACACCTCTAAAGTATCCCATGAATTACACTGGTTTCTCCCTCTTCCAATATTTCCAATTCCTTCTATGCAGCAATCTAGTTCTAAGTACTTTATTGTTTAATGCCTCATATTCTATTGCACATTGACATTATATTAGTCACAGTAGTAGTTAGCATAGCCACCTCACCACAAGAAGGTCCTAAATTCAAACCTGAGTCTTGGATCTTTCTATGGAGAGTCTGCACATTCTCCCCGTTTATATTAGTTTTCTCTTCTCTTGTCTCCTCCCACACTACAAATACATGCACATCCGGTTAACTGATCACTCTATATTGCCCATAGGTGTGTTTGTTTGCCTATATATGTTGTCCCTATGATAAACTGGTGTCCAGGATGTACCACGCCCTCACCCACAACTAGCTGAGATTGGCTGCAGCCTCCCACCCTCCCTCCTCATTCAGTATGAGTCATAGTACTACTGCAAGACTGCAACTAACACTTATTTTTGTCATAAATGATGAAACATTCATCCATCCATTCGTTTTCTATGCCACTAAACTGTTAAGGATTAACGGGAGCAAACTGAAGCTGGCTGTGGGCCAGGGTGTGGTAAACCCCGGACAGGTCACCATGTTATAGTCTACAGTCGACAATCAAAGGGCCCTCATGACACAGTCACACCTACAGGCAATTTTAGAGTCATCAACCCACATAACCTCCATGTCTTTATACTGTGGGAAGAAAACCAACATAGACATAGTAAGAACATGTACTGGGAAAAAAACATCATTCAAACATATTCAAACATATTATTATAAAAGAAGGGGGAAAACATTTTCTAAAAGCATTTTATCTTATGTTGGCATCTCATCATCGGGGAAATAATTATTATTATTTATTATTTTATTTATTTTATTCATATGCACAATGATAAAAGACAAACACAAAGACAAATAAAGACTTATATAAAATCCTCCCCCTTAATACAAAATCACTGAAACAGATCAACCAATAAAAAGGGAAAAATAATGAAACTATGGTTCATAATGGAAGTCAGTGTAGGGGCTCAAAATAAATAAATAAATGAATCTAATTTTCACCCTGAGGCCCCTGGGACATGGATCCAGTCATGGTGCTGTTGTATTTGTTATAGATGTGATAGAAACTAATGTATGACCCAATGCGTAGAACAATTATGTCTCTCGAGATTGTAATTGCAGTAAAGATACAAAAAGAAGTTAGCGTCAGGTGGTCTAATGTACTTTAATACTATATCGTGTCGCCACCGCCCAACACCGCCTGTGTCCAGACCAGTTATAATCCATATCACAGCCTGACTCAGTCTGGCTCCGCCTCGTTATAAAAACCTCCGCTGCTCTTATAAACAACTTCTACACAATCCGACCTCTGCTTTGCCCGCCACGTATAACCCGCTGCACGGTAAGAGTCGCAACTCTTTCCTCACTCATTACTGTTGTGTCGTGGTTTTTAATAGATCCCGTGAGCCCGCAGGTACTGCAATGTCTTGTTTTAATTTATGACGTACTTTTATCTGCCACGTAATTTTTACACGTAGTCTACTTTTATCTAAGGTGGAGTTGTTAAATTAACTTTTAATTATTGGTTGTGTTTTCAAGTGTTGCAAATGTGATTGACCAAAGTTTGATCTCTTAATTCAAAAGTTTTGAAGAGTTTAGAACTTATTCTATAACAGTTTTATTATCTCTTTTTACTTAGTTTTTACATTGAGTTGCCTGTGGCTAAAAGAGTCCATCTTCCCTGAGGCTAAAGGGTGTGGTTGAAGTGTTTGCCTGTACATACATGTGCTCTCCTGAAGTTTTTCCATTCTGTCTTGGACAAATAAAAGCCACCCTTTGTTTTTTTTTTTTTTTTTTTGCTCATTCCACAATAATAAGATTCATTATGTGCAACTTTTTTAATCATGCATTGCCTCTAACAACACTTTTTTTGTTTTAAACTTAGTAACAGTCATTCTCTCTTGCTTCTCATGAGCGTTAGTCACCAGTGGGAAGGGCGCTGGAGCAAAGAGCAAAATTGTTGCTTCTCCTTCATTTGATTACATCATACCTACATATAAAGCAGTACTGTTTTTGCAGAAGTATTTCTCCTAAAGAAAGATATATAATAAAGCAAAATCTCTGGAAGGGCTCAGTATCCTACTGTTTATTCTAACAGGATCAATCTTTAGCTTTTAACATCTTTAGATAAAATTATGTTCTCTTTCAAAAGTCATTTGAACATCAAGTTTTTATGGATTCAACCTTTACTGAACTTCTCTGACAAGAGCTAAACTATTCACTATCAGATCAATGATCATTTTCAGTAATTTATTCTCTGTCTGAACTTTTTCTTCCAGTGCAAACACACTCCAGCAATCATGCCTTCAGAACTGGAAAACGCCATGGAGTCTCTCATCAAGGTGTTCCACCGTTACGCCTCTAAGGACGGCGCGAAAGGTACACTCGGCCGGCGACAGCTCAGAGAGCTGATGGAGAACGAGCTGTCTAATTTCCTTCAGGTAAGAAGAGATCCACATGTGAAGCGTTGAACGTGGTTGTTTATTATGAAATCGCTCATCTCATACAATATAACCCACCATTTTCTTGATGATGCCCCCAGTCTCAGAAAGACCCCGCTGCTGTTGACAGGATCATGAAAGACCTGGACACCAACAGTGACGGCCAGGTGGACTTTGAGGAGTTTGTCTCCCTGGTTGTTGGACTTTCAATTGCATGTGAGCAGTGTTATCAGATACACATGAAGAAGGCAGCAAAGAATTAAAATATGACTTGAGGGTACAAAAAAGGAACCAAAAATAAAAACCGTTTCAAGTGTTGTAAAGATATTTTTGTCCATTAAATAACCTGAAGAATTTCAAACCTTGTGTGTGTATGTGTGTGTGTACGTGTAATTTACTGTATATTTAAGCATGTCGTAAAGCTCATTCTACAAACAGGATCAGGATCAGTGTCCTTGCTGTTTTGGCAACTGTATCGGCAACACTGGGTGTGATATTGTCAATCCCATCTGTATTCCAGGCTTCCCTGAATGTGAAAAGGCAGACAAACCTCTCCCCCTTTGTGTGATAAAGTCCTGCTTATCACAGCGTTGAGGAATCTGCAGTGTAATGAACACACCTTTTTGTGACGCCTGTGTTGCAACTCTCTAAAGCCTGTGAACAGATAAATGCAGTTACAGAACACTTCATAAGTTCTTCAGGTTTTCTGAAATCCAGTGAAAATGTTTTTTTGACAAGTAACACAGCAAGATCTGGGCTATGTGAAAAAAAATGTGGAAAGCCTGAGTCACAGGGCTCTTCACATCCCCACCACTCTGTTTTTCCACTGAATTCTTTTCATTGTGTTTCATGTCTGGTGAAAGTTGGATAACACCAGAGAAGGGAGGGGATAGCTCCACCCTCTGACTCTTCCCTGTACAGAAAAAGTCTTCTTTTTGCTCTAAAATTAAATCTCTCAGGCATCACTTCTTCTCAGGCTATAAGCTGCCGATGACAAGAGAACCGAGTTGTTTCCATCGTGGACATGAGGGACTGGGATCTGTGGTTTAGGATTTAAGACTGTGATGGTCTGCCGATCTGCCCATCCCAATGAAGTGGGCAAAACTTTTTTTGCTTGAAGAAGGCGTACCTAGAAGTCTAACCTCGGGAAAAAAATGCTATGAACTCTTGAGTCTTGCACACACCTCTTTGGGCAGGGCCAATACTTGTGGCCTACTGATGGTCATGGTTACGAGGCAAATACTTAAGTTGCTAGGTTTCAATACACACACACACACACACACACACACTGTGTGTGTGTGTGTGTGTGTGTGTGTGTGTCTGTTGCTCAAGTTTGTGTTCGCCCCTTAGTTTACACAACCACCACACCCATGTGACCCACAGCTGAGTTTAGAGCTGGGAATTCCTACGTTAGTGACTTGTTTCCTCAATATCTCTTTTGTGTAGCTGATGTTCCCTGGGTTTATAGAAGAATGAGGTGCATTTGGTTCCTATAGCAGCCTATCATGTGCCTAAAACAATATAATCATTGTTTATGAAGATGAATGTGTATGGACAATGAGGAAAGAGATGTGTGACGCCAAAAGAACATGCCAAATCTTGTTCCCTTCAGTGACAAGACCTGGAGTAATCTTCTGGAATAACTCTCCACCCACACAGTCTCATCTCAAGTCATTTTTTGAAAGATAAGTGAACATTAAACCATAGCACAACTCCCTTGGGCATACTTACACACCAAGATTAAACTTGAAGACTGAATCTGAAGAGCAGCAAACAAGTGTGACCTTGTTATAGACGTTGATGTAGCCTTTTAAAAAAGATGCTGAAGTAGTTAAAATCTGTTCATTCACTTCCTCTTTGCTGTGACTTTAGATTCACACGTCTTAAAACAACCAATAAAACTGTTCAAAGTCAGAGTGGGAGCAGTATTAAGTGCTCTGCTTTTCCGCATGGCATCTCGTCCTGGTTTGACCCCATCTTTTAAGGGAGGAGGTAAAGTTGTAGTCACCATAAGCCTGTGTTTTTCTTTGATAAATGCAATACATATTAACCATAACATATAAAGATAATCATATATCAAATACAAAAAATCAATAAATAAAAAGTAGCAATGTTCTTTTTTATTTGCGGTCACAACTATCTCAAGAATCATCTGGAGAAAGCATTTTTTTTCTGCTTTCACTGTTTCACCACTGGATGGTGTAAGAGTAAAACTGTTATTATAATATAAAGCATGAATGTTTGATAAGTTATTAAAGTAGCTCAGGCTGGATTTTATCTAATAAATCACAGCTGTAATTATTATGGAATGTGGTTTCCATAGAAACACCCCTCCCACTCTGAGTAAGTGGGATGATGAAGAAAGACATGAATGAACAAATGAGTAAAGAAAGAGGAAATAAGTTTGACTGATGTTTTCCACAAGGTTAAAAAGATCAGTACAGTTTAAAAAACATATCTAATTGTGTTTGAATAAATAATGTAAATTCATTTGTAGAAGACACGGACGGTGGTAAGAGCGTCTTAACTTTTCATCTATGATCTGTATTTTACTGGATTTCAATTGAAGTTGTTAATTAAAGAGCAAAATGATTGTAGCTTGACTAAAGAAGAAGAGAGGAGGGAGGGAGGGAGAGAGAGAGACCGGAAAAGTCCTTTGATAACTAACTCCCTAAGTCACACAACAGACCACACACACACAGAAGCAAACATATACACAAAGTTGCCAGAGTACTGATTCTTTTTTTTCTTTTTTTTTCGGAGGGGACTTCTGGTCTCCGCAGTGTGACTCATGAGCTTCGGGGACATGACTGTGAGTCACAGCCTCCACCACAAAATTGCAAGGAAGAGTGGACCCACTCAAGGCCATAACAATCAACGCTCACTGACTCACTCATTTAACGTTTTCATTTTAGAATCACGTGCGTCTCCAACAATTAAATAAAAATAGAGAAGAAGAAAAAAAAGTACATTATGCTCATAAAAAACACCAGAAATTAGTTAGTGCAACATACAATTTAAATACCTGTAAATGAGTGGACAAAAGTCCACATTTAAGTCAAAACATGCAAAACTATTCATTTCTCAGCAAAATGGTCTGCCAGGATATTACATCTTCATCTTTAGAAAAGTCCTTTAAAAATATGAATAAATAGAATAAAAAAGAGAAAACCATGTTTCTTTTTTAATGGTATGAGTCCTAAATACACAATGAAACACAATGGCATATATAATGTAGTTTTCCCTAAAATAAAAGTCTCATTCTCATTTTCAATTATGCAATCAAATGTTAGTAATTTTTGTTTTTCTGGAGGGAAAAACGATAAATTGACAGTAAACATAAACTCTACATGATTATTAAGCCTTGAATATACATAACAAACATATGAGGAGAGTGATAATAATAATAATGATAATAAAAACTATAACTAATGTCAAGTTCAAATGCAATTTGGAAACAATGACATTAATTAAGTTACTGTGATGATGGATCATGTTTATGAATGCAAACTTGCTTTACTGCACTGACATCACACTCCCTAACAACCACCACAAATAATCATAATAATCATGATAATAATAATAATAATTCTCTAAGCAAAGATACATAGATCCAGCCTTTCTTGACTTGAAAAATGAAAAAAAAAAAAAACAGCAACAGGACATGGGGTAGGAGTGGTTCAAGATGAAAGGGGGATTTGTGGGCAGGGACAGTGGGTGTGGTGATGTATAAAGTGTCTTCTACATCCGTGTCCCCATCACAACAGCTCAACTCTTTCACTTTGAATCTCCATCGTCTTCATTGATCTCAACCTCGGTGAGTGGAAAGTTTTAACAATGTTGTTTTGTGTGTTTGTTTGTTTATTGCTTTAATTCACTGATTTCCTGCACAGAAACTTTTCTCAACAGGAAATTCTTTTGAAAGTGACGCATTTCGTATCATTTCTGTCAGATTTAGTTGTGTTAAAGTTTTTTTTTTTTTTTTTTAAATAGCACATAAGTGTTCATAAACTGCAAAGTTAATGCGACTCTGTGTATATTTTTTTTATCTATGACTTCTCTTCTCTGCTTGTGAAGCTTTCAACGTTGCAACAACAGACTGCTTGTTTTTGCTCTAGTGGTAGTTATTTGAGTAACTTGCAAAAAAAAAAAAAAAAAAAAAAAAAAAAATTATCCTCTCATCCGCTGCTCGTTCATAAATTTGCAACAACACCTGATCCTTATTTTTAATTGCAAACAAATTAAACATACAAACAGTATTATGGTATTTGTTTTGTGTACTCTTCCGCCACAATTCCCATATGAGTTCCTATCCTGCTACATTTTTCCTCCAATTGCCACACCCCAGAGAAGTAGCAGAGAAGCACCCTGGAGACAATGGAAAAAAAAACATTTTTCAGACGCATAGATGTTTAGAGAACAAACATTTAGTATCACTTCTGGGATAAAGTCCCAGTAGTGACGCTGGGATGCTGTCAAGTCATGACCTGCTTCTTTAACTACTCCGTCTCACTTACCTGGAGAGATTCAATCGTTGCCATAACAATGGCGTATGTCACTCTTCAGAGACGCTGTGGTAGAGACTGTTAACAAAGGGAAATATGAGCAGTTGTGCCCTGGTGGATACTCAGGGTTTATTTTTATCTAGCACCATGGAAAACTTAGAGAAAAACATTGGCAGAAACAAAAGCAACAGTGTGAGCCATTGTTTCATACTGAACAGCTTTTAACAGATGTAATTAGTGTAGAAGCAGGACATAAATTAATATATATAGCTGCTTAAAAGTGAAGGAAGAGAAACAAAAACTAAACAACACTGGCACAATACCGTAACAGAATTATAACCAGATGTTAGTTTCACCAAACAGTCCCTGCACTCCTCCGCCTATCCTTCCCCTGCAACCACTCCCACAGGGAAATAAACGATGTTATTAACATTTCAGATTTGACCACAGCATCACATGACCCATTAAGATTTACAGCCAAAGCCAAAGTTAACAGAACCAGACTCTGCCTCTGGATGGAGCCATACCGGCTTTAAATGAGGGCATTACAGCGCAATCAACACAGAAACATTAAAGAAAACTTCTGTATCATTATTTAACACTTTTATTTTCTCTGTCCTCTCAATCTAGAGACATCATCATGTCTGACCTCCAAACTGCTATTGCCCTCCTCATCGAAACCTTTAATAAATACTCTGGCAAAGAGGGGGACAAGTTCACCCTAACTAAGGCAGAGCTGAAGACGCTGCTGAAAAATGAATTAGAGCCACTGATGGGGGTAAGTGACCTTTGACTTCTCTCTGCCTTAGTCCTGAAAACTATAAAGGATACTCGATGCTGCCTTGTGTAGAAATTTGTAGATCAGGAACATGCATCTGCGGGTTTTTGATGACTTTTTTTTTTTGCAGAAAAACAAAGACCAGGCAGCAGTAGATGCCATCTTCAATGATCTGGACAGGAACAAGGACAACAGCGTGGACTTCAGTGAGTATGTCACCCTGGTGTGCGCCCTCACTCAGTTGTGCCACGAGTTCTTCAAGCAGTAAGGATCCAAGCGCCATCTTGGGGCCAGCACAGAGAGGTGTCTCTGTGGAAAAAAAAAAAAAAAATCAGTGTCTCTTGCTATGTTTGCTACTGCTTCAGGCACTATAAAGAAACTTATATGCATTGTGATACAAACTGAAATAAACCTTTTTTTTTCTTTGAAACATGAGTTGTGCAATTTTTGAGTTTCTCCACAGACAGTTGCATAGACACGTCAGCACCGTAATCTTAGTGGGTTCACAGCACTTTTGATGTTTGCCCAAAACACCTTTAGTGATTTAGTTTTGTTGTTGTTGGATTAACTTCAAGAAGTGAATAATACAGCTGCAGGTTGAGGCAGGAATGGCATCTTTGATGTTGATTGTAGAGGAGCACATTCATCAAATCACTGTATTCAAAGTAAAACTATGTAACTTTTGAGATAAAAAATTAAACACTCTTCATCGTTCATTGTGTTGTCCAGGATTCATATTAATGACTTGTTAGTTACCGGGGTAGTTATAATCTTTTATTCTTTTTTTAACCATTATTGTTTGAAATATCGTGCAATGTGGTTATATTATGTGATCATGTGCAACTATTCACACAGTGCTCTCTCCATAAAGTGTGCAAGTGTGCACCTCTACTGCACAAATGCTTCTTCCTGTTTAGATGGATTACATGAGATAATATGATATAATTAACCATAATCAGAGTTTGGCATCAGTTTCTGGCTGTAACACAAGACAGTCAGTGATGAAAATGAGAGAGAGGATTGGTCACTTTGGCCGAGAGGTGCAAACCAAGATTTAAAAAAAAATGTGAAACACTTTTTACAAAGCTTGGGACAAATTTACATTTTAGAAAACATTTTTCACATATCATAAAACAAAATGACATTACCATAACACTTTTACAAGTCCCGAAACAAAGTTACATTTCAAAAAACAAATGAACAAGACACGAAACACGTTTACAAACAGCAAAACAAATTTACAAGCAGCGAAACACTTTTACAAGTCAAGAAAAAAAATTACAAATATCAACTATCAACCGGAAAGAAGATGCACCAACTCCGGTGTAAAACCGGAAAGGGGGGGCAGTCGATAGGCTGTCGCTGTCTATAGATATATGTGTAATATCATAGTGTAATATATCTATGATCGTTGTCTGTCTTGGCTGTCCATGAACTCTGTCAACGAAAACTCTCGCTACTTGTTCATTTGTTTTCTGAAATGTAAATTTGTTTCAGGACTTGTAAATGTGTTATGGTAATGTCATTTTGTTTTATGATATGTAAATTTTTTTCTAAAATGTAAATTTGTCCCAAGCTTTAAAAAAAGTTTCACATTATGTAATCTTGGTTTGCACCTCCCGGCCACCGTAGTTGAGGGAGAGAAATTAAACCTAAACTTAAACTAAAACAACAAACCTCTGAAGCATATATATATATATGTGTGTGTGTGTGTGTGTGTGTGTGTGTGTGTGTGTATACACATTAAGAAATCATGTTTTATTGTACAAAATATTTCTTTGTATATTTCTATCAAAACATTCATGGCTGTAAAATCATCTCTTACTTTTACTTTTTGTTTGTACTTTTTGTACTGATACTAATTTGAGAAGTATAAATAAAGTGTAAGCGTATAAAGTGTTGTAAAATACAATCACGGGAATCATACTATTCATCTTGTCGTGATGAGATAACGTATCTTAACGATGAGCAAGTTTTTTAGAGAGAAGATGAAAGTAAAAAAGAACAGAGACTTTCGGTGACGCCTCCGGAGGTCACGTTATGTGTCCGTGTCTCGTGACGCTTCCTGGGGGCGGGTCGTCAACAACAGAGTCGGTCTGTGGAGCTATCGTTACCGAGGGACAGAGCCCGAGTGTTGTTTTGAATTTGCTAGAAGACAGCGACGGGAGGGGGGTAGGGTCTGTGGATAAGATGGCGGATGTAGAAGGCGATGAAACTCGGTCGGCTCTTCCTTCGGCATCCCGTAACGGTCCGGTTGTCGGTTCGTCGGCGGGAACCGCGGGCCACAGCGCGGCCATGGTAACGTCGGGTCCTCGGGTGGTGAGAATTGTAAAGTCGGAGTCCGGTTACGGGTTCAACGTCCGCGGTCAAGTTAGTGAAGGAGGACAGCTGCGGAGCATCAACGGGGAACTGTACGCTCCTCTTCAGCATGTCAGCGCTGTTTTACCCGGAGGTGCGGCGGACCGAGCTGGGATAGCGAAGGGTGACCGGATCCTGGAGGTGTAAGTCAGCGTCTGTCTGTTTAATGATGCCGGGGAGCAAGTGAAGCTAGCTGCCCAGCTTAGCCCCGTGTGTAGATTTAGTTTCCAGCATGTGTTAACATTAGCCATTTTTAGGCATTAACGCTACGTCACTTTCGTGTTATGACAATAAAAGTAGCCGTATTCACAGTATAACTAATTATCTGTCTAGTTTATGAGCATTTATCTCTAACTCGACGAATAGACCCGTATAATCAACAAGCTAATAACGCTAGTGAGTTAACTAGCAGGCTAACCCGCTTATATAAGTTGGATAACAGCCTGTGCATGTTGATTAGCTTCGGCTAGCTAGCGAGCCAGGTAGCTAACGTCTTGTTAAGCTAGCCCTTTGCGCAGTGACTGCTTTAGCATTGTTGTGAGGGGTGATTTAAATGACAGCAGCGTTGTTGACATCGCTTTCTCATATGCATATAGGTGGTAATGTGTAATTTGACCCTGCCTGTAGACAGGGGATGGCGGTGTTGTGTGGTGAAACATCCTGTCAGGCTAGCACGAATAGCCACGCTGTTTACATGGAACAGGTTTAAATGTTCTTTATTGTTTTCGTTCTTTATCCTTTATCACGATCTGTGCCCTTGAGTGGCTTTGATACACAAAGCTGGATCTTGGTCAGACTTTTTAATTGTGGTGTCATTAAAAGTCAGGAACAAGTCATTCTTTCCCCTGGAGGAGCTCTACATTGTTTATTTTAAGCCTTTAACTTTGAAGTGTTCCCATCCAGACAGGTGTATCTTTAAAAATACACGTTGAAAGCATGGCTGTAGTCTTTGATCCTAACAAAACTAAGTACTGAAACATGTTCAAGGAGTGAATTATGTTAAATGCTGTAGCTATATATGCTGCTTTAGAAGCGTATATATATTTCTGGCCCAGTGTAAGCCTTTAAGTCAGGATTTGAGACGTGCAAACATGTTACTGTGAACTGAAACAGACTGAATTTAGATTAAGAGAGAAGAGAAACATAAAACAAGGAACAATGATGTTACTTCAGGTTGCTGAGACACCATAAAGACCTTCCCCGACCTATGTATTCTCATTTTTTAAATCCCTAAACCATTCTCTGGTCATATGACAGAACCACTTCTTCTCATGTGACTTATTAACCCAGCTTGACCATTTCGCAACAACTCGAAAGATTCATCGGTTTATTTGTGTCATATGTTAGTATATTACTTCCAAGATTATGAAGTAAAGGATTTTTTTACGATGCTTCTTTTGTTATAAACAGTCAGTGAGTGGTTTTGTTTCAGTTTAGTTTGTGTAGGATTATATATACTTAGCAGTTAAACTTAAAATAAATAGTAGAGCCTTGAGGTTTTTTATAGCTTTTCTCTTTGATATAATCTCATCAGTCATTTAGCTATTAATCAGTGAACCTGATTGATCAGTTAATCAGTTCACCACCATCTTTCAGTTAAAAGGAGAAGATTAGATCTGCTTGCTTATACCCAACTTATATATTTTTACTCTTTGTAACATATTTTAGTCTAGTTTAATTATTAGTTTCAGCTCTGCCTCAGTGTTAATGTTGTTTACTATTGTTTCATTCACATTTTACCTGACCCTTTTGTTGCCAATTTGCCAAACAATAGGACGATTGCATCACAGTAGTGCTGAGACCAAAAACAGGAATGCTGTCGTGTCAGTCTCTCTTTCCACAATGTAACCTGCTCCTCGACACAGATTTACATACATAAGCAGTAATGTGGACAAACCTATGATTGTGATTTTGCTCGCTCCCTCTTTTCGCGTGTCAGTCCTGCTGTTTCTCATTGGAAGATTAGCTGAGACACCTGATGCTTGTGCCATCTGGCCCCAGCAAAGCCAAGAAAGGAGGTGTCTCACAGCACCAAAGGAAAAGGGAGACATTAGATCTGACCTGGTTACTCAGCACTCTCAACATAATGTTTATCAGGAGAGGGCAAAATATGAGTCGTTACAACATTGTAATAATAATAGAACAAAGTACGGGAAGCATAAAACTATTTTATGATCATGTGCTGCCGATCTGCTATTAAAATGCCGTTATTGTTTATAATGGATGCACAAAAGTACATCAGCAGCAGGACTCAGCTTAGTAAGTGGATCTCTTATCTACTGACATGACCATGACCATGATGCAGTTTCTTTATCAGAGTTATAAAATTAATTGTTTCTGTTATCACATGCATTCATTCACTGTTCACACAGAATTTGAAGGACTCGGTTTTTAGTGCCACAGACTGGCCTCAGGTTACCTTACATAAAACTGATTACTCACTGGATTTAAATGAGGGAGCAGAATTCAGAGCAGTATTTTAGTGTCTATTTATCTATTTCAAAAAGTAGTATTGTTTTATATACATCAAACAGGTTATTCACATTATATTAGCTTGGTAACTCTCCAGTTAAGCGTCGCTGTGGTCAGTGCTGATATTTGATCTGTTTGCTTTGGGATTAGAGAAACAAATCATCTGAAAAACCTCACCAGCTCACTTTCATCTCCTCTTTCTCTTTCTCCTGCTCTGTACTTGTCCTCCAGTAATGGGGTGAGCGTGGAAGGTGCCACCCATAAACAGGTCGTTGACCTGATCCGTGCAGGGGAGAAGGAGCTGGTTCTGGCCGTGCTCTCTGTTCCACCTCAGGAGGCCGATGGATTGGAGGGAGGTGAAGATATCCAACCCAACTACGACTACAGCGACAAGCAGGCCGTGCCCATTTCCATTCCCACATACAAACATGTGGAGCAGCACTCCGAGAGGTTTGTGGTAAGTGCTGATTTGACATTTCCTCATAACCTCTCCCATATAAGCAAAGTATACAATGTATATTTTACATAGTTTTCATCATGTCCCTCTTCTCTAACACTTTACTGTCTTTATTTCACTTGCTGTAGGTGTACAATGTGTACATGTCAGGCAGACAGCTGTGCTCAAAGCGCTACCGGGAGTTTGCCATCTTGCACCAGAACCTGAAAAGAGAGTTTTCCAACTTTAACTTCCCAAAGCTTCCTGGGAAATGGCCTTTCTCCCTCTCTGAACAGCAGCTGGATGCTCGCCGTAGAGGCCTGGAGGAATATCTTGAGCGAGGTAGGCTGATTTGGAAAGGTCACTGGTGCCTGAAAAGAAAAGGAAACAGAAAAAATGCTCCATTGTGAAAACACTGATGCTGAAGTACATATTTAGACTTAAAATAATATGGGGGGAGTCATTTTTTCTATATTTGCAAAAATCTTTTGTTGGGAAATAGGTTAAGTGATGGCTGTGGTCAGTTTTTCAAGTAAAGCGACATTTAGTTTTTCTTTGTTTATTTGATTTGTTTTGACCCTTCTCACTTCCAACCACTTTGCCTCCATCGTTTGTCTGTTTGTTTCCAGTTTGCTCTGTGCGGGTGATCGGGGAGAGTGACATCATGCAGGAGTTTCTGTCTGAATCAGACGAGGTATGAGCCATGACGTTCTCTGTTGTGTTTGCAAATTGTCTGTAACAGATTTGGACACATCTATTTCTTTGTGCTTTTAAAAAAGGGTTGGGGGGGGGGTTTTCAGTGAATTTTCTGAAACTTTCTCTAATAATCAAGTTGCATACCACTGCAGTTTATTACACTGTCATTTAGATCAAGTTCAGTCTTTCATTTCTAGAAATTTCAGTAGGTAACATGAGAGGTATTTCATAACTGAATTTGAGCCTGTTCAAGAGAATCCCAAAGAATTTAATTAATTTGTGAACATATTTATGTAACCTCCTCTGGTCTAGTTTCAGCAAAGCTTGTTGCAGTTGTTTCATTACTTGAAAGTATCTGGCTGGCAGTCGAGTCTGCCAGTCTGGAAATCAGTCAGGTAGTTAATTGCATTGTCTTACTAGTGCTTAGAGAAATTACAGCAGCAAAACAAATGCACTGCTACTAATGTACTGACGCACTTGGAGGATCAGCTCCTCTTACATTATGTCTTGGGAATATCTTCAATTTACGCTCAAACTTTCTCTTGGACTGAAGCAAATAATTATTGGAATTTAGCGATCGAAGGTCACTGACCTCGGAAAACACATTTGAGGCCATAACAAGACAATTCAAACACTATTATTGTGACAAATTTCACGCTAATGTCACGTTATATTAAAAAGGTCAAATGTGAACCTGAGTGTGACACCATAATGTTCTGCAAATACAAACAATAGCTTAAAAAAAACTACTTAAGTGTTTAGAACGACACTGATATAAATTACAACTTGACTTGTTTGGCAGAGGAATACAAGTGCAAGGCAGCAATTTTAGTTAGATCCAGAAATAATCGCCAGGAACTCACAAGAGACATGTGCATGCACACTCGTATAAACAGGCGCACACCTTTGCTAATCCACACATGAGTTATTGCAGCTCTACAGCTGTTCTCGTAATGTTTTGCTTCACTGTGCAGAACTACAACGGGGTGACAGATGTAGAGCTGCGGATAGCACTGCCAGACAAGACCACCATCTCCGTCAGAGTCCGCAAGAACAGCACCACAGACCAGGTGTACCAGGTACAGACCACATGACGTCCGCTGGGAAGATGCACTCGTCTGCATTCATTCTACTGAGAAGAAGAAATTCTCAAACAGTGTTTTCTTACTTCGAACTTCCAACTTTTTGTTCCCCTGTGATTTTCTCTCCCTTCAGGCGCTAGTGTTGAAGGTTGGAATGGACAGTATTATGGCGAGCTACTTCGCCCTTTTTGAAGTCATCAACCACTCCTTTGGTAAGAGCTCTGTGTTTAGGAAATTCTTTTTACAAGAAAATTGCACAGAGCATTTTCACATACTCCCATGTGTTTAATTTCAAAGCATTTTCTGAACTTACTTCACCACATGACCACTGGGTTTCTAAATAAAGACCTGTATTGTCCCGCTGGGTAGTTTAATTCATTGGGCCTTAGGGTCTATGTGCAGTTTTGGGCACCAAGGGCAAGTATTTAATTTAGTACAGGTTATAATTAATTATTTATTTACCAGTAACCACTAAACAAAACATCTCCCCTGCTTCATTACAGTCATCATCTCTGTCCTTTCTAAAAAAAAAATTTTGTTGCAGTACGAAAGCTGGCGCCTAATGAGTTTCCCCACAAGCTTTATGTGCAAAACTACACGTCAGCAGTGCCGGGGACTTGCTTGGCGCTCCGCAAATGGTTGTTCAGCTTCCAGGAGGAGGAGTTGCTTAGAGACAACCCGCTGGCGCTGCACTACTGCTTTCACCAGGTAACAATGATAATTGAATCCTAACTTGCCACAAACTTGAGGGACCTTAACACCAAAATTGATCATGTTTTTTTTTTTTTTTTTAATACACACCTCTCCTCTGCCATACTGAGACTTTTAATTACTTCCAATTAATGCAGCTTTTTAATATATCCACAGTCACAATATGATGATATAGTATTTTATTACCACAGACTTCGTTAAGCTAAAGATGTAACAATTTCAAAGTAGTTTTGTTGTCTGTGAGGCTGCTTTTTCAACCCTTATCTGGAGCAGTGGTTGTTGAATTTTTGCCACTGACTATATAATTTAACTGTTTTACGCTTCTAAAAGTGACGGTACAAAGTCACACCCTAGACAAAGTACTAAGCTACAATCTGGAAGTCTTACAAATGACACACTTGAATGTAAAACACACAGTCTGGTGCTTTGAAATGCCACCGCTTGTGGACTTAATACAGAGAAACCAGAGGACCATGGTATTCTACAACCTGGTGAAAATAAATGCAAAAGCACTAAAAATAGCCAAAGCAGAGGCAGGAGTCTCCAGGCTGTCCGCTGACCAGTAAAGGTCACTACCTGAAGCGTTTTTAGGCATGTGACGTTCCACAATGACCCCATTAAGCAGCGTGTGCTGGTGGGTGAAGTTTGCACATGTCAGTGCCTGCACTGCTGACAAACATTAATCTATTCAGAAGTTACTGAATAGGGAACTTGAGGCCGAGTATCTTGTTAGTGTTTTATGGGTAATCTTTTTTTTTTTTGGTCTGTTACCTCAAATGATAAATGTTGTTGTGTCTCTCTCTCGTGCCACCCCAACCCTCCGCCCATCCCCTGTCTGTTTAGGCATTGGATGATGTGAAGAAGGGATTCATAAAAACAGAGGACAAATCCTACCAGCTGCAGAAACTGGCAGAGCAGCGCAAGATGGCCACGGTCAGTCCCACAAACCAGTCTTTGTTCGGGGAGGGGATTGGGATGACTGCACTTTTTTTTTTTTTTTTTGCCCGTTGACCAGAGCCATCACCCGAACATTACCAAATGAAAACAGAGAGAAAAGTCAGAATGCAGCTTTATATGGTATAAACACAGAGAGAAAAAGCCAGTGAGTTCGTATTGATGTTTGATGCTCCTGTGTGTAAACAACATTTCTAAAACTATGCAGCCACCCAGCACAACATCCTCAGAAATGTATATCGAAGCAACGATCAGTGTGTCAAGCGAAAGGGAAAGATCATTACTAATAGCTCTTTTTATCTAAACTTTCACAAAGAAAATCTCTTTTTAAGTTACAAACTGAAATGTTTAAGCAAAAAAAAAAATGAAGCCACTTTTCACAGCTCACAGCGTTCCACAAATCAAGAAATGCAACAAATATGAGAATACATAGAGAAGGGAAATGCAACAGAAAGTGTTACACCATACCGGATGTGCTCTGGGACGCTAGGGGGAGTGGGGGGATCAACTCAGATTAACAGCCTTGTTACAGATACTTCTGCTTCCCCGTCAGACCTAAAGTACATAACCCAACTAAATTAACTCTGGTGATTTTGGAGGTGTGAAGACGCCCCCACCCTGTGAGAATTTACCGACATCCATAGCATTATATTTCTTTTTGAACGATAAGATGTTGTGTCAGAGTTGTGATGTAATATTTGCTGGTTGAATTCATTCATAATAAAATACATGTTTTATTGGACAGTGCTACCACTGTGAGTTGTTATATGTACAGATAAATCATTAAGTATAAATATATGGAGACAAAAACTAACACAGACAGTGCAATGTAGAATAAATTTCACTTTATTTTTACTATACATTACAGATTAGATAACACGGATAGTAAACTACACCCGCTATCAAGCTTTAAAAGCTTTTATAGCTTTAAAAAAGTATCTAACACTGCAACTGTCACATCCCAAACTACTGTTTACTCAGATAAGTGGAACTTAAACTTTAATCTGGTTACATGTACTAATAGTGATTGGTGTGTTTGCTCCATAACATCCAGTATTTGAGTCTGTTGCGGACATGCGAGGGCTACAACGAGGTGGTGTTCCCCCACTGCTCCTGCGACTCCCGAAGGAAGGGACACGTCATCACAGCGATCAGCATCAATCACTTCAAACTGCACGCTTGCACAGAGGACGGTACCCTCGAGGTGAGCGTGCGTCGGTGCTGGTTCGGGTTAAACAGACGATCATCATCACCATCGTATCTTAATGCGGAAAGTTAACCTACCGACACGGTCTCTTTCTGTCCCTCAGAACCAGGTGATCGCTTTTGAATGGGCGGAGATGCAGCGTTGGGACACCGACGAGGAGGGAATGGCTTTCTGTTTCGAATACGCCAGAGGAGAGAAGAAACCTCGCTGGGTCAAGATCTTCACTCCATATGTGAGCGTTGTGACACCTGCATTTGCTGTTGGGCGTGTTTCTGTATTCACTTTACTCAGATTTTGCAGTTGTAGAGTGACTGACTATGTATTTTTTTCAAAGAAGTGGTAATAAGGAAGTGAAGACAAGTAATTAAAAATGAAAATGTAACTTGTCCTTGTGACTTTTAAGACTGGTAGCGCTCTGTTATAACAATTCTGATGGCTTTTATTTTTTTCCCCCCCTTCTCAGTTTAACTACATGCATGAGTGCTTTGAGCGGGTCTTTTGTGAGCTGAAGTGGAGGAAACAGGTAAGGACCACTCCTTTCCTCTTTCATTCTGGGAAGCTTATGACTCAATGCCAAGTTTATGATTCCAAATTTAGCTCTTTATCACAAATTTCCTTAGAAATGCAACAAGCCGCTAGCATGTTTTCTCAAGAGTGTTTGTTTAAAATGATGAATTTTCTGTTTCTTTTGTATCAATTTCATTGCCGTCAGGTTGAAGAAGAGGCATCTGATAAAGACAACAAAAACTGCAGTAACAATGGTAAGCAGCACATTCTTTCTTTTTAATGTGTTTTTGTTCTAAATTTTAATAAAACCTGATTAAAAAAACAAAGCACCAGCACTGAATTGTGAGCAGATAGATTTTTATCTAGGGCAAGTCTTAGAGAAATATGTATTCAGATGTGGCAGCGAGTGCAGCTCTGAATGACAGCACCCATCAAGCTCTATGAATTATGCAGAAATCCCCTGTCTGGCAAAAACTAAAAGGCCAAGGGCAGGGAGGGGGGATTTCAACTACACTATACTACCTTCTTTTATCTCTGTGTCAAAAGCAAAAATATACAGCATGTGAATTCTTCACTGGCTTATAAGTAACTTCAGTTCAGCGTCATTACATTACCCTCAGGGCCCTAGAAGAGGTATGCTTGTATTGTTTTATCTCTTTTCTGCGGCACCTGTGGCGTCACAAGGAGCTGAACAAAGGCTTTCTAAAGGTTCACAAAGCACTCAACAATTTGGAGAGTAAATTCTCCTCCAGCACTTTCAGATTTCGCTGGAAGAAGACACGTCCTGGTGGTTTGTGTCAACGCACGCAAAGGCATGTTAAAGGGAAAGGCAGGGTGAAACTGAACATAAGGTTGCAAAGTATGAAAACAAGCGACTATAAGGAATAAACACGAAGGAGAAACTTTTGTGTTTCAGGATTAAAAGACAAATAAACATAATGACTGAGAAGCTAGTAAAGTTTAAGAAATGTGAGACAGTGAGTGTGTTGATGAGACACACTGACATCTGTGTTGTGTTGTGACAGCGTTTTTTATCAGTCACATGTTGTTTGAAAAGAAAAAAAACAGAAGAGGCCATAATTCAGACTTGTTCCCCCTGAAACTGTGTGTCTCTGTTTACAGAATTTCTGCCTCCTCTTGAAACACAGCAGAAGGGATGGCGCCACCTAGGGGGGGAGATCGCAACTTCCTAAAACCAATCGGTCATCACTCGAGCTAGAAACTGGTCCACTCGCATCATCACCGCCACCCCAGACAGCGCCCATCAACAAACACAGACCCGAGTGACGGACTGAGGTGATCCATGCCCCCGAGAAACAAACTGGGAGTGACCAATTTGGGAAATTGGAATAATCACACTTAACCAAACCCAGGGATACACACAGCAAGAAGAGCAATGAAGGAAAATAAACAAAAGCCAACTTTCATGTCATTTAACTAGATCTTCATAGTGTGTCTGTTGTTTTCCTCCATACATTTGCCCTGTGACGTGGGCAGGACACGAGCAAAAATTCTCGCCACTGGTTGAGAAACGCATATCTTACGGCGTGTGACTGGTCTGGGTTACCACGGCGCTGCGGCAACAATTGCGCAAAAAAAAAAAAAAGGAAGCACCTCGATGAAACGCCTACTTGACGAGGAAGCTGGCATCAGGGGTGGGATCCCGGCGACCTGAAGTCTTTCAGCGAGACCCTCGTCTGCTGAACTGAGCTGTGACGACGGAGATGAAAATAAGAAGGGATGGGGGTTTTCATTTTTTTTTTTTTTTCAGTTAGTTATATATGAATATATATTAAAAAAAAAAAGCAAAACCGTGCTTTACACTGATGCTGGACATTAACACAAAAAATTGTTTCCTATATGTGAGATCAGATGTTCTCTGTCTGTCAGATAACATAGGCAACACAAATGTAACTAACTGAAAACAGACGTGAGAGGACGTGTTCATAATTATGTGTATGTTTAACAATCTTATTTCTGAAATATAGATTAATATAAGACCTTTAATTGGTTTCTCCGTCTAACAATGAAACACTAACTGAATTTCATTCAGGCTGCTCTTACTAATCTCTATTTACTACAGTCTCTTCTGGTCTAATCCACACTACTTCAGGAGGAGGTTCTTTGGCAGTCAACCATTAATGTCAGTATGGGTATTTATCCCTCTCGCAAGTGTTTTATTGTGGTGATTTTGCAGAGCTTGGAGTTTGAAAGGAAGAGGCTTTCTCATTCTCAGCCCCTGCGCAGGAATGATGTCTTGAGCGGAGGGTTGACGGACCAAAGCTTAGACGTAATTTGAAACGTCACGCGTTGTGACGCGGCGAATCTGACTGACAGATCGTTGAATAATAAGGAAGTACGAGGAGTTTTCTGAGTGGTTTTTTTTTTTCGATCTTCTTCATTGAGGTGCAGTTTTGTGACGAAGCAGCAGGGAGCAGCAGAGTGTAAGATTTATTTGAAAGGTTTTGAAGAAACAGAAAATCTCCTCAGAGCTTCTTAAAGAGCGATCCCTTAGGTTCTGTAACTCACCCAAAAGTATCTCTTCTCTGCAGTTTGTCCATTAACCACATCAGAATGACAGATTGTGTGTGTGTGTGTGTGTGTGTGTGTGTGTGTGTGTGTGTGTGTGTGTGTGTGTGTGTGTGTGTGTGTGTGTGTGTGTGTGTGTGTGTGTGTGTGTGTGTGTGTGTGTGTGTGTGTGTGTGTGTGTGTGTGTGTGTGTGTGTGTGTGTGTGTGTGTGTGTGTGTGTGTGTGTGTGTGTGTGTGTGTGTGTGTGTGTGTGTGTGTGTGTGTGTGTGTGTGTGTGTGTGTGTGTGTGTGTGTGTGTGTGTGTGTGTGTGTGTGTGTGTGTGTGTGTGTGTGTGTGTGTGTGTGTGTGTGTGTGTGTGTGTGTGTGTGTGTGTGTGTGTGTGTGTGTGTGTGATCAGACATCAGCATATACATAACAATGCAGGCAGCTGTCTGCCTCTCACTGCACCTAAATTGATTCAGTATTAGTCGTGTACATGTACGTACAGGACGTTATATGACGTTTTA
The DNA here is from genome assembly GCA_016801845.1 of Polydactylus sextarius. Classification (NCBI taxonomy): domain Eukaryota; kingdom Metazoa; phylum Chordata; class Actinopteri; family Polynemidae; genus Polydactylus; species Polydactylus sextarius. Next base: position 12,667,468 of record CM028927.1, read on the forward strand.
TGATTTACACACTGATTTTTTTTTTTTTTTGTTTAGTTTAGTTTTTGGAGTAATATTTTTATTTGTTTTACACACACAGGTTTCAGGATTATTTATCTTTTTCTTCTTTCTTAGTTGTAGAACTTCATTTTTGTCTGACTGTGTTTAGAAAATTAATGCAATAGAGTTTTGTTTATCCCATTAAGGGCTAGAGCCCCAACTCATTACTGCAGCGACCTAAAGGCGATTTTTGTCTTTTATTCTCTCTGAATTCTAGACCAGTTTCAGGTTTGAGTTAGATTTTTGTGTTTTTGCAGCTTTCAGTTTTCATGCCCAGGTTTAGTCATAATTTGCTTTTAGTCACTTGCCTTGGAGCAGGCTTGTGGGTGCATACGTGTGCTGTATTTTATATGTGTGTGTGTGTGTCCTGTGTTTATCATTGACATTGCTGATAAGCTTTTAGGCTCTGATTGGACGTGTCTGATGAGCTGTCGGTGTGAGAGCCAGCTAAATGAAGATGGGGTTTTTGTATCTGTACGACAGCGGAGACACCAGACAGATGGAGACAAATGGAGGGTGTCTCTTATTGTCTAGCAAACATTCACAACTGCTCGTATGCTTTTTCAGCATAACACACCCACACACACACACACACACACACACACATTCTTGTCTCTCCTGCCACTCTGATTGCTGGTTTAAAAAAAACAGTTAAGTCCGACACAGAGAGCTATATTGTTATTCCTGTTGTTACCTCAGAGGACAGGCACCAGCCTATAGCAATACATACAACACAGAAGTGGCGTGTTGTGTTTACATGCAGACAAAATAGCTCGATTGAGAGCGAAACTGTATTGAGAGCGAAACGTGCAGATTGCTGGATGGCCATTTTGACAGCCAAAGTAATAGCCAATTTAGAGATGGATGACATAAGAATTAGAGCTGTTCGACTGTGATGTGTGTGTGTGTGTGTGTGTTTTTTTTTTTTTTTTTCCTTGTGTGTGCTGTAGGAGGAGAAACATAGAGGTTGTGTGATTTTTGCGTGTTGGCTCGTCTGTCCTCTGCTCTTACTCTCCAGGTTGGTCTCTCATCGTCACAGGGGGATGTGGTTGCCGTGGCAGCACCACGTTGGTTCAACTCACTCAGTGCAGCCTCTGTTTCCTTTTATTCCCGTCAAGCCAACTGACTCACTCCTCCCAATAATGTATTCAAAGCAGTGTTTTTTACCGTTTGATGTTCGTTCTACGTATGGCCCCGTGGCTTGTGCTGCTGTGAATAAGCTTTTAGAAAAGCTGCAGTTTGTTTTCCTGTTTTTTTTTTTTTTCCTTTTCTTTAAATTCGTATTTCTGTTTCGTCTCATCTGCGCCAAGTGCCATCTTTACGCTCAGTGTCAGTCACTGGCAGTTGTCGTCCGTTTCGACCCTCAGTGAGGTAAATGTTATCGTAACAGTGTTTTTGTGAAAGCAGAGAGATGGAGGGAACGTTCAGAAGCAGCGTCTTTGTACTGTCGGTCTGTGTTTGAATCCTTGTGTGCGTTGTGCTGTGGGCCACCTGTGTTTGTGTTTGAGATGCTGGACAGCCTGAGGGATTTACAGATAGATAAAAAAAAAAATAGAAATGCCAGATGGTACAGACAAATAAACATGGTGCCAGTAGATTAAACAAATAATAATGATAAAAATACAAAAAAAAAAAAAAACGTACCCACATGTGATTTACACACGAAACTCAGAAACTTTGACTTCATCTGAAACACCACCTCATCTAAATGATGCAGTTGCTATAGTAACACATCCATTTTTCTGAGTCTCGTGTGCCGATTTCCATAAGTCCATTCAGCGGCAGATGTTGTATAAGATATTCTCTGTTAAGGTCAAATTCTTCAACACTGCACATGGCTCAGACTCCAGTGTCTGAAGTAGTGTTTACGAGGCCTCTCAGTCAGTCAGTCTTTTTTTTTTTCCCCTTTAGACGCTGTCAATTGAGTCAGTTAGTTTTATCATCAGTGCTTTTATGTAGACTGTTTGTCGACCTCTGGAGCGTACATCCGGTTTGGGAAAGCATCGGCTGCTGGCTTCTCCCATTTCCGTGGGCGTGTCCTACCCGTGTGACTAACATGAAGGGTTTGGACGTTAAGTGCAGTTTATAAAGTGTTAAACTCTGTGTAATTACATTTTCTGTTCATTGCTTTGAAACACGGGGCTTTTTCCATGATAAGTAGGCAGAGACATTAATTAAAAATCTTAAGCCTTGTTTGTCTGTCTTCAGCATAATTTGTAAATAGCTGTTTTAAAAAAGAAGAAAAAAAATGAAAAAAGAAAATATCCTTTGGACTAAATGCACTCTTGTTTCTCCAACTCTCAAAAACATTTATTTATTTAAGCAGAAATTATAAAAAAAATAATAATTAAAAAAAAAAAAAAAAAAAAAGATTGGGGAAATTATAGTGTATAATGCTAGAGCCACCTTTGATCATTAATTTTTGTGCGTGAGGAAACGGCTGTATGGAGGATTTAAGTAAAGACACAGTGGAAGAGGCTGTTTAAAAGAGAAGCAGTGTTGCATTTACTAAGTGTCTAAAGACATCGATTAACACCTGATGCAGAACTAGACTACACAATGGAGAGTTTTATATCTTAAAAATCAAAAAAACAAGAAAAAACATACAAATGTTTACTAACCAATATAAGAAAAAGGACAAAAAAGGTTTGAAAATGTTGTGTAGAGTAATAAATTGTAACAATATTTTAAATAAAGTTATATATTGCAAAAAAAAAAAAAAAAAAGAAATGCTGTGGTATTCATTTATTCTCTCCAGGACATAAAGAGGCAGTGATGTGCAGTAGCTTCCAGTGTGATTTTTACCAGCTGTTAAATGATAAAACACTCAGGTTGTGTTTATCAATCCACAGATTCTCCTTCTGTCCAGTGAGACCTGACCAACATCAAAAAAAAAGACTTTAAAGCAACAACAGTTCTCTTCTGGGAGCGATTAAACTTCTGGAAAGGAGAAAAAAAATAAAAAGCTCACGTAATAAGGTTTTAATGTCTTTAAACTGAAATTGGTCAATATGTCACGGCCACGCTGGATTCAGTGTGTCAGTGAGAGGGTGCTTTCGTGAGCTGCCAAGGAAGGTGATGGCACAGTCTTTAAGTTTCAAGGTTTACTTTAAGTACTTTCTCTTTCGGAGAGATAAGTTCTGTCTGAAGTGCGTGTGTGGGAGGCATTTATGCAAATTTGGTTCATATTGAGTCGCTGGTGGTAAATCTTCAGAGCACCAGAGAATACCTTCTTTTTTTTTTGGCACGGAAAGTCTTCAGTTTAAAGCACTGAAGATGATTTGACAGCGATTTTTGTTTTTCTCTACACGTCTAACTGAGCTGCACGGCCTTCTGGATGAGAAGTGAAGGATGGCTGATCATGACAAGGAACAGATGTGACAGTTTGCTGGCAGAAAACATTTCAGCATCTCTTATCCCCATTACAGTAGCTTAAGCAGGTCCAAGATGAATAGAGAAAGCAGTGTCACCACTTTTTTGCAGCCAAACAAGTGACAGAACAGACCTAAGTAAGACTGTGCTTGCTTAGTAGATATCTAATTTATGAATAGTTGTGCTTTGCTACAACAATTGTCTTCACTGTTTATTTTCCAGACTCCTTTTTACCCCCTTACATTTCCTTCCTGTAAATAGTCTCAGGTCTGCAAGAAAAAGAAAGGAGCAAAGTGCTGCATGGTACATAACACGTCCCATGGCAGGGAGTACAGACACTAATAAAAGGTCCACAGGATTATTATTCTAACAGAAGAACGGGCACAGTGACATTTTGATGGTCACATGCTGCACAGATCTTTATGTCACTCACTGTGAACAGCAGGAGCTGTTGTAAGCCTTGGGGAGAATGAGGGAACCTGAGGTGAGGACTTATTCAAACCACTAAAAAAACAGGTCTTTTCTTAATGCACCTCATGGAATCAAGCCCATAAAATGTTGTGTGCATTGGCACTGCTGACGTGAAAATACTCATCTCATTAGACCAGTTTCACGTTGACACTGTGTGCTGACAACAGGCCTCCACCTCGACTTCACCACCTGCCCTCACTTTAACTTTTTATGTCCAAATCAGAGGGAAGGAGGAATATGAACTCAACATCTGTCAGTTTAACTTGACTCAGTGTTTATCCTCATTTAGACTCTATAAAGTGACGCTATCAGCTCACATACTCAATAATTATGAAATAAGTCAATACTGGAAGCAGTCCAAGTCATTTAACAGTCATAACTAAACCACTGCTACCTCTAACCACTGGAATGAGTGGCTCGCATGTGCCTGCATGCTCTCCTGATTACAACAGATGCTGTCCTGGGGGATCTCTTCCTCCCAGAACTGAATCAGGGCATTAGTGAACTCTTAACTGGGCAGTCCGTGGGGTCTCCAAGATTCTCAGTTGGATTCAGGTCTGAGGAGCGTGAGGACCATTTAACAGATGTGTCTCAGTGGAGGGCCACTTTGTTCTGAAGACACGGTTGATGAAGGTCTGGCAGATCTGGACCAGTCTCCATCGTCTATGTTGGCCACAGCCGAACAAAATGAGATGCTCTAGCCTATGAATCATGTTCTATTTCAGTAATTTCCAGTGTTAACAGTCTTAGTGTATTCATCTGAAAAGCTACTCCTGTTGTCTTGCAACACGAACAGTAATGAAAGTAACTAACGTAGCTGAATCTAAGGCAACTGGCTCCTTGTAGATTCTTGAAAAGACGTTTCACATTCATCTAAGAGGCTTCTTCAGTTCTGATGGTGGATTAACAACTAAAGGTGCCTCTTGGATGAAGGTGAAACATCTTCAAGAATCTATAACAGTCCCTTCACTTTCGATTCAGCTATATCTGATTCCATGACCTAGATGAAAGAGAATTTAAAATAGAATTTAAGATGCACTCATCCACTCCTCACTGCTCCTACTACTCTGGGTATGTTGTTGATATAACCATCAGTGTTGAGCAAGTTACTTAAAAAATGTGATGTGGCGACGTGTTGCAGCATAATGACTGTAGACATGTTCCAACCCGCTCCGATATTTTACTGTTAGAGGTCTCTGAGTAATGTCAGTTGCCAAAAAATGAACAAATCAGTGCTACATTAGCAGAGATGTCACATTATAACACTAGGCCTGTTTAACTCAGTACCAGTAGTGCTAAAGAAACGGTATTAAACAAGTGTTTAATCAGGCTGTCACCAACCTCTGCTGATTTCCACTGTGTTCATTAAATCAAAAACAGTTGATCATCAAGGGGCCGGATGGATGGACAACTACCCACAGAGTAAGTACTGAATATATGAGCTAGCTGCAGTGTTACAGGCCTAAATGATAAGAGACAAAGATAAGATGTTTCCATGTTGTTACACGCTCATTTGTAATGTTGTAATGATTTAAATGACCATAGCTTTTTAAGGAAATAACATCGCAAATTCAATAATTGACTCTTGGACTTTCACGAACGCAGCGGAAATCAACAGAGGTATGTGACAGCCTGCTTAAACACTTGTTTTATTTTGTTTCTTTACCACTACTGAGTTAAAGAGGCATAGTGTTGCACAGAGCTGAGAAAGAGATGTACAGCCTCTTCAGTGAAACAAAAACACAGTTTACTCTGACATGTTCACTTTGTGTACACTTAGCTTATTAGCTGCCTGGCCAGGCTCACTGCCATTGTGATATCTCCACTAACAGAGCACCCATTTGTTTCATTTCTTGGCAACGGATGTTACTCAAAGACTTATAACAGTATAACATAAGTTGAAATTTGCCAAGTTCCCCTTTAAGGATACTAATAACAACATAATTAATAGAGAGAAACTTCAGACAGTCTTAATCTCTGCTGCTTTGTCTTATTTACACTCTGGTCCTCAGACTACTTCTACTCTTCTTCAACAACACAAGTTAAAAACAGTTTTTGATTCTCTGTCACCTTTAACCATCATCTTCCAGCAACAGAAAATATTTTTTGTCTTGTGTCAAAGGTATCATTGTGTTGGTGGTTTAAAACACAACAAGACTAATTCACACTTGGTCCCCTTCAGCATTTAAAGCGAACTCTGATCGATAGCTGAGTTTTTTTGACCTATATGTGAACACTCTCAGTGCACTCAGACCCCTTTAAAGTAAAGTGTACTCAGACCACCTCAGGAGATGGTCTGAGTTCACTTTAAGTCCGCAGTACAGTTCACCTACACTGCACAGTGTGTACACAAAGCGCTCTGGGTCCTCTTTGCCTTTTTTATGCAGGAGCAGTTTCTAATAGGGGTGATGTGGGCTATTGCTGATGGCGGCAACGTGGCGGCATCGTGGGAGGGGCGTGGGAGGCCCCAACAACATGCCAGGGCATTTTTTTATAATCTGCACCGATCGGTTTTCTAATGCCCATTTGTGGCAGAAGGGAGCAACTAATATCGTAAGTTGGCAGTAAGTAAATCACGCCAGTTGCTTCCAAATAAAACACATTTCATTCATAATATTGTGAATCCAAATCTCTAATGTCACAATTAATTTTTCCGGGGTTGTGTGAAAAAAGCAGAAAAAAAACTCTACAAAACGGATCTGATATGGTTTTGTGACCTCCCCTGGTTTTATGACCTGTGTGAAAACTACCCAGAATGCCAAGCAGTGAATGTCTGAAAACTCTGAGACCCCATCACAGCTTAAGTGGACCAGAAAGAGAAGTCAGTCCACTTTCACAATGTGAACACAATCAGAACTGAGTCTGTTTTCTGTTGGTCCACTTCTTGGTCCACTTTTAGGGGACTGGGTTTGGTTCGTTTAAAGTGGACCAATTGTGAAAACACCTTAAATATCAGGTTAAAAGCGTACTGCAAGGCACGTTAGTGAAATATCTAACATGTATAATATTACAGAAAATGTATTGGAAATGCTTTACATTTCTACGTTACAGCAAAAAGTAATTTTAACATTACTGTAATTGCATAACAAAATAGCTGGCCTTTTAATCGAGGCCGTAATTTCAGTGAAGGTCTCAATTCAATTAACACCTTCAACATCCAGGAACTGTCTACGCACTCTGGCCAAATAAGGTCGTCATTGTCCTAAACCAGGAAGAACCACAGTCTGACACTGCGACTGACATTTCATCTGTTCCCAGTAACAGTCAAGGTCTGTCGGCTACCAACAGACGGTCGATTGTTGCGCGCTAGATCATTCAGGATAAATCTACCACCCCGTGTTGCATGGTGAGCAATCTTGTCGACTGATTTTAACTGTCAGATTGGAATAATGTCCTCAGACATAACAGGCGCTGCCCGGTGGTCACAGCTGAGGGAAAATGTGTTCAGTCCACTTAGCATCCACTTCTACTGAGGCTTCATTGAAAACCATGTGGAAGCTGTGTTGGTCTTTTTCTGCCAAATGTATTCTTTTCTTCTGTGGATAAGCACAGAAAAAAATAAGACAAGTAAACAGTTTTTCGTTTGTGTCTGCACCTTGTCTGTTCCGAGGAGAGGGATTTGTCTGAAATCTAAAATAACATTATTTTGTCAACAAATAGCAAGTAAACTTGTTTAATTAAAAGGCTTAACAGCTTAAAATCTAGACTTCTATCACCCTTCATGCATAGAAACTCTTAATTATTCCTGTTTTTTTTTCCTCTTTTGAGTTGCACTGAATTACAACATCCTCCGGAGAGGGACTGATTGTTTTCTTATTTTTTAAACGCTTTTAGCTGCATGTGTTTTTTAATATTCTTGGCTCTATAATGACAAGGAAAACTAACATTGTGTAAGATAATGACCGTCTGGACGGAGCAGGCTGTGTTGTGACTAACCACAGTTCACTTCATCGGGCCGGCCCATCACATGACATTAAAGAACATTTAACAGCTTTGCTGACATCAACATTTTTGAACTTGGACTTTGGCACCATTTAATAAAAAATTAATGAACAGACGAGTCTTAGTTCATTATTTCGCAAGTGCAAGTGGCATACATAAAACTTGATTGATCCCCTCAGGTTGGAATTTGAATAAAATATCTTATTAATATAGAATTTATGCCTTCTCCAATTCTTGTATGTTTTGTAGGTCACTGATTGTGCATTTGAGTACGTTAGGTGCATTTTATTTGATTAAGAAATCATATCTCGCTCGGTTTAGAGCCTGATTATAACAGTTGACTAGCCACCCCTTGACTTATTGGTTAAGAGGCCCCGTGTTCCTCAGGGTGGACACCTCGCATCCACTTAACCTTGTGACCGCGGCAGCCCGGGCTGGTTAAACGGCGGTCTGTAAAGTGAGTGAATGTGGCTTGGCAAGATTAATCAAGCCTAACGACACATCTGTAGGTAGGCTCACTGGGAGGAGAGCGCATCAATCACAGTCTGGAGCATCCCCCCTCCTCCCCCTCTTCTTCTTTCTCTCTCTCACTCTCTCTCTCTCTCTCTCTGCTTCTCGTCAGCTGTATCGACCAGCGCTTTGGACCCATGGTAATTAAAAGGCATTGATCGAGCCTCAGCCGCAAGATGTTGGGATGCGATCATGCAGTACAGCACACACTGGGACGCTGAGAGAGAACAGGTGTGCATTCACACGATCAAGCGCATCCGGATACGTTTATACATCACACATGTATTTGAGTATGTTGCTGTGTGAGTGTAATATTACTCATGTAATATTTCCTCTCTGATATGTTTACATGTTTTTCAGGTTTCTTTCCGGTTCATTAAAATGCTTCACGCTGACTGAATCTTTAGCTTACGTATCACCAACCCATTTAAACAGTCATGAAGCTGCTGTGTGAGTCCTAATGTGCCTCTGGTGCGCTTCAGTGGAGTCGCCAGTTTGGTCAAATATCTGAAGGACCTGGGAGACAGCTTTAGGTCGGCGCGCTCTCATTAAATGAGAATTGGGTGAGGAGACAAAAAAAAAAAACAGCACAACAACAACTGATTGATTCTGTACATACGCAAACCCTCCCAAGGCTCATTTGCCCCCACAGACAAACACACACACACACACAGTCTTCACACACGTTCTCTGTCTTCTTTTATTCCATCTGAGTGAACATAGTAAATCTAAGTGCTGCTAGATTGCTAGCGCTGCACATTTCTCCACCTCAGAGAGAAAGCGAGTCAGACCGTCAAACAGGGAGCCTCGCCTGGGCTGAATAAGGACCAGCACACTACTATAAATACACCACTGCCTCTTTACTCAGTCTGACACACTGACTGAGTGACACAGAGAAGGACACACACACACACACACACACACACACACTTGATGGACAAAGCGTTACATGAATATCTGTGTCTAATTTCTGTTTATTTCTGTAGTATATATTTTCCTGTATGCTGTGATTAATTGCAGTGGCCTTTCATTTGATGTCTATGACTGAGTTATGCTTGTCTGCGCGCCCATCTCGCCTGCCTCTGTCCCTCATAAATCCGATGAATCGCCCAATATGCCCCCTCTTTTCCCCCATTAACCCTCCCCTCCTCATCCCACCCCCACCTCCCTTCTCTTCTTCCTGAAGCAGTCATCAATTAAGGCCCTGTCCAGCTCTCACTGCGCGTCAGCATTTTCTCTCCTCCTCTTATCCCCCACCCCACCCCTCGCTTTGTCATTTTTCTCTTCTTTTTGGGTGTTGGGCCAGCCACTGTCAACACAGAGACATATGGAGCGGAGCAGACCAAAGGTGGTAGAAAAAAAGACATAATCCTTTATTTTCAAGATGAGAAATGCTCTGTACAGATGTGAGTTTTTAGGTGTCAGTATGTGCTGGAAGGAGAACATCCTTCTGAAAAAAACCCTCATGATAGGAAGTTTACTTTTCTGCCTACAAGGAGACTTGACTTTAGAGAGGAAGAGAGCAGGCAGAGGATGAAGACAGAAGTAGAGATAAGATATTTGTACAACTCTACACTCTGTGCAGCATTTCACAGTGAGAGAATATAGCTACTAGAGACAGAGTGTAGGTCAACAACATAGTAATTATTTTTGTCTTGTCGGATCTCTGTGTGAAAACAAATGTTAGCAGATAAGGATGCAATATTTCCTTATTGTTATCAAACCCCATGAAAATATCCAAAGTAACTGAGCCACATTGTTGCATCAGGCGAAATGTTCCTTCATTACAATAAAAATGTCTCATATGTGCCTCAGTCTGTGTAAACGTCCAGACTTACACTCATATTTGAGTGCACTAGTGTGTTTACATTAACATTTATGGCAAACATTTATGGTGCAGGGCGGTTCACTCGTAACATACTCATCAATTTGAGTGTAAAATCTAGTGGACACTTCTCACCGTCAGTGGCTGCCATATTGGCCACATGGTGGTCACCAACATATTTTCAAACTCGCCAAAAGTGGTGGCCAAGGAAGGAAGGAGGGGAGCACATCAGTAGCATAATTTCCATGGTGCGTAAAATGCGAGGCACATTCAAGACAGCAAAGCAGCTGGTAGATCATTTGGGCATTTCTTTCAAATACTCATTAGAAGGACACATGTATTAATCCACAGATAAAAATAGTCCCCAACAAAGGCCACCATTTACGCATTTTGAGAAATGTGTGAGAAAGACTACCATACCATATCCAGCCGTTTTAGGACATGACCTAGACTTTTTACTACTAAAATTTAAAAAGCATCTACTTCTTTTTCATTGATTTTCTCCTTAGTGCAAACAGATGGTCATTGAGTTGTGTGCTACAGTGTAAGAAAGTGTTGAGGTTTAGGTCTTTTCATGGGAAATGTTGACAATAAAAACATATTTTCTTTAAAAAAAAAAAAAAAAAGGAATGACTTTTTTATGTCTCCACTCACAATTTGAACATATGGCTAAAGAGTGGACTTTGATTTATTTAATTTTCAAATATTAGCCACTTAAATACAAGAAAGAATGCATTATATGGGCTTTAATGCTCCTATTTAACAACTGTTATTGATACTGATAAAGATATTTTCACAAATACAGATAATACTATATTTGAAACTGCTTTTCTTCATGTATCTCTAATGTTCAGTGGCTGTATTTATGTGTAAACTTATGCTATAAAGGGAACATGATGGCATCATAGGGAAATAATCATATTTTCCAAATTGCTTGTAATACAGCCGTTCTTGTAAAATCTTATTGGTCCCATATTGTACAAATTGAGATTTCAATGTCTTTTACCTCAACGGTGTTAAAGTCTGTGCTGTCAGGACTTTTGTCCAAGATACATAATATGGGACCTTTAACATTTTCATGAGCAACAATTTGAGTCCATAGATGTCTGGTGAATTGAGATTAGCTAAGCTATGCTAAGCTAAACCAAACCTAACATTCAAAGTGTTTGTAGGGCGACATAACAAAGTCATTCATGGTTGGTTGACTTCTCTCAAAGGTAAACTAATTTATGAAAAAGCCACAGATGATCTTTGGCTGAGGGTTCCAGTTTAACTTTAAGCCTTTTAAATCACCGCTTTTAATAAATGAGTCAATTTACTCTCTTACTTTAGATAAATGTGAAATCACTCATGAAGCTGTGAAACACCTAAAGGGATCGGACAGAAATTTGCAGGGACGTTACTTTCTAAATATTAGCTTAAGGATTTTGAATCATCTTGACCCTTTTTCTGTGTCTCATTTTCTGTTTAAAGATCCTGAACTCCCCTTTCATTTATTAAACCTTTAATATGAAATCCGGTGAGACCGGTTGGTCTATTAGGACCCTGCCAGATACAGTTAGGAAACTGCCTCATGAGTTATTATTGGGTCAGGCCTCCACTGCGGTGCAGCTTCTGGCCACTGCGTTGTTGATGACCAGTTAATTCAGTTTTCCAGTCATGATAAACGTTGCAAACCGTGGCCACCGCCGACGAGCTTTAGATCTCTACTGATTGTTGCAGATTGGCAATCGTTTTGGAGACAAAGCCCTGGAAAATTTAAAGTGGTTTGCGAGCAGAGGGGGACTTCATCTTTTAAAAGCTTATTAGTCTTAAAGATCATCTGAGGTCTTTCAATTTGATGGTCATTACATAGATGTGATTGAATAATAGATGAGATCCTCTTCTGTTCTCTCTGCTGCAGCTTTCTTGATCTTCAGTCCACTTTTTGTATATCCAAACATCGAGCTGGTTTCTCCGCCCCAACTCTGCCAGTGTCACGAGAGATGAAGCATCGTTCCTCCATGGCCTCTCTTTGTTGTCTGTCCTTGTAAAAGTCTCTTTCTCCTCTCCCAACTCACTCCCCGACACATCACTTTAAACGATGCAGTCTTTCCTCAGCATGTGGGAGAGATGGGCTGTCTTCTCTCCTCAAGAAAATAAAACAGCCAAATGTCTGTCTTATTTATCTGCCCCTGTCTATCTGCCTCTCTCTTCTCCCCTATTGCTCTCCGTCTCCTCTTTGCTTTTAGAGCTGGCTTACTCCAGGTTGCACTGGGCTGACATCTTCTCTTTCCTTTTCCCTTCACTATCTCATCTCTTTCCCTTAATTTTTAGGGAAAGTCCTTGAATTAAACACAATCCATTCAACTCCGTCAAGAATTTGATGAAGCACCCTGCTCACCCTAATCTTATATTAACTCCACTCTGTATCCCTTTCCTCATCTGTTTTCTTCTAATATTTCAGTTACAAAACAGAATGTATTGCAAGGAAAACCATTTGTTTTTTTCTATTTCCCAGTTTCACGCAATCACAAATCATAGAGCCTACAGTCCGCTGGAAATTGTGTTTCCTTGGATCTGAGCCCACGCCATCCTTCATCTTATATTTCATTCTCCTTGTCCAAATCCTTCACACTTCTCTCCTCACTTCTCTTTTTTTTCCTCTTTGCCTTCAAACAAAGTCCTTTGAAATAGCCTCCACAAAGTTGGGGGCCGACATGAGGATAGAGATGGTGCATATGATGTTGAAAACACTGAACGCCACCAGACAAAGACGATCGATTACCGCGCCTGCAAATTTCCACTGGTTAGCTAGATTCTCTGCTTCGTCCTGCTCTCGAAAACGATCTGCCATGTATCGCACCTCCTCCAGGATAGCCTGCAGCTGGGGGTCTCCTATCCCTACAGTCGAGCACCCTCCAGGTCCACCTCCAAAACCCCCACCGCTGGAGACCGTGCTGGGGCAGCCGACAGTATCCAAATTAGGTGTAGGAGGTGGCGGGGAGCTGCAGAACTTAGATTGCAGATGCGGAGGCGGGCTTCCTGCTACTCGTGGAGGCCCCGAGGAGAAGTTATTCCTCTGCACAGGCTCCGATAGCACCGAAGGGTCGTCCAAGCTCTGAAAGCCCATGTAAAGAAGATTCCCGTTATTGTTGGTGCTGGACTGGAGGTGAGGGTGTCCAGCATGGAGGGGTCCCGTTTGGAGAGGAGCCAGGTTCTGTGGGTGCAGCGGGTGGAGGGTGGTGTCCGGAGGGTTGGGGATGCTTCCGCTCTGGGAGCCGGAGGAGCAGCGCCGCAGATGGGGGGCGCACGGAGGCCGCTCGGGGTCGTCGTTCTCTCCAGGTCGCTTCATCCGTAAGAACCACGCCACCCACTGCAACAACACGAGCTGCACCTGTAGTGGAAAAAGACAAAAGTAAAGATGATGGAGGACAGGAAGCAGCAGAGACGACAAGAAAGCCACCGACACATCTGACCTTCACGTAACACGAGTTAAGCTGGGCTAATAGCTTCATTTGTTGTTTGACTGGCGTTCAATCTGTCTCCAACATAAGCAGAAGTGTGAGATCCCCATCAGAGACGCCCAGTTACAGCGCCTGAGGCATTTTTTTTTTTTTTTTTTTTAGCTAAATTCCCAGAAGATCCGACACAGACAGCTTTACACCCAAACTGTGAATTATTGAGACTGTTGGATTACTGCTGCATGGCTGTAGTAGAGCTTAGCATCAATGTTTGCATAAACTGCAGCATTAAGATAAAAGACGAAGATTGTCTGTTAGCAAATTAGTGAACATTTAAACCTTGGGTCTTTTCTGCCCTTCCTCTCATTGTTCCTAGTCTCGATTTGTCTCCTTTTCTTCCCTAAACACAATCTACATGTCTCTTGAAAGGGCATATCGGCCCAACAGCGTCCAGATGGGTGTCTGGAGTCTAATGAGAAGCTAATGTTCAAATGACTGCTCAATTAGTCTCCACAGAGTGTGTTTACTGGTCAGGTAACAGTCCCTGTTGTTGCTACTGTTGATGTTGTTTTTGTCTGAGCTGCAATTATGAACTGCGTCGGTTCGATGCCCTCATCTGAACCGCATCAATTAGCTTGTTAATTGACCATCGGACAGTCTGAACAGGCCATTCATCAACACAGCGTCCTTGTGATGTGCCGATAACAGCATCTCTGCCCTCACGCAACAACCTATTTGTACATATATCGATTAATAAAGACCTGTCAATTTTATCTTTGTAAGCCAAAGATAATTCAATAATTAAACGACATCTGAAAAAAGCCAAAAATCATTCCACTGTGTGGTAAATTTGTTGATTATGCGAATCTCAAATGTGTTGATGTATTCACATTCATGGTGCATTTTTAGCATCAAACAGAAGGCAAGAAAAAAAGAAATGAGGGAACAAGTCGAATCGAATCCGCCCACATATCCGTAGCGCTTTGAAACGAACTCCAGTGGAAGTCTGTGTCGAGGCATTTGATGAACACACTCAGGCAGACTGACACTGCCAGATGAGTCACAGCCGAGGAAGTTGGAGAATAAAAACAGAGTGCAGAGTGGAAACTGGTGGAGGAGCACAGGTAGCACTGACAGATGGATGAAATGTTGCTGAAAATGGCAGAGCATCGGAGTGCTGCTAAGACTGAAATAGAGTTTAATGGAAGGAATGTATCTTATTTAAAACTGTACAACCAGCGATTTACAAGATACAACAAGGTGCAAAACACATTGTATGTAAATTTTAACACTGAGGTCATACTGAAGATTGTGTGCTCACCCATTTGGGCATGTTTCCTCCATTTGGATCATGGTGATGATACTGCAGAACCACCACTGTGGCGATCACCGACATCCCAACGATGATCATTATACTTGCAAAGTACTGACCTGGGAGGAAGAGAGTAAAGGACGAAGTTATATTTCATTTCTGAAGTCATTTTCCACACACTGTAATTTCATAGCAGCCTATTGAAAAACCACAGCAGGTTCTGATTCGTCACACAGATTTATAAAAATGTCTTTAATTCTAAAAACCAGAGACGTAACCTTCAAGTTTAAATTAGTTTTTTCTCAGTTTCCTGAAGAAAAAAATGGTTGTTAAATATCTTCACACAAATCATCAACCAGATTAAGTCTGCATCACGGTAATTATTTCTAATTAGAAAAATATGCTGAAAGCAACACTCTCTTGGTTATGACTGGATTTTTTTCTCCTTTTTCTCCTCCCAGTTTTTAATGACCGAGATTTGTGTCTTTGGGCAAACATGGCCTTGCATCAGTCTATAACTGTAATTTTAGCGCACTATACATAATTTCCAGCAACGTGCCCGCTATGAATTTAGCCAATTAAACTTTATGGTGAGCAGATGGCTAAAATAAAATGTTTTTTGTGGGGAGGGGCTTTGACATTTTGCAGCTCTATCACTTTGTAACTCTTGATAGTGCATTTTAATTGTCAATATGTATTTTTTTTTTTTTTTACTTTTACATTGTGTATTGTGTGGGGTTTTTTTCTCCCATTTGAACTGATGGGAAGAGTTAAGCTTTAAAGGTTTTGTATTTTCTATTCATTGTTATTAAATGCTAAAAAGCTAAATGTTTAATGTTTGCATGTTTGCATGCTAGCATTAGCATTTAGCTCAAAACACCACATTACATAAGCCAGTGCCGCTGACGTGGCCCTAGACTCTTAGTTCAGTCGACATAAATAAACCTGACTTTATTAGATTTAAACCACCAGAACTCAACTAGGCGCCCGCTGTAAACCGCAAGGAATTACTACTGGAGAAATGAACACTGGAGACCAAATATTGATTGTTACTGTCACATGAGGAATTTGTGCAGTATTTCTAAAGAGTAAAACGTCTTAATTTCACACAGGCGATCGTTACATGATGTTATATCAATAGGTTTTAATTGGGCGTCATGAGACCCAGTTGAGCAAATTTACTCATTAAGGATTATGTGAACCACACAAACGGTGTATTACGTACCTATTAGAGGGACGGAGTCAGATGTGGCTGGCATGATCTCTGCGACCAGCAACATGAAAACAGTCAGAGACAGCAAGACAGTGATACCTGGATGGATAGATGTATAAACGGATGGATAGATGAAGAGAGAGAAATAATTGTACATTTTTACACGGTCCAACCATTTTTGTTGCTGTTTTAACTCTATTAAAGGTCCAATGTGTATTTAGGGGTCTGTTGGCAGAAATATAACATTCATAATTATGTTTTCATTAGTGTTCGATCACTAGAGGTGATTAAGAGAAGTCGTTGTGTTTTCATTAGCTTAGAACGAGTTTTTTGTATCTACGGTGGAAGCAGGTCTTCTTACACAGAGTCTGCACCACCATGTTTCTACGATAGCCCAGAACAGACAAACCAAAACATCTAGAGAGCACCTTTTTTCTTTTTTTTTAACAGGTATGGGTTATGTTACCTGAAGGTCATCCTGGGTTCTCCTACATGCTTGGAAGGAGGAGGAAGGGAGGGGAGGAGGCTACAATCTACAACCTCAGCACTGGATGTGATTAAATCCTACACAATGAACCTTTAGCTACACAGCAACAACAATGGGTGTGAGGAAGCTATGAGATAAATGAGAAAAATAAATGCTGCATAGGTCATTGGGTCATTGGAGACCAATCATAATAGAGACTCAGTCCTACTCTTGCCAAAACACCATGAGAGAGATGTAAAACAATATTGAGAAGTTTTTTATGCTCAAACCACAAATATATCTTCTGATAAATATCAATACTTAAATCAAAACACAGGAAAAGTTTTTTTTTTTTTTTAAATGGGATCTTATAAGTGATCAATATCCTGGTTTATCCTCGTCCCCTGTGTTACCGTATCTTTTTGTGAGACAGTACATTACTGTGTTTGGTATTTTGATAAATCATCACACTCAGGATGAGATCAGGTTCGATTTATGTAAATAACCAGCAAGTGCTCATACAGTGAATTACTCCTTGACGTCTGCTCCTCTACAGCAAAAAAAAAAAAAAAAAAAATCACTTCTGCACAAGTAAACGACCATTTTTGAAGAAAAAAAAAAAACCTTCTCAGGCTCACACACTGAATCTGATCTGTGTCTTCATTTATCCACCTCCACACTATCTGTCTCACTTCTCCAACAGACAGAATTTAGGGAGTGCTTTGCTGGCATAACTGTCCCCATTCAGAAGCATTCAATTAAACTCTGAGCTCAAGAGATAAAATATGCGTGCCCTGCAAGGATATTAAGAAAATTAAAACTACTTCTTTTACGTTGCTTTATTTCTCTCTCTCTCTCTCCCATTCTCAGAAATGACACTTGTTTTTTCTAAAGCGTGATCCTTTAACCTAAGAGGGTCCAGCCACTTGGTCCTAGTGTCTCCTCTATCAAACAGAGTGACAGAGTATTTTCCTGGAAGGCAGTGTGTAAGCTCTCTCCCCTTAATCAATTCACTAGCCTTAATTACATCAATAGGTTAACTGGCCGTGTGTGAAAGGGTTGGCATTTTTTTTTTTGTCGGTACAGAAATGCTGCGTAATGCATCCTGTATTGATGTCAAGGATACTTTGACAATTCTGTCGCTGCCTTTGCCTCCATCTCAGACCTGAATCAAATTGTATTTACAGAAACGCAAAAACATTTAGCTTTTTTTTTTTTTTTTTTTTTTTTGTCCATTCGATGAGTCTGTTATGTCAGAGGGAGGCATCATCAGCTAATCTGCTGACTGTTTTCTGAATGAATCGATTCTTTCTTTGTCTATAAAACACTCTAAGAGCTAAAGATATTACATTTATTACAGAGAAGCTGGAAATACAAACTGTTTGGCTTTATTTCAACTCTATTCAGAAAGGTCAGATATTCCACAGTCCTTATTATCATCTTTAAACAGGTCATGACAGATATTAAAGTTTATTTTCAGCTGCTCCACCGCCTCTTCTCCGTATTTTCTCTCTCTTGCAGCTTACTGTAGAGCGATTTAGTCGTCTTCATCACTCCTCCCTCTCCCTTTTCAAATTCTCCTCGCATTTTTCCTCTTTCTATTTCATCCTGTAATCCCTCTCCTCTCTCAGCTCCACACCTTTCTCCCTTTGACTCTTTCATGTCTCCCAGTAGTCCTCAGTGCCACTCCTCTCTTTTTTTGTTGTTGTTGCCTTTATACCAAGAAGGTTTTCTTGTTGTAAACACTGTTTCAGCCGTGATGCTTTATACCGGTACAGTCACAACACCTGAGCACATGAGATCTGAACATGGGCTTTTCATGAGGTGGGTTGATGTAAAAACAAATCTAAAAACACATTGAACTTGTTTTCAGTCATATAAAAAATGCCATATTCACTCCAAATGGATATAAATGAGCAGAAAGCGATGCAGTAATCCACAAATATAAAATCTCAAGCTTTTATAATCGTGTCTTTTGTTATTTATATAGAAGCTGTTTTCTTCTATACAACATTTCTGTTTTCATTCACTGTTACTCACTAAAGAAAAATGTGCTGAATGCAATTTCTTCCTCTTTTCCTCTTTTGCAAGGACTTTTATTTTGTTTACTATTCAGCAGTGTTTGACTTCCCTGCCAAGTTGCTGCATTACTTGGCACATTCAAAATGGGTACCTTCACACAAAACCACAGCTCCTTTAGTGCTACTAGTGGTCAACATCTCCACAGGGAACCTTAAAGAGTAAATATGGTGTTCGGGGGGGGATTTTACCGCTGAGAGTAATATTAACAGAAACATTTTCCTATCTGCAGCTGTGTTTTTATGCATCTATTTAATCTCCAGTAGCTGTTTTTTGATCCACTCACCCAGTGAGATCTTCTCTCCAGAGTCAGCCGGCAACACAAAGATGAGCAGGGTCATAGAAGAAAGCAGGACACATGGGATGAGCAGGTTCAGGGCGTAGTAAAGCGTCCGCCGCCGTATCGTCACTACAAATGTCACATCCGGGTACGGCTCCTTACAGCAATCATAGAAAAGCTCATTTCTGGTTCCAGGAACTCCTGTAAAAAATACATAAAGAAATGTACATTTTTTGCTCTAGCAACAAGAAGTATTTGACTTTTAGGATATAATTAAATAAAAGGCTACTCACCTATTAGGTCCCACTCTCCGTTGGGCATGTAGCCTGAAATGTCAGCCTCAGTCATTTGAAGGTCCAGCAGCCAACCGTCGTACGTCCACGAGCCAAACTTCAGTTTACACTTCTGAATGTCGAAGGGAAACCAGCGAACGTCCACGCTGCATGTGCTCATAAAGATTCCTGCGAAGAAGACAAAATCTCAACAATCAATTGACTAAACAACGGCATTGACCCCTGTGGTTTCCTGTAGAGAGGTGAAAGACATATCAGAGGAGCGTTTGTGTTGTGCAGAAAACTTGTGCTGAATATTAAGCTGCTTGTCAGAAACAATCACTTATTCATTTCATATGCAGCCAGCTCTAAAGACTTGATTGTTAACTCAACCACATAAAGTTGTTGTTTTTTTTCTTTTTATACAGAAACAGTGAAGAAAGTGCTGCATCACAACCAAGAGTGCACTCTGCAATAGGATTTTTATTAACGTCATGCAGGTCTACAGAGAGTTTCACCATTTTTTAAAAATTAAGTTTAGAGGCAGAAAAAGTGAACGCAAAGACTAGATAAGAGACATCCTCCCATTCCCATCAAAGAAAGAAATGTATTTATTTATTTAAATAAATAGTTTCAGATGTTCAGCTCTGCAAAGAAACGTAATTTCAGTGGTCTATGCACACACAGAGCTGTTAGTCAAACCTCTGCGATGGAAAGAAACATGACCAGCAACACAGAAGTATAAGACTGCGCACAGTACTCTGACCAGATTACCACTTTTATTATGCAAAAATAAATGCACTCACAGGCATGTGCACAGGCACAAAATCATCATGACAACACACTTTGCACACCAGTATCCACCTCCCCACCCCCCAACTAAAATGGAAAATCACAATAATCCTCACAGTGGTCGCTGGCAAACTTCATCCTTTAAAGTAATTACTGAAATAAATGAATCAAGCCTGTTTAGACATTCAGACGCACACAGACAACCAAAACGAAACCAAAGCCTTTCAGATCTCAAAGGCGTTCATTATGAAGCTGCCGACATGCAAATCAGCCTTTAGACTGGAATCAGAGCAGAGACTGGAGAAGAGTAAGGAGGTTAGCAGGTTGAATGCTGGTTTCACAGCAGTACCAGCACCAGAAGCATCAGCAGCAGCAACAAATTTCCCTGCTCCATTAAAATTTTGACACTGATATCAACTTCTTGCCTCTGCTTCATGGGGATGACGTCTTTATAATCACTTCTGTTATAAGTTCCTGAGACAGAAAGCCTTAAATTACAACTTCTATCTGCCTTGTACAGTTTACTGCTCTATGCTCCATCCTATATATATATATATATATATATATATATATATGTGTGTGTGTGTGTGTGTGTGTGTATTTTTAAACCTGCCTCTCACAGATATCCAGTAACCTTGAAGCAATACGGTCAAACAAAGACCCCAGCAGCTTGGATCACACTCTCTCACACACACACAAACATATGAAACTCCCAAAAATAAAACTCATCATTCTGAAAAAAAATCACTCCCCAAAAAGGCATTACAAGGCCCACAGACAGGATTACTGCTACAGATATGAGAAAAAAAATCTTATCTCCTGTCACACCATTAAAACCCAAACATGTCAGGAAAACACATTTACCTCTGCTGCAATGAGAGGTATTGTGGAAATAATAGCATGTAGCAGGTCCTACTATGATTTTTTTTTTTTGTTTAATTAATTATTTACCATATGTCAAGCTCCTGCTCTATGTCTGCCACCCCCCAGACCTGTTGCCCTTCATTTACTGAAAATAACCAGCTCAAAAAGACCTGAGAGACTGCTAGCAGGCTTTTTTTTTTTTGCACCTTCTCCATTTCCCTTGCTCTATTTCCCATCATCTTTTTTGCTGTAAAATGTCTCCGTCTCCTCCTCTCATTGTACCAAAAAACCAGAGAGCTGTCACTCTCTTATTCCACCCTAATTGGCTCTGATCCAAATCACAGCATTAAGGAGCTGTATTTACATTCAGTGGGAACCTATTAATAAACATGGGAATAGAATCGCTGAATAGAATTGATAGGGCGGCTTTCTGAGCTCACAATCCTCGATTTTTACTTCACAGGGTCATTTCAACTCAGCCTCCGCCGTAACACCAGAGATTCAGCTTGTAATCCGGTGTATAAAGAAGTGACTGAGAAAATACAAAGTAAAGACCTGTGGAAACCCGTGGGGAGCTGTTACTTTCGCAGCCTTGCACAGGTCTTGCGTTTGAGTTAAGACAGGAAGCAGAGGCAGCGAGCGTCAACCTATTTATAGGTGTTACAGCAACCAGTGAGTAACTAGGGATGTTGTTTTAGAGAAATAAAATATTAATATCGAATTGTACAAACAGGCGAGATATGTAGAGATTGCAGAAAGAAATGCTGCTGTTGCACCGCAGGGGAGAAGGGGAAGTGATCTGATGGGCGGGACAAGGATGAATGGATGAATAAATGAATGAATTAATGAATTAATTAATGAGACAGACTCACCTGGTGGGATGTACTCAGCGTAGCCGCTGGAGTTTACCAGAACGTTGGTTTTAAAGGTGGAGTCAAAGTCATCATCTGCACTGAGGAATGACAGGAGGAGAGGGGAGTGACACTAATTGCTGAAGTGTAACGTGTGTGTGTGTGTGTATGTGTGAGCGGTGCTGTTGGGTGTGTTGCTGTGTTTTACCTGTTGTAAAGGAGGATGTCTGGTGTCCAGATCTGATCTGTGGTGAAGCGCAGGTTTTTAACACCAGGATGTTCGCTCTGGTTCCACTGGAGATAGTGGTCGAACCAACTCTGAATCACAAAAACACAGACACAGTTTGTATCTGAGTGGACCAAAAGTGATGTAATATCAATAAAGTTATATAATTAAAAGCATAATATGCCTTTGGTTTGGGTTCTTACCATCCTTAGCCACATATTAGACGTTAACACCTGGTTTTTCTCGTCCTGCAAAACATTAATCATTTAATCGTCATTTGATCTGTGAATCACAATCACCTCTAAATCCACAATTAATCCAAAAAGACAAAAAAACTGCTGTCATCAGTAATCATTTTGGGCATAACCAATTCAACTGTAGAGGTAATAGAACAATTAAGTTGGCATGTAGTGAGTTATGAGGTTGTAGAAGCTTTTTTTTTTGTAGAAATTGTATTTCCACACCTACCACGTCCATGATCTGTACCAAACTGAGGCTGAAGAAAACAGTGAGAGGGTGCGAGTCGTTTCCAACCGGTCGCTCCATCTGGTTGTAATCTTTCAGGAGATTTTTCAGCAGGTTTCTCTGGTGAGGACCCTGCAGCGACACTGGAGAGGCAGACACAATTTAGAGAACTTAAAAAAACAGGCTACACTTCGAATCATAACCAAATGTATGTAAGATAAAAATGTAATTCACCTCTAACGGCAGATTAAATCACCAATTTTTTCAAGAACACCTCTATTAAAAACCTTCACTAGAGAATCAAATGAGATTTTGGGAATGGGACAACATTAAGGCAGGGATGGATACTAACGATATAATAATAAAATAAGATTAAAAAAAAAAAAAAACATTCTGCTGATCAAATCATAAGATTTAGCCCTCGGGAACTGAACAAGATTGCAAGGAAAAGAAAAGAGATGGTGGAATTGGAGAGAAATTGGAAATTTAATGGTGAAATTAACAAAATAAAAATGGATTATTTTAGCTTTAGTCACACTCATCTTGACTTTTTATGGTTTATGCTTTGCAAATAAAACATAAAAGAGACAAAGTCCAGCTCCTCAAAGTGAAATATTGAAATTACAAACAGGAAAAAAAACGTCCAACGCAGTGTGAAGAGTGTAGAGTAAACACAGTCTAATTAGAAGCAGTGAGTAACTTTATCAGTGTATAATTGGAGATAATGAATATATGATTACGTTATTTTGAAAACCTTTATGAAAATACACATAAATTGTTGAATTAAGATATTGAAAACAACAATGGGATTAAAAGTAGTAGTTTACAGCTTTAAGATCTAAGATGTTGTGTAATTGTAGCTTTTTGTTTCACAGTTCAGGAGATTTGTTCAATTTTCTTTTTTAGTTAGTTGATATCATAGCTAATTTCCCAAGGTTTTTACATCTAACATTTTTGTCAGTGCAAGGGATTTTTTTTTTTTTATAAAAACAATTTGTCTTGTTGGTACAACAGTGCAGCAGTTAAAAACTGGTGTCTGGGGTTTGTTTTGTTTTTGTTTTAGAAAATTTCACAGTATAATGGTATATAACCTTAATAAAGTGCTGGGAAAGGCAGACGCAGAACATTCTGTATTTTTGGGGGGTTAGGGGGGACATTGTCAAACAGAATTGAGACATTTTTGTTTCTCATTTTGAAACCAGTTAAAAGGCAGTGAACGTTTCAGGTATCGGCATTGAAAGAGTCCTGGAGCAGTGGCAGTGACGGATGGATGCATATTGTAAGATGCTTTTATTAGATGCAACCAGGCAAACGCATGCATATTGTTAAGTGATGGTAGTCACACACACACACACATATATATATATATATATATATATATATATATAAATCTAATGTCACTAAGGAATATACTCTGAAGCTTTCGCTCCATATGTTGCCAGTACTTTCTTGCCTAAATGCTTCACAGTTTGTTTTTGTAAAAACAAACAAACAGTGAGGCTTTTCATCGCCTGTGAGTAAAGTTCAGCCGCTCTGACTCTCAGCTTCTGTCGTCCGCCGTCGGCCTTTACATTCAGCTACGACTTGTGCTGCTCAGAGACCCGTCAGCTCGGCTGCAGCAACACGTCCACGGCACAACAGGGAGACAAGATGGAAGAGCCGTTTCTATTCAATTGATCTGTGACCTGTTTTCCGTTGGGGGTGCGATTCTGATCCCCACCCCCCACCGGCCCCCTTCAACATGACGTGAGCACAGACTTCAGGCACGATTAAAGAGGAGCAATTAAATGTCATGACTCCTACTTCTGATTTTTTTTTAACACAGTGTTTCTGTCATCTGCCTCACTGCACAGACTAGATGTCAATCTGCCTGTTAAAACATCTCATGCAGATGCAACCAACCCGTAGGTCAACACAGCATCATAGGAACACAGTTATAAAAAATCCCTGAGATGTAAACAAATAAGCAAACAGGTGAGTCACATTCTGACTTCTTTTTCTGGAGTCTTTTCTTTTAAAAGAAAAAAGGAAAAAAAAATTCTACTGTATAATCTTATTTCAGCATATGTTTCACAAAGCAAGCATGAAAACACAATTGATTTCCATTTGTGATTTTCTATAAAATCACACTTTAAACACCAAAGTGCAGCTGCTGCAATCTGATTTCTGAAAACAGAGTGAAAGACACAGAGACACAGAGAGAGAGAGCGACGAGCTGGCTCACCGTGGATCAAAGCAGAGAATCCAGAGAGGAGCAGAGCCACCGAGTGCCACATCCTGGTGATGAGGAGCAGGTGAAAAGAAGGAGGCAGAAGAGGAGAAGCTCCGGGTGTTGGAGGAGAAGGAAAAGGAGGAAGAGGAGGAGGAGGAGGAGAAGGTGGGTAAGGGAGGAGAGGAGAGGAGAGGGAGGACAGACTCAGGAAGCTGCTGGAAATCCCCCGGTCTGCATCCAGTCGGCATCAGAGGGAAGGAGTGTGAGCGTGTGCTGGGAGAGAGGGAGCGCAAGAGGAGGAGGAGGAGGGGGGAGGAAGAGGAGGTAGTCACTCTGAGCTCTCTCACTCACTCATTCTCTCTCTCTCTCTCTCTGCCTCCCTGCTTCCTCATCTCTTTGGGAGGTGGGACCAAAATGGAGAAGCACCACAGAGAAACATGTCAGTGATGGGGAGGTGAAAGGGTTGAAGACAGAGAAGCAGCTGGAGGAAGGAAAGGTTTTAATTTGGTTTATTGCCAAGAGTTAGATTTGACCTCATGGAACAGTAACGATTTTAAATGATCTTAACACGGATTGATTGAATAAGGTAAAACAAGGGACCCATTCAGTGCAAAAATAAAAGTTAAAAAGAAAATTACAATGTTCAATTTGTGCACGCAAACATGCACTTTATTATCGAGATGAAGATCAAAACTGTAAGAGCTGAATTAATGTCGTTTAGTCCCTTAGATCCGGGTATTACTCCTGAATCTGTTTGTTCACTCACGTTATAGGGACTTATATGGGGACAATGTGAATTAGTGGTTGTAATTATGGTAAAGATAGAGTGAATCTTTAGGAAATGAATGAAAAAGTGTGTTGTCAACATGTGTAGCTCCACACCACGGTGGTCACAGTCACGCATTGCTGGACCGGAAAGTGTAGTATGTGTAACCCTCCAGTCTCCTTCCTCAGTGGGGGGTAAGCTTTGAATCAGTGGGGGCAGATATGGAGTCAAGTTTAATTGAGAAAGTGCTGGGCTCTGCAGGAGGGCAACGGGAATGTGCATAGTTAAACTCTACTTCTCATTTGTCCTCACGAAATGCTGATGCAAGGGCAGAGGCAGCGAGAAACCAAAAGACAGAGAGAGAGAGCAAGAGAGAGAGAGAGAGAGAGAACAAAAAGAGGAGGGGGGAGTAGGAGGGGAGGAAGAAAAGAGTTGGACTGTATAATAGATTACCCTATTACTTCTACTGCCCTTCGGAATTACCCCTCTCCCAGGCAGCCTGTCACACATCCAGAGCGCTCCCAAGCTACAGATTCATGCTCGGCTGCACACAGAGGATAGAGAATGGCCCACGGAGGAGGAAAGAGGGATGGCTAAGTCACCGGATAACGCAGAGAAAGCTGCACCAAGCGTGGAGCGAGGACACACCACAAGCAATGTATGATCACAGGAGAACATCCTGTTGCATCTCTGCAATGTTGACACTTAAATGTGTTCAAAACTGAGTTTGTGTTGTTATGCACCAAGCACCACACATTGTGCCACAATGCCAAAAAAAAAAATGCATTTTGCTTCATAAACATACAGATTATAGGCACTGAGGCGTGGGTGACATCTGGTGGTTTGTTTTCCAACTGCATGCTGGCTGGAGCTCAGCAACACTGGCAGGAGTTGGGTGTTTTCCTATTTCCTCTTCCTTTTTTATGAGGGAAAGGAGTCAGGTGTTGGTGTTAATTAACGAGGATCAAAGTAAGCTAAATGAAACGAGAAGATGATGATGACAGCCAATGCTATAAAGAGAAGGCTAATTAGGAAACAATACAGGCAAATGAATGACAACGATGTGTGGGATGTGGATTAAAGCCCTATCAATGATGATGATGATGATAGTTAAACAAAGACAATGAGGAGCATGTGGACAATAATAGAGCCACAGATCACTCTCATCACATTTGCTCTATATTTTAATATTTTATTTTGATAGTCCTGATTGTGATTTTTAATTGCACAGCAGCAGTGATGGCCATCGCTGTGTCCTGGCATGACTACAACACATCCTTCTCTGTGCTAACTGCTGAACACCGCCTCTGACAATGCAGCCATCAGCCATCAGGGCTGCTGCGCTGTGTGTTTTTAATTACTCTGCTGATTGGATTGGGCCCTCTCCTACAGCTGACACGTCCCCTACACTTAATAGGGTGTTATCGGCAAAATCAGCACACACATCCACTCGCCTGTGACATCTGATTTGTCAAGAGTGGCCTTTGTTGTCTTGAATGAAGTTGAGTAGATGAAGTTCTCTTGGAGAAGACAATTATATCCCGTGCCTGAAAGCCCCGTAGCATCTGGACAAAAGTAAATTGTTATCCCATTAAATTTTATGGCGTGAAATCTTTGGGGGACGCCAGCAGTATGGCGATGCACCTCTATAGCACCCTCTGGCTCAGGATTGACGCTTTTAGAAACACAGATATCATCTTTTTTTTTATTTCACACAGTTGCTCTCAAAATCTGGCAGTACTACCCACAACACAACTCCATTGCCTGCAGTTCTGGTAAAATCCTAGTTAGAAATCGACATCTGTTACGCTAACGTAAGCTAATGCAGCTTCAAGCTAATAACAACAAATGTGTCCTTGGATGAAGGTCAATGTAGACTATGAAGACGAGTCTACAATGAGACGCTCTAGTCAAGGAAGCACTTATGTTGCACTTATGAAGCACTATATGTTGTTTTTGTCCAGATCACATTTACGTTATGTGCTACTCTTAGAATAACAACAGAGCCTGTTTGCTCGCTCTCTTCCCGTTTTTAAATCTCTTTTAAAATCACATTTGCTCTCTTTGGCTTTTACCAAATCATGAGTTGAACTTTTACCCCTAGTTGTTGTTTTACTGACTTTGTGAGTGTTTTTATGTTGTTTGTTATGTTTGTACATCTTTTATGTCTGTGTTTTATGTGTTGTAAATGTAATGTAAATATGTACTTGTATTTTCTATCTGTATAGCACTTTGGTTCAACTCAGCTGTTATTTAAATGTGCTTTATAAATAAAGCTGCGTTGGACTGAATTGGATTGGATAGCTTTAACTGCACACCTACACTGGAAATGTCACCAACGTGCAATGAATCTTGGGATAGGTTGGTCTGTGAAACATCCAACTGTTTGTTTTTGGGTTGAGTTTGCTGGACGCATTTGAAACAGCATTTGCAAAAGGACAGCCTATTTGTAATTAGGCTGTCCCACTGCAAAGGCTTTTTCTTTCTTCAATGTATATAGACTGGACAAAGAGGCTAACAACTATTTGACTCTACCGCACCATCTCCTCTCATGCCGAATGTTGCATCGTGATCATTTAATCTGCACAGAAACAGAAGTGTGAAAACAAGACAAGTTGTGGGTTTATGTACTTCGGGAGCAGTAACTTTCTCGACACAATTGGAATATTAAACAGTTTTAATGAGTGAGCTGTAGAGTTGCTGGTAGGCAGATTTAATTACCCGTGAATAGAGCCAGGCTAACTGTTCCCCCGTTTGGGTTCTTTATGGTAAACTCAGCTAAATATTTTGTGTTTGTAGCTTCACTATTTATTTATCTAAGAAACAGATTATCACCATTTTGTTCCTCTTAAATTACCTGTGAGTCATGGAGCAACATATTATTTTTTCAGAAAAAATAATACCAGGAAAACTTGGAAAAACCAAAAGGTAATTTATATTATAATAATAATGTACCCTCTGTATTTTTTTTCACCTTAGTTTTGTGAAATGAATGTGACGCTAATTATCGAGGGGCACAAACTGGAGACACTGACAGATGAGATGAACGTGGTGCCAATTTTTTCTATGTAGCTTTTGGCAATAAAACAAAGTATATTTGTCATAAAATGTCAAACTGCTCATTTAATTTCAATCACAACCTTTAACCTTTAAAACACAAAATTGAGTTAGCGCCTTTGCATCTTAATGGAAGCTGTTTATCTTTTGCCCAGTGACTCCCCGCAGATCAGACTGAAGCCATTGATATCCTGACCAGAAGATGAAGTGACTCTTAAGATTCAAAGCATGAAGCACGTTTGCCATTTACCAACCACAGCAATTAGTTGACTCAAAATATCCCGGTTCAATTTCACTCTCTTAGCAGCTAAAGGATGATTTGACATACAAGAGACTAATTGAAGACGTGTTGGCTATCAGCCAAGGAGGCAAGAAGAATTGACACATTTAGCTACCAGCTATAGCAGCAAGGATTTACAAGCGCTTGGCTGGGGGCTTGAATTAATTTGAAGCCCTGCAGATGTGCATATATCCTCTCACCATCTTGTTATTAAAAGGCCACATAACTTAAGAACATTCGCCGTCTCTATCGGCACATTGGAGTCAGTTTTCGCAGCGCTTGTGCTTTATATTTCAGCAAACTAAGGAGTCATATTTTAAAATCTAGTTCTCTGAAAGGATGGGAGATAGTGTCTGTGTTTACTAGACACCAGCCGCAAGGGTTTTTCTCACTGACAGTCACATGCCCAGGCACAGACAGTTGGGAGCTCCCTGTCCGCAGAATATTAAAAAATATATATATATAAAAAAATAATCCAGACAGAAGCATCTGGCCAAATCAGAGAAAATAACTGGATGGTTTTAGCACAATTAATCTGTTTTACATCTAGAGGGATGTAAGAAAGAAATAAAGATCACACTGGCTGATCAGACTATCATCATGTTTTTGCTCTCCTACCTGTACATGTCTACACAACCCCCATTTTTTCCTTTATCTCTCCTTAAATGCATGTTGTCTGCAGATTAAATGAAGCCATTCTTTATTCTGCTGCTATCCGGAAGCGCTCCACCCACCCTTTGCTCCTTGGGTCTTTGGATTTGGAGGGAGCTCTATTATCTGTAGACCCATCTGTCACAAGGATGTAGATAAATAAATGATGCTGAATGTCATTGTTATGACTTTAATGCTTAATACTCATCCTGGCTCGGTGCATATTGTTCGGTTAAGGGTGACATATTTGATATTTCATAAGCTCATAAGTATCAGATCTGTGTCTCACTTGATTAATCTGCAGTACTAATCTGCTGAATTGATATTGATGTCTGTTATTCTCTTTCAAAGATTAGTTTTATTCTTTAAACACACACACACACACACACACACACACACACACACACACACACACTTAGAATTCTCCTGTGACAATGAATGATGACATTAGAAATTAAAAGTCATTAAAAAAACAACTTTTTTGAGGCTGAATTCCTGTACAAGGGCACCCATGTATAAACAGCATGAACACACACACACACACACACACACACACACAGGGAGGAGAAAATCTGCCAATCCCAGCTAAGAAAAATCTGACAGATGACTCAATCTTTGCCTTTGCTCCCTGCAACATCTGCAACTTAGAGTCTTTGCTGTCGTCTAAGACCCTCCAGCTTTAAGGAAGATGTCCTGACGGTCGACGGTAAATCGACGGAGTCATACAAGGGGAATAAAGGTCTGAGAATGCAGTGGATATCCTCAGGGTATTTACCTACGTTGTCATATTGCAAGAGAAGTTCATAACCTCTGCTTGAATCTATGGGAGGAGCTCAGCGCTGCTGAGGCTGCTAATGGATCGTTGCTGGAAAGTTCACGTAGAACGAGAACGTTTGGAATATTTTGATCCGATCATGCCGGAGATCTTTGTTGTTTGCAGCTTGATTCATTTTTACTGCACTTAAAGTCTGATGGTCTTCTTTTTGAAAGTAACGTGTTTGCAACAGCATTGGACGATCTCTTTGTGATTCAAGTAGATGTGACCTTCAGGATCATTGTCTGGAAGAAAAGAGTAAAGAAGTTTTTCATCCTCACAGCAGACTGCTTCTAAACTGGAAAAATTGACTGAAAAGGTGAGAATAAAGATAAACTGAGCTATTTCTATTTCTGAGTAATTATGGTGATAGATTATTTTTGTTGTTTTCAGATATTTAGAGGAAAAGAAAAATGAAACCGTATTCTATGTCTCAGTGGATTTATCTGATCTGTTTCTTTCTTGTGCTCTATTTCTCCTCAAACTATTTTAAAAAGAATCAGCATCTTTAAACCCTTTCGCCATGGAGCACTCCCCGTCAATTAACTTATCAGTGGTGGATGGAGACGAGGTGGAGGACCAGCGTCCCCTCCTCCCATCGAGGATGGTGGTTCCTCCACCTCAGGCCTGTTCTCCACAGTGCGGGATACACCACACAGTCCAAACGTTGACCGATCACACCGTGTGGCTGGACAGAACCCAGGCCATGGCCACCACACCTTTATACAACGGCCACTTTTACATGACACCTTCACCACGATCCAACAGGACGGGGGCAAAAGCAAAAGGCAAAGAGAAGAAATGTGAGAAAAAGTCACAAGGACACAAGGAGCGAAATCACCAGTGCAGAAATAAAAACATAAAATCTCATAAACTCCAGGAGAAAGCCACCTCTTTCACTGAGGTCCCCACTTCTTCACCCTTCAAGGCCCCATGCAGGTCACATTTAGACGTCCAGGATGTTGAGGCCAGAGGACGCCGCAGGTCTAATAATGTCTCTTTGGAGATGCACCAACACCCCAGTCTTCCAGAGATCATCATCACCAGCAAAGACGATGACCTCCAACCAGAAAGCGAGATGTCCGAGCATCAACATGACGTCTGTGAGGCCAAAGGTCTGCTGCCAGGAGCAGAGTGTCCGGTTCCAAACCCTAGTCCCTGTCCTGAGCCAAGTCCAAAGCACAAGACAGACGACAAGGACGAGCACTCCCGCAAGACCCACAACATCGGTTGGAGGCTGGTCCACAGGAGGGCTCTGTTTCTGAGGAGGCAGCAGCTGAGTGACTGCGCCCTGGCAGTGGGGATATTCGGGGTGGTGATGATGGTGATGGAGACTGAGCTCTCCTGGAGCGTTTACAGCAAGGTCAGCCTGAGAAATGTTTTGTCTCACTGTCTCTTTGTCTTAGATATTACAACAATAACTTGGCATGTTTCATTGTAGGAAGTGTCAATCTTCAATCTGATCTTTACACCTGAAAAATGTGGTATGAAAACTGATCTATGACAGGCAACTGAAGGAAATGCACATTATGATTATAAGATATCCGGCAAGTGGATTATATAAATGTATGTAAGATTAGGAGATTACACAGGATCACTGATGCCATTATTGTAGATCAAGCCATCAGCTGACAATGATGTCATGTGTCTCCCACAGAGCTCCATCTACTCCCTCGCTATTAAATCTATCATCAGTTTATCTACTATCATCCTGGTTGGCCTCATCGTAGCGTACCACTGCTGTGAGGTGCAGGTAATTTATAGTTTTATAACTACATAATCACATTATTAGTATGTGTATCTCCAAAGTCTACTTGTGGACCTCACAGATTTATGTGGACCAGCTCTTTGCAGTGCTTATTTCAGTAAAATAAACTCCCCCCATCTCTCTTTTAGCTCTACGTTCACGATATTGGTGCAGAGGATTGGCAGATTGCCATGACAACCGAGCGTTTGGCTCTGATAGCTCTGGAGCTCGTAGCAGTGGCCATTCATCCCTATCCGGTGGGTTTGCTGGCGTACTTCCAGCAGACCAAGACTCACCAGTCGCTGTCAGAGACGGAGCTGGAAATCATCCTGGCTCTGCCCATGTTCCTCAGACTCTACCTGTTGGGTCGGGCCATGATGCTGCACAGCCGCCTCTTCACCGACACCGCCTCCCGCAGCATCGGGGCGCTCAACAAGGTCAGAGGTCACATATGGGCTCTACTCAGAATTTGGCTTGAATAGTGCTGTGATAAAGATCATAAAGATTGATATTAAACAGATGAGAAAACTGTGTTTGATGTGATTTCACTTTCTTACAACCTGCTATTGATATTAAAATCTATATTTGGGGCTGAGGTTCATCTGTGAACACTTCACACACATCTGTTTGTCTTATGTCTTAGGGGAGCCAAGAGATCTGTAGACGTGTGACACTTAAGGTGTGACTATCACAGTTTCGCTCTCATGAATCCCAGTGATTATGTCCCTCGCTATAGCTCCTCTCCGCTTCTTTGCTTTTCTACTCAGTTTGATAAAATCCACCCGGCTAATCCCTTTCCCTTATTATTGCTTTTTATCTAATAGTGACGAAAATGACCTTTGTCTTCTTTGTCAAACCTACTACCCGTGTATCACACCAGATTTAGAACAAGTTTTCTTATCTCATCTCCTCTGTATTATATAATCATAATCTGACAGGTGCTCTCCTAAATAAATAATCTAAGTAGGCTGCTACCCTCAAAATTATGACATAATGGACAGACTCTGTGATTCTCAGATACACTTCAACACCCGCTTTGTGGGAAAAACGTTAATGACCACTTACCCCGGCACCGTGCTGATGATCTTCAGTGTTTCTCTGTGGATTGTGGCAGCGTGGGGTTTACATGTTTGTGAGAGGTAAAAAATGATTAAATATTCAAATATTAGAATATACATAATAGAACTGGAAACAATAAAATGAAGCTTTCTCTTTCCTTCAGACACCACAACTACAGAGACCTCAGCAGTAACTACATGGAGGCCCTGTGGATGGTCTCCGTCACCTTCTTGTCTATTGGTTATGGAGACGTGGTGCCGCACACCTACTGCGGACGCAGCATCTGCCTCCTTACTGGTATAATGGTGAGTACTGACAGAAAAAAAAATCAATTAACACAATTAAAAAACAGAAAATTAAATCATCTTACTGTAACTCTGGCAGGGAGCAGGCTGCACCGTCCTGGTTGTGGCCGTAGTTGCCAGAAAGCTGGAGTTAACCAGAGCAGAGAAACACGTTCACAACTTTATGATGGACTCACACATCTCCAAGAGGGTAGATACAAATACACAACACCTCCCTTGATGTGGCTGTATATTGTTCATCATAACAACTGCCAGAATGCAATTTAATTATCACACTACATCATATTTTAACTAATTTTGCTGAAAACATCTTTTACTTGGCATCAGAATATCCCAAAAATTAAGTTAAAAACTTAATAGTGGAGTGTAATTTATTGACCTTCCTTTAGTATAAATCAACTTTTTTGCATAATCTACAATAGCCTGTCTTTTTTTTCTACCTTCCATTGACCTGTTACTTCCTATTCAATTTCCTTGAAAAAAAGCAGAATAATATCACACAATGTCAGGTTTAAAAGTTGAGAGTGACTGTAAATAGTGGTCTTTTGAAGTTATGTGTATAAGTGATTTTTTTTTTTTTTTTTGCATCCTTTCATTAGATAAAAATTGCTGCAGCAAATGTGCTGAGAGAGACTTGGCTTATCTACAAACACACTAAGCTGTCAAGACATAGAGATCACACCAGAGCCCGCATGCATCAGCGGAAGCTGCTTCTGGCCATCCACCAGTAAGACACTTAACCCTCAAATAAACCTGCTTATACACACAAGGGAAAACAGGCTTCTTACTTTTATATGCTATATTATTACATTATATTATCTAATAACCTGTTTATCGAGGGAAAACTCTGTGTTACTGATGAATGTTACTGTAGGTACGTGCCAGTGATTTATGGTTTTTGATATGTCCAAACAAAGTAAGCTGATCAAATTAAAGGTTTAAAGTCAGTTCACCTAAAACATAAATGATACAGTACGTCTATAGGTGTACAGTATGTGGCCATACATATTTTATAACTCCTGTGTAGGGAGGTATTGTTGACTTATTCGCTACATGTGCTGCTTTTCCACTACATTTTAACCTTTAACATCATCTTGCTATTGTCCTTTGTGGCCATAAGTTACACATGGAGGTGATGGGAAGTTCACTGCCCTGACCTTGTAGACAACATGTCGGTTAAACTGACCCTTTAATTTCTGTTCTTTTAGTAGTGATGTCGCTGTAACCTCCTGTAGCACCTAAAACTAAATAATTTGTCTCCAGGCTGCGTCGTGTCAAGATGGAGAAGAGGATACTTGCAGACCAAGGCAACACATTAGGTGACCTCTGCAAGGTGAGAGAGGCAAGTAAGCACATCAGTGTTATACCCCATTCTGTGAAAACCTCAGCAAAACAGCATCAAATGTTCCCCTTTCCTTTCTCGTCTCTACACCAATCGATACGCACCATCGTGACCTTTGACCCCAACACAGATGCAGAGCCTGGTGTACGACGTGCTGTCGGAGGTTCAAGCCTGCAGAGGGGAGCTGGACTCGCACATCCACAGCCTGGAGAAACACGTGGAGGAGCTGAGGGAAGGATTCAGGAGTCTGATGCCGCTTCTGTCCAGCACCTTGTCCACGCAGAACTCATCCATCCGTCACCTGCTCAGAGAGAGGGAGGTGAAGACAGACACTGCTAGTGTGAGTGGAAGTGAGAGGTAGAAAGAGGCACAGGAAGATGATGGAGAACTGACAGCACTTTGAGGGATTTGTCTGCTTATAACACAGCTAAACCCATCTTGTCTGGATGTTTCCGTCAGAAATGTTGAAAGCTGTAAAGGTGAAAGCTGTACAGAAGAAATGTGAAACTTTGATTTTTAAAATAGGTAGAGAAGACATATCAGAAAACCAAAATGTAGAATTAGTCTTAATTTATTTCTCATGAAGGCTTTTTGCTGCTGTCATGGAAACTCAGTGTGAGAGCTGCAATAATGATTAAGAGTCTATTTTGACGCTTCTACAACTTACAAAGGTTTCATTATCTAAGCTTCTCAAACATAAAATTAACTTATTTTTCTTGGTCTTTTTGAGAGTAAATTGATTTTTTTTTTTTTTGGTTTTGTTTTGAACAGCTGGTCTTAGATCACCTAGTGTTTAAGTAATTGTGATGGGCATTATTCAGCATCATATTTCAATAGTCCAACTGATTAATTGGAAAAAAAAAAAAAAAAAAAGCTTAATACCACAAATAATTGTTAGTTGGAGCCATTAACCAAAAACAAACCTGGGCTGTTATTACTCCTGAGGTTAAGCAGCTTCATCTGTAAAAAAGTTTGAATTCAAATAATTTAATATTGAGATATAAAGATGCTAATTTTATAGAATTATAGTATCCTCATAATTCTGTATTTTCAATCTATACTTCTTTCTAATAAAGATGAAAAGACTATTGTGTTTATATTAAATGTCTGACATCATTTCAAAACAGTTCAAGTAAAGTAAGCACACGCAAACTATTCTTTTAGCCAAAACAATATTTTATTAAAGAGAGACAGGGTTGGAGGGTGGATTTACAGCAACAACCCATCTGTCAACACGATCAGTGGAAATTCATCTGCCCTCCAGTTTCCAGTCTTCAGGTCTTGTTTCAGATCAGACTGCGCTGGGTCAAAGACGCCGATATCAACCGGTCCATCCCCTCCTCTCCCCTTCAGCTCAGTGAAGAGAAGCTAGTGCTGCTTCCTCCTGAATGAGCAACCTGCAAAAAAATAAAGAGACAATGACAGTCAGACCACTGCTGACAAAAGAGAAGCCTTACAGTACAGAAATGCTGCCGGCACTGCAACGCTGCTATTGTGCTGCACAGTGCTGATACATGATTTCATGTCATGTGACTGATTAGGTCAACATCTCTTCCAACAACCAACTTCCTTTACTTTTGTGTGAGTAGGGGAAAAAAGGTGTCATTAATGCAACATCAGGCTCTAACTTTACCACCAGCACTTTCAGACCTATGCGGTGCAGAAATTACAGAGAATATGTTTGTTCTCAGCCTTCGAAAGGGGGGAGCCAGTGATCTAGCTCAACCCTTCTGCAAACTGAGGTTAATCTGGCACTGGAATGAGATTGGAAGACCATGAAGTGGGAAATCCAGTCACTTAGCAGTGCGACCAATGTCACATACAATAAATTTATCACCACAAATAATCTTTGCTTAGAATTTAAAGTTTTGACAGCACATATAAATTTAAAAGGGGTAAATCAGATCAATCAATTTCAGTTCTACTCAGCCAATGAAATGTCACTGTGGCCTCATACTACAAACTGCATTCAGGTTAAACCACGTATTTTCGAAAATATTTGTGTAGTGCAGAAGTTAGTGTTTCAAAATTCACTTCTTTGCTCATTTGTTTAAGAATATTTGAGGCATCAAAGTAGCACTGTGCACTTCAGAAGAGCTCAATAACGGCCATCCCGTAGTTCAGCGCCTGATGATCCGGCCCTTGGTTATACAAAACCAAACATAACAGCAGCAATTCATCTGTTTATGTTAACGTGAAACCCCGGTAACATGTCCGCCGCCAGGTGATACTGACCCTCTGTGAGACGAGCTTTGCCTCCAGTGGGCTGACACAGGACTGTTGAACAGCCCACACACAGCACAACTGTCTGAGCATGGCTGAACACCGTCGTGATCTTGTAGCATCCTGAAATATTAACACAAAAAGAGACAAACACCAGTTATCACCACTCTCAAACTAAAGTGAGTTAGACCATATTCATCAATGTCTGTACGTGTGGGAAAAAAACCTGTACCTGGACACTTGACATCCATAAAGTAAGAGTTGGGGCTCTGGACAAGACGCTTCTTCTTGTGCCTCCTCTTCTCCTCCTCAGGGGATGGGTGCAACAAGTCTTTTGCGAGCTGCGTTGAAGGAGATAACAAACAAAAAGGGAGGAAGTGAGCAGACTAGCACGTTAGCCAAAAGCCATCAGAAAAATGGGAACTCCTACCACGCTCTAATTGCATCAAAGAAATGCTAAAACGTTAAATAATGGTTGTTTAACTATATAATCTTGCCTTTAAAACAAACTAGTCACATGTTGTGTTAACAGTGTTTGTGCAGCTTGACGTTAAGGCTCCTCATTTGGCCTACATTTCTTGGATTAGGTAACGCAAACTACGCATTTCAACAATTACGGTTGGCTGCCAATATTCAAGGATCGGTGATAAACTAATTTAGTCTTAACACTAAAAATACCGATAAAACACAAATAGTGGGCTAATTTTAATGTTAGCCGCCCGATTAGATCCTCGTTTAAACTGGCTCCATGTTTGCGGTGTGTGCGCAGCCATCTTGTGTCACAATGCGCTCGCAATGCGCTCGAATGTGGACCATTAATTGTGGAAAAACTGGAATAAAAACTCAGCGAAAGCCTCCAAAACCGACTCCATTTGGGTCGCTACTGTTTTATATAAATGTTGAGCCGTGTGGCGACTCTTAAACACTCGAGTAAATGGTGAAAATATCATAGGATATCGGCCTCCGGATACTCACTGGCATGTTGGCGAGGAAATAGCCGCTGCCGAAAAGGAGGCTTCACCGGAAGCGAGGGCTTCATATCGGTTGTTCGTTTGAGCAGGGGCCGGAAGTGACGTTTTTCATACGACACCGCGGCCATATTGGTGAGGTCAAAACTCCACCCAGTTCTTCACTAAAGCCACGGTTTAATCAAACTACTTTTTATGATTTTATCCTGTGAATAATTACTTTCTCATACTTTTAAACAATTAAAAAGGGCTAATTGTAGTTCTAAAGTGGGTTATGAGAATTAAGGTAGCCTTGTTTTAACAGTTTTAGTTAGTATATTTAAATACGTTAATAATTTAACCCTATAAAATTATGGAAAAACTCAGCATTGTGCCAGCATTTTATCATACATTAACAATATTGAAATCTGATTAAATGTGTCATGTACATATACATGTAAATGACGTATGTATATATGCATCAGATTATCAGATTATATATATATATATATATATATATATATATATATATATATATATATATGCGTGTGTGTGTGATACAAATACTCAAACAAGTGCTGTTTTGAATGTATGAGGTTTTATTATGTAGTTTTGATTTATTTAGTAAGGCAATACAGTTGAAGCTTGTGATGTAATCTCTTGTGAAACTATCCTCCCTGTCCGTCTTCTTCTGTCTCTTCTGTCTTCTTGGTCTGATGTTGGATTCTGAGTGAAATCATTTCCTCTATCTTAGCATAGGAATCACACTCAGGTGAGAAGCGGTTTCTCTGAGAGAGAGAGAGAGGAAGAGAGATCAGAAATCATTATAAAAATGCTTTTTATACTCCATTTATACTTCTATTAAATACTAAAAGATATTTTATCCACTGGGAACTACAAGGACGAACTACAGATGACATTTACCAAAGTCAAATAAAAATAATACTGGTGTATATTTCTGCTTGAATAGGTAACAGATGAAAGGACAAAGTAGTTAATTTAAAATGAAGAACTGTCGCTATGTTCAAACACTGTGTCAACCTGAGTCAGCTGAAACACACCTGCAGATGGAGACACACCAGGTTTCCTCCCTCACCCTGAGTTTCTAGTGACGTGAGGAACAGATGCAGCGACTTCTCTGTGATCCTGTTTCCTACACAAATACACAACATAATCATTTTACTCTTTTATTCTACCTCCAAAAGACCTTACATTATATACTTTTCTACAGAGCCACTTGGGGAAAAAATAATAAATCATAGTTTCATTAACATGCAACCTGTAAAATAACATCAACTTATACATTCTTTTAAGCAAATGATCATAAAAGCATAATAATCATATCCAGAATATCTCTAAACAAGTGATGTGAGGATTTGGTGAATAACAGAACAGTGACAGACCTGACAGGTTGAGGGAGAGCAGAGTCGTGTTTCCAGGCAGAAAGAGTTGTCCATCCCTGCGCTGCACCGACTGATCCAGCAGGGGGTTCCCTATCTCCACGGACCTGACCTGTTGATGGAGAAGTAGAGAAGTAAACAAGTGCATGGCAGCCAACAGTATGTTCAAATCTGAGTCATCTTCACGTGCAGTTAGGGCAGTAAACATTAAGTTGAATAAGTCAGCTTGTTCAAAGCTGTTAACTGTAATGTGCATGTTCCTATCTACATGGTACGTATCAGGCAGATGGTACCTCCTGTGCAGGTAGTTTCTCTTTTTCATCTAGTTTGCCACCTTCACTGTGAAGCAGCTTCACATCAGAGACTATGAGAGATTTAATAAGACAGCCATGAAAAGATAAACACCAGCTAGCAAAAAATAATAGATCAAGTGTTAATCTGTGAATGAAGCTTTTTACCTTTCTTGTTTGACTTTGGATTCTCTTTGTTGGCAGCAGGTCTCTTTTCTTGTTTGGATGTTTCCTGTAATGTAATAGATATTAGAATACCATAGTACAAGATATACAGAATATAACAAACCTAATACATTACTATTACACTTGTGTTAATGGGTTACCTTTTTCCTGGAGGCGCCTTTGTTTGCTCCTTTGCTGATACTATGTGAACTGCTGCTGAATACGGAGGGATGTTGTTCAGGGGGCGTTTGCTCAGAATCAGGAGATGACTGCAGGTGTAGAGAATTAGGCAGAATGTTAAAAAAGAGTTTACAGTGGAGATAAATAAAACTTCTTTTGTGGAGCTAAAAACATAAAAATTTGCTTTGATATTCAGCAGCATTAAATAATCATGTTCTGGTCTAGATCATTCACAACCCTCACACTGTGAACAGTTCACGTTGGGACGACTTGTAAGAACCAGTTTTAACCTTCGACGTGATGATGTTTGTGTCACTACGTCTTTGTTAATGTGAAATTTTAGTATTTATTGAGGAGGATTCATTCATTTTAAGGTAGGGAGGTAACAATATTAGATACTACCACAGACTGCATTCTTTCCAAAAGCAGCTTCCTCCTCTCCACAACTTCCTCATGAGTTAGAGCAAAGTCACCAAGTATCTGAAAAAGGAAGCAGTGAGCAGTGGTTCCTTCTTAGATTACATTGTATAAATCCATAAGCATAATATAATTAAAAACATCTTAACAACTGATTTAAATGCATTATATGTGAGGTTAAAGTATTTAATGTAAACGGATACTGTGGCCAGATGAGCAGCTCCTGAGTCTCCAATCTGATTGTTGGACAGCGAGAGAAAGAGCAGGGCCTGATTTAACCTTAGGCCCTGAGAGACAAAACAGGAAAGGAAACACCTCAGTGGTTACGGGGTGAATGTATAGTGAAAATATGGAGTCGGGTTTCGATTGTACCTGTGCGATATGGGCAGCACCTGCATCACCAATAGAGTTGAACGCCAGGTTGAGTAACAAGAGGTTCTTGTTGGAAGATCTGGTCGTTGACAGAGCGGATCCGATCAGACGAGCACCCTCATCTCCTATCCGGTTATTTTGCAGCGACAAATGAGTGATGCTTGACGAAGAAGAAATACACACAATGAATCAGGCATGTTTGTGTTTCTGATTGAGTGTGTAGGAGTGTGCAAAGGTTTATTTGGACAGGTTTGGTACTACAGCGTGAAATGTGTAACTGCTTGGTGACTCACTTGCTGTTTTCGGATAGAAGACAGTGATAGCTCTGCTCTGGAAGAGGATTACCCTCTAATTTCACAAACCTAACAAAGAACAAAGAGGGAGAGATGAGAAACTATCAGTAATTTGTCAAATTTGTCAGTAATTTGATAAATTTCAACACACTACGACGTTCTCTGTTTCCCATTCTTTAGCCCAGATTCATTTATACCAACTGTGATTCAGGGAGCTACAAAACAAAGCTTCATGGTGTGAATCACAATAAGACTCCACTCACCTGAGGTTGGAGCACAGTGATATTGTGTTCATGAGGGAGATTACCATTCGATCTGTGAGTCCCGCCTGCCAAAAGCTGCAA
Source organism: Polydactylus sextarius (assembly GCA_016801845.1). NCBI lineage: Eukaryota > Metazoa > Chordata > Actinopteri > Polynemidae > Polydactylus > Polydactylus sextarius. The sequence goes on from CM028927.1 coordinate 12,708,754, forward strand.
CACAGTGATTACACAGACAAATACGAACAAAACACTGACAGCTGTAACCCTGTTTCATGTAACAAAAGGACACCTCACCGCAGCAGCTCATTACTCACTGAACAAACTGTAGATGGATCAAGGAGGGAAGCATCCTCTGAAGCACCCGTGCAATCTGCTCATCTACCTTCCATCCTACATATGTTTAAGATTAAAAAAAAAAAAAATCAAATATTGAACCAAAGTTGTAAATGGTGATGAGCATTCATCTCTAGTGGTCTAGTGTATGTTTCTTACCAGTAACCCACATGCTCTTGGCACTGAGGGGGTCGTTAGTCTCTAGCTCCACTTGGAGACATGGCTTTGACCAGAAACACACAGCATTCATCTGGGAGTGGCTGCGCTCTGAAGGCACAATTATGTCGATTATACGTGAAATGAAGATGAGAATATATATAAAAACATCCAAGTCTTCTTAAGTAAAGCTGTTCAGATCAGGAGGAGCTGTTGTTTACCTTTACCACTGGCACTGGAGCCTGGTTGCTTGGCTCTGACAGCTGGGATGTCCTTTATACCCAGAAGAGCACAAAGCTTAGCGAAGTCAATCTCCACATTGCCTGTGCACTGATATTCATCTGTGGGACAGTGGGTTTATAGTATTAACCACACATATCTCAACTGACACCAAACACAGCCCGATAATGTTACTTACCAAAGGTCTCAGGAGGTATTTTTTCATTTGGAGTTTTCTCTAAAAACAGCAGAAAGGAGGAGCAAATTTCTCCTTTTCTTAAAAATTAACCATAATGTGTTATATCTATTGAAATAATTTCAATACTACAATCTTTTGTTTTACATTGATACAAGCAAAGCTAATGGATGTGTAACAATAATAATATACAACATGTTTATAACATATCACCTATACACTATGTTAAATCAGTTGAAATATTTGATTATTTTAATAACCAGCCAGGTACGAGCTAACACCGCTAATTAAAATACTGATGAATGACTGATCGTCTACCTGCATTTTCCTCATCCTCAACTTGCGCCTCCTCTGTTTTGTCTTTCACGTGTTTCTTTTTAGACATTGTTTTGTTGTTTTTTTGTTTGTTTGTTTGCCTCAAATTTAAATTAAACTCATTAGCTAACAGCTACCGCCGCTAAAAGGAAAAAACAAAAAAACAAAAAGACGAACCACTAAGCGTCATTTCCGTTACTATGGCAACCTCGAGTTGTCGCTTCCTAGTTCACATAACGCGAGACTTCAGTAGCGGCGTTTCTTAAGCCGCGCTAAACATTTAAATAGTTGTAAATATTTTAGTAGTAATTAGGTATAGGTATTTGATATGAATTAACATGGTTTAAAAGATGGGATAGAGCGTCTTCATTTGTTTGAAGTCTTAAAGTTGCTTTTATCACTACGTTACTTTCTGAAATATCGCGAGAAGTGAGATAGGCATCTTCTGAAGTCTATGGTCTCCGTCATAGATGTAAAAAGCAAATTTTTCTCCAAAATCCTATGAATTTGAGTATGTTATATGGTTCTCTTCAGTTAAAAACGTTATTTCTCAAGTGTGTCAAAGACACATAATATTATATCAACTATAAATGTAAGAAAAAAGGATTCAAGTGATTAAAGTTAAAAGTTATTATGATTAAAGTTGAACTTTTCAGACTTTTCTTAGGGTAATCAAAGCACAACAACATCACATATATATTCACAATAATGTAGTGCTTTTTATTAAAAAAACAAACAAACAAAAAAACAAATATAAAACAAAAAGTAAAAACCAACAGCATTTTTTTCATGACTTAAGAATCATAATTACAAACTTTTAACGAGTGGAAGAAGTTTTTTTTTTTTTTTTTGACAAACTGTACACATCACAAAATGTCCGCCAGTCTGCCATTTACAATGCTTGCATCTTATTTTGTGATTGTCTAAAAAGAACTAAACGAATCACACAAAAACACACAAATACAAGTACAAGCATCATACAATGACCGCTATCACAAAACGGAACCATTTCCTATTTGAAAGAAAAACAAAAAATAATAACATGATATTGGGCTGACAGCTTTGCTTTTGTTTCTGTCACCGTTTTTAAAAATATCATAACATTTTTATGTTGGTTTGTTTTTTTAGTGTTCAACACTTTGCAGCAAAAAACAAGGAGTACATTTCTCCTTAGAAGTAATATTATTATTAACAATATTCAGTGACAAAGATGTCGTTGCTGTGTCACTGACATGTCCCAATGCCTTCTGTGTCCGTTTGACATTCTTCTCGCTCATGCAGTACATAGATGAATTTCATTTATAGGCAACGAAAACTCAGCTTAAGTTTTTATGTCGTCAGGACAGTTACGGTGAGATTTTCTGGACATTAAAAAAAAATCATTTTCCTCCGAGCTTAAGTGTCTTCATTATAGTAATACAAACGGAAGAAATTATAATATTATCATTATTATAATAATCATAATACATTTAGGGCTGAGTCCTGTACAGTACAATAATAAACAAAATCAATTTTCAAGATATTGCTTTTGGAGACACTCCTCAATGTAAAGTGTATATATTTACATAACTTGGCACTGTACAGCTTCCCGTTCCCTCTCTCCCTCCGTCAGTGTCTCATTCTCGTCACATCTCTGTCAGTTTACCGCACGGGGACATCGCAGGTTGTCCCTTTTTAGCAGAGGCATTTGGGGAAAAAAAATCTCATCAAATATCACAATTTCCTTTAAAACATTCTCCATGGCAACCAGGAACATAGTCTAAAGACAAAAAAAAAGATCCTAAGTCCCTTTCCCTTCCCCTCCCAATATACAGTATACACCGCCCCACCCGTCTCACAGAATATAAGAAAATATGACCATCACGATACATTTCATGTTAAGTATTGTTTTCCATAGTTTTCTTAAAACTGTTAATTGCCATCGAGCCCTTAATTTTTTTTTTTTCATTTTTTTTTTTAAAAAGGTATATCTTCAAGAAATCTGGCAGAGTACAGACACACAATAAGTGTGTACGCACGCACACACTCGCACGCAAAAGGCAGTCGGAGAGCACGGCTGTGTAAGGCGTTACAGTTAAAGCCGGTGTCTCCCCGCGCACGCCTGATTTTAGTTAAGCTGGTGAATCATGTTACTTCAAAAAAGAAGGGGCGAAGCTGACTGCCTCACGAGGAGAGAAAAAAAAAAAAAATCAAAACCTCAACAAGACACTTTGACTGACAAAAAGCACACACTCATCTCCCCCTCCCTCCCGTTACTTTAAAGACAAACACACCCCCGGCCTCTTCCCATTCCTAAATGAGTTACTACAGTATAACAGGGAAAAGATAATAGACTTTTTAAAACTCGCTTTTTTTTTTTTTTTCAGACTGCATCATCCAATACTGTGAGTGTTAGTGTGTTTTCATTATAGATACATTACACAGAGCTTCACAATATCCATGGTACCAAAAGTGCAGTTCACCACCCTTGCTCTCTTTCTCATGAGCAGCATCTGAGCGCACCGCTCAACTTACATTTCTACTACGCCGTTGCCCCCACCCACCCACCCACAGTCGCAGCACTGATCTTTTCTCATCTGTTACATATTTGTCATTGCAGCTAGGTCCCGCTAGGGGGAACAACTCTCCAGCATTCACATGCCCGCTGAATGAAAGGACCAGCCAACCCTCCCCAGCTACCCACCCCTGTTCAGTACCACGTGTTTCATTTCGCTTGCTAGTGGAATTCATCTACCCATGTCTGTAATGTTCAATGCATTTAAGTGCATGGGTTATTTCTCCTATGTTCATTTAAAAAAAAAAAAAAAAGAAAAAAAAACCCAAAAACAAAACGAAAAAAAAAAAAAGGTTTTGCATCATACTACTTAAATAAGCAAGAAGTCTCGGTCAGCTCTGTCTTCGTGTTCACTCAGAACTCTTTAAAAGCTGAAATTAGCATGGAGTCAGTGCTTCCAAACCCCTTCCACTCTCTCACAATTGAGATGACAGTCTTGGAAGGGGTAATCTGGAAGAGGCCCCTGGGGGATGCATTGTGGTCCTTAGTGGCCAGATAACCAACAACGCTCATTTCCCCTCTTGCTTTCTCTCCATTTTCTGCCCGTTGCTCGCAAAGAGAAAAGGCAGTGTGCTTGACAGGCACGTAGCGATGTTATTTCCTCCCCACGAAATCTCCGAATCCGAGCGTTCGTCGCCGTAGCCGCCGCCCCGCTCCCTCCTCCAAGAGATAAGTGACATCTATGGCTGTTGGAAGAACACACAGGAGAGTGAGTGAGTAAGTGAGAAAGGGGGGGGGAGTTAGGAGCTTAGATGGAAACAGCTGACACACAGGGTGTTAATCAAAGAAATGGCAATGGCAAAGCTGTCTTTTCTGCTTCAAAGTGAGCTTCAAAGTGCTCAGAAAGTCTGAAAGAGTCGGAAACTGCCTTCCCTACAGCGAGTCTGGGAAACTGTACCCACAAATGTAAAATCTCTCTGAAACACTTCTAACTGAGGTGTGTTCAGGTGTCACTTTGGGTCGGCTGGTCAGCAAATTATATTCTATTCTTCGCTTTGAAAGGCAGACTCCCTGCCACTTTAAGTTTGAGAACACTTTTTCACAGCTGTTCCAACGTTTCATCTACACATAAAAAGCCAAATTGTTTCTTTATCTACTCCTTTGCCATGCCTGTCACTGAACACTTCCTTAGCACTTCCTGCAGCTGCTTTATGCTGGCAGACAAGGCATGGTGGTGCCCTTGGAGGGATTTTATTGTGAGGCAGTGGCAGGTGTTTCATTTAAATGATAAGGCTGATATATCTTTAATGCTATCTACAGAGCACTTGAAAAGACCAGAGGCTACTGTTGCGGTCTGAGCTTTAAGGGCCACTAGTTCCTGCTGAAGGAATAAATCTTTACACAGTTAATTCTCAAAAACGACCCTTAAATTTTATGTAACGTCTAGGCGATGTATTTTAAGCAAACATTACTCAAAAAGTAGTAAATAGTCCATTTGCTAGGGACTATTTTCAGCAGCATAATACGATCTGATGCTCTAGTTTTTGGAAGCAGGAGAGTTTTATGTGGGATTGACTCCAAATAAATAGTGCCAATGTAAATTGTAATGTGGGAAAATGTCACAATGTAACAGTGTGGCTCAGGAAATGACATGGACAAAATCACATATATGAAAACTGAGGTTCTCATCTATTGTATGAAGAGTAAATATGGGGTGTACATGTGCTTTAAAATAATGTGTCATAAGATGAGATCTGAAACTTCAACCCATAGTTGTTTGTTGACCTACCCCCCTGCTTTGTTCCCGGTCCCTCACCATTCTTGCTGGGAGTTCTGTGCAGCAGATCCAACAGGATTTTGTTGAGCCGTTCTCTCTGGGCCTCCCTCCTGCCCAGCGCTGGGTGGTGTAACGGCGAGGATGCCGAGGAGGACGGGAGTTCAAGCATCTCCCCTATTCTCTCTGTGGATCCTTCTTCCAGCTCTTTGCGCTCTTCAGCCTCCTGTCCTTCCTCTTCCTCTTCCTCCTCTTCTTCATCCTCATCTCCCTCCCCTTCCCGCTCTGTTCTTCTGGGCTTCGCCGAAAGAAGTTCAGGATCCTCCGGAGCCATGTCCATGTCGTCCTCCACTCCTCTCCCATCTTCCGCCTCAGGTGGGAAGTCCTCCCCTCGGTCGCAGGAAGAGCCGTCGTCCTCGCAGCCTCCGGCTCCTTTGGGTCTTTCACTTTTCCAGGCCGAGCGGCCGCCATTCCTCTTATAGTTGTCGGGAACATAATGTGGCTATGAAAATGTCAAAATCAGGACCCGGGTCAAACATGCAGCAGACTTTACTGGAATACAGTTTAGAAATAATTCATGTGATTTTTGCACTGTCAAAGAACATCAGTCTCACCGAGAAGTCTCTCTTGGGCGTGAGCCGTTTGGGGAAGTGGTTGAAGGCATATGGCTTGGTGCACACTGGGTAGCGGTTGCGATGAATCTTGTAGAACAGGTGAGCCGTCTTGTCCAAGCGGTAATCACAGATGAAAACATCCTGCTCTTTCACACCCTTCGGTCGTCCTGTATAAAGACAAGTATTTTGTATTGTCCGAGAACTGCAGGACTTAATGTTGCTATAAAATGTTTGAAGAGCAAACATCTGTATATTTGTTCTGCAGTTCGTTGTGATCGGCCTGTCTGAACTGAGAGCTAGTTTACAATGGGATTGTTTATCTTCCTTTATCAGCGCTGTCCTGCTTCTTATTCATATTTACACACACTGACAGCCGGGACCGGACTTTTTCATATCAAACCAATAAGGAGCTTCACTAAAGAAACACAGAAACCTGAGCAGTAGCTGTTCAAAGAATTACTCTTATAAAAAAGAAAAAAAAATGCTTTTTTCCCGCCTCACCCTTGCAGTAAGTGTAGAGATCCAGGACACAGCAGGTTCCCACCACTGCCTCCAGGGGGATGATCTCGTAGAGCGGCATGCGGAACAACTCGTTCTGGTAAAACCGCCGCGATGGAGAATGATGTGTCTCGTGAGGACGGAAGTAGTGGTGGCCAAAGGCAAACCTCTCACCCCTTTAAGAGTTTGAGCAGATAGGTCGATATATTACACCGTCTGATGCAACTTCAAGGACAATCACAAGCAATTGCAAGTTTACATGCAAGTTTTCTTACTGCCAGATATCAACATCGACTTCAACTTACTTTTCATTCTTCCAGAGTTTCTCAATTCGGAAGATGTCCAGTTTATCTCGGTTGATGTGAGACAGGAGACGGTAAGACTGTCTGACAGGCTGGCTATCAGGTGTGCGTCTGCTGTCTCTCATCAGGTAAACACAATCGCCTGCACACAACACACACAAGCAGGTTATTTATCTTGTCCCCTGAGATTTTATGATTCACTTAACTGTTAAAACGTTAGCTTAAACACAGACTTAACATTACAGACAATCAGTTTGTCTGATCTCTGCCTGACAGTTTGACGTCTGTTTCACCTCTAACCACATCCTGCATGTCTCATCGGTGAGACTGGGTGTGGTCAGATGTGAGTTACGTTGCACTTTTAACCACAACAACTGTTGTCAGGTTGTCTGGGGTACACCTGTGTCGCCCTACAGCAAAGTGAAGGGTTAAACCACTAATGTTTAACTAAGGCAAGCTTTCCAAGTGCTGTTAAACTGCTCTAACAGAAACGAGACCACACGTTTCCACGTATTTGTGAGTTTATGGTTGCTTCCATTGTTTCAATACCTTGATGTAACAGCAGGTCATCTCTAAGGAGGCAGATGTAGTAGACAGAGCCAGTCTGGGCGTAGCTGGGTTGTGGTATCATGGGAACTTCCTGTAGCAACAACAACAGACGTAAGTGAGACTGGAAGACAGAGAAAACATCCAGATCTGAGCTGCTGACTGTTTCAAAGTGATAGACGTACCCTGTCTATAGGCCGAGGGTCACACTGCTCGCACAGGTAGTGCTCCACCTCAGTCTCCAGCCGCATGCAATCAAAGTGCTGCCACACCTAGGATGACAAAAAAATGCTCAGTCACATGAATAAAAAAAGACACGATTAGTTGACACGATTACTCTACATGTTTTTGTCATTAATTGAGACTCGCTATTAACCCTCCAGAGTTCTCTATCACTCACAAGGACAAACACTATTTTATCAATCTCCTCAAAGAGAAATTCACTTCTGTGGCTGCTCCATCAATATTTGTAACCATCCCTGATTTCTTTCTCTAAAAATAACACAAAATGTGCACAAAGGGCTGACTGTGCATTCTCCTTTGGAAAATCTCCTTGACAAAGTACGCCTTCATTATGTGAAGTCTCGAGAGAAATGCACTGACTGCACTAGTGTGTAACCTATTACATCGTGAGACAAAATGAAATGATGGATAATGCAGTAAAGTAAAAATGCAGATTTTTTCACAAGCTTTTCCCCTCCTATTTTTCTATTTGTAATCTTCTTACCATGCACTTTTCACACTGGATCATCAGGCCTTCATCCTTGTACATTCCACAGATGCAACGGATGACGTCGTCCTTGTCGTGGGACCCTGGCCCTCCTCCTCCGTGGTGGTGGTGACCATGGTCCCGCTCCAGTGAGTCCGAGCTGTCAGCCTCGCTGGCGGTCTCGCCCACGATCTCATCAATCTGGACGGCGGCTTCATGACGAGCGCTGTAGTAGGCTTTCCTCAACCGACAAACGTCTCTGCCTACCGATGACTTCCGGCCGTAATATTTCTGTTGGGAAACAAGAGTGCCATAAAACGCAGCTGTTTTATTTATTCGCAAAAAAGGCACAAGGACATCACAAATACGATAAAGCGATGACATAAATCATATCTAAGGCAGAAGAAAAGCACATTTGACCCCAGAATAACACCCACTGTTCAATCACTCAGACAAGACTTAAAGGTTATCTGCCTGCAGTGCTACGGGCAATTTGCCGCAGAATGGGGGTCACTGACACAGAAAGATGCTTCCAAAACTGCCTTTGCAGCTGCCAGAATTTCACCGTGGTCAACACCCTGCAGCCCTCAATTTAACAATAAACGACATTCTCCTCACACATTTTTTTCTCCTGCAGACTAAAAAAGGCCTAAGGACCAAAGGGTGAATGTAGTTTAGACGTCCACTTCAAACTTCTCTGACTGGATGAGTAAGCTCTTCTGAGAGGTTTCAAGTGGCACTTGTTTAAACTGCTTCGCTATACAGATGTAAATCAAAAGGACCTGCAAACGTGTGCACGGAGGATCTGGAGTCATGTAGTTGTATCTCATTAGGGTTTTTTTTTTTGTGTATGAGAGAAGAAGAGAAGAAAGCAGCTACTAAGGAGGAAGATTGTGTCGGAGCTGCACAGTAGAAGCTTCAATCATCATTTTTATGAGGTTTTTTGATATCGACTAGCTTTTAAGACTCTGGGATCCTTCTTTTACTACTTCATCCACTCAGTACCAGCCTTTCTGATGATTGTTAAATAATGGATGATGATTCATTTGGAGCTAATATGATGTGTTCTGATCAGAGGAACCAGGGTATAAATTTGGCTCCTGTACAATAACTCCAAGCATAAATGTCAACAAGGCATTGAAGGAAGTTCTTTGTGATGATTTAGGAACTACTAAGTCTTTATACTGCAAGCTGATAAAACAGCAATTACAACACGTGACAGTGAAGTAACTGGTGCAACTAGTGTTGACATAGGGACGAGAAGTAAAGGAGAGAGACTAGTAAATAACAGAAAAAAGTAAGTTAAGGTAAAATACTGCTTCTTTAAAATACCCCTCTGCCAGCAACAGTGAGTTGGTCAACTGACAGAGCTATTAAATTATGCATGAATACAGATATATGCTCTTTCTGCAGTTCCCATTGTAAACTGGAGGGGATCATTAATGGCTGGAACACCCGCCTACCTCAGCATTGCGAAACACTTTGAGCATGTCTAAGTCGAACGCTTCAACAGTCTTGTAGTGGCCAGTGAGGATTTGCTTCTCAATGGTGCTGAGATCCAGAGGGTCGGACACCTTCTCATAGTACTGGCTGTTCCTGATGAAACAAAAAACAAGAAAAACCATCAGAATGGCAGCATTCATCTCCACAAATCTGGTTTGTCAACATTAAAAAAACCTTTATATTAAAATGTTAGACATCTGAGTATCAGAGAATCCAACAATAACTTAGTGTAGTTAAGTGATATCAAGGAACATCTGCCTGGAAATCAACCCTCTAACAACGGCGGCGTGTTAGAACCGCGTGGCAAAAAGGAAGAAAACATTATTGTTTTGATACAAAGTACTTACTATCAACACTGGAAAAGAATCAAAGCACCGGCTGTCACAGCTCAAATGCGTGAAAGAAGATAAACTGTAACATTATGTGGGTGCTGTGACACTGATAAACCAGATAACGCAGTAACACTGTGCTGTCTGGAAACACGTCAAACGTTATGAATGAAGCCATCGACATGCGGGTTTTCTGTCTCACCTCTTCCGTGACGGCAGGTTCACCAGTGGGGCAGCGAGTGTTTGGCCGGCTGAGTCTGAAGTAAAGACGGAAACAACAGTGAGTTACAGTAGCTACAGTATAATCATTCACTGTCGACATAAAGGAACAGAATATTTAATAGCTACAGCACAATCGGCTGTTTAGAGCGATAATCAAATCAACAACTTAATGCTAAAGATTCCCATATGGGTCACATTAACAAATAATATGTTGCACTACTGTGATAAAACCAGCAGTGACTGAATTACTGGGAGCCTGTTTCCAATTACTCTAACAAAAACACATGAATAAAACGACTTCCAGTCAAAATGATCAACTGAAGGTTTCAACACTGAGTTAAACAAACATACCAAAATAATAATCAAATAAAACTAATATTTGCATTTAGAGTCAGAATATTGAAGTACATTTTCACCAATTTTGGGTTTCCTCAACGACTGAGGTTGACGGTTTTGCCGTCCTGGCCAAACCTCTCTCAAGAAAATAGATTTGATTCTCTTGTTATGTTAAAACTAAACAATCTTGAGTGTGTGAGCAATTTTCTGCAGGCCAGCCATCGAGTGAAAAGTATGAAACTTGTGAAATTTCTCCACAAATAAACTGACCCTTGTAGCTGGTGATCATGTCACAAATCTCCTTGAAGATGTGCGCGAGGCGAGCAGTGCGTGTGACTTCTGTGTTTTCCTCAGCGGCTGCGAGTCTCCGCGTACGAACGGACCTTGACGTCTGAAGGGCCGAGAACTGCGTCAGGAACACGTCTGGAAACCAAAGGGGATGAACATTGCAAATTAGGTTTTTGTTTCCTTTCACAGTTTTATTTAATTTAAGATCTACATGCTCAGCAAGTTGTGGTCACATTTTTTTTCCCCACAGCTTCTCAAGTTTTCTCGCTTATTCAAATTGCCATCACGTCGTCTTCACACCTTTAAACTTACCTGACTTGATGTTTCCGTCGTCACGGATGACTCCTCCCCAGCGCGTATACATGGACAGGCTGCTGGCGTCCCTCTCTCTCTCCCCCTCTCGCTTTAGAAGCTCCTGTTTTTCCCTCATCTTCTCCCAGTTCCTCAGCAGAAACACTCGGTGCTTCAGCACAAAGTTTCTGGCGATTGATTGAGAGAGTACAAGGAGTGTGAAGAGAGATACACCTTACGCTTGATATGACAAGTGTAGTTTGCTCTTTGGTGGAAGTTTGTGTGTCTTTACCTCTCTCTGTTGGACATGGGCTTCATGAGATGAGGGTAAAACTTGTTGCTGTCACTCGACTCCTCCTCCTGAAGATAAGGAATGTTGTGTTGAAGCACACAGTGATCTTATCGGGCTCCTGTTTACTTCTAAGTACTTCTAATGCTTCATACTTAATCCCCCGATGCACAGTATGTTACTGAAAGTCTATATTTAACATATATACCATGATGTACATTTTAGGTCATGCAATTCAGCCCTAATTCAATACCCTTTAAGGTAATATGAGATACTTTTTTAGACACCTTGTGGCCCACTACAAGTACCTCTGAGACATTCATGCCCTACATAGACACTGCACCTGATATTTAAGACGGTGCCATACTCAAACAGCAATAACAACACAACAATAAGCTGCTGAAGCAACATATTTACAGGTTCTCTGTGTTTCTTATGAGCATTAATCACTCACTCTTTTCTTGAGCTGGTGTTTGGACTTCCTCTTCTCCTTGAGTCGACCCAGTCTTCGAGTTCCTCCCGTCTTTCCCGGCAGGCCGTTGATACGCTGGCTTTTCCCTCCGATGATTCCCCGGCAGCTTTCTGAACCACACTTGCACACTTGCTGTTGGGTAAAAAAAAAAATTTAAAATTACAAAAAGGAAAACAGGATCTTGATATAATATAAGCAGCTGTGACTATGGCTGTGAGCAAAGTGTTATCCCATGAGGGGCTTTAAACAGTTGCTGGTGCTTCACCTGTTCTTCTGTGTTGAAGGAGTGAAAGTTGTAGTCGTAGGTGAGCTCAGTGCCGCTGGTGATGTCCTTGAGAGCGAAGAGACCAATTCTATACACCCCATTCACCGACCTGAGAGAGAGAAGGCATTAAAAAAGATTATTTATAGATAAGTTATAGAAAATTTATAGATAGAAAGATATTTATTTGATTTATACTAATGTGAACTACAACAACCAACACAGAATAACTCCTCCAACGTATTACGTGACAGGCACCAAAACACATTCGTTCGGATAGAAACAAAATGATGGCAACTTTGTGTCGTTTTCAGGCGACAGTGACCAGTCAAGAGCAAGTGTAAAACTACTTTTTAGACTGTTTGACTCCCGTGTTTGAATCCTGAGCTGTGAATCAGAATTATACACTAACAGACTGGAGTATAACTGAGTTACATTCTCCATGAAGTCTCAAGTTCTTGTCATGACTTCAAACTTAATGTTCAAATATTGATGTTCGACAGACAATTAAATTAAAGGCATTTTGAAATGGGAACAGAAAGAGATAAGAGTCTGCCCTGGTTTTCGTTTTTTTTTTTTTTTTTTTTCTCAATTTGGCAACTGTTCAACACGTTGTAATTCCTATTTTTCTTGCTTCCAAACAAAGCAGTGCTCCAGCTTTTCCCACATTCTTCTAAGAATAAAGCTCACTATTCTCTTGCCAGCCACTTGATAATTTATTCCTTCTATAGGAGTAAAAAGCTGGTTCAGCGCATTGTCTTCAGGCACTACAGCTGTATCTAAGGCCCGGCTGCATGTAATCTCTCTTCTGTGACAAGATGGATGACTCGTCAGGCTTTGTGCTGAAAATCCTCCATCCTTGTGGAGTCTTTTATTTCAGCCCAGTCGCTCTACATTACACTCTCACACATACACAGACTAGTGCCCTAGATTATGAGCTGGTCTATGCTGGAGGGCAGAGGGTACAGTTTAATAGTCAACACTCTCAAGGTCGTTAGCTAGTCCACAATCAAACCTCTGTGGTGACACGTGGTGCAGATTCACCATAACACTGGCAAACCACACCTAAAGAAACTAAGTGGGTTTCACTTAGTGAAGCCGGGCAGAGGCCTGTTCAGCCAGGTCTCCGATTGCAGCGGATTTAACCACGCTGTGAGAACAATCCCTCAGGAAACCAATGAATTGTTTTGGCGTAGCACTAGGCCTTTAAGCCATTTAGGTCTCTGAACACTGGCAGAGTGTGACTGAGGTGATCTCATCAGATTACCACAACACAACCACATTAATAAGGTTGAGGTTTCACAGCAGCGCTTTCTCATTTACACCTGCAACACGTGTCTCTTTCAGAGCTCGTGTAAGATACTCAAACTAGGACAACATGATATTTCCTAACATTCACAGCGACTGTGGCTCCATATCCAAGCTTAAAGTAGTTTCACTGCACAGCTGGGATAAATCCACATAACATCGAATATGCAATATATATAAATATAGCCAGGTTCACTGTAACTTGTGGTTACTTAGTGTAAACCCTGGTTATCTGACAACATGAATGAAGTGCCAAGAATAAAATAGAATTTTTTGTGGCTTGGACAGCCTTGACTCTAAAAATATCATTCCCATGCTGAATATCTCTCTGGCCCATTCAGGTATTTTTCACTACCTTCAGTTTTCTTTTTACCGAGAATAAGAAAGCACTCATCTCATCTCATCTCACTCATATCATCAGGTACACAAACAGAGAGCAACTATAGGAAACTACTGAGGTAATGTGATAGTGTACTTTCCAAATCATTAATTTTAAATGACAGAAGCATTTCGGAAAAACAAAATATTCAATTGTCAAAGCTTGAACATTTTCCAATGGACTTCTCCCACCTCTCACTTTTAACCGTCTCATCAACTTACTCCTTGACTGCTAATGTACCTGGCAAGTAAATGGTAAATCCTTACTCCTTTAAGTTAAGATTACTTATTACATCATGTCACTGAATACTTTATGTTTTCTTTAGTCATCGAAGTCAAACAAATACAATTTACGCTAGGTCTGACCCAATTATCCATCAGTAACAACTTGTGGCGAGTGCTCATGCTTGCACCTGAAAAGGCTTAGCCAAATCTGGATTTTGGTAAGAGCCCAGAAACGCCACAAGGACATTAGAGAGGGAACTGGTTTTAAAGCAGCCATGACACCCACCACTTCTGCATCTCACAGTTGGGTTCACAGCTGTGGTTTATGAAGCGTGCCTCATTGCCCATTCGGTAGCTGTCGATCACCATGCCGCTATCCAGGTTGAGACAGTAGTGGCCACTGTGGGAGAAATACTGCTCCATCATACGGTTCCTAAAATGCGGTGGGAAGGAAACAGCGGAAGTTTAACAACAAGGTTTTCATCCACTTCTGAACTAGAAGTGAAACCAGCAGAAAAAACAAGAATATCTCATGTAGCAAAACCCACCTGAACTCCTGTTCGCTAACCACCTCTCCCAGATACTCGATGATAAACTGTCCCGAGCGCAGAGACTCCTTGGTGCGGATCCCCCAACCCTTTCCCTCAGCACGGAACCGCTCCAGACACTGCACCCACTCGTGTCTCTGGATGTGCTGGTTGTCACACTGTTCGCCACATGGACAGGTACTGGGAGAGCACTCAGCAAAGCTCATCCTGGGAAAAAAAGGCATGTTCAGCCTCCGCTCACATCTGTTTCACAAACAAACACACACCTGTACAGGGACCAGGTTCCAGAAAAAAAAAACAACCTATTTACCTATTCAGGCAGTCGTCTAGGCAGCCTTTATCAGTTGAGTCCTCAGGAAGTCTACAGCTGCATGTTGTTGTTTCATAACCAGAGAGAGGCTTCACATCCACATAGACATCTGTGACACAAACAGGGGATTACCGTTTTACATTTTAAGTTGTGGTCAGTAGCTTTAAATACAACTTGCATAACTAATACACAGACAACAACAGTCAATGCAACCAATGGAGCAAATGTCCCTGGGTCTGAGGGATTAACAGAGACGTGATAACAAAACTGATCACTGTGACAAAGCCGGATACTCACTCGATCTGATCTTTTTATAGAGGGGGACATCAGGCCTCTTGTAAAGCTGAAATACAGAAACAGAAGAATGACCACAAAGAGGTTTAATGACCATTGTGGGACCATTGTGGAGCAGCCACGTTTGCAACTACCCATCAGTCTTTCAATATGAGTCTGGTAAATCCCTTAAAAACAATTAGGGCTCGATGGATGTGATTGATCACCTGATCGTGTTTCCACAGCCATAAGATGTCGTAAGGCAACTGGAAATCAATACGTTTCTGTCTCAGGTACTTGCCTGAAAAAACACAGGGGGAAATTTAGAGAGAGAAAATAGATTTGAAACATAAAGAGAAGAAGGAAGTCATTTTTGACCACACACATACATCGCAAGTTCTATTCACAGTCCGTATGTAAATGAGATATGAGAACAACTCTTGATGAAAACTTTGTCGTCTTATCATAACTGAAAACATAAGCCTGTTACTGGAAACAGTTTCACAGACTTATGTGGATAATTTTGATGAGTAACCTCAGAAGTCCTACAAATCTGGAGCAAGGACTTCAGTAAAATCATTTCTGGCTTTTACGCACAGTTTAATCAACAAATCTGAGATGAGGCAAATGAATAAATGAGTTTTAAAATCTATCAATCTGGTGGTTATTCCACTCAATCCTGTGTGTTCTAAATAAGAGGTGCAGTGTAGACAGTGATCCGATTTAAAACTCACCGACATGTATAGGAGCTGGAAACAAGCCATACTCATGTTCCCCTGGCATGTACTCTAGCTTCTCTTTCTTCAGCTGCAGAAGTTGACTGCGGGGACTGCAGGTGGTTGAGAAAGAGATTTTCAGTTGCACAGACAAACTGCAATTTTATTCTCTTTTATTGTCCTTGTGTCTCGAACAAAACATCAGTCTCAGAGTTTTGTTTTCAGGTATTATGTTTCAGATTTTATGATACTCACTCTTCAGTCTTGTACACGTCAGAGTAAAGTCCCGCCTTCTGGAACTTTTTCTTCGGAGGTCTGGCTGCTCTCTTCTCCCGTTGGCTGGTTATGGGAATGGGTGGAGCTTGTTCCCTGGAGACGGTGCCTGGGCGTTCTGGGGAGCAGTGGCCATCTGGCTTGCTTTCCATTGAGCTAAAAATAGAAGCATGACTTAGTTTCTAGTGACGACTGGACTTAATAAATGTTCCTAAATATACCAGCACTGAATCCCAACATCAGTGTTCGCTGTGAATCACTGTCTATATCCCACTGATGAAGCTGAGATATAAAGGTTGACATGCAACAGCGTGGTGACAATATGCTCACCCACGAAAGTGCTGCAGCTCCTCCTGAGTGAGCCAGCTTCTTGCTGTCCCAGTTCTAGACCTTGCCACCAGGTTGCCCAGGTTCTCCTCTCTCTCCGGCAGCCGCTCCTCTACCAGGTTCTCCTCTACCTCCCCGTCCTCCTCCTCCTCTTCCTCTTCCTCATCCCCCTCTCTTTCCCAGTGCTTCCTCTTCTGGCCTTTCCTACGCTGTCCCTGGACCACTGACTCAATGGCATCTGTCACAGTGTCCCCCTCCCGCCCTCTGACTACTGCTGGCCTCTCACTCCCTCTGTCCCTATGCCGGTTGTGATTCAACTCAACAACAGGCGGTGGGGACGGCGGCGGGGAGGGTAACGGGTGTTTCCGGGGACGTCCGGGGCCCCTCTTTTTGACCACATTGTTTCCTGTACGAGCCTGTCTCTGTAGCTTCTTGGCACGTAGGATTTTGTTGACGTGGTGCAGGCTGTGTTTGGATGGCTGTGCCCGATGGGAGTGGTGGGGCAGAGAGGCTTCCAGGCAACAGTCCTGAGAGGGAGAGAGGCAGGAGGAGGAGGAGGCAGAACCGTGGGAGTGAAACAGAGAAGGTTGGTGATGGTGCTGCTGCCGGTGGTGCAAGGATCCTTCAGGCCCTTCAGGGGTTGTGAGTGCAACACCTCTCGACTGAATACCTGATGACCCTGGATAAAGGCAGAGAAAAATAAATGCTGCATATCTATCAAAGCACATAGCAGAAATTCTTAGCATTATTAAGAGGATCTGGAACATTGATAAATTGTTTAATGACAGGATTAATTATTGGACATAATAACCAACACGTCCCAAAGAATAGAATCGCAGAAATCAATATTTATTACATAAAAAATATGATTTGGAGCTTAAGCAAAGACATTAATGTGAATGAAAATGTCCCCAAAACACCTGGAACAACAGTACAACTTGTTCAACAGAGTTTTACATCTCAAGCAAGTAACTGGTTAACACAACGTGGATCATGAAGGCATTAAATTTTAAGTTAAGTACAGAGAGATTGCCTCCTTAGCCACTCTGAATTTTCTGACTCTCTGACTCTGTCTTCACTTTCTATTCTCAAACATCTTTTTTTTTTCCACATTCTTTCCTCCTTCCACATTTTTTATATTCCATAGTTGCCTTCCCCTTCCTATTTCCCATCCTTGGACATTGCAAGACTCTTTATCTCTTTCCTCCTCATTTCTCTTCATGTCTTTTCTCCTCATCATCCAAACTTTTTTACCCACTCCCTCTTTCCTCCGTTTTCCTGACTTTAGAAACCCTTCTTCGTCACATTTTATTCAGACTATAATCAACTTCAAATTCCTAAATTCCTAAACCCTCCTCCCCTTTCTTTCCTTCTTTACTTTTTTCATTTGAGTAAACTGACTTGGCAAAACTTGAAAAGTTGGTATATTGATACAAAGAAGAAATTCAATCATGTCAAAGAATATTTATATAAATTGATACATATAATCATTGTATTACTAGTTTTAAGTCTATCAACACCATTGTCATGTGTCACTGCTGCCCCATGTCCATAAAGTCTCGCCACAATGAGGTCAGGAAGCCCCTGTTACCCAAGTCACGGGGTAAGACTGGGTCAAGGTGCAGCTTGACATGTGGTCATGTGTCATCATGCGTGGCTTGTAATACGAGCAGTGTTTGGACATGCAGGGTGAACATGGCTTATGTAAGAGTCTCTAATGGAAACACACTTTGCATTTTCTTTTGTTGACGTGGAAATTAACTATTTAAACCTTCTCTTTATGCTCCATCTCATCTCTGATCTCTCTTTCAATCCTCCCCACCCACATTACTCTATGTCCATCTTCTTCTGTCAGTGTGCAACCATCTACCTCATTATTCCCCACTTATCCTAGTGTGGCAGCCCAGTCCCCCACCTTTGGCCTCTCCTACCCTCATGATGTAGTCTGCGACCGCTGATTGACCCCAGGTCCTGAGCTCTAATCCAGGATTACCCTGTCTTGGTTTGAACTGTAGTACGCTGCCTCTACTGGGACCTCACAGCTTTCAACACACATAAACATTAGGTAAAACTCCCTTACAAAACCATACAACCACGCATAAACACATCAGTCTTAGTCAGGGGGCATTCAGAGTCACACTGATAGAGAAAACCACTGCTGAGGCACTGTGTTTTATATCAGCAACTTTAGCTGTGCCCAGGTGCTGGATGTACAGAAGGGGTAGGACTAGGCCTCACATTGTGGGCTTTTGAGGGAAATGTCTACTAAATATAGCATGTTAACAAAACACTCCACCCCTGCAGTAAGATGAGCTCTAGCAGAAATGCTATATCAACTGTGGCCAACTGTGGCCATCTACACTCACAGTGGAGCCAGTTTAAGTCATTATGCATTATGCTTCTTCTTCTTTTCTTTTTTTTCAACCTAGCCTGTAACCACTAGTAAGAGCTACCAAATGTCAAACAGCGTATGCACGGGGGATGTCACTGTGTTTTTCAAAGGGACTTTCTTCACTGAAATAAGTGGCCTAGTCAACTTTGTAGGCTGCAGAGACAGAACTGATAATTTTCCAGAGTTGTTTGATCCAACCACAACTGAAGTACAGATGGCACCAGCAGGAAGCACGAGATAATTTCTCAACACTATGAAGCATTTTCAAGATATATACAGGGTTCACTGAACAAATATCAAACACAATGAGAGCCCACTTTCCATGTTGTAGAGAAATGTTTGAAATGAGTTATTAACTGCCAGTTTCACCGCAGTTGTGCCAAACCGTGAAGCTAATCAGTCATCAGCCAATTATATTCAGCCACAGGATTCTTGATACAACTGCATCTGAACTATTTTTGGAAAATGAATTTGGTGCACAATTGATTCTTGTAACCTTTCACAATGTCAATTTAATTTGGGTCAAAAGATTTTCTTTGCCAAATAGCTCATTAAACTCAAAAGATTATAGTGCTGCCTAAAAAATATGGGAATGCAGAGTATAGAATAACTTCTTGCTACAATTGTTCCTGGTTGCTAGACTGTCTTTTCTTTATTTTATATTAATCCTGCAGATGCTGTTGTGCACTGTGTCAGTGTAAAGCTCCCTGTAGGCGGCATATTCATACACAATATTTTAACCAAATTGGACTTACCCATCTCTCTCCTCTCTGCAGACGTTGAGCGATCTTTCCTCATCAGCCGGTCCATGCGGGAAAAGCTGGAGGTCTCTGGAGCTGCTTCAGTCTTCCGACTCCTGTCTCCCTTTAGCGTAGTACGGGTGAGGGCAGAGGCAAACAGATTTGTAAGGTTTGGAGAATCGCAGGCTCCAGGCTCTACATCCTCCGTGGGGCTGAGAGGCTCCTCATCCTCGCTATCCGAGCAGCCTGCTGGTTCTTCGGCTCGTCCATCTGAGAAGGGACCCTGGCCAGGTGCCACATGACTCCGCGAAAGCTTAGAGTAGTCTGCCTCAGAGCTGCCCATCCTAAACCAGGACTCTACTGGGTGGTGGCCTTTTGAGCTGCTACCCAGTGCAAGTCTTGAGGGCCCTAGACAGGACATAGAGCTCTCTTTGCGCTTGTACCTTTCTGCTGATGAGGATGAAGACGAAGAGGGGGAATTGGCAGAAGTGGCAGCACCTTGTTTGCTGGTACTGGTGCTGGAGGTTTCTCGTCCAAAGCGGCATCGCTGTAAAGAGTCAGCCATTCCCAGACTGCCGACTCGCTCTGCTTTCCCTGATGCTCCGTTGTCAGAAATCCCTGTATTCGCTCGGCTCCCTGATCCACTCCTTGTTGCTTCTTCCCTGTCCTCGTCAGCGCAGCGCTCTCTGTGTTTGTGTCTGTGTTTGTGTTTGTGGTGCCAGTTGAAGGAAAGCTCAGAGGACATGGGTGGGTACAGGACAGGGGACCTTCCACCTCCCAGGAACTCCTGCCTAAGCAGCTTATGTTTTTTCTTGTGAAATTTGGAGGGGTTCAGCAGGAGATGTGAAGGGTGGTGATGCATATAAGATGTGGGGGGTGGAGGAGGGAAAGACGGTGAGTGGTGAGAGTGGTGGGATGGGGCTGTATGGGGTGACTGGTGGTGTGGGTGGGGATACAGAGCGCTAGCTGTGGGATAGCCTCTGTAATAACCTAACCCTAGGGGTCCAGAGGAGTAAGGGACGCTGTAGGAAGGGTGGTAGAAACCTCCACTGGAAAGAGGGAATCCAAGCCCAGGTACGAAGGGAACCTCGGACATGGACTCCCTCAGTTTGGGAGGCCGTCCTCGTTTCTTCTTCATGTCTGGTTTACGAACATAGTGCAATGGATCACATGAGTATGCGGGATGGGAGTAGAAGCTGCCAAAGTTAACCCTGAAGATTGTGGGCAGGAGGTCCCTGTGGACATAATGATGTGGAGGGGGGCCACCCGTGCCTCCCAGGCCACCACTGGCTCTGCTCCCCACTCCTGGCACTCTACTTGTTCCTGGGGCTATGCCTATTCCACTGCCGAGCCGGTGACCTGTGGTACGGTGTGCTATCCGTATTTCACTCAGTCTCATAACAATCTCATCCAGCTCAGCAAGAAAGTCTGGGTCGTGCCGCCGAGAACGCAGCTGCAGATACTTCTTCTTGCGTTTCCTTTTCTGTCTCTTTAGCTTATCGTAGCCAGGACACCCGTGGCTGCGGCGTTTACACTTGTGCTTATGTTTCTCCTTGTGTCCCATTAGGGAGGAGGCAGGGGCTGCTGGGTGAGGTCTCCGGGGATCGGGTGATGACCTTGCCCCGTGGGGTGACGGAGAGGGTGAAGGATGTTCCATAAGCACGGTGGAGTGACGCCGCCTGCCTCTGGAATTAAGGCCCACCCCTGGACCCATGGCTGAACCAATGACCCCTGGCATTAATAATCCACTGCCCATTCCTGGTGGCATCCCAATTCCACCCAAGCCTCCCGCCCCTCCAGCTTTCTCGCCTCTATCAGAGGTGCTGTTGTTGTCTGTTCCTATACCACTGTCACTAGGCACGGTCTCCTCAGAGTGTGACTCACTGACGGGTGACGGAGTGGCTTCTTTTAACTCACTGAGGGGAGCAGGGGAGGTGGGATGGAGCGGCCTGGGAGGGGAAAGCTTATGATAATGGTAGTGCTGCCTGTAATGATGGTGATGGTGATGGTATCCACGACAAGATGATTTTTTCTGGGAAGCTGCTGTGGTCATAGATGATGACGTGGATCCTAACCCTATGTTGCGAGGATTAGGAGCTGAAAAAGTTGGAGGAGGGAAAGAAAATGTGTTGTGGCTATGATGGGAGTTCGAATAGTGAGCATGACCTGCAAAGTGCACTGAGCCTGGCTCTACAAAGCTGGCATCGCTGATGGGACTGTGGCCTCCACTGGATTGTGATAGGGAGGGGGAGGGAAAGACCTCTGAAGAGGAGAGCTGGTGCTGTTGTTGGGACTGTGACTGATGATGATGGAGAGGGGAAGTGGTGTTTGGGGATAGGAAAGGTTCTGGTGGTGGCGTTGTAGCTGTGGCATTATTTGCTGCTTTTGGTTTGCGGCCTCTCCTTTTACCCATATAAATTGTGCCCTTTTTACTGACATTAATTTGTGGACCTAGCTTCCCCCCAAAAGAAGCAGCCAGGGAGGACAATGATTGGGTGGCAGCTTCCACAGAGCCAACCACCCCACTTGTTGTGCCTTTAGGGGTGTCCTCTGTTCTCGGACCTAATAGAATTTGACTTAGTATGCGTTTCCGTTTCACACTTTTCATTTTATTGATCTTGCCTATAATAGTCTTCATGATAAGCTGCCCGTTTCCTTTGCTGCGGAACCGTTTGTCTCCCGTGTCTCCTGACTCTGGTGCCAGTGTAGGAGGTTGACCCTCCTGGGGTAACGTAGGGGGAAGGCGCTTGGGTCGTCCACGTTTTCTAGGCATAGGTTTAGGGGGGTGAAGTTCCACCTCTGGGTGAAGAACAGGTGGGTCCTGCTCTTCTTTGGACTTGAGTAAAGATGAAAAGACCTTGGAGGGGGCCAACTTGTTTGGTGGGTGCCCATGGGCCAGGGCATCAAGCCTTGGCATTTTGGACTTTGGCCTTCCCCTTTTCCTAGGTTGCGGTGGGAAAAGCTGTGACACTGGACTTTGTGGCACAGGATTTGGTCTGACCTTATTTGGGTTGGGAGGCCTGCCCACTGGTCTTTTTACAGGCGGAGACAGCGTCTCCAAGCTTGAAGATAAAGGCATGGTGGTTTTGCTCTGGTCAAAGAGACTGTCATGGCCTGTTCTTTGAATCTGCGGCTTACTCAAGAGGCGGGACCAGTGGGGTTTCCTTCCCCTGCGTTTTTTAAGAGGTTTGCTGTCCTGCTCTGCGGGAGAGTCTATGGACGAGTCGGGAGAATCATCTCTAAGAGGCGTATGTGGACCTTCTTCCCCATCTGGTTCTGGTGGAGAAGGTGCCCTCTGTCTTACAGTCTCGGGGGGACTGATAGTCCGTCCAGGTCGGCTACTATCCCGGTTAGGACTGCGCTTACTTGGACTACAGCTCTTGCCCCTCTCAACTCGCAGTAACTGATTACTAGCCCCCTTTTCTTTCCCTTCTGGCTTTCCTGTTGAGGGTGGGCATTTTCCTATTGAGGAGGGGCACTTGGTTAAGTCTCTAGGGCTGTCACTATCCTGCTCCCTATCGCTCGCACTGCTTTCCTCTGCCAAGGCAGGACTCTCACGTGCATGGTGTCCTTGTGAAGGAGCAGGAGAACCCAGGTGACTCACTGCACTCACTGTCCTCTGCTCAACTGAGCTGGTGGAAGAGGATGAAATGGGACAAGATGGCAAAGATGTGCTGTGGGGTTGGCAGTGAGAGGGTCGTGACAGTGACTTAGAAATGCTACTGTTGCTATTGTCACTGTTGCTGTCCTTTGACGAAGACAGGCGGTTACTGCCATAGGTGAGTGCTGGGCTGTTGCTGCGACTGCTGTTGTTGCTGCTGTTGTTATTACCACTGCTGCTACCTCCTTTCCCGCCCCCATCTGAGTCGTCCTTTTTCAGTGGTGTCATGTTGGGCGAATTTTCCTTAACATTGTCTTTGTTCCTAGAACCGTAGGGCCGACCAGGTGGTCGCGATACAGGAGGTGGTGGAGAAAGATGGACAATCCTTGAGTATGTATTCCTATTGGCCATGGCCCTGTCTCGCTGCTTGGCTGTTGGGGCCATGAAGCCTGAGCTTGGGAGAGGAGGAGCAGGATCAATTTTTGCAGGTTTGGCTGGTTTTGGGGTCTTTGACGGTGGACATGTCGCTATGAGTTGAGCTAATTTCTCAGTCACTGTGGGTGCTCCCCAGTTCTGCACACCCTTGTCCTTGTCTCTCTGACTTTCAGTGCTGTAGGTGTATTGTGGTGGTTTAACACCTTCAAAGCTTGGTTCCTTTGATGAAGGTAGTGGTGGAGAAGGTGAAGACGCCCGAGGGTTCAGCTGTGGTGTAGGTGTTTTCTTGCCGGAGGGATGACTTTTACTCTCTGGTGGAGGCCGGTGGAGGTTAAGGGGTCTCTCAGATGTGGTGGCAGCTGCTTTTGAGTCAGACTTTGAATCAGACTTGCAATCCATCTTTGGTGGGCCCTGAAAAAAAAAAAATCAAAAGTGATTAATGAAAAGGAATTAGAAATAGTAACTTATGAGTAAGTATTACATTTAATAAAGACACTGCCTTACTTTTTGATAACATGAAATACCTATATAGTTTTCTGCTACATAACTTCTAAATAATGCATTAATGTTAGACGCTTATGTCTAATGACACATTGGAGATAAATGTGGCAAATAAAAACAAACTATGGATCAACAATAGGTTTCTATACCCTTTACACATTTCAGCTGATTGGTAACGTTTTCTGTCCACCGCTGCTTTCTGGGTATGCCCAGGGGGGTAGTCACACTCAACTCAATAACACTTATCAGGGTCAGACTGGGGACAGAGAGGGAGAGCTACAGAGAAGGGTCATGCAGGGGAGGGGTAGAGAGGACGTGGCCAGTAGAGACAGAGGACAGACGACAGACGGAGGGAGACCGGAGGGGGCGGTGTGTGATGAATAGAGACAGGCCAACAGAGAACACAAAGAATACTAAAGAACAATTTATGCTCTGCTCTTTATCTGTGCAATAACATGGTGATTACTAGGGTAACCTTGTTATGGGCCACTGCCTCTCCAGTGACTGACTGATAACATTTTAAGGAAGTGACGCAAATAAACACAAGTATGTGCTCAGAATAAATATAATACACTGGTGAACATGCTGACTATCAATAATGAATGTTCACTTTTGGCAAAGCATGAATACATTACTGAAAAGCTACGTAAATAAACTGTTCTCCCTCCTCACCCTTTTTGCTGGAGCGCTCCCATTTACTTGGGAGGGTGACAAGGTGGTAGTGCTGGCAGGAGGCGGAGCAGGAGGAGGTGGTGTAGGAGCTTTAGCAGAGGGGGTTGAGGAAGAGGATGGGGCTGGTCTGTTGACACTGGGACTCTTCTCTCTCTCTTTTTCCCTGCCATGTGAAGGACTCTGGCTCTGGCTGCCCAGCCCGTCACATGTGGCCCCTGCACGGTTACCACGAGCGTTGCCTGCTCCACGTCCCGTATGCCTCACAGTGGCTCTGAAGGCTGGTCGGCACACGTAATTCTCCAGGATCTTAGGTGGCTTCTTCATGCGTTTTGCTTGAAGGCCGATCTTAAGTTTCACATTGCCCTCAGATAGGCTGCTCTCTTTGATGGAGAAATGCGACTGGTCACCACCGGCACCTCCAGGACCACCTGCGCCCGCCCCTCCGGTACCAGCTGAGACCACGGCAGCTCCATCCTTCTCTCTGTCTCGCTTCTTGTCCTCGTCTTCTTCTTTCTTTCCACCTCCTCCATCCTTCTCTCGCTCCCCCGCGGGAGCACCTGAGAGGAGAGGAGGAGGAGTTGCAGTTCGCCCCTGAACCTTTTGATCCATCAAAACCTTCAGGGGTGTGTACGTTTTCAAGGGAGAGGATGTTGTAGATACCAGGTAGAGTTTTTCTCAAGGGATGGGATGGGGGTGAGGGGGGAAAAGGGGGGAGGTGGGATAATGGTGAGGGTGAAGCTCTCCTTGTTTCGAGGTGGCTTCTCTCCCTTCCTCGGCTGTCCAGCCCTCTTTCTCCGTCCTTCAACTGCAGTCAAGACAGGGGAGAGAAGGAGAGGGACAATGGAGCAGACAAAAACAAATGTAACATTAGTCACTGCAACAGAGAACATCAACAAAACACTGAGAGTTTTAAACAGTGCCCTACAACTGAGAAATATAAAATGTCTCATAATGAATGATGGTGCAAAGCAGACGGAGGGCAACAATTTTTATCATCTATTTGGTTAGAGGCTGTCCTTCATCCCGTCTAGGTGACTTTTTATGGTGTGTTCGTCCTCACAGCCTATAACAATCTGTGACCTATTTACACAGCTGAGGCTCTTCTACCTGAGAAATGTAACCTTAGGCTCAAGGACTTTGAGTTGTCAACGTAAGAACTACAAAGCCCACAACATCCAGAGTCAATAGTTAATCCCGCAATGCTGCCACATCCGTCTGTTGTGTCACAAGATAAGATGCCAAATGAGCAATCCCTTAAGTTCCCCTCATTAGTTGCAGTGAAAACCTGCCTGTGATAGCAGTGTACTGCTCATACCCTGTGTTAGCACAGCAGCGGCAGAGAGCAGCATGTTTCTTAATTGTGCTCCTTAGAGGACAGCCCAATTCAATGAAGTTGTCTACAGCTCCCCACGGCCACTGAGTGATTTAATGCGGATTCGCCCCCAAGCAGGTGCTTTCTCTGGGTGAAGTCATTTGGAGGCAATTCAGAATTGTGACCTCAGCACATTGGGCCTTCTGGGACTAGACAGAGGATCCGACCGCCTTTCCCAGCCTTCGCCAGCAGCAAATGAGAGTGAGTGATAGAGCGTCGACGTGCCGGCGGTTTCTCTGCGCCCTACATTAGTGGAGAGTACTAAAGGAGCCACTTAATGGAGCCTTAGGAAAGTCATAGAAGTCATCATCAGTAAAACATCATTTCAAAAAAAAAAAAAAAAAAAAACAACCTGTCCCACAGAGTCTTAGACCATGTTTGTTTTGGGTTATAACTCTGGAAAACAGTAGTAGATATTTTTTTTGTTGAACCACACAGTAAATGTGGTCCAATTTTTTGGAGTCTGGCCTGTACTTCCCCCACGCCCTCTTTCTGTGTTTACTTCAATTACTCACTCCATTTCGCCTCAAAACTCCAGACTCCCCCTCACTACACATACCACACTCAAATCACACCTCCCTCTTTTCTTTAACACTCCATCAATCTCTGTGTTCTTTTACCGGTTTCTTTAAGCTTTTCCATCCTCTTCTTCGTCTATTTCGCCAAAAAAAAAAAAAAATGGAAAGCAGGAGTAACAGCATACAAACTAAAGTCACTGTGTTCCTACTTTAATCAAAAACACATTTCACCCAACACCCCCACCCCCAACTCTGCTCCCTGTGTCTTTCTTACGCACAGTGACAAATGTTCCCCTCATTCTTCTACACTAAACGCTTGCAATGATACTAACTGCTTCCGCTGCCTGACAGCAGCTACGCCAAAAATAAGCCACCGTAGTACCAAACTCTGTGAAGGGCCACTAACACAAGTCAGAAGAAAAACCTCCCGCGGAGTCAAACCATTCTTCTCACCTCTAACAAGCCAAGTCGGGTCATTTACTGGCACTTGTTCTTCTGTAAATGATCTGACACTGGGGGATTCGCTTTCTAATTTGTGATTGATAAGCCTCGACACCAAAACATATATCATTTCTCGTTTAGCATCGAGGTACTTTTGCGTTTACGCAGCAGTTAAAACTACTGTAGTCATTTAGCCTTTTACAGTCATATCAAAAACAAAAGTATAACAACACTACTGGTTTTGAAGACATAGCCTATATTACTCATGTCTGTCTGTTGTTTGCTTTTACTTTCAGAACAATGCCAGGACTTGGGGCAGAATGAGTGGTATATGAAGAAATATGAAGAATATGAGAAATTGATATGAAAAAAAAAAGAGGAATCAATAATCAATATCAGCCCAAGAAGCTAAAAAAAATGGCAGAGCAGGCAGGAACGTAGTAAACAACTTCCCGCGCCCCCTCCCATTTCTTTCCTCCCCTTTACTCCCTCCCTCCTTTCACTCCCTCCTCACTTTTGCACACGTTGTTCATAACTGCCTATTTCCCTTTGGCCATAGCAATAGTATCCAACCCACCCACCCCCACATCATTCACATGAGTGCTGGCGTCTGCCCTCAGAGCTCGGTGTCATTCCTCGGGCTTTTTACTCCATTGGTATTAAGACAGAGCCATGCACGGAGGAGGAGGAGGAGGGGGACTCTGCCAAATTCCTTTACTACTACCACCATTAGTTTGTAGTATTTAACAGCGGAAGTGCTCAGATATGATTGTAACAGATAAAACAGTTATCATGTTTATAGCTTAATGATAAACGATCTGCAGCAGAGTGACAGGTGTCATTCAGGCCAGCAATCAACATGCAAACACCCATAGATCTATAGCAACCTACGAAGGCTGGTTAAAAATACTAAATTTAGGACTGCAACTAATTGCACTTCTTTTTCTCAATTTACCCAATAAACGTGGCTGACCAAAAAGGAGAGCTGAACAAACCAAATAACGTCTGCTTTCAGTAATCTATAAAGTAATAATCTGCTTTCGGCTTCCTGTAGTCAACACTGTCCCCTCGAGGGAAAAACTGAAAAGTCTGAGAGAGAATCAACCTCAGTTTTCAACTGCACTGTGCTCATATTAACTCAGCAGATTCACCACTGTTTAGTCATACTTATAATTACTGAAAGGAAGTCCAGCCTCAGGAGACGTGCTCTTGCAGTTTTCTGACAGTCATTAGGTTGACGCTGCAAACATCTACACTTAATGAACTTACTCAAATCTGCCTGACAAGTGTGACTGACAAAAACAGAAGGCATTGAGCTACTCTCGTTCAGTCTACAATACTGTAATAATGATAATGACAATAATAAATCAGTACATCTATTACTTACTCACCTTTGTAATGGTCCAGAAACGGCGTTCACATTATTTGGCTCTGTGTCCTCCCTTCGTGTGTATCAACGTGGTGGCCACATATTTTTATATCTTCCAAGCACTGAATTCCCCCACACAAAACAAAAAAACAAAAAAAATATATAAAAATATTAAAATATAGCATGTGCAATAAGCTGAACAGGGGCAGTCTGATTGACTGATATATTTTGTCCTCTTGTATTTAAGCTAAAATTGCAAAACAAAAATGTTAGTGTTGTTTTCTGACGTGCCCAATAGGTTATAACAAGGTAATAATATCGCTAAACGCAGGATCACATCAGAAATCAATGCACGGACACAAATCTGATTAACCTTGCCACCTCCAAAACACAAAGTTGCGATAGTGTACGCGTGAAAAAAAAACAGAAGCGTCGCCTCAGAAAAAAAAATATATTATTATCACAATATCTAATGATAATAACAGAGCAAAAGCGAAGAAGTAACGAGCACGGAGAGCCACTTAAATATAACCCGTGCATTGTAAGAGGTTTGTGTTTATTTTGTAACAAGCTACTAGCAACCATCCGTCCAATAATAGACAGCCTGTGCTACATTTTGTATCAATGGCACTGGCAGCGGCTAACTAGCCATCTATCACCAGCCTGATTGAAGGCGATTTAAGCAAAATTCACCGTGCAAGGCTTTAACTTTTTAATGTATGCAGGCTATAAATGAGTAACAAACAGCCTACGAGCTTCGTAGGATTTCTGTAAACCGACTGAATGTGACACAACAGCGGGACAAGTGATGCACATAATCTTACATCTCCGTCACATTCTCGTAGGCACTCGTGTTACTACATCTCAGCTACGACGGCTAACGATGCACTAGCAAGTCAGCTAAAACCACAAAAATCCACCGATGTTGTTTTGAAGACAAAAGCGCAAATTAAATCGACCGAAATAAACACGCGAAAATGTGGCGAATTATATTCCAGCGGTATAAAATAACAGATGCAGCGCCGTGTAGGTTATTAAAAAAAACACTAACTGTCAACAAAATGGCGGCTGCGTTGAATCAACAGAGACCCGAAATGGATCTCCCTCTTATTTCTTCTTTCCTCGGTGTTAAAATCCTTTTATCCTTACAGCAACTGGTATCCGTAATATCTCCCGAGATGCTCCGAAATGCGCTCCGACAAGCCGTTAGCTGGGCCTGGATGTGTCAGCACGGGCCTCTCTCGTTAGTCGGGCCTCCATGTCTGCTCAGCCCGTATCGCTACTGTGTCAGTACAACACGGGCATTCTCGGTCCCACAGAGAGAGGGAGGGAGGGAGGGAGGGAGGACGGGAGGACGGACCGAGGAGGGCGGAGAAGAGGGGGGAGAGGAGGTGGAGAGGGGAGGAAACGAGAGGAGAGCAAATGTCGGTCGTACGCGGTTCTTGTGGTCCCTGGTCGTTGACAAAAAGATATGTCTGTGTTTCATTATTTCTCTATTTTCGGATGTCGTGAAAATGCGCGCGCGCGCGCCCATGCGCGCGTGTGTGTATGTGTGTGAATGGAGGGTGTGTTTTTACTGGTCTGCAACAGTCAACTGTCAAATCGGCCACAGCCACTGTCAACACATAACGTTACAGTCACAGCAACGGGAGCCCTTCAGCCTATAAATAAATCATCCTGCTCCATAAGGATGTTGTTGTTGTTCCTCCTCCAGTCTGCTGGAGCTGAATTAGCCGCTAATGCTCATCAATCAGGTCATTAATAGTAAAGGGACAGTTCACATGTTTTTTTGTTTTTTTTTCCCAAGTCTGTTTGAAAACACGTCAGGTGCACACGTGAACCCTGCTGATGCAAAGTGACACTGATTAGGTAGTTTATGGTACATTTAAATAATATAATATAATATAATATAATATAATATAATATAATATAATATAATATAATATAATATAATATAATATAATATAATATAATATAATATAATATAATATAATATAATATAATATAATATGATATAATATAATATAATATGATATAATATAATCATACATTTATTACAAATATTATTTACATTGTTTACTAAATTTATGCTATTTTTAATTTGAATTTTCTGCATATTAATTCTTATTATTCATATTTTCTATAGTAATTTTTAAATATTTTTTTAAAAGATTTTGCTAATTTATTGATTTCAGTGTTATTTTTTCTGTATATTATTTCTTATTTTACCTTTTTATGTCATTTTTAGATTAAAACTACATTATTTAAACAGTTGATGGTTGTAATTGCACTGCAGAGCTGTTGCTGTTATACAGTATTGTACAATGTATGAAACAAATCTCTGTCAATGTGTCTTAAATTTTTCATATTTTACTCTTCAGCCCATGGAAAACTGAGATACTTAATAATAACTGCCTCAGTTTGAGTAACTCATGTTGCTTATGTCTTATATAAGCATTGTATAACTCTTTACAAGTACATTTTTGCATCAAATATGTAAATTAATAACTGATGAATTGCAAAAAGTGATCAACACATTAGCTGCAGATATGTATTACTTTCTGTCATTGCTGTTGTATGTATTAATGTATTAATGATAAAAAATTAATCATGATAAAGCAGAAAAAGGCTCCATAGTCTCAAATGAAAAATTGTGATATTTCTGCAAGATAACTGATTATAATCATTAGTTAAAATTAATTTCTGTTTATTCTATGTATTATTTTCTGCTCTGGCAGTGAATACACGGTGTCTGCTTCTGAATCGATCGTAATAGGGGAGATGAAAGAAGGCGCAGAGGATGAGGGTCACAGGGTTAGGCTTTAATAACAGCTTTACGGAGATGAATGCCGAGTCAAATTGGGTGGAAAAAAGGTCAACAAAACACTGAATTGAGAAACTGTCTTACCAAGTGCCTTAATGCAAAAACATGTTACTCCATAACTCTGTGAATTCCCGTCATTTTGACAACCACTGGCAGCTCAGTGGTGATTAGTTCATGACATCAAAGTCAGTCATTCAGAAAACCACCCAGGAGGGCAGTGTAGCGAGAAGGACGCCTCACCTCCACACCTCGTCAGCAAACTGCTGCGTCCTTTAGTGTGTAGTGCATCTTAAAAATGGGGAAGTTGTTTGGTGTAGAAAATATAAAGGTCCTTAGCAGAAATGCATGAATCAAACTTATGACTGTGATGCATGTGATGTTTTTTTTTTTTTTTTTTTTTTTTTTTTAAGCGAGTCGCTGTGGAGGGAAAGGTTTGAGGTGAGCAGCATGTCTCTTGAAAACAGTACAGGAGGTAGAGTTGTGTGCCCTGGTTTTTTCAGATCGCCTGCCTCTCTTGTTGCTCTGTCCTGTTGGAGCGGGCTCCTGGGGGCTCTGACGTGGGTGGGAGGCTGTTGTCGACACCGTCCAGGCTTTTGCGGCACACTGGGCAGGTGTCGTGCTGAGAGAAGAGAGAAAACTTCTTAATGTGCAGGTGGAAAAAAAAATCAACTTTGTAACTGTATTGCCAGGGTGGTTCAACCTGAGAAAGCGTTAATGTAACGTTTGGTTAGAAAAAATGGTTTCTGTGTTGTCTACACAGTCATCTCAAGGCAGGATGTGTGACACACTGTACAAACCTTGATGACAAATCTAACAGACATTCAAAATCATCAACCAACTGACCACAACCACTCCTCCTCCTCCTCCTCCTTACCAGCTCCAACCAAGGCACTATACAATGACTGTGGAAGTAATGGAGGCAGGGAAGCTTCCTGACAGACTCCCCTAATGAATACTCCTCTCTACAAACTGGACACTCCAGTCTGAATTCTGGGAAAGAAAACAAAAGAAAAAAAAAAACAGAAACAGAGAGTAAGATTCATGACACGCATGCAAATGTGCAAGACAGGTCTATAAGCAGGTACAATGTAACAAAGTGACACTTATTCAGATTTCATGCATTTCAAACCATTTTTATGTTTTATAAAGTCATTATAATCCAGAACTAAAACTCTATTAGGATGGCAAGGCTCTGGATGAATGATACCTTTCTTACACCCTTGGCCAACGTAGCTTCTTTTATCTTTTAGCAGCTCTTCGTTAATGAGGAGCAACAACTTCATGAACTGAGTATTCAGGCCAAAAAACATTCATTAAAGATGTACTCCGAGTAAGTTACAATAAGGTGGAGGAGAGTGGAGAGTGGGGGGATGAACGAGGGATAGGAGAAAGGAGAAAAGGAGAAAAAGGGAATGACAAAAATGGTAAAGTTAACATAGAAAGAGGACAGGAAAGACACAAAAGAAAAATCAAGATAGAGGAGAAGGTAAAGCTTAAGATGAAAAGGAAAGGAGATAGAAGAAAGGGGATGATACAAAAATGGAAGGGAGGGAAAAGAGTGATTAAATATATATATATATATATACACCAAGGGAAGGAATGGTGGAAGGAGAGAAGCAGATATGTAACAGATGAAAATGAAAAGAAAGATAAGAGGGGTGTGGGAAAGACACAAGCAGAAAAAAAACTGATGGGAGAATGGAAGGAAAGATTAGTAAAGGGGACACAAGAGGAGGGAAGGAATGGAAATGCAAGATAAGGAGAGGAGAAGGAAAAAAATTGAAATTAAAGGGAAAAAGATGGTACAACTAAATGAACGCAGTGGGGAGGTCAAGAAAGGCAGAAGGAAAGAGGGCGGGGTAAGTAAAGATAAGAGAAGGACAGTGAGACTGTGCTTGTATCTTATTGTGAATTTGCAACATTATTGCAGCAACATACAAAACTCAAAATAAAAAGCCAAAAAATTTCCAACCAGTCTGCTGATATGAGCTGCACTGAACTGAAGGTGTGATTTGGTGTACAGTATGCCATGCTGGGATTCCCACCTGTCTGTTCCTGAGAGATGCAAACTGTTGGCAAGGATGAGATCATCTCCTTTTCTGCAGGCGGTGGACCTGTGCTCTCCAACTGCCCTAATAACTAGATGAGAGGGAGAGGACATGAGTTGTCTGGAAAATACATGAAGGGATGAGTTTTGTGAATAAAAGCATAATGGAAAATAAACAGTTAAAAGATATAAAGAGAAGATGTAGATACAGGGAAGATGTGGTTGTCAAGACAACCGATTCATACAGACATTACTGACCTCGGTGATGACGGTGTCCAGACCTCCCTGACCCCATGCATAGTCTGCTGGGTTTGAGTACAACTGCAACATATTGGACCTGAGAGAAAGCAGTATGGTAGCAGACGTCACGCAGAGTTACATGAAATTAAAAGTAAATGTTGCGTGTTGAAAATTAAAAGCAGTTTACAGCGCAGCTGGAGCAGCACTGGGGTTTCCGTTGTTGGTGAACAGACCGGCTAAGAACTGCTGCACGATCCTTGAAAGGATAAAAAAAAAAAAACAGAGAGCAGACATTTCTGCTTCAGTGTGATTCAATGACACATGGTGTATTTAACAGCCAACAAATCAACTCATGCGTGCAGTTGATCTGTCTCGTCACGATCACAACAGACACACAGCAGATTAGAAGTGTTATGCAGAATGTATATGAGTGTTGTGAATGAAATGCAACAACTAGATGTTATCATAATGTAATAAACACACTACATGCTTATGATGATCTCACACAGTACAAAAGCTCTATACCCCAACAACACTAACATCACTACACAACACAACAACCTCTGAATACATTTTGGTAATCCACTGAATAGTATGACACCACCATATAGCTTAAGTTTTTAAAAGTTTGTTTGTGAATAAAAGTATTTGTGTCCTAAATTATTTATGATCTGACAAATGTCACTTCCTCACCTGTCTCTAACATTTAATCTTAAACCTACTGTACTGTTCTTCTGCATTTTATAAACTTTAACAAATATAAACGTCACTTATTTACAGCTGCAACTTTAATAACAGCACCACATTGACAGCAATAACAACAGTCACTATATTAATTAAGTAGTCCTTATTTTACACATTTTAAGAATGTCAATAACCAAAAGTATTTTCACCTATTTTAAAAAATGCTATGTTGTCTCTATTGTTCTTGTCTATTTCCAGTAATAATTAATTATGTGATGAGCGGTTAAAGTCATTATGTTTTTATCACATGTCCTCTTCCCTTCTACTTATACAGCAGATTTTTACAGTGTAAGTAGTAACCAAGTAATAATGTTTTATTGTTATCCTGCATGAGAGCAATTTGCTGGCTGTTATCTGAAGCACTGATCATCTTTTATAGATCATTAATAAATTACTGGGGGTTTAAAACTTCCAGGACTTTATAACACCATGCATTTAAACTGTATGTTGGTGTCTACTGATTTTATATGTCTATAAATACAAAGAAATATCTGAATCACACTCAAGAGTTCATCACACACTGGTGACATTTGCGTGTCCTACGTCCACACACACCCTTCCACTGCAGGCCTTTGTTCAGGCCTGGACGACGTCTCCTGTTCAGGCTGAGAAGAAGAAGGAGAAGGAGATGGAGACGGAGACTCTGGCTCTACCGTCTCTGTCTCGGTCTCAGCTTCGGCCTCAGCTTCACCTGTCGACACCGGAGATGGACGGCTCTGACCTGCAGATACCTGCTCGCTGTCTTCTGGGTGTGACTCTGAAGATGGCGGATGAGACAGCAGAGCGGAGCGTTCCATAAACAGCAGCTGCCATAACTTAGAGAGAAGACCAGAGAAACAATGTGTCAAACAAAGCCTTACAGGAAGAGCATTGTTCTCATTAAGACGCTAATTGTATGGACATACTTCTGAGAACAATGAGTTTGAATCTTCGCTTGACGGTGATGTGCTGTTCTGCAGGAGACTGGAGAAGAAGAATAAAAATCAGTTTCATATCACTGGTTCAAAGGCTTGAAATTCAGTAACCATCATTCATTTCCTTACTCAGGTCAATGCTTTAAACATTTTTATAATCATCCCTCAACCCGCAGGATAAAGAGTAATACATTTCAACACCAAAGCTGAGCTGTACCTGGAGTCTTCTGTCACCTCCTCAATGAAGCCAGAGTCACATCTGGGGCAGATGAAATCCTTAGAGACAAAAACATAGATTAAGTACACTGCAGTCTTCACCTTTTTCTATAACTACAGGTATTAATCTGCTGCTTTAACCTCCTCTGTTCTTTTAGTAAGGCTTCAACAAGATTTTGAGACCTGGCTATCAGATCTGCACTCGAGGTCTCAACTGATGGAGTATGACATGAACTGTGTTGGGTTGGATTAAGTTTGGGATCAATACAGGTGAGTGAAGTTATTCCATACTGAACACAAACTGAACTCTGACTTGCTCACAGGGGAACTGTCATTTTAGGTTTTAAGGGCAGAGAGAGGAGTATGAAAGGCAGCCAGTGTAGTGAAGTTACATGGTTTGCATCTTAACCTCTTTGAGTTTAAAGAAGGCGATCAAAGGTGATATCGGGTGAAAAGAAAGGTACGGGGTATGGCTACATCCTGGACAGGTTATCAGTCTATCAAAAGACTGACATGGGGAGACATAGACAGGAAATGTTACATCACATCAAAGTTGTATTTATATCATTGACAGAAAAGCAGCTTGCTCATGTTGGCAGCATTTCACTATAAACTTGGTTCCAATTGCCTTAGGCATGAATTCATACTGTTACTGTTGTTAGTCAGTCAGTTATCATATCTTAAACTATTAGTGGTTTGTACATAAAATCTTTATCTGTAAATGTCAATGGGACTCAATTCATTTGTATAGTTTGCAAATGTATTATGAGAACTATACAAATGAATTAAGTCATTTATAATTTATCTCAAGACACTGGAGATACATTTCAGCCTCACATAGTGGGGTTAAAATTTTATAATATTAAAGAGAAAACACAAGAGTTGTGAGTAAACGCTGAAAAAGCTCTGACCATCTGCCTCGACCGGTTGGGTTGAAGAAGAGAAAATAGATTAAAATAGCTTTAGCTTTTTATATAAATACAGTCTGATATCATCACTGATATTATCTCTCTCTCTACTCCATCAGTGTAGTATTAGGTTTTCATAACAGCATCAGTGCGTCATCGTGCCATGAAAAGCGCAACAAGTGCGCTCTCTCTCGCAAGTTTCAGGAGAAATGAACCTCCAGTAAAAAAACATGAACCGAAAAACTTAAACAACATGGGGGTCAAAACATGCGCCTATTTGCGTCTCTTTGGCATGTGAGCGGCTGCTGGTGCATGTGGTGACACCCAACCGGCTCCTCTTACGTCTCTCACACGCACTTAACAGAAGACAACTGGACACAAAGTCGCCAACAGTGGCGCTTCTAAATATGGCAACGTGAATCGCCAGATTTCACTCCCTGACACTCCTCTAATGTAAGATCTCGGCGCATGTGTGCGCAAATTTAACACAAAAACACCACCCTGCGGTCGTATGTGTGAGTTAGTGATCCAAGTTATCATTATTTTAGAACAAAACATTTAAAAAAAAAAAAAAAAAAAATCAATCAAAGAGTACAAATAATCCTAATCCATCATCCTTCTCCTTCATGGTGCTCGTGGGTGATTCCCAGCACGTGTGGAATAAAAACACTCTTCACAAAATGTAACTCACCGGGAGTTTGGGGTTTGTTTCACATTTACAGCAGTGACAGAAAAAACGGTGTTGTGGTTCCTCCGCTGCCTCCGCCATCTTCACGGTAAAAGCGCAGCGCCTGACGTCGTATGTGACAGCCCTTAAAAAGTCTCACACGGTTTCTCAGACCGGATCACAACAAGTCTGCTAAAGGGGGTCTGGTGTCCAGGACGCGCGTCAAGAAAAAAAAAAAAGAGAGAGAGAGAAAGAAACATCCCAGCAGCAGATGGCACATTAATATGATTAATATACAGACAACATATTATAAATAAAGTTTTAAAATGAAATATTTTGTGATCAATCACAAAAAGAAACGTGCTGTGTCTTTAAGATACATTTTGCGTAAAATTTGTTTTTACGCATTTTTTTTCCCTTTTTTTTTAATGCAACAAGTTGTCAGGATGGAATCAGGATGCAGTTTCTTTTAAGTGTGTTGGGTGTCGCCAGAGTAAACAAATGAAACAACAAGAACTGTATAAGCATGACCATTTATTTTTGTTCTATCTTTATTTTTATTTATTTTTTTTTAAAACCAAGACAATGACCTGTGATAATCAGAATGAAAACCACACCAGCACAAACAACAGTGGCAGATATATTGGAACCAAAAAACAACACGTGTTCATAATCATTTTTTTTTTTTTTTTTTTTACAGTTATGCGATGAGTTTTGGCAATACAGTAAATATGCATTCTCATTTGGAAATAACAGCAAAAAAAAAAAAAAACAAAAAAAATTGTTAGTTTTTATACTTAAGCGACAAAAAAAGAAAAAACAAAAACAAACCAAAAAAAAAAAGTAGCGTTGGCAAAAGTTTGATCCTCTTTGCTTTTATGGATCAAATGTTAGAATGGCAACATTTCAGTGTTCAGCTCCGACTCTTCCATGCGTCGTAAACATTTTACATCCGACTCATTTAAAAATGGGGATTCATCTACGCTAGTACTATCCCACTTGGCACACAGCTTTTCTTTTCATATAAAAAAGTGTTTCCCTGCATTCGCTGACACTTTGTACGGCTGCGGTATATTTCATAACAGCTTCAGCATCTTTATTATTTTCACATCTCTCATCATTTGTCTATTATCTGGAATCAACACTTGTGATCTGTTAACATCTGGTTTGGCAACATAGCTAACTTGTCCTGTACACATTTTGAAATTAGATGAACCCCACCTCTGTCTCATGCAAGTGCCCTTCAGTTAAGGTGACCCTGGGGTAATTATAAAGACCGTTGCCCCCACACCTTATTCTAATCGCACGTGGGGAAATAAATACCAAACTGTTCTTCTATCGAGCTGAAAAGGCCTTTCTCTTTCATGTCTTACCCTCCCAGCCCCTCTTGTTCTTCTTTATCGAGGTGCGGTGAAAGCCCCCGTGGCGGCGTTGGTGGCGGCGTTGGCAGCGGCCTGGCGTACGGCCTGATTGGACATGACTCCGGTGGCAAACTCGGCCTGGGCCTTCTGGAAACTGGCATCGGTCTGCCTGTACAGACTGTGGATCTGGTAGCAGAGAGGAAGAGCAGAGAGCGCTGACACCCGATACGCGCAATTCATCATCATATCAAACACTTTGTGAGGATGGAAATGATACGAAGACACGCGATATCGCAGC
This sequence comes from Polydactylus sextarius, assembly GCA_016801845.1. Taxonomy (NCBI): domain Eukaryota; kingdom Metazoa; phylum Chordata; class Actinopteri; family Polynemidae; genus Polydactylus; species Polydactylus sextarius. The sequence goes on from CM028927.1 coordinate 12,747,304, forward strand.
TATTCTTCAGGCTGTTTGTTATCTACTGACTGCTTCACGGTCGGAAGACTACATGGGCAAGGCGGGCATGAGAAAACAAGAAAGTGCAACCACATCTTGAAAAATTTTGCTTTTACCGTCTTCTTATATCCTTTGATATATTTGAGAAAACTTGACCTGCTGGATCATATTATACCATTTATCTTGACTTATTGAAACCATTTAGATATTATTTACTACAAAACCTACATCTTTTCCCACAAGCCTTACAGGCCTTACTCACAATCAGAGGTGAATGGCACTACAAAGATGGTTATCACACATCTCTGTATGCCCATTAAAAGGGGGAATTTGGTATCTTATTTCACTCTTCTTCTCCACAGATTTCACCAGTCAAATGTTGCTTAGTTTCGACAAAAGGGACTTGCTCTTATAAGTAAAGTAAAAACAACTATTAAGGTTAAAACAATAACACTGTTTTTACAAATAAAACAAGCAGGGGATTTTTGCCAAAATGGTATAATTCGGTAAGTTTAGATATTTACTTTTCCTAACAATTAATAACAATTTCTCAATAATTCCCCAATAAACATCATAAAATATGTATCTATCTACATCTATGTACTTTGAAGACCTCCTGTTTATTTCTAACAAAACAGCAGCACTTTTGAATCTCTTAAAATCTAAACTTGATGCAGCAGATTTAAACCTCATACTCAAGAAGTCAATTTAAGTCTAACACCGTCCCTTAATAAAGGACAAGTGCATGCATTATGGGCTTATGTTTAAGATTAAATACAAAATAGTCTTATGTTTACAGGGATATAACTGATTAAGTTTCTTATGTTCCAGTTAAGTCAAGTTAAGATAAAAAATAGGATAATAATATGCATTTAAATACAGTGTGCAAGCCTCACACTTTGTCCTATTTATTTGTGTTTATACTCTGTGGAATTTCTGTTTTGCCGTTCTTCTCCCAATATCCTGTTAATTAGTCCACGAAGGGATACCGAGACTGACGCCTTGTCAAAAAAAAAAAAAAAAAAAACCTTAATTTGAGTCACTACCTGTGAAATTTCCCTGCATGCTAACACATTTATTTTACCTTCTTCAGCATGACAACCCCCATGGCAGTTTGGGCGGTAAAGAGGACGGCGTTCATCATCATGATGGCGCCGACGGGGACGCTGGTCTTCAGAGCAGCCAAACTCACGATCCAACCACTGAGGGAAAGAGATGGTGAGATTAGAGAAATTTAAAAAAAAAAAGACAGAAAGTGAGAGAGAGAAGAGCTAAAGTACGGCGATGGAAGTCAATTAATATCCTCCTTTCACAGTTGGAATTAAAAGGCAATCTTTGTGGGAATATGTTATCCAGACAGTGACATTTACACCTGGTGTTAATTATGTTCTTATTATCTTTTTTCTCTCAGCCCCGTCAGCTAAAATAAGGAGTGTGTGTACTCAGTTAAGCAGAGTTAACTCTGTTCGCTGACTTTCTAAAGAACATATGCTGCTTTTCTGGATAAAACCACATATAGATTTTGCTGCTGTTGTTCTTAGTTTTAACATAAAAAGAACAGTCTAGTGCAGAGATGGTTTGTTTATCAGTCACACCTGAAACCCCATCCGGGGATGCCAATAGTCATGATGACGTAGACGGCCACTTGGGCGAAGAAAACGAAGAAGAAGACAAAGAAGTTGAAGGAGCTGTCACTCCTAGAGGGAAAGGGAAAAGAAAAACATTTTTACACATCCATGTATCCACACGGGCTTTTAAAAAATAAGCTACAACAATGTTGAAATCAAGTGCGTTGTCATGAAATAAATTCTCTAAATTCTCTGGTCATTTGCTTCTTTTCATGTGCTTCTTGTGTCGTAAATTCCACTTCCATCAGTTTCTCGCTCACATTCAGTTCCTTCATTAACGTTAATGGTGGCTACAGGTCATTTATCCAGCGAGTAGTCACTCTTAATACTTCTAAATGCCGTACACAGAGACTTCTTTACTGATTCCAGGTCACAATTTAGCCAAAAATCAAAATGTTACACAGCAATCATTATCAATCATTATCATCATGACAGTGGTACACACACCTGAAGGCTTTGTACATGGGTCGGTACCAACAGACAAAGGAGCAGGGGGTGAAGAGGAGCCCCCACAGGATGGCGAGGCCCAGTCCAACTCCACCAGAGGGGTCCACGCAGAACCTCGCCAGGGAGGAGATTAGGTTGAAGGCCAACGTGCACGTGCCGACTGCACGGCACAGCATGCAAATAGAATGAGAGGGAGTCGTTGAACAAGAGTGAGCAGCACTGCATTCTGGGTACAGGCATCTCACTTCAATACTGCTTTAATATAGAGCTGTGAACTAGGACACAAAATCAATCCACCCATCCCCCTTCATATGAGGAAGAGGAAGAATAAGGAGACAGTTTGTCAGGATTTCAGATGATGCAACATGATACCATTTGTTACTACTTCTCTTTGTCTAGTGCTGCGTGTACCATTGTTTCCTTTGGTCGTCCCTGGATCTAAGCTTATGAGTTGAGATGTTTTTTTTCCTACCATTTAGTGAAAATAAAACATTAATTTTTGAGGAAATTAAAAAGATTTTGGTTGCCGTCTCCTTTTTCTTGTGCGCTTAATTTTTTTTTTTATCTTGCTATCTCTCTCTTTCCTCGGTTATTTTCGAAATAGGAATCAAAAACTCATTAATTTTAAGTGCCACTTTAAACCCCCACCCACCCCCTCTCTACTCCCTAAGCTAAATACAACTGAATACTCTTCACATTTTGTAGACACAGTCCACAATGTTGCAGGGAAGTGTCAGAGTCTTTAAGCAAACATTCAAGCTCGTACTCCAGACGAGACAGTAGAGGTCACACAGGCACGACTCCTGTTTCGAGATATTCTCTGAGCTCTGACTGACTCTCCACTGATAAATCTTAAGTGTATTAACAGGTGGAGATTACACCCACACCCCTCGCTAGAGCTACAACACTTCACTACACTGTTATATAATAACTCTAATGTTATGAGAGTAATGCTGAAAATGTACAGCACAACAAAGTACGAATCACAGGAACTCACACAACCAGAAGTAGTACATGATGGTGACCGTGCGCTGGAAACGCTGGCTGATCTCTACGTCGATGTCCTGATAGAAGCAGGGGCCCACAGGGCAGAACGAAGGCAGCGGGGGCCAGTTGTTCTGACGGGCTGAAGAAGAGAAGAGTCAGGGGAGGAAAATGTCTTTGGTAACACTTAAAATCAGAATTTATAAGCAATAAATTAACATATAATAACTGTTTTTCATGTGTTTATCACCAACTATAACCCATTTTGGACATGTAATGAATGATATAAATAATAAAACAACAGCTGTAATCATAAAGAATGAAGTACATGCTACAGACTATAAAGATTACAGAAACAAAGGATTTCAAGTAGTAATATTATATAATTCATTGTTTTTGACTCCCTCGCTCTCTCTTACAGGCTCCAGGTCCCAGACTGTGCGACTCCAGCTCCCTCTCTCTCCTCTCCAGCTCCCGGGCTTTCTTCTCCAGCTCTTCCTGCTTCCTCAGAAGCTCTGCTGTCGTAGCATTAACTGCAGTCTGAGACAAGTAAGACATAAGGGAAACGATTCGTCAGAACCGAACGTCGACTTTCAAAGAGATAAGTTGTGTTTGTGTCATAAATAATGAAAAGGATTCAATTTCAATTTAAAGGAAAACAAAACTCTGGTATTGAATGTTAAGAGATCCCCAGAGGAATTAAGTGTTTTCTATGAATTGTAGTTACACAATTGAATTGGTACAATACAGGTTTTGGTTTGAGTGAGTTATTCAGTGAGGTCTGCCCATAACTGAGGAGGGATCCATAATAACACTTGCATTAATAAATCATTCATACGGAGCCGGGTCCAGATGATGATTTAGGGTATTTGTTTCTGAGGATTCAGCATTTAGCTACACACGGTGAAACTGGAACTGGGCGAGTTGATCTTGATCATTTCCATAAAAAAATAAAAAAAAATAAAAAAAACACAGTGACAGTGAAGGACAGACTCTCTGCTCTGTGCCTACTTCAATATCCAATAACAGACCGACTGAATGTGCTGATGTGAAGGTGCGCGTGCAGTGAAACTTCAGCGGGTGTCTTTACACTGCGGCGCGTTTACCTGAGAGTTATAGGAGCCATAGTTGCGAGGCTCGGTGGGTGTTGTTTTGCTGGGTGGGGTCTGTGCAGGCACAGATGGAGCAGAGGGAGATGTGGCTTCATACGGTGGTGGAGGCTGGAAAAAAAATCATAAAAAGAAATTGAAAAGATATCCAAAAAAACAAAAAAAAAAAACACAGTTTGGCTTCATGTATCAAAGCAAACACAGAGAACAGATTTTCTTATTTTGTCATGCGTGCAAAACATTCAGACCAAGAAAACTGCAAATTCATTTTAAAATGGTACAAAAAACAAATAAAACTGTGTATATTCTTCTTTTAATGTGTCAGTTATTACCTCAATTAATCAATGAATGATTAGTCAAGTGCCAGTCACTACTTCAAAGTAATAGTATAGTTCATCAAAGCAGTAAGTCCAAATATCATAAAAGGCAATAACCAGCAAATACTCACATTTGAGAAGCTAGCCTTCAAAATAATTATAATAATTCAATACTATAATAATTTTAAATAATGTAATAATTAGAATAATCTCTAAAAAATATAAATTGCTAAATAATTTCTAATCATGTATTGGCTCTAAAATAAATCACTTAATCACTATAAAAACAAACTTTGAACTAAACTAGAATTAGAACAGTAACTTCAACATTCCAAAATTACAAGAACATTCCACTTTCTTTATCAGTGCACCAGCCCATATTAAAAAGGTTTGTACAGTTTAATGAAATACTAGTTATACATATGTATATCAACATCCTTCATTCAGGAAGATATAAGATGTGACAATTATCACAGATCATCATAATGAACTATATCAGGAAATAAATCTTCTATCATTTGTCTTTTGTGGCTCATAATATACTAAAGCTCGCCTGTAAGTGTTAAAGGAACAGATCGAGTCTGTGTGGCGTCCGCAGACAGTTAACAGGTGGATAACTTGATACCGTGGGAGTGTGAGGTTTGAACATACATTCAGTTTCACAATGACACAAATTTACTAAGACAAGTTCCCTTTCAAACACCTCGATCGAATCTTAAGCTTAGTTCCTGTTGATGCAGAATTTGCTGATGCTGGAACATGACAGGAAGTACATGCAACACCCAAGCTGTTTCCTAGCAACAAAATTGACTAAAACTCAATAATGAGTTACTGAAGCGCATAAGATCCCTCTGATGTTTATGTTTCTGTTCTGATCTGTCTGACATCTGCTTTTATGGCAGCTGGGCTGTTATGTATCATATGTTATACATTCACATTGTATAATGATTGTATAATTTATGTGACGTACAATTAGGTTTATTGTGTCTCTGTAGATGTTCTGCATCTCTCTGTGGTTGTTCAGCATCATTGTTGTCGCTTTGGGTGTTTCTGGAGTCATTTGTTTCTCTTTGTAACAGTTTTAAGTCACTGATCATTTTGTGTCTCTGTGGTTGCTTTGTGCCTTCTTGTAGTCATGTGTCCCTCTGTAGTCATTTTGTTTCTCTTTGTAATCATTTTGTGACAACTTGTGCATATTTAATTAGTTCTGCGTCTCTCCGTAGTTATTTTGTGTCGAATTGTGGTCTTTTTCCAACTCTTTGTGGCCGCTTCACATCACATAGTGGTTATTTTACATCACTTATAGTCATTTGCATGTCTTTCATACAGAGGTTGTGGTTTATCTATGCCTGCACAAGTCTTGCAGCAACGACAGCTGCAGTCTCACTACGATTTAGCTCTTTTTTAAAAACAAAACAAAACAAAAATGTGTCTGTAGAACGTTTGCACAACTGGAACACAAGATCTCTTGATGTGCTGTTTATGTTTCATTTTTTTAGAGTCAGAATAGTTACATGAAGTCATTTTCTTTATCTAAAATAACACAACTAAACAGGCGAGATTATTTCTATGTATTGTTTGTTTATTAACTTTTACAGCAGATTTACAGCACATGATCTCTTTTCCAAGATGAGAAAAACTATAAATTTTCAGATGAAACATTTAACTCGGAGCCAATTTTAGTCTCCTAAATCTAGAGATATGTTTCGGTCTTGTGCTTACACGTTAAATGTTTCTAAATTGATTAAAGCGTTTAATCAAATTAGGCCACAGCGAACCTGACAACAGTGTGACTCCATGAGACTGTTGTGTTTAAAGCAAACGATTGTGATCTCTTTTCATAATTGACTTATGATTTCAGTTATTTTATAATGAAAATGTCAAATCTCTGCAGGTTACAGCTTCACAGACATGTAAGGGATTTGAGGCTTTTGTTGGTGATTTGTGATTGTGATTGTGTGTATCTTTAGATTTAAGATTATTAGTTCAATGTCACAAGTAACGTGAATACTTTTTATTTCCTTTTTTTTTTATTGTTTATTTTCTTACATTTTATCTGTTGGGCAAAGAGTTGAGGGACGAGTCCATCTTTAATGGACCCAATTAATCAATAATGAAAATAATCTTAAGTTTTATTACCCCATTTTCATCTTATATATAATAATTATTACTTACCCCTGTTGTGTTGTCAAATGGGTTGTAAAGATCCAATGTGGCATATCCTGTGTTGCTGCTGTGTTGAGTCACTGCAGGGTCCTACAGCAGACAAATCAGAGAGAAACAAACAAAGTGAGTTTGATTTTCTGGAACATTAATCCTCATTGAATCAAAATGAATGGCTTTTTTCCCCTTCTTCTTCTTCTTGTTATCATTATTAATGTGGTTATTGTCGATAAGAGCCACAAGTGAGCAGAGATTAATGAGGACACACAGGCCCTGAAACAGTCACACGCGTCACATGAGCAACAACACGACTGTTATTACATTACATTAATGAGACTGATCCGTCACACGGCACAATGACAGAGGCTGATATTACCTTTTATGTCATAAACACCCACCTGGAAAGGGTTTTGATCGTCCATCGGCTCTGGGAAGCTGGTGTACTTTGACATGTTGTTTACAGGGAGTCAGGGATGTTCAGTAGCCACCACTTGATGCTAATGTTAATGAAAAGAAGAAGAAGGAAAAAATCGTCTTCAATAAGACAAAACGCTGCGTTTCTTTATTTCCTGATAACAACAGGCCGGGCGGTGTTTTCGGTTTTATCCACAGGTCTAGCAGCCCGCCCCTCCTCCGGCGACCATGTCTCCGCAGCTGAAATAAAACGTCTAGAAACCGTTGAACGACGCAAACAGGTTAATGTTTGTGTCTTTTGTCGGTTTATTCTCTTCAGCATTCACTGTCGGAGTCTGGTTTGCAGCTATGTTATCGCAGGCGGACAAAAAAAACACAGAACAGTTTTTTTTTCTCCTGCAGGAAAACAACCAGGCTCAGGAAGTAACCAGGCGAGGTCATGTGACCGCTGCTGCGGCAGAGAATCACGTGGGAGTTGAGGGGGCGTGGCCACCGCTAACTTCTGCTTTAAAGTTAACTTATATTCTTATTTATTTTATTTTTTTGTGTGTGTTTTTGTCTTACTTTGTTATATTTTGGTTTATCATTTGCATGTTCCTCATTTGTTCCTCATAAGATAAAGTTATGATGAGTTATGATATATATGTATGTATATATATATATATATATATATATATATATATATATATATATATATATATATATATATATATATATATATATATATATATAATATTAAAGTAAACTTATGACATAACAATATATATATATATATATATATATATATATATATATATATATACCCATATATATAGGCCCAGAAACAGTCACACATGTCACATGAGCAACAACACGACTGCTTTTTTTTAAAATTTATTTTCATTATATATATATATATATATATATATATATATATAAAAATTCATGCTTCTATCAATAAACCCTTAATAAAATAGGGGATTTGGAAGTGGTACTGGATATATAAAGAATATAAACAAGCGTAAGAATAGGTTTTAAACATACCTTTACTTGTGAGGCACTCACAAGTAATTTTTCACAGCAGCTCCCAGTATGTAGGCCAAGCAGAACTCAGAGCTGAAAATTAAGGTTTATCTTTAGCCCACAAATGCCTACAATGTTACAGTTATGGCTATTAAACCTGCAACAGACACAAATGAGCTGTACAACAGGGAGGGACACGTCTCTGGACACTGAGACAATATGAGATATAAACCATGCGAGTACGAGAGGCTGCAATTCAATTTTCTGAAATATTGTGCAAGATATGATCATACTTCCCTATTTGAAAGTTTTCTACACAACCTTTAGAAAACTTCATTTAAAATAGTAAATGAGCCCTTTTTCCACAACCATTTCTGAATCAAATAAAAAAATATATATATTATTTGCAATATGATATGTGCCTATTTTAAATTGAGTTTGATTCATCTACGGCTCAAACATGTACAATTTGTTGCAGATAAGAAAAGGCTCTTTAGAAGAGTAGAATAGAGGCAACTACATTTTAGATTGTACATTATATCTAATCTATTATTGTATTTTTCTTTGTTGTAAGTAATATAAAGCCTCTCGCATTTTAATAGTATTCTCCTTCCAGTAGATGTCGCTCTTGTGCCTTGAAGGAATCACTTTTCCCACTTCTCTTATCTCACCTGGATGTGATTCTCAGGAGAGATGTGGGATTTCAGCTGCAGTCAGCTCAAGTTGCAGCAGCAGCTCAAGTAAAGCAAAAGAAAACTCTGTTTAAAAAAATTAAGTTTCTTTCAATGTCTAAACATCAATTTAAGATGTATTAAATGTGAGTTTTCTATAATGTGTCACGGTCAAATTCCCGGCTCTGGTTTTACATTGTACGTCTCTTTAATGGCCGTGAAGCAGAGAGGAAGGATTAAATGCTCATTTAGCTCCAACGGTTCCTGCACATTTCATCTAACTTTTCATTCTCTTCTTCAGCAAGTCACATGAGGTCACATGGATGAGGGGAAGTCATATGATTTCTTTAAAAAATCATACAAGCTGGACTGTTTGTCATGCACGCATGCAGTGCACATGTGTACTGTACAATCCCTGTTACTGCACCTACTTGGTATTTATTAAAGGACCTGAGGTCTTTTTTAATGTATAAATAGACACATATTAATGGTAAATCTTTATAGATGTATATGCAAACAGAACAGGTTTGGTATCATGAAATTCTAATACTTATATATATTATATATATATATATATATATATATCAGTGGGAGTCAGGATCCTCTAAAAGGTCACAAAACAATAACTTTTTAAATTTCCCTTTCATATATCTATTTCATCTTATTTTTCATGTCTTCACCATTCACCATTCCTTGCACCTGAAAAACATGTTTATACAATATCAAATTAACTTTAAAATGAAACTCTGCTCAGACCACAAACTTATTGCAAACTGTAACCAGATACTCAAAGATAACAGAGGTTTGCATGTTGAAGGATTTTCACTGACATATAAAGTACTTTTTGTGGTTTTAGTACATTTTAGGATGTAAACACTGAGTTTACAGTTAAAAGAAACTTTTGTTCTGAGTTCATGGTCAGTTATTTTGTAACACATTTTTTTGATTATGTAAAAACTTAAATAAAGGGGTTTTATTTTGGTTTTCATATTAACTGACCAGAGTGATGGGAGGTCAGAGAGGAATCTGTTTTATATTGGATTCAACACAACCACCAATAAAGATCAATGCAACTGAAAAGACTAAATGAAAAACCATAACATGTAATAATAATGCAACATGGATAACAATGACCAGGCGTCATTTTGACAGTATAAGTAGATCAAATACTTAATGATGATGCTTTGGTTTTGTTCTCTCAGTTAAATGATCACGTATCACTCATTGTGTGATCTGCCAGGACCTGCTCCCAGGCTTCTCTTCGCTTCATTCGTTTTTATCACCTCATCTAGCAGCATCTGTGTTTGTCAGCTGACTCCCGTGACTCATCATCATTTCCTCTAATGGACCCTGTCACCATTGGTCCAAATGGCCCTGTTTCAAAACGCTCGACTTGTGTGCCTCCTGGTCCTAAAACCGCAGCATTCCTCAGCCAATCGAGCACCGTGAGGCTCCATGACATCACCGCCTGAGGAATGAACTGGCATAACAGTCGTGTGTGGAAAGTGACCTCGGCTAACAAGGAGGGACTGAGTGGTTTGGGCAGCTGTTTCACCGTTGCACAACATTTAATCAAAGGGGGGTCGCTTACACAGAGCCAGACACCGTTTACGCTGCATTCGGCCATTTTTCCTATTGTGTAAATAGTGAAGAACTCTTCATACCCTCTAGAGTGCAATTAAACCGCTGTGGTTTTGATGAGCACTTACACAATAAAGTGGGTTTTACTGAGACCACAGAAAACATACTTCCTGTCTTTGAGACATAAAAGCATGTATGTGATGTATGAAATTGTGTAAGAGATGCATAATTGCTCACACATAATCTTTTCCTTTTTCTCCTTTCACCAAGACAAAATCTTTTTAAAGACCACTGGTGGAAAATAACACATATATTCACTCAAAAATGAAGGCATTTACCACAAATATTGACCTACAGTTGTTCAACCGATGGTTTCCATGACTTATGGTTGGTTTCAGCTTCTTGTCACAATTTGGTGTCTTTGAGAAGTTTCATCCTTAAATTTCACAGATGTTTTTCTTTTTCTTTTTTTTTTTTTTTTTTAAATAAATGTTTATGGCTCAAAAAGTTCAAATTGTCAAATATTTCATCCAGTAAAAAAATCTGGGGAAAATCCAAAATATACAAATAAGCAAAGCAGAAAATTTTTCTCCCTTTTCTCTTGCACCATTAATCATTTCACAGCACTTCAGGTTCTGCATGTGTGTGTTTTTCTGCTACTTGCAATGGAGTGTTTTTATACATTATTGTGCAGGTACTTTTTGTTCTATAAATGCAGACACACACACTTATACACACAGACGTTTTTCCTCACTGGGGTTATTGAGAAGGTTCATCCAGGCGGAGGCTCAGCTCGCTCAACGCTGTGCGTATAAACTGGGAAGCACTTCACAGGGGCGCTTGTCTGCACAATGTTTGAAAACCTGGAAAAATCATCACTGCCTGCAGTGAACCAGAGCAGCACTCTCCTCAGGAAGTAACTAAAGGACTGTGCATGTCCATTTTTCACAACAAGGTGAAGTTTTAGTTGAGTTCAGGGACAGACTCTTTAGGGTATTGAGATATGGTAAATCTATCATTCTTTATTTTAGCTAATGATGCTCTCTCTTCACATCGCAGTTTGTCTTTCCATGTTTTTGTTTTGTATTCATTATGTTTGAAAGTGAGTTTTGGAAAAGCACAGCTGGAAATCTCCCTCCACGGTGTCCAGAGGAAGTCACTTTTTTAGTCGCTTTGTACCTGGGTGCAGAGCCAAAAGCAAAAGGGTGGGGGAAATTTTATTGAGCTCATTCGGTAAGTGGGGACAGCTGGAAAGGGAAGAAATATAACCTTCTCCTGATGCTATGAAATAATTTTCTCATGGCTGCCCACTCCTGTTTCCCTCACTCATTTTCCTTTCCACTCCCTGTTCCCTCATTATATTTGCCAAAATATCTCGCAAAGCGGAGTTCGTAAAATATGAACTGTCTTTGGGAGTTTTTAAACTGATTGAGCGCATATCATAGTGAGTTATGATGACAAAGAGCACACAGAGGACAAGGTACTGGACTGCAAATGGAAAGATGGAGAGGGTGTGGAATAATCAGCGTATTCAAAGAGAGAATGGCAGAGAGTGATGTAAAGTGATATGAAGATGGCTGACAAGGGAATAGGAGGTGCAGGGAAGAAATTCATAGAAAACAGTTTATTAACATCTTGAAAAAGGTTTTAGTTTTTTTTTTAAAAAAAGGAATGTGTGACATTTGTGTATGATACATAAAGAGTAAATTCAGCTGGTGTTATAAAGGCAACTGTACAGACAGATGTTCATGTAAACTAAAGCCTATTGTGCACAGTGGACTGTTTGAGCAAGATCTGACCAACATCTGACTGGCTGTACGGAGGATGAAAAAAATACAAAAAGAAGAAGAAAACTAAGTGAATAAACATAAACCATGCATGAGATGTAAAACAGGAGTATTTGTATGACTTGAAAAAACAATCTCATTCCCTCTCATAAACTCTGGTGCAGACAACGTCTCCCGCGGTCATCGTCTGAAAGAAAAAAAAGAAACAAAAGGACAGAGTTTAAAGGTTTGGTATGTGGTTTTAATAAAATTGCCTTTATAAGGGAGTTTATACAGCAGTCAATGATTATTGTTCGAGTTGCGAGGTCGAGGAAAGTTTTTCTTCAAGATGAGACTTCTATTGTCATTTAAAATTGCTTAAATTGCAAATGCAAATGACTCGTTAAATGGCTATTTGCCTCCATCCTCTGTAGATTTTTTTCAAGACCTTTTTTTTTTTTAAATGAATTACAGAGCAAAAACGTAAAAAGAAAGAAGGAAAGGCATTGACAATCCTATCATAAGACTAGTGAATGAATGAACTCCCTGAGCGTTTGGTGAACTCTTACTTTTTGTTCATTGTCTCCAAGAGGTTGACGTTTGTGGTTTTGAGTAAAGTCTAATGATGCATGGTCCATTCACCAGGATGAGAAAAGCAGCAACTATAAAATAATTCAACTTGTTAATTTTCCTCTATTACTCACACTCATGTTGCCTGTTTCATTTGCTTTGTTACAAATTTGGAAAACTTTGTTAACAATACTTAATTAATTAAGTTAATACTGGATTATTGGATTTTGTTTCAAATCTTTGGCAAAAGTTCCCAAACTTGGCATGACTGGTTCTCTGGTTTCTCCAACAATCCCTCAGTGATCTCATAGCTTTTTGATAATGGCTGGCACCATTATCGTGAGTGTTAGTCATCCAGTATTTTGGTTTATGACCAAATACCTGCAGAAAATAATGAGATTCCAGTCACATAAACTAAAACAAGTGTTACAAGATGTGGTTAGTATTATACCTGCTAAACAGTTGATTTATCTAATGTCTGTGCTAGCGAGTATGGCTTTCAAGAGCCGCTTCATTGTTAACTCTTACAATCCTAAAGCTACTTTTTTTATATCTGTAGAAAATCATTTCTAACCCCAAGTCTGTCAGACTACCCAGTCATTTTTGTATTAGCATCTTTAATCCAGTGTATGCATCAGAAGTAATTACCAGTATCAGTTCTCCATCGTTGGTGAGCTCTCGGGTCCACGACGTCTTGGGCCCGTTGCCTTTCTGTAAAGTCTGTTCGCAGCTGATCTTGCTGTCTGTTTCCCACTTTGGAAAACTCTGCAGGGATTCATATTAGAAGAATATTAATGACTAACATAATTTGAGTGCTTTTGACACTGTGAAGTAAAGTTTGCGTTTCATCGTAACTAGATCGCTGAGTGTCATAACATTTTTGTGGTCTGTCGGGAACCGTCCCTCACCGCAGCATGAAGAAATGAAGAACAGATCTTTGTACTATCACCAAGACTGACTCTGGTGTTGCAATGAAATTATTTCCACATGTTTCTTCTTTGCAGAGCTCTGGTTAGTTATGCTGTCCTTGGCCAAATGCTGTTATGGGCGTATTGGAATTAACAGGAATGTTTATATGGGAAAGTAAAGGGGTTGCGTACTGTGCAGGGACGTCCGTCCACGGTGGCCTCATTGAAGGATTGACCCACAGTGAAGGACACATGGGTGGTGCGGACACTGGTGGATGTCTTGATGGACAGACTCTCTCCCTGCTGGGTGATTTCAACTGCAGGACTGGAGGCTGCCGTCACTGCAATCTTCCTCAGGAACATGTTCACACCTTAAACATACGAAGAAGCAGAGGTCTCAGCATCCCCGATGTTAGTTAGTCAAGAACCACACCAATGAATTTTCAATGTAGTCCTAACAACTCAACTATAACCAGAGCGACGGATACCTTAAAACTCAAGTGACAAATTAATTAAGTCCTTCCCCTTTATGTAATATTTATGTCTGCTAAATATCAATCTACTCAATTTGGTTTTCCCAGGACAAAGGTTATGATTGTAATACTTTTGGCAGACCGCGCTGCTAATAATAACATAACTGTTTGACCAAAAACAAAAGGCAGTGAAATGTAAGAAAACGGTTTGCCAATAATGTAGTCTGACTCACCAGATGTAGACTGTGGGTTTAAAGCTGGCACTGAACGCCTGTTTCAAGGGGCACTGCACTACAAACAACATCTGTGCTAACTACCCACATATTGAGAGCGATTCATTTTGTGCTTTCTTTGTGAGGAATTAGCCATTTTACTGACTGTAATTGCCAGTTCCATCAAAACACGTTCCTCCTAACACCCTTTTGCAGTGGCACCATTGCTAAACCCCGGGCTTAGCTCCACCCAAGATGACTGCCATTGGTTTAAAGCATTACAAATAAGCCCAAGCTATTTCCCCCCTACAGCAGAATGATAATGGGTGCAGCAAGATCATTCTCTGGTGCTGACACAGCGCTGTGCAGATCAGGTCTGGATATGCCAGACTACAAGTAATATAAAGCACATGTGCTTTGTTGTAAATGGGTTACAACACTGAAAACCTCTGGTATGGTCCTTCAAACCACTAATTACTGTGACGCTGTTGAAGGCACAGCTTGCAAAAAGACACAAGGCACATTTTTTTTTATCTATTCCTGGTTTGCAGAATCAAGGACCACCGAAGAACTTTACAGAATTTTTTTTTTCTTAAATACAGTTTTTTTTCCAAAAAAAGATTACCCACTCACTGTTACTGTTGGCCAAAACTCTCCTGAAACTACATTTGGTTTATTCCTTTCATAGTTTTTGTTTCACCAGAGCAAAGTTTCTTATTTCACTGCTGCTGCAAAAAGTGAATGAAATATGAATATGGCAACTTTAGAAGAAACAAAAAATGGAATAATGAGAACTAATGTGAAGATGAAAAAATAATTATAAATAATCCAGTTCCATCAGTTGCTGAAGAAACAGCTTAAGAACATTTGATTTATGCGCAGGCCCTTTCTATTACTCAAAGAGATGCAAATTTGTAGGCAGTTTGCACCTCTTTGTATGCATTTTGTGGTTGTTTTGCATCTATTTGTGGTCATTGCTGCTGAATGTTGCCATTTTACAACTTGTTGTGGTTGTTTTGTGTCATTTTTTTTGTCTCCTTGTAGTCGTTTAATTGACTTTTCTCCTGAAAGCTGGAGCCCATTGATCTGTATTTGGTGAAACCACTCTGCAATTCATTCATACATTTGTGCAGCAACAGATCTTCAAGGTGGATATTGAGAAACACCGTGTATCAACATTTATGTGTTGGATTAGTACAGACGTGATGTGATGTTTTAAGTTTTTGCCATTGTTTATGTGAGCTGGACTGACTTCAGAGAGAAGAAGGCGCTGCAAATCTAATTCATTTCAGGCCATATTTGCACATGGAATGATGTTAACACACACACACACACACACACATTGCCCCAGAGTGGGTCAAGGAAGCCCAGGGCAGTGAAGGAAAGTCAGTCCCATGCCGGCTGGCTGCTGGGGCCCATGTCAAGGCTTAGTTCCGTTTACACTGGCTCTAATTACAACCGCATGAGGAGGACCCTGCTTCAGATGAGTCTAATCTAACATTCCTCCACAGGCTATTTGTCTTCAGATTTTTAATGGATGCCACTGGCTGGCCCTCTTCTGACCCCTTTCTCTTCTGTTCTGCACCAAAAGAAGCGGGACTTATAAGTGGAACCTGTGCAACCTCATGTACTTTCAATATGTTAAGCAGAACAGGAACAAAGCAGTCAAACCAAACAGAGCGCCACTTCAGACCACACTGGGTTTTTTCATTTGACCTCTAACCCCGAGTGGATTTCCAGTTGACAAAATGATTGGCAGGTCATTTGTGTTTTGCATTTTTAACAATGGGCCCAAGTAGTTGATGATAAACCACATTTACAATAAGTTGAAAAAAAAAAACACAAAAAAAACGCTTGTATTTAAAAGTAAAAGGATGCCACCATGTCTTTGTGTTCCGGACCAGATCGACATCTTTAATGCACATTTTAACCAAGCTAATGTAATTTCATTATATGCGCGTGCGTTACTTACCCAAAGCTTTCAAAAGTTCCTCGAAATTTTCGGAAGACTTCATTTTCCATTTTCCGGAGAAATCTGTGACTTTGTTTTCCATTTTGACTCAAAACTTTAGATTTTTTTTTATTCAATCCTCACACTGCGTCTGCAGACTTTGCCCGGTGGATGTCCCGTCCCTCCGTTACTCGATCAGCCAAAGCTCGTCTCCTCTCGCTTGCATCTGCGCCTCCGCTCATTGGCTCCGACCAGCCGTGGATCGGATGCTGAACCAGCCAATGCAGAGGCCGGAGACAGAGAGGGACTTTCCCCCCTCCTCGATCCTGACTCCACTGTACTCTCCACCTCTGTCAGCATGGTGAAAGATTTGGATACGAAGGTGGAAAAATGCTCTTCCAGTAAATCTTTTGATGTGAATGAGTAGCCGCCTCGGATAATAAGGATAAAGGTGTTAATTGTTTTTATATATTGGTGCCATGTTGGTCTCAGTTATTTAACAAGAAGTCCAGAAATAATTAAGTCGGTAAATATGTAAGCAATGTGATTACACTTTTAATTAAGTTAAGTTTTCTAAGATGAGGAATGTGGAATCAGATATGAGAGAGTAGAGAGAAGGGGGGAGGGCTGGTAAAGCTGCTAATGAAAAACAAAAGATAACAGATAAGACAACCAGCTGGAGGCAGCCATCCAGGAAAGTGCCATCAGCTTTGTCTAGCAATGAAATATTCAGAGAGAGAGAGAAAGAGAGGAAACATAAAGTCTAGTTCAATCATTCTGATCAAACAGAACAACACAGAATCAGTTTCATTCATTCACACGACACTGACTCATGTTACCATGAAGTCCATCCTGCCTTTATTCAAACTGGACACTGGAAGGTTACATGTCATTATATAGGGCTACATGTGATGTTTGGAAACAAACAGAGACACAAGACACTATTTACTCCTTGAGTCAGACTTTCTGAATCACTGCTCACTTTACAGGCATCTGTGTCTGGATAAGGGTATTTTCATCTTATTGACCTGGACACATTTTACATAGAGTTATTAGTTATTAGATAGATAGATAGATAGATAGATAGATAGATAGATAGATAGATAGATAGATAGATAGATAGATGGATGGATGGATGGATGGATGGATGGAT
The DNA here is from genome assembly GCA_016801845.1 of Polydactylus sextarius. NCBI lineage: Eukaryota > Metazoa > Chordata > Actinopteri > Polynemidae > Polydactylus > Polydactylus sextarius. The sequence goes on from CM028927.1 coordinate 12,764,653, forward strand.
GGATGGATGGATGGATGGATGGATGGATGGATGGATGGATGGATGGATGGATGGATGGATGGATGGATGGATGGATGGATGGATGGATGGATGGATAGATAGATAGATAGATAGATAGATAGATAGATAGATAGATAGATAGATAGATAGATAGATAGATAGATAGATAGATAGATATTCATTCATTCATATTCATGACTGGGTTTATTGTCTCTGTAGTGAATTGTCTATGATGGAGAGTTTGTTCATCGACCTCCTGTTTCACGTTGATTCAAATGTTTCCATTGATTATGATGAACTCGTCCTTACTGACAAACAAACACATACATCTGTGTGTTACCCATGATAATTAGTTAACATTTAAAATATCACTCGACTGACTGAATGGATGTGTCAAAACACTGACAAGCAACAGGTGATAGAGCATCTGTGGCAATTAGAGAGTGGATAAAAGGTTTGTAAACCAAACAACAGGTGTTATATTTCAGTTGTTTCTCAAAATTGTTCCTAAAATCTAAGCTGTTTGACTTATAATGTCAACGGGGAGATGTTTTTGATCATAGCATGCCAAGAGGAATAAACCCATACAATGCGAGCTTAATTTTCCCAACATTTGACTCACATTCTCTTCTTTCTTTCTCACAATCCTCACGCATGCTCACGCTCTGCCAAGAATATTTCACCAGGTCCTGATCAGAGGAGAAGCCTCTGGAAACACGATGCAGTGGTGCATTCATGTGTCATGATGTTATCTGTGCAGGTTGTCTCTCTCTGTTCCTTCCTGTGGCACCATGCAAATACGGTTTAATATCGAGTTTCAACAACAGGGGAATTCACCTTGTCTTGTTATTTATTGCATCGAGCATCTTTAATTCACATAAAATATTAGACATTAGACAACCCAGGCTGGTGTTCACCTGAAGTTGACCTCAGTCTGAGAAAAGGAAAAGGACAACAACAGTTCAGAGATGAGAAGAAGAGGAGAAAGACCCTGATGAAAGAATAACACTGGACACCATTGTCCCTGTTGCTATGACAACAGATGTTTCATAAATGATTCCCTTTGTATAAAAACTGTGATAGCCAAAGTTTAGTTCCCTGTGCTGAAGAGGCCTGGGTGTTTGTTTCAGTTATAAACATTTAAAGATAATTTAGATGTTCAGATTCTCATCCACCAGGGAAGTATCTGATCAGCCCCATATTACTTTTTGCAGCACAACAATAACCTTAAACATAAATAATTATCTTCAACAACAGGAAGAACAAGGAGAAAATGTAGATGTGAGAGGCTTGTTTTTAAAAGTAACCACAATTGAGGCACATTTCGAGTCATCTGAAAGTTTAATTCTGCAGTGTGAAGCATCGTGGGAACATGGGTCTGACTGGTCTCTGATAAAGAGTGAAATCAGATATAGTTAAGAATTAACTCTTTAAGTGAACAAATACATATTTATTTATTTTTTTAAGTCTTTTTTCTGATATACTGGTAACTGACCAGAAGCAATATGTCAATATGTCTTTCTTGGTTTTTGTGAGATCTTCAGCTGCAGCTTTGTGAACAAACTGTATCTGCCTCTATCTGAGTTAGTTTTTTTTCTTTTTTCTGGGAAGTCCCGAGTATAAACTTCTTGTTTAGACATGCACACCCAATTCCTGGTATATTGGTAAAAATGATAATAGGCCTTTTTTTTTTTTTTTTTTTAAGAAAGTTCACATTGAAGTGAAAATTGATATCGGAGTCAGTAATAACACCAAAATGTCCGACTTGGAAAGAAACTCAAGATGTGCCCCGACTTTCAACTTTTGTCAAGAGTTTCTCTATCATGTTTTTTTTTTTTTAGTTGTCAAGTCAAATTCGAGACCTTGGCTCAGTCATCCAATGAAAAACAAACAGATGTAGAGTTATGTATGATGTGATAACAATTATATTATGTATTCCTAAAAAATGCACTATTGCTTTGATACTATATTTAAAATATCTATTTCATTTCATAATTGTTTTCCTCTATGAAATCTTTCATTTGACATTGAGACGATACTATGACATTTGTGCATTTTTTTGTGTCATTTTTCCATTAAAAATATCAATATAAGGTTAAACCCACAACAGGACAGAGGTCACTCGCGGGAAACGTTGAGTGAGGCGCCACCTAGCGTTGATTTATGTAGATTGTTTTCTACCCGGAACCTTTACTAACTGTTGGTACGTGTTTCCACACGGTCCATTTTAGGTGAAGCACCGGTCGCATCATGGCGAGGCATCTCCGTTTCATTGCGCGGACAGTGATGGTCCAAGACGGCAACGTTGATGCAGCTTATAAGACTTTAAACAGGTAAAAATAATATGTTTATGTATAAATATATGTTACATGTATGTAATATTTAACATAGGACGTGTTGTTGTTCAGAGGATGAAAAGGCGTCGTTTCCCTTCCGCTCAATGTCACAGAGTTGCGGCTGCGCAGTTCGGTCACTGTTACTGATAATACGAGTTTATTCTCATAACTAACAGTCATATAAATAATCCAGGGTTACATAAATCAAAATCAAAACACTAAACTACTTAATGTATCAAGGGCAACACGAACCAAACACTAACAACACTTGTAGACGTGTGAATTTATTGCTGAATTTTAAGTATTTTCCTTCTTAAATCAAGTCAACGTTGTTTGATCATTGTTTAGGATGTTAATGTTACTCTTTACTAGTCATTTCTCTTTTTTTCCTTCTTATTCTAAAGTGGTTCTGACACATTACACAGTACACAAAGTAAATTATAGGAAAATATGTTGATTGGAAAATATTAACACCTTATGGTTTTAATATCTTTTAATATAAGGTCCTAAAAATATTGTGTAAAAGAATCAAAATGTTTGATTTGGTGTTTAAAGTGTACATGAATGATAAAGTTTAAAAATAATAATAATAATTATTTGTTTTACTATAATCGACTCAGATACTAATACAATAGTTGTACATTGTAGAACAAGATCTTACAATGAAGCTGTGACTGATAACATAAATAATGCTATCAATACTGCTACAGTAAATAAATGTAAATAAATACCACCAATAAAGACATCCCACAACACAAATACAACGCAACCCAACACAACATGTTATTGTAGAATTTTTTATATATATGTGTGTGTGTGTGTGTGTTTGTGTGTGTGTAACAGACTCAGATGAAACACATTTACGTGCTTAATTAATCATTTAAGCACACCAATGAAATGAGACACTAATTAGAAGAGAGAGGAAACCAACCAAACCACTGTGGTCTTATACAAATCAACAATGCAGAGAGCAAAGGAGATATCTGAGGGTATTGACAGCCCATCAGTCTGGGGAGGGCTATAAGACCAGCTCCATCCATCCACTGTAAGGCAAAAAATTTAAAAATGGAGGGTCTTCAACATGATAGCTGACACCCATCAAAACTATCACTCCAGAAGCACCAGAAAGAAATAATAAATCAGGAAAAGGCCAACCCACACATCACCTCTAGAGAGCTGCATACCTCTCTGATAGCATCTGGGACAAATGTGCAATCAGATGAAAATTGAATAGCCATGACATTCATGGGAAGGTTGCTTGAAGGAAGCCTCTGCTCTCAAAAAAAAAAACAAAGCTGCCTGTTTCAACTTTGTCCGAACGTACTGGACATTCTCACAGTCCATTCTCTGGACAGATGAGTTGAAAATAGTATTATTTGGTCACAATCAAAACTGATGAAGAAATGTTTGGAGAAAAGCCAACACGGCATGAAGAAAAGAACCTCCTGCCAACAGTGAAGCATGGTGGTGGAAATGTGAAAGTCTGGGGCTGCTTTTCTGCTTTTGGACCTTGACGACTCCATGTTATCCAAGGAACCGTGAAATCTCTGGCATATCAACAAATTCTTGACCAGAATCTCCTGCCATCAGTCAGGGAGTTGAAGCTGGAATGAAAATGGATTATGCAACAAGACAATGACCCAAAGTATTCCAGCAAAACTACAAAGGAATGGCTTTAGAGAAAGAGGATTCGTACTCTGGATTGGCCTAGTCAAAGTCCAGACCTTAATCCAATTGAAATGTTGTGGCAAGACCTGAAGAAGTTGGTAAATGCCAGATGTCCCTCCGACCTCGCTCAACTGGCTGAGTTCTGCAAGTAGGAATGGGCAAAAATCAACATAGGCAGATGTGAGAGGCTGGTTAGTGGTTACAGAAGATGTTTGGTTGAAGTAATGGCTGCGAGCGGAGCCACAAGCAACTAATACAAGAGTTCACATACTTTTGCACATGTTAAATTTTCAGTTTTTGTGAAATAAACCACCTTGTTTTGAATTAGATAATGAAAATATATCTCTGTTTGTGTGTGTGTGTCCATTATTTGGAAGTGCTTTACAAATTGCGATTTGGATGTATGTGTAATAAAGTTATCTTAATGTTTTTTTTTTTTTTTTTTTTTTTTTTTTTTACAAAAACAGTGACTATGAGTGTTCAAGCAATAGTGTGTGTGTGTGTGTGTGTGGACCAGACATTTTATTTTCTCCATCCTCTGTTGCCTTTTCGAGTGCATTTCCCAAATAGTTGAAAAGTTCACACAGATCATGGTGCGATTGTAAAAAGAGATGCCATCGCAGTGTTTGTTGTTGTTGTGTTTTTTGAGCAAGTATCTGCATCTCTTCTATGCATGTACATGATGCCTATTGAAGTGGTTCATATTTTTGAATTAGAATATTGCACAATTACGATTAAAGTGTTTAATATTATCTAATATTGATATAAATGGTTAATATCATCCCATTGCCTCATGATGTGATATGTGAGATCTGTAATAGGGGAATGAAAACAAGTAGAGAGAACTGGAAAATAAGAAGAAAACAAACCTCCTCTTTTGAGTTATCATGATTATTGATGACTGATAATCAAATTATGGTTGTTTCAGGTGTGAATCTCTTATTCAGAATTCCTGTACGGATTGTATGTCTAGAGGACATTAAACAGGATGTATGTATTTTAAAATTAATAAAGAAGTTAATTATAAAAGAATCTAGAAATTGAGGGAAAAAAACCTGCTCTGTCTCATTTGTGCCACTGCCTCTATTCACTTGTTGCATATACTGACACAACTGTACATTTTCTCTACCTCTAACACTCCAGGGTCCTTTCTCAGGAAGGGATTATTGAGGTGGTGAAACGCAAGCGCTACTTTGAGAAGCCCTGCCGAGAGCGACAGCGAAAGAACTTTGAGGGCTGCAGGCGGATCTACCACATGGAAATGTCCAGGAAAATTGCCTTCATCTCCCGGACGGACAGAGAAGATCCCTGGCTTGGCTGCTAGGGAAACGGAGTCCAGTGAACCAGGACATTATCAATGGACTGGTTGAGACGGAGCCAGCAAAGTGGAGGAGGCAAACAGTATCAACACAATGTCACTGTCGGATTGAATGACCTTGGGAAACACTGAAAATAATTGGTTTCACATTGTGTAACTGTAAAAAAGTCAGTATTTCAACATTTGTCAACACTGATCATTGTTTTTTTTCCCCTATTTTTCCTGCAGTTTAAGTTGGTGAAAGAAGTAGTTTTTGTATTTAATCCTTTATTAAATCAAAAAGCCAAACTGGTGTATACATTTTGTAAAACCCTCTGGTGGTAGTTTGACATGACCTCATTTGCTGGAGGAAATTCAAACGACGTTGGAGATGGTTGTTGTGCGAACAGGGTTTCCAAAACTCAGCAGCAGCTTGTTGTAAATTAATTCAAGGTCACCACTGTGCAGCACCGGTGTTAACGTTCACTGATGATGTCAGCAAACTGCCAGCAAGTTGAGATACATCAACGATGTGTATCCGTCAGACTCATGAGCTTTCACCTCACAGGTTTTTAATGTGTACACGTGGGTGGGGGGTTAAACATTTGCACCACGCTCTCTCGTTCGTCTCAGAGGCTGCGAGGTCATGTTGATCCCAGCCCTGTGGCTTCAGTCAGTGGGTGTCATTGTAAGGACCGAGGGAGCAGCACAATAGATCACCTGTTTGACTGCAGGCTCTGACTCCTGGCGGTGTCTGGCTGCAGTTACTGGTTTTATTTGCTCACGTTTCTCCAACGTTATCTGACTTCAGTACAAAAAAAATAGATCCTCTATTGAACCAAACAGATTAACACTTTTTTTTTTTGTTTTGCAGGTTCACGTTGTGTAACATCAGGTCGTACAGTCAGTGTCAGTGTGCAGTAACAGTAACAGCCTCTACCTAACAACACATACAAACACGCTGTCTCACTGCTTATTGAGAAATATCAGCTGAGCCGGAGGCAAAACATATCGACAAAAGACATCATGTACTTAGTTATCTATTTATTTGTCCACCAGTAACACCTGGTAAGAACATGACGAACCTGTACAAACAACATACACACTCTAAGAGATAGAGGTTTTGGCACCGGTCGCCACTTTTTACATGGTTTCTCTATCAGATCACAGCACTGACCGATGGTGTTTGCACAGTGACTGTAACTATATTGCAATCAATAAAAACTAGAACTCAATGTCCTTATGTAAACTTATGAGACTGCATCGACTATGTGTTCATAAGACATCAAAGAGAACATTACAGATCTGCTGAGTTTCACGTGCCTGTATAGAAACTTGTTGGGGCAGTCGGCTTTCTATTGAACTTCAGTCATTTTGTGATAATAGCCGTGACAATGGCAATTCATCAAGGATAATACCGCTGTTCAAAGCTATCAGACCGTCTGTCTGACACTGGAACCAACTCTCCTCCACACCCAGAATTGTGGCAACATCTAATTTACTGACACTCCCTTCCCCTTTCACTGTGCCGTATTTTAAAACCCAGTTAATTATTCTGTATTCTTGAACTAATAATTAAAATGATCATGATAAACACCTACTTCTTTTTTTGTTTGTTTTGTTTTGTTTTAAGAAGACATTCACCACATCCTCCCACTAATACCAGTATCCTATATTTGCATGTGACGCAAGACACAAGTCGCTACTCCAGCGTGTAGAAATCTCATTATGTTACTAAGTAACACTGCGCTCTAAGCATTGTGTCTCTGGCTCTAATAGGCCTATGATGCCATATCTCATAAGCTTGTCTGTCTTATCTACATTCACTTCAGCGACAGCAACATAAAAGAAACTGGCCTCTAGTGTAAAATCAAACAAATCATGGGAAATCAGACAGCTTTTTTTTCTCTCTTTCTAGATGATGATACTGGTGTATCATTTACAGACATCGGCTTGATTAAAGCAAAGGAAACGTTCTGTATAGTTTCTTGTTTACATGTCATCATCCAGACCATGTAGCATTTAAAGAATAACTGAGTATATTTTATGTTTCACCTGCTATTAGGACCTTGTCAGAGATCAATGATGACAGTTGCCAAGGAACTGGAAAACCTCTAGGATTTATCTGCATTATTTGTGCCCACGTGATTTGATTAATTATAGATTTGTTGGAAATTTGCAGTATGAGCTATGATAAGTCTGTGACAGATTATCAGGGCTCTGCATCAGAAAAAAAAACATGGGAGGAGGAAGACTTTTTCTCCCCATTACCGTTCTTTCCACCGTCAAAATAAAAATAATGTTGGTTTTATCCTAGTGCGTGTCCCTTCCAACACTTCCAACAGTGGACAATATTAAAACATTACTATATCCTATTTTAATTGACCAGCTGTCAATAACACAAATATTGTTTTTTTTTTTTTTTCCTGTACTGGGTATTGTGAGGGAACAATAGGAGACTATTCTGTCCACGGATGATAATGGGATCTGTTTAAATTGTACAGGTTTAGTCAATCTGAATCATTAATGCACATATGTCTTTGCTGTATCTGTAAACTCAGATATCTTTAAGACCATAACGGTAAACAAAAACAAAACTAAACCTGACTAAAAATGGCCATGGAAATAAATTATACATGTATAAACAACACAGCAGGCTGGCTTGTGATTACGTAGTTGTTTCCCTACAAGTACTGTTGCAGTGGATCTACTAAACCAGACCCAATTTGCATACCAAATTTCCAAACACATGCCAGCTGCTGCGTGCTGCTCCCCTCGTTTTGCAGCCACACCACCCACACGTGCCGTTGTTGAATGTGCGTTGGGAAGCTACACGTTAAACTGACCAATCAGCGCTGTGGACGCTCCCGATTGGCCCAGCCAATGAGCCAATCGAGTAACGACAGAATCTATCTGTAGCCAATCGCGTCGCTGTACCCACTCAGCACGTGTAGCATCCGTTGCGCTCCGTGTGTAATTTTAGGACAGGTTGGAGATCTGACAAAGTAAACGAAACGGCAGCAGAGACACAAGTAGGAGGAGGGACTGAGCGTAAACCGGACAACGGGCGTAACCGCGGTGTGTACACATCTATACTCCCATAAGAGAGCCGTTAGGTTTGGAGAAGTTGCTTCTTGAAGACTTGAAATTGTCCAACTTGTCCAGGAGGCGTTAAGGTGCCTTCACGAGCGTTGCCGTTTCTGTTTTTTTGAATCCAGTTCTCTTCCGGTTAGAAGGTAAGTGTTCTCTTGACGTTTTTCTGGCTATTTATCGTGTCAGACTTAAAAAAAAAAAAACTGTTTTACGTTATTATCAGCTTGTCGCCATAACTTTTAATAATGATTTTACTAATGTATAAAACCGTCGTGTATGTGTTATTTTTTTTATTTATTTTAAAAACGAATTTAGCTATTTATCTCTACGCATTTCACTAGCTCGTTAGGGTTAACGCGGTTTTAGTGTCAATAAGACCTTTATTGGGAAAATCGTACCCATGGTTAAAGGTTTATTGTTACTGTTGAGGTTACATGAGACCATATGCACACATCTGTCCTCAGATACCCTTACTGTGTGTGTGTGTGTGTGTGTGTGTGTGTGTGTGTGTGTGTGTGTGTGTGTGTGTGTGTGTGTTGGACACACCATCATCTACAGTGTGCAGGTCTGTGCATTGTCCCTCTCCCATGTGATAATACTGTTGATTATATTACACTTGCTGAGACACAGTGAAGACATCACTCACAGTTGTGTTACATCATACTGACAAAAAGCTTGTGATTGAGACTGTAACATTGTGTCTACGTACATATGACTTCAGACTTGTATGCACTTTTTACTGTGTAATAAAGGTTCGGTTGACTTATTGGTGTTATAAAGATTGTGGTACAAGAGCAGATATGGTTTTCTTTATCTTTTAAGCGTGCATTGCACAAGTATTATGTAATATGAAAAATTAATATTTGGTGCCAATATTATTACTGAACTTCAACTATGTTGTTTTAGAAGGACTGCAAATTTTTATTACGTAACCAGTAGCGCACTGTATTCTTTGTAGATAATACTCTGTACACATCACCTTTTAATCTGTATAGTTTAGCCCTGCATGTTTGATTTGGCACAGTTTGGTTTGTAGATGATTACTTTTCTGTGTTATATTCACCTAATAGTTTAATGACAACATCCTCTTTTTCTCCATTTTTATATTCCTGTCTTTGCAGATGAATTCATTAGGCAGTTCTTCCAAATGGCCATCGTACGACTCGCTGCCCTCCACCTCCAGCTTCATCCTTAGCGAGAGTGAGCAGACTGAGGATGAAGCAGACATCTTCTCAGAGGGAGAGGGCGACAGCGGAAGAAGGAAGTCCCGCTTAGCTGATGAAGAAATCACATTTTCTCAAAATTACATTGACTTCCCTGCTCGTTCAGATCCAAGGCCTAAGAGCAACCCGGATGAATCTACTCATTCCACCTCAGCTTCTTCTCCTGGAGCTGCTACATTAGGCTCATCGTCAGCAACACCAGGCGACCTGGCCTTCGCTCAGAAAGTGAGTACTTTTAACTGATTCCCAGAACTTTGTGTTAATTATTTTGTCAGTCAAATTTTAGATCAGTCAAAGTAGTAAACCTTTATTTTTCTCCTTATTTTCTCAGTGTGCAGATTTGCAAATGTTTGTTCGTCCTTTGCTTGAGCTTCTTCACGGACTAAAGACTGGACGATTTGACAAAGGTATGTAGCTGAGCTGTATAACGTGATTATCATCTTTTTATCACATTTTAATGCATCACAGCATGCAATGGCCCTATTAAATGCATATTTACCTTGACACTTAGATGGTATCTATTAATTGTGACAGGTTTAACCAGTTTCCAGCAGAGTGTTGCCATAGATCGGCTGCAGAGAATTCTTGGAATTCTACAGAAGCCTGACATGGGGTAAGATCATGCTGAGTAGCAAGTCTAATATCATTACACTAGTGAAAACTGGTGTATTGTTATTATTATCCATGTCCTGCATTGTCATTAATGCTTGTACCTTAACACCCTCCCTCCTCCAGGGAAAAGTACCTCCAGAATCTGCTACAGATTGAGATGATGCTGAAAATGTGGTTTCCACGGTTGGCGTTTCAGTATCGAGATACATCAAACCAGACAATCACTCCACAGTGCCCACCAGCCTGGCATCAAAACCAGCTCCACATGCCAGTCAAGGTGAGCTTCATACTGGACATTACCTTAGCTACCATGAGCTTTGTGACATAAGGGAGTTAAAATAGTAATACTAAACCTTTTTTATTATTATTATTAAAATACAGTGTTTTTTAAACAGCCCGACATCCATGTCCATCCGTAATCCATAATAAAAGAAGGTCCAAGATAAAAAAAAAAGATAATAATAAAAGTAGGACAATTGAACTGTAAAGATTGAAAGGAACTGTATAAAGCATATTTATGAGAGATGTTAATTTTTTCTTCTATATGTATCAAAATTCTGTCTAAACAAAAATTATAGTTCATGACAACTTGTGTTTTATTTCAGATTTCAAATAAGTCTGCTCAGTTCCCATTGTGATACACAAATTTTCCTTGGTTTGTAATAGTTATTTATGGTTTTATGCCTGTATTGCAGAAGAGAAAACTGAGCTGGTCAGACTCCGACCACGGTGGCAAAGTCCCAGCCACACATAAGCGTCATCAACAAGAAAAACACAGAAGCTTCCAGGCTTCGACGTCACCCTCCGCCGTTTCCCCGTGTCTACCTGGATCACCTCAAAAACAGAAAACTCCAGAGGGAGAAACAGTCAAAGCAGCTGAGTGCAGCTGCAGACCCAGACACGAGTTTACAGGCGACGCTGGCGCTTTAAGCAGCCCGTCGTGTTTATGTAGCAAGAGGGAAAATGAGATTTCTCTGCCCTCCCTCTGTAGTAGCCCCGCTACACAAGACAGCTCAGTTTCCTCAAGCGACACCATTATTACAAATGACTCACCTTAACTGGCCTTAGCTGACCTTGTTACCACACGGAGGTGCCACAGCAGCATGCCAGTCCAAATGAAGGCAGAGGGCGTACTTGATTACATAAGCATAAAGTTAGGTGCAGTGTCAATCTGCATTGGCTCCAAGCCACAGAGGAGGAGAAGTGCTTTAACCCCTAACTACCCATTGTGGTTTTTCATTACACCTGAGTTATTGCACTATATTAATAAGAATTATATATTGTTTGTCTGTGAGAGTATCATTTTTGTATGTATTGACATTTACTAATTTAAAAGATGTTGCTCTGTTTTATATTTTGTATATCATAGAAGGCAGCCCAAACATTTGCAGAACAAGTTTTCATGCCATTGGTGAAAAACAAAAATAAGCAAATGTAATTTTATTATTATTATTATTAAAGCGAGCAAACACATCACTGGAACAGATTCAAGCTCTAACATAATTTTTCAAACAAAAATAACTCAGCTGGTTCCAGCTAATTACAAGAAAACTGCTCATTTTTTTTGTCACAGAAAATAAGAAAACTGACTAATGGGCATGTAATGGGCATATTTCCCTGTTTCCTTACATTTTATAGACCAAGTAATGAGATTATAATTGACAGATTTATATGTTGCACAGTTGCACAACAGATTATTAAAAGTAGTTATTTCGCCAGCAGCTTGTTTGTAGCATATAGTAAAATCTTTTAGCTGCTGCTTAAATCTGCCAAATGAAACCATTCTGCATTGTCATATTAAACGCACCTTACTCCACTGTCACATCTTAATATGTTTAACACACACACAGATCTTTGTAAATAAGAATGGATGAAGTTGCACAGTTAATACCACAATCAGAATTTGGTGAAGAAATGGTTGGATATGAATTATGAGTGAAGTTGCTCTGGTTTGAAAGATTTGAAAATGTTGTATTTTATTACAAACATGACCATCGAGTGACTTTTTTTTAGAAGCGGTAAATAGGCGTAATATATTTGTTCCTGTGTGTGTTAGAGTTGCTACAACTGTCCTTTGGATGACAATAAGGAAATGTTACAGCGTGTTTACATCAAAAGAGTTTGCAGCAGCAGGCACGTGTGTTACACCTGAGATGGACGAACTTCGTCGTTGTGTTTTATTTAAATCCTTTAGTTTTCTGCCGCTGCAGTTGAAAGACAGAAAAAGTAAACGTAACTTTATTTATCACAGAAAAACAAATGCAGGGTGTCATTATGAAGGCGTAGAACAGCTTCCGTGCTCCATTTTAAATGGGTTTTATCACTGAATCGCTGTTGTAAAATCTGTACCACTCAAAGTGCTTTACTGTTTATGTATTTATGTTTGATTATGTAACAATGGATATTATCACTGACTCGAGAACTCATTTCCTGAACCCATTGGTTACTTTTGATATCATTTGGGTATTGTTCCACCATATTTTAAAGCTGATATCATTCATGTTGAATGGCATTTCATCTCTGGTAGATTGTCACCAGTCAGCCTTAAAGGTAACCATCATTTTTTTGCCTAAAATTACATCATAACGATCATACAAAAAGTGTATTGTATAACGTATGAACATTAAAATCATTGAGGTATCAACTTAACTGTACGTCACTGCAAACCAAATGTGCTGCTGTGTAGATGTCTTTTTCATTGGCCTGCGGTTTGTTTATTTGAAATTAAAATTGCAAGCATGTGGTAAGAAGCAGTAGCATAATATATAGTGTTGTTTTATGTATAAAATGAAATCATATAGCATCCTGTAGTGCAGGTTATTCTGTGCTGGGGTACGCACTTACGAAACATTTTGAAAAGAACAAGTCAAATACTGAAAAGTTCTGTAAAAATCTTATCCCCCAGTTGTATGTTTTTTTATTTAATGTTTTTATTTTTGGCTATATCTTTGTATTTCTTGGAATAAAACTTACATTACTAGTGATTTTCTGTTAAAAGTTTTTTTTTTAATTAAGTGAAATTTGGTTTCTAAAAAAAATGCAGTTTGTTTGTTCCTTTTCAGCTTAAATAAATCAATAATTGATTTGAATAAATTTACATTTGATTTGCTTGTAAAGGATTTTTGTCCTTACTTTTTTACCCAAAATGGTCCAATTTTATTTATTTATTATACCACAGTGAAACACTAAAAATATCTAAAAAAGCATAATTTAAATTATTAAAATTTGCTCCACGTTTATGTATCAGAAGTAATGTCACTTTTAGTTCGTATACAATTATATAAACCTGAAATATGCAGGATTTTCTTATTTGCAGAACATTTTAATGCGATACAAAGTTGTTACCAGTAATACACAGTAGGTGGCGTTAACACATTGTAGCCTCCGCGACACTGGGGGCGCTATAATCACATCGTGTTTGCGGAAGTGTCCTTCATCGCCAAATAAGCAACGAGTAAACAGACCTCCAGGATGTCGTAAGGCGCTAAATTCTAGCTTTAAATATTAAACGATCTAAACTACTGACGGTTAGATGCTTAAGACTGATACTTTCTAGTAACAAACTGTGCACTATAAACTTAAGGCGTCGTAACATTATAATGACAGCTGAGCGGTTGTGGAACGCGTTAACGTCCGTACTACGTTGGGCTAGTATGCTATGCTAAGCTAAGTGCTAGCTTGGGCTAACGTCAGTTAGGTTCTGGAATGGTAAGGTGCTGCGCGAGCTCCTCCGGTTATGGCAGCGGGAGCAGGAGCCGCCACTGGCGGATCTCTGGAGTCGACTCTGGCCAAGAAGTTCCAGAGTGTTTCAAACACGATGGATTCGATTCAAGGACTGTCAACGTGGTGTATCGATAACAAGAAGTACCACAGTCTCATCGTGCGACACTGGATCAAGTCTTTGAGGAAATGTAAGTAGTTTTTTTTTTTTTTGTCCTGCTTGTTAAATGAACTCATCACGTTTTTCCAATGATAGAAGTAACTTTTAGGTCATGTGGAAAATGTGTTTAAAAACATGCAATTAAAGCCATGAACAGTTTATTTTTAGTTGGGATTTTCAAATACTAATTTAAACCAACTTTACCCCAGTTGTTGATAGGAAGGACTAAAGTAATTGTTAGTTTTTGTGTCATTACCTGCAGTTGAACATCTCCAGGTGCGGAGTTTTACTGCTTCGTCTCTTGTTTGCCAATTTGGTTACTTGCAAATTGTTTGGGAGCATTGCATGTACTTTGTGTAGGGGTCCTGAGTCAAAACCTAATTATAAAAGCTTTAAAAACTGTCTTTTATAGATGGAAAATTGGACGCAGATGGGTCTAATTAACAGGTCTTTATGATGTGTCCCCAAACAGGTTATTCATGTCATGCACCTGCTGTTTAACATCCACTGTGCAGGATTTAGGGGTGATCTGTTCACATATTTGAATCATAATAATCTTAATTATTATTATTTATCAATTTATTGTCACCTGACCCTGAGAATTATTGTGTTTTCATGTCCCCTGACATGGCCTCTGTTTCTATAGTAGCCCAGCAGGGACAAACCAAACACAAGCCTTTTGTGTTTTTATGTGCTTGGTAAGAGAGACTGGGGTTGCAAGTGTTGCTGCCTGTTTTGAGTTGACATTTTAGGAAAGTAAAAGTAATCCCCATCTCTGATAAGGCTGCTACTTTTCGTTGTAATCTGTTGTCTGATGAAATCATGCTGGAAACGGTCAAGTAATGCCTCAGGTTAAGATTTCCAACAGAGATTTTAATCTGTCTCCATTAATGACAGAATAACAGTGTCAACTCTAATTTTGAGAGATTAATTGGTTGATTAATACACCAGGTGACTGTAAATAACCTTATTTTTGATGTTTTGCTTCACATGCCAGATGGTGGCAGAGGTGTGACTGCGAAGTTATTTTTAGTAGATTTGATGTTTACAAATCAACTTAAATACGAAGACTGAGCCATGGAGGTGAACTTTGTGATTTCTTTTCGCAGTAGGTTTGGGAAATCAATAGATCAGCTTGAAACTCCATTTACAGAAAGTTTGCTGCAAAGTTTGAAATATCGACTCGTTACCGGGATGTAAAATGTATGTTTTTATTTCAGTGTTGTATAATAACAAGGAATGTAACTGCCATTTTACACCGGTAGACACCTTAATCACAGTTAAGTTCTGTTAAGTTGGGAAAATTATATGAACAAAGTCAAGAAAATGTGACTTTTGCATACACGATGTTTCATATAATCAATACACGACTTATTGCAGCTTTGTACCTTGTATGCACATCCTGATGATCTGTCTCTGGTGTAGTTATTATCAGTTTTGTCTGTTTCTGTTTGAAGGGTTCGCTTTGTAACTTGAGCTTTGTTTGGTCAAACAGTGAGAGATGATCCTGATGAACAGCGGCTGTAGTCAAGTGTGACTGTGAGAGGATAAAGTTTTCTCTGCATATACGTTGATAGCGCCCAAATTTAAGAGAGTTGGTGCTGTAGTAATTATTGTGAGGGGGAAAAATGATATGAACTAATTTTTTTGGATCAAAACAGAACTTTTTCAAACAGAAGTTTTTTTTTTTTTTAAACATGACGCTGCATTTCTCTTTTTTTGTGTCGCTATAAATTAAATATCTTGCGGTTAACAAAGTGGTACATTAATTGATAATGAACATGATTGTTAGTTGTAAATACAGAGCATCTTATACAACCACAAGACACATCTAAAATAGTTCAATAAGTAGCAGTGAAAGTACATTTAACAGTTTGATTCAATGTTTATTTTTTTACTAAAGGTTTACTGTGCAGGTCATTATGTTTACCTGAAGAATTATGTGTTTCTGAATAATGTAGATTTGTCTTGTTTCTGTCATAGGAACATGTCTGTTTTTAATGATATGAAATATACTGGTATCTGATTAACTACTTATTGTTGCGATCGTTTTCATTCATTGCATTTGTTGTATTTTAATGCAGGAGACGTTCTTTTGTATGTTAACTGAGTTTTCATGTGCTGCTGTTTTGAGGTGGCACACAGGGACGGACTTTTATCGTGGACGTCTGTTTATAGTTCGGCTGATAGATCGCGGTTTTACTCCCTCGCTCCATGAAAGTGGAGAACTTTGTCAAAAGTTGGAGATGACCTTGGCTCGCTCTTGTCTCGCTCTCTTAGCTGCATTTATAGGAGTGTGTGGTGAACTGTGTTTCACTTTGTCTGAGAGCAGTCTAAAATAACTTTTCGTATTGATTTCAGTGTCATCCGTTGTTCTGCTGGAGAGATCACACATATGTCAGCATCAGTTTTCCTTGGAGCAGTGTGTGTGTGTGTGTGTGTGTGTGTGTGTGTGTGTGTGTGTGTGTGTGTGTGTGTGTGTGTGTGTGTGTGTGTGTGTGTGTGTGTGTGTGTGTACGCTTTCCCGGTGGTTGTGTTTTGGTGAATCACTTACAGTTTGGGTACTTGAGTGCTTTTATATGTTTTTCTCATTGTCCCGGTGGTAATTTAACCTTTCAGACGTGTGTTTTTTTTTTTTTTTACCTAATGTAGTCAGAATATTAATTGTTTCCCCTAAAAGTTGTTGCTTCATAAATATTTAATTTCCATCGCTTAGGAAGTTTGCTTTGTTTGCTGCATTTTATCTTTCAGTGTAAGTTTATTAGCTGTTATTAGTAGAACAGAGTGAGTGTTGAAATGCTTTGCAGCCTGATATTAATCTTCATTATTATTCATTAATGTTATTGTTTTTTCCATTTGTATGGCAGGTTATTGTATCAGACTACTTTCCAGTGTTTTATTTGCAGTATCAAAATGATAGTGGATTAGTTTTTCATCTCCTTTCTCACGCTTCCTTCTGGAGCACGGCCAAGGGCCGACCACAGGAAACGCGCTGGTGTAGCTGATTACCGTCGACTGTTAGAGCTGTTAAATGTAAATGGTGACGATCAGTTGTGTCTCTAATGTTTCCATCATTAACGAGGCTGTGCAGAGCTCGGTGCTGTGTTGTCACTGAAGTTAAAAGGTTGGATTATGGGTTTTAGTGGGTTGTGAACCCGGGATGTTTCATATATTTTCACTGTATTTAAATGGCACTTAGACCTAGCTTTATAATGACTGTAATGTGGGGACCTTTTAAAGCATTAATGTGATTATGTCTGTAGCAGCTTCTAAAACTGTCAGGTAACATATGTAGGCACAGAAGAGCAGGAAGATTTGTAGTTCGGTTCACTTATTCTTTAATTAGATTTAAAAAGTTGAGAAGTTTGCTCGTTTTGGTGAATTAAAGGCTTTACAGGAAAAAGATCAATTCATTTCAGAACGTAAAGTATTAATAAAATTATTGATTTGATGTCTGCAGCAGATCCTGGGTATCAAAATATTTGAAACTATACTCAGCCGTGTGTGTGCGCGTGTGTGTGTTTGTGTGTGCGCGTGCATGTGTTCGTTCGTGTGTGTTGTTTTTTCACTCCCTGTTGAAAGCTTTCACTCCTTCCCTAAAACAAAAAAGACAGTAAAGGTAACGAACGCTTTTATGACGTGTGATGTTAAGTTGCACAATTTGATCAAATCATCAATCTTACCATTCTGATCAGTTCAGCTCACACGGACTAATGAATTAATAAATACCATTATAAGTTCATCAGAATGACTCATTTATTGTTATTGTCATGTATTATAGCTTTTCTCTGTATATTTTTGGCTGCCGGTCAAATAGTTTTGTACCGTTTTGGGTTCTTGTAGTAAATATCAAATCTTTTATATTTAGACAGAGTAGATGATTAATTGCTTCATCATCAGATATAATCAGTAGCTTGCAAACTCACATCTCTGTCTCTCTGTCCTCCAACAGCTGATGCCCCACACAGGCTCAACCTGATTTACCTCGCCAACGATGTCATCCAGAATTGTAAAAGGAAAAATGCCATTGTCTATCGCACGGCGTTCGCCGAGGTGCTTCCAGAAGCCTTCGTGCTGGTGAAGTAAGCTGACAGAAAATGTATCAGATGCAGCGATAATATTTGTCTGTTGGTCGTCCTGTTCGCCCTTTCCTTCCTGTCAACCACATCCTCCGTCTTCTCACTTTCTCTGTCTCCTCCTCTGTCCTTTCGCTTATGTTTTATTCATTGGAAGAAATTCCTCACACATAAATAAAACAAATGTCATTACAACAAGATACATTTCTGGCCTCGCTTGTTCTTATGCTGCCATCCTGTCTCCTTTCTCCAGCCATGAAGGTGACGCTAAGGTGATTAAATCGGTGGAAAGGATACTGTCCATCTGGGAGGACAGGGGTGTGTATTCAGGGGCGCTCATCTCCGAGCTTAGGGGAAGCTTAGTGAAAGAGGAATCTCCTGAGACACCTGTGGAGCAGAAAAGTAAGTTCATTTCTCCATTTTAATCTACATCTCACAGTGCAATTAATATGTATATATATATATATTTTCCTGTTTGATGTGATCTCTAATTTGTATTCTTTTTTTTTTAAGCTCCAATTGAGTCTAAAGCAGATCTGCAGTCTAAGATTGTTGCTGAGTTTGTGGTAAGCAAGAAATTAAAGCTTAAAGTTAAACCTTAACTAAACTGTAATATTGTAACATTCCTCTTTATCTCCTTTACTCAGATATTCTGTTCTGTTCTGCTCTGACATTGTGACTGTCTGCTCCATCTGCTTTAGCCCCAGGCACTAATAGACCAACTGGCCAAGTACAAGAGATCTCTGGAGGAGGTGGACCTGAGAGAAAAACAGCTGGCAGCTATGAGGGTCGACATCTGCAGCTCCGAAGCCCTCAAGAAACTCAAAGGTGCCTAATTACATCATCTTCCACTGCGCCGCCGTCTGTCCTGCGTCTGCGTCTCTTTCTCTTTTTAACGTCAACGTTTGCTCCAATTCCTCACCTGCGTGACTCGATTCTTACAGACAAAGCTGGAGGGAAGAAGTTCTCCAAGGACTTTGAGGAAGGAAGCGCACAGCTACAGGAGTTCGTCAAGTTTTTAGACAAACAAAGCAAAATAGGACCTCCTCTCCTTGAGGCCCTCGGCAATGCAGATATTTTCTATGAGATGCAGTATAAGGAGGTGAAGATTGTTGCTAATGTAAGTCACACAGATTTTTAATTAGTTGTTCAAAACAATAAATTAAACATCACATTACCTCAAAGTACCTTTTTTTTCAGGTGTGTGGGCTGAATTGTAATATAGTTTTAAAAGTTGTTGACAGATTTTTCATCCATTAATATATAAATACCTCTTCTCTCAAGGCTTACCAAACGTTTGCTAACCGGGTGTCCCACCTCAAACGTAAGCTGGACTCGCTCAAAGCCACATTACCAGACCTGGACGAGTCGCCCATCCCCTCACCCTCTGCAGATGCGCCGTCTCCAACGGGGTCCGAATCCCCATTTCACGGTCTGGACATGACCAATCCCGATCCAGATCTTGACGGCTCTGCCATGGATGACGAGGCAGAGCCGCCTGCCCCGAGCCCTCTGTCCTCACCGGGAGGATCCCCCAGACACTCAGAGACTCTCGGACAGAATGACAATCGTGAAGTGGAAGACATGGACCTGTCTGAGGAGGAAATGGACAGCGGCGGCATTATAGGTGAGAAGTGAGCTGGTGATTAGGGATTTTATAGCTGACTGCAAAGAGAGGGCCTTTTAGATGCAATATTAAAAGATACTTGTGATTACTTCTCCTGGTTTTCTGGAGCAGGGTTCTGTTGAAATAATGAAAATGAGCCGCAGCTGCTGAAAATAGATGAGTGGAGTCACTGAATCATAGAGAAAGTTGAAGAAACTCATATCTCATGTTAATGGGGAAATACTTTGCTTCCAACCTGAGTCTTCAGTGATTCCTGTGAATTATTTTTCACCAGGTTAAAAGTAATCAAACAGAAATGGGAAATATTTAAACAGCAACAAGCTACAACTAGATGAACTTCTTTTTTTACCTCACGTGAATAAAATCAAATCTACCACACACAGTGTTTATCAGTCTCTCACTGTAAAATTCATTTTTTTTCTCAGTTGAGGACCAGATCCCAACACGCTCAGTTGTGTCCAGTGCCCCAGTTTCTACAAATAAGGAAGCATCAGAAAAGGCAGAGAAACCCGTCACACAGGTCACGGCCTCTGGAGCTGCTCCTGCAGCAGCAGTAGAAAGTGTGGACCTGGGTAAAATAAGCTCCATCCTCAACAGTTTAAGCTCCGTCATGAAGAACACAGGTGAGAGATGGTGGATGAATCTGCTGGAGTCACGATAACATAGTGGAGCGAAACTTGACATGAATTGTTCTGATCTTACAACAATTTCTACGTCTCAACCTCACAGTCATTTCTCCTTTTGACACAACAAACAGCTCTACAGCTTAGCTCTGCCCTAATACGCTTCTGATGTAATAATATGCTACTCTTTTGAAATCAAATACGCTAAACAGAAAGCACTTGTTGCCTTTTACAAAAATATTTGTACTGTTGATTGATTGACGTCTCTTGAAATCTGCAATATTTATGAGCGGGAACCTTCTATAATCATTTTAATTTTAGTTAAATATTCAAGTGCTTTTGCTGTTGAAACACTTGACGTCATAGTAGTTGTTTTGAAGCGAACTGATGATTTAGACTTAGTAAGTCTAAATCATCAGTAAGTTAGTAAGTTAAGGAGTAAACAAACAAAGCTACAGTGTTGTCAGTCGCCAGCTGTTTAGGTTAAACTACATGTAGCTGGAATTAAAAACTGCAGAAGAAGTAAAGGTTATGATGTGGGAACAACAAATTGTCTGCTAACCTCGAAGATGAAGAAACCAAATAGAGAAACATGCAGGAGGGTTTTGGGATTTTTATACAATGGGGTCAGAAACAACAGCTGTTACTACTACTACTGCTACTCCTCCTCCTCTGTTTTTTGGCTGTTTGCCGTCTCCATCAGCCTGAAGAAATGTGCATAAAAATATGATTACATAAATACAGTTAATGATATGTTATGGTGATGTCCAGTTAAGATAATTGTTCCTGTCTGTCTCACAGGACCATCGGTGGAGAGTCCTCCTGCAGTTGCCCCTGCTGTCAGGACCACAGCTGCCGTGCCTGCAGCCTCTCAGGATGCCAGTTCACTGGTAAACCTGTTGTCCAAGGTAGACGTGAGTCCTGCAGATCTCCTCGGTGCTCTGTCCAAAGTCCAGAGCCAAAGCAGCCGTGAGGGTGAGAATAAATAAAGTCTTCTTTTCCTGATTTAAGTTTTTAATCGCATCAAACTTTAAAAACAGATTGCTTGAAATACATGTCTTTATTCTTTTTATCTTCACGTAGGTATCACCTCTATTCTGAGCAGCCCAGCTGCAAATGCCTCCTCAGCCTCCACCAGTACAGGCAAGAATCCTCCCTTATCCACATCTGCACCAGCAGTTCCCTCTCAGAGTACGTCTCTCTCTGTTGCACCTGTGCCTTCTTCAAACAGCACTACTGTAAAGCAGAGCACAAGCTCTCAAGCCCCCACTCAGACCTCAAACCCAGCCTCTGCCCTGGTCCAAGCTCTGCATAGAGACATGGATTTGACGGCAGAGCAGGAACCGTCGCTCTCCTCAAAGAGTTTAGAGTCTAAAATCCACAGCTTCCTGCACAGGAACCCTGCTTTCAGTGCATTTGATTTAGGTTTTTCTTCTACTTCAGCGGGAGGGGAAACTCTCAGTCCAGTAACTGGCACAGACAACCAGGATGGGACCCCGGTGCGGGACGAGGGCGGAGGGACCCCGACTCAAGATGAGATCATGGACAAACCTGCGACGGTCCCGTTCACGTCCAACGCGAATCAGTCGTCTGTGGGAGAAAGTGTTAAAACGGCTGCCGTCGCGTATCAGAACAGCTCGCAGAAGAACCTCAGCACTTCCCAACAACAACCTCACTTCCAGCCGGGTGTCGCTCAAAACGGGCAGATCTACCAGCCGCACCTGCGGCACACACAGGAGCAGGGGATTAACGTACCTGTCGCACATTACCAGCAGATTTCTCCACAAACAGGAGGACTGATGCCTGGAGAAAGAGCCCCAGGCAGCGCTGGCAGCGCTCAGGCAGCTGAAGGCTTTCAGGGGGTGAATGAAAGGGGGTGGTATAATGACACTTACACAGAGGGAAGCACTCAACATCCCAGAGGCTACGGTTTAACAGCGCCTGGAGAAAACAAGGCGTCAGGACTTTATCCATACCAAACAGAGCAAACTCGGGATCCTCAGGAGTTATCCTCCCAAATGAACAAAACCACATCCGCTAGTTTCTTCAGTAACAACCTCCCTCCCGTCCCACAGTTACCCCCGCCTCCTCTCATCTTTGATGGCCCTCCTTCTGCAGCGGGCGGTATGATGATTCCCCCAGATCAGCAGGTAAACAACCGCGTAGGGGAAGTGCCGGGGCCTAGAGGCGACGTTGCTATCAGTGGGATGGTGGTGCACGACCACCAGCACAAGTCTGTGTTTCATTCTGACGACTCCATGTATGAACCTGACCGCCCTCGCCCTCGTCACCCGGAGAATTTACACAATCACCCAGATAACATGCGGTATCACGAAGACCTCGAGTGCTACCCCAACGATCCGCACCGTCGTGATGCCCCCGTCTTCCAGGACAATACTTACCACCACCCAGATGATTCGTATTACAGACCAGGGAGTCCCCCGCACCCGTACCCAAGAGGTCGAGGCATCACTCCCCCTCTCTCACCCTCAGAAGACTCTTACTATCAGCGACACAGCCCCCCACCTCCTCCACACTACGCTCCCAGAAGACCACCACCGCCACTTCATCATGAAATGTGTCATCCCCGCCTGAGACCACCACTTCGACCTCCCCACCCAGCACAACACCCACACCCCAGAGGTCCCCTACGTGCACCTTTTCCTCCACAGTTCCACGGCCCCAATCCAAGGTTAAGAGGCAAACGTCCCGGTCCAAGAGGAGGGGGTAATCCTGGTCCAATGTTTGCTCCGAAAAGACCTTTTCTACCGCCACGGTACTGACAGAAGATGTTTATTTGAGTTCTTCAAGAGTCAGGGGGGACGCCATGAAGGCCACGGCAGGACTGCCACTAAGACTGTTCGGTAACTTGCAAGTCACCGCCCTGCCACGAGCGCTTCTCAAAATACGAGCTGGCAAATGTCAGTGGGCATAAGAAGATAAAAGCGTTTACTGAAGAACAAACTACCAGAAGAAAAGTGAAAATGGCGACAAATAGAGGATGTGTGAAAAGGATGAGGAGAACAAGAGAAAACACCAAGAGATGTAAAAGACAACGGAGGCTCTGAGGGGGCTGCTGAGCTGAGGAGTGAAGACAGAAGATTAAAGAAAATAAGAGGTGGATATATATATATATATATTCACTTTTTGTGTTATTTACTCCAATAATGAAGCATTGCTTTAAATATGTAATAGAGCACTAGTTTAATGTAGGTCAGAGTGCGTGCATGGTCTGAGCGTGTGCATGTGGTCAAATGTACGTTAACTAGTCACAGGTCGTTAACTCCTTTTCTTCCAAGTCAAATCCGGAGGTAGTTTATTTTTGCTACGAGACTAAGACAAGAATGTAGTTGGTGCAGTGTTTCCGCTGTAATTTAGTTTTTCACCGAGCAGTTTTTTTTTTTTTTTTTTTGACTGTTTCCCTTCCGTATCAGCAGTCTCCCAGTAGTTTATATAAATATATCTATATTTTTTTTTTCTTGGTAAAACATCAATTTAAATTTCACCTTGGAAATGAAACGGAAAAAACACAGTGTACACGATAGATTTCCTGTTTATTTAACAGCACACGTTTGCATTTTTTTTTTTTTTTTTTTTTTTTGGAAGGGTGGGGTTTGGGGGTTTGGGGTGGGTGAGGGGGGAATTATTCATTGTTCCATCTCCGAATGTTACATTTGTGAAGCAGTGCTTTCTCCAATAGTGCGTTAAGATCCCTTCGGCGGTAGTTTTCACATCTCGTTGAGTTCCTTGAAGGAGAGCGGCGCAGGTCTAAGACAAACGGAGAAAGACGTGCGACTTTTTTTTTTTTTTTTTCACCCTCCAACACCGACGCAGAAGAAGAAAAAGAAGAAAAAGAAGAAAAAGAAGTGCATTTTTGGAAGGGAATGAAGATTCTCGTCCTCAGTTTCTTTTTACTTGTACTGACTAATAAAAATCTGAGTTTAAAACATTGTGTTGTTTTATTCTTTCCTCTGACTCTTGGACTTTCACACCACTGTTCTTTACAGTCAGTCACCTATAAATAACATTTGTGCCTTAACGAGAAATGAGACGATGTCTCTAAGAAAACCATTAAAGTCAATTTCACACAGACTTTGCCGCATTTTATAGATTTATGCTCTGCTATTTAATCACAATTTTAATACCTACCATACCATAAACTATAAAAAAAAAAAGTCAAAGTATCAGTTTCCTGTCGGGTCTAAAATTGATTGTGATATTAGAGCAGAGAAGTTAAAGTAACATTACTTTTAAATAATGTAAAAACACCTTCCACTGTATTTCAATAGAACATGTTGAGTAAAATACACCATTTTTGCCGTTATTGCAAAGAAGATGCAACTATCATGGTCATCTTTAGTAAAAATATATATGTATATAATATGAATTAGGCTTTAATCTGTTGACATGAAAAGTTCAACTAAATCTAATGAATGTTCACACTAAGGTCACATACTCGACCTGTGTGGACATTCCTGTTTAAGTTCATACAATCTTGATTTAAAAGTAAATGTTTTGTGTGCTCAGTTAAACTCTATTGATGTGATCAAATGGACATTAGTTGTTAAATTAAAGATTTTATTCATTTGACTGAAATCTGTTATTTTCAACTTATTTATTTTTGATCAACACATTGAGTTGATCTGCTCTTTTTCAACCTGTAGAGTTTTTAAAAACAATTTTAGTTTATCCTCTTCAAATAATTAAAATTTAGCTTTTAAAGCAGCTAAAAAAAATATATATATATATATATATTCATGTTCAGTTTTTCTGCTTCAACAGTTCAACAATTTAACATGAATACTTAGGATCAAACTAAACGTTTACACAACAAGAGTATTAATCAAACAATTAAAAAAAATCTCACGATTAACTTTAACTTACAGAAATATTTAAATGTATCTTGTTTTGATATTAAATCTGTTTCTTAGACATTGTGATATAAAAATAAATGGTCGTTTATTTTCAGAAATCTCTTCTCTAAATAAATTAGATAATCACCTTAAATACTTTAACGTTTGATAAAGAAACAAATAATACACTTTTTTGATTTTCTTACCGATTAATCCTGACCTAGTTTTTTTTTTTTTTTTTTTTTTACGCGTTTGGATAAAAGAGAAAACGAAACTTAACTTTAAATCGGACGCGTGGCATTAAACAGACAGGTGACAGATGCTTTTTAGAAATCATGTCGTCACCCGTCGCCAGATGTCAGTAGATCTTTCCATGATCTCTGTCACTTCATCAGACTGCTGTTGAAACGAGGAGCGACCCTTTAAAACACGTTTTTTGTTTTTGTTTTTGTTTTTTTAATGGTTTGTTTGTTTGTTTGTTTTTAAATCTGAACGTTTTCACATTTAAATTCACCATAAATAAACAACAATGACCAGTCTTTCGAGTCTTTTTCGTCACCCCTTGAATTTTTAACCAATTTCCTCTTTCCTCCCCTTCCCCCTCTTTTCATCCTCAGGGATCCGGATCCTCACTTTGATGTGTCTGATTTGCTGGCGACCTCTCCCTCATGTTAACTGATGGAGGAGGAGGAGGAGGAGGAGGTGATGCTGTGGCTCTCCTCTTTGAATCCAGTGATGTCTCTTCATGCTCTGATATGGATGCAGCTGAGTAAGTCTCCAAGTTTGTTTTGGTTTTTTATTTATGTTTTTGAAAACATGAGAAGCTAAAATTAAAAGAAGCAGAACAGACAGGGAGGAGATAAAATGCTGAAATAATTTCTCTGACTAGTTTTGTGTTTGACAGGAATCACATGATGACAACACCAGGGTTGGATGAAGAGGCCTGTGTGTAGTAAGTACAACCAAGATTATTGAATAACATCTACGTACTTCACATTTCAATGTGTAAAAATGCCACTGGACGGATATTTTTGTGAAATAAAGTATTGTTTATATCAATAATAAATCGAGGTTGTATTGTCTGTTTATTTACAGCAGCTGGCAGTAACAGAACTGGTGATTCTGAATATTTTTAGAGAAGTAGAGGGATTTTCTTCATCCATAAAGGTTCAGTTAATCCACAAATTCATATGAAAACGTTTAAAATCACCAAGTTTTATTAATGACACATGGATTTCTTTACTACCGAAGACAAAACAAGGATTCTCGTATGATCTTTGACTTAATTCAATTTAAAACCTGTGATAGTTGATAACAAAGTACATTTACTCAAGTGTTCATTCCTACATAATTTTGCAGTGCCTCATTGAGGCCTTATTACTTTCTTATTATAAAGATGCACCTGCTATTTTTTAGTCAACTGCAAGTGTTGCATTAGAAGTCATAATTCATTAACAGTCTATTATATTATGTATAGGACTTTTATTTTAATACTCGGTCTATCTATCTATCTATCTATCTATCTATCTATCTATCTATCTATCTATCTATCTATCTATCTATCTATCTATCTATCTATCTATCTATCTATCTATCTATCTATCTATCTATCTATCTATCTATCTATCTTATGTGTTTGCAACTTGTCACCAGATGTCGTTGTTGTTTCCATTCTGAAATGAAATAAAATAAAAAATGCCATCCATTGTCAAAATGACACAAATCACGTTTCCAGAGCGCAGTTATGTACATATATCATCCATCTAAACGACACCCAGTGTTTGCCACGCCTGCACTCTGAGGCTTACAGCGAGGCTGTAAGCCTCAGAGGCTAAGGCAGACGGGATTTAGTGACTGATGGCAGATGGCGGTCTTAACATTAGAGACAAGCCGAGCAGATATTCAGTTGTTGGAAATAAAGGAATTAATGGTGGAGAGTCGTGTGTGTTTGTGTGTGTGTAGCCAGAGGTTTGCTGTGTTAATGATGCTGTCATTGCTCACAGGTCCAGATCGTGACTGCTTTGAAGTGTAGCTGTGTGCGCATGTCGGGTGTGTGCAGTCTGCTGTCATGTGGGCTCATTGTTTACATGCTGCCGAGATAGGGTGTGTATGTTTATGTGTACGTGTGGGTTTTTCTCTGCTGGATTACGACCCTAACATATATGTATACACCTATGGTAATAATGTATTTCCCTCCTTTAGAGGGGGGTAATATCGCAGCCCTTATAATGAGTCACGAGTTGAGTAGAGCCATTTCAGGACCACGGCCAGCTCCAGCTCCACGGCGAGAACAAAAGGCGGATTTACATCTCTTGATGTCAGGGACCGTGTGTGTATTAACTGACGTCACGAAAAACGAATAAATACGATTAAATCCCTCAGAGCGAATGTCACCTGCCTACTCTTTCTCTATGGTGTGATTTTGAGCCTGATCCTAGCAATAATAGTAATAATAATAATAGCATTAGCATCTTTATGTGTATCTAATCCGTATATTTAATTGTAATTATTGAGATAATCATTATAACAGATGTAAATAGTTTGTCTACCTGAAGCTAAGTTGCAATTATTTTAGGATAAAACAACTGGAGAGATAAACCCAACTGAACGTACATATGCATTTTATTTTATGTTCATACTAACTATATTTAGAAAAGCAAACTCTGATAACATGTTATATTAGTTTATTGAGCTTCATGGGAGAAATTCAGAAAACACAACGGCTCTAACATGTTAAAAGATACATGTGTGATAAATGGTACAAGACGTGACAATATACAGAGTGTATACTACATGTGCATACATGAGTGACCATGTGAAGGTCAGGGCAAGTGTGTGTTTATGTGTGGTTACCATGACAACGTTCTGTTCTCTGTTGTTCTGTTATTGACGGAGTTCATGTGAAGTCTGTAGTGTCACTGTGATTGTGTCTTTGTTACATTTTCTATACCTGACCTTTGCGTAAAAACCTCCCGAATGATCGTTGAACAGTAGTGTTTATATTTCTGTATACTTCTAATACATCATGTGATGATATCTATTAAATGAGTGTTTCATTTCAGTGAACATGCGATGCAAAATAAGGGGAAAAAAAGACGATATCAGAGTTATTTGTTGTTGTGAAGCGATTAGTATATATGTGAGTGAACTGGCAAGAATAATCAGAAACTATTTTGATAATATTCTAAAAAGGATTTTATTTGCTAAACATTTTGCTTGTTTACTATTTTTTCTATTCCTGCTTGGATATGAAAATTAAAGCATATATTCTTTGTGCTTTAGGAAATTGATTTTATTTTTATTTATTTATTAAGCTTTTAATCAATTAAAGCAAATACAAAAACCAATTAATGCCCAATATTGCAATAAATATTGGTCAATTAATCAAATAATTAATAAATAGACAATCATGTACAAATAGTTTGATAATCAAATAAACATTAAAGGCCTCTTAAGGCTTCTAACCTTTTCAAATGTGGATATTTATATGATTGATTGTTTGTTTTGTCAATTGATAAAGAATTGCCATTTGACAGAAATTGTTGATAGTATAATAGTTCACCAAAACAAATCCTACTATAAACCATGACTCTGCACAATCATCCTATTTTTTTTTTTTTTTTTTAAAGCACTGAGCTTTTTTGTTTTCTCCTTCCTCTTGACTCTTTTTTTTTCTGCGGCTTGTCACTGTGCTATTAATTTAGCGACGGTCCCCGGCGACAGACATCACGGCTCGTACAGCCCAGGGGAGGGATGGAGCTGAGATGGACAGGGAGGGAGACACCGGCTTACGACGTCAAAGGAGTACAGACACACACACACAAGGAGAGGGAGAGGGAGAGGACAACCAAAACCAGACTGCCAATTCCCCACGGTCTACTCAAGGAAGCTTAAATATCAATTTATCTCAACACTCCTCTCCTTATAGCCAAAACCAGTGAGAGATTTTGTTTATTTTTATATCAGATTTATTTGTGAGAGGGGGGAAAAAGAAAAGCCGAGCATCTGTCAGCAAAGAGCAAGAGAGAGAGAGGAGGGAGAGAGAGAGAGAGGGAAAAAAAACAACAAGCAGATCTAGAAAAACACGCTCATGCCGAATAAAGGACCGTCGCTGGATGTCAGTTGTGTTGTTATAGGGGGGGTTCAGGCCTAACTTGTTACAGGATTCAAAGACGCTCTCGCAGACAAATGAACTGAATAATTGAGATTTAATAACTAAACAGCAGCGAGGGGGAAGAAGAAGAAGAAGAAGAAGAAGAAAGGCAGCCACTGATTCCGCCGTTTCTTTTCCACGAACAGCACCACAGGTATGTTTCCTCTAACTCTTTGTTGGTTTGTGTTGAATTTTATTTTATTTTTAATCTATTTGATGTTTTTACAAATGAGTCAAAAAAATCATGTTCCGCTCATTGTTGTTGTCACCCGTGTCTTGACAAAGAGAGCGCAGGTCTCCAGCTGTGTTGACAGACACACTGGCATGTTTCTGTGGAGGCTTGAATATATGAATACAGGCGGCCTAGACCTGGATTCACAGTGTGTTTACTACTATTTACTATGACGTTGATGTCCAAGTTTGTTATTATCTCAAAGACAATAGGCTTTAGCTCATCTCTAGTGGCTATGAATCATGAATATTGATCCCAGATATCAATGGAAAGACAAAAATATGGAAGTTATGGGTTGATTTGGTTAAAAAAATATCTGTAATCATAATAAAACTCCTACTATATTCAACTCTATAGCTTCTACAATGTATCTGTGATGGTTAACAGTGAGTTCATAGTGAAATTAGGTTACTTATTGACCATTTTCATCCACGAATGTACTATTATAGTAATTTTACTGTTATTTATGTGTCCTTCTGTGACTGCTATCGTATTTTAGAGCAGTAACCGTGTTAAATCTACCAGAGGATTACGTCTGCCGTATCTCAGAGGGTGTAGAAACTATTATTTCAGCTTCCCATTCCCACTGAATGCTCCCATCTGCACTTCCATCCTCAGCCTCCTGTTTGCACCTCCTGTGCAGTGTGAATTTAAGCCTGCAGGCTCCTGTCTGCTCCTCCTGACTGCCTCCACGCTGTGTATGTGATTGTGTGTATCTATATCTATCTATATCTATATCTCTCTCTCTCTCTCTCTGTGTGTGTGTGTGTGTGTGTGTGTGTGTGTGTGTGTATTATTCCTCCTCAGACTTCTCAATGAAGGAGCCTGACGCAATCAAGCTCTTCATCGGGCAGATACCTCGAAACCTGGAGGAGAAGGACCTGAAGCCCATCTTCGAGCAGTTCGGCAAGATCTATGAGTTGACGGTGATAAAGGACAA
Organism: Polydactylus sextarius; assembly: GCA_016801845.1. Lineage (NCBI taxonomy): Eukaryota > Metazoa > Chordata > Actinopteri > Polynemidae > Polydactylus > Polydactylus sextarius. Next base: position 12,795,266 of record CM028927.1, read on the forward strand.
ATATACAGGGATGCACAAAGGTAAGTTTTTGTCTCTGAGATCCCAGTGTTGGGAGAAATGTTGTTGATTTATTATTTATTATGACGTGGCAAGAGAGTGGTGAGAGCCAAACGGTAGTTAAAGGCTCTTTAAGCAGCCCTGTGAGGCCGAGTGTTGGAAACTTTGTATCCTCATTTCTCCAGATATTTGAGTCATGGTTTCTTTTTTGGATTAAAAAAAAAAAATCAGCATTGACTCAACTTCGAACATGATTCATATCAAGAATTTTCAAGTTGAATCAACATATTTCCATTTATCTCCCTGAGAGAGGATTATTTTAAGTGAGAGAGTAACCAATGGAATTGTGTAGTTTCCCTTCATTCTTTTTTCTTTTTTTTTTTTTGTGTGTACATATATATATGTATATATAAAATTGTATTTCCACAATGCCATGTTTCACAAGCTACAGTCTGCTCATTAAGAGCAGGCTTTGTTTAGTGTCCTGACTATAAACAATAGAAAGAGTCATGTTCTCTGTCACCAGCTCTTGAATTAATGGTGTGAACCTTAGTCAGACTTCTACATGTGCTTCTTTCTGGGGAGTTAACTAACTGTGCTACAACAATGGAAATGTTAAAACAGTAGAAATATTGTAAAAAAAAAACAGCGTAAAGCACAATTGAACACATATATGTAATGACTCATGTTGGTGAGTATGCCAGCCCAGTGCATGCTGGGAGGTTTCACCTCCAACTTAAATTTACATAACATGTAACACTTTTTCCCCACGATTTAAGATTAAAACTCGCACAGAACAAGAACAAATCAGTGATTTTAGACTGTTAGAATTATAAAAATATACAAAACGAGCCACTTTATTCTTCATATATGTAAATTATAGTGACCAGAAAGGGGGTTGGTCTGAGATCAGTCCATGATTTGTATCATGTGATAACGTCAGTCGGTCTGAATGAGTTGATGTCGCCCGTTACTGCTACTTTACGTCATGTGGTGAACAACCTTCTCATATTTTGGGAAGAAAAAAACTCTGTGAGGCCAAAAAAGAAGAAAAAAAAAGAAAAAGAGAAATCCTGTTTGACAGATGGACTTAAGTTGGTGAAGTGATAAGAGCTAAACAATGATCCTCGCTGTCATTTCTAATGCAAATCTGATCACAGAAAACAAAGGCTTTTATTAATCCACATAAACCATCAGTCATCAGGGAGACGTATAGGACCAGGTGGTATTAGTCCTCTAACACTTATAACACCTATTCTGCATATATTTACATATTCATGATTTGTGGGAGCCCTAAAGGTTAATGAAGGCCTTTTTCTATTATGTGAGACTGCATACATTTTGCTCAAACAGTGTGATATTAAATGCTCATTCAGACTGCTTGTGTCTGAATAGTCTCCAGGTATTATGATTTAATGATCACACAGATCTGTGGTGCTGTTAGGAGGGGAAACTATTCAACAAAATGACCGCTGGTCATTGTTTTTAAGTTGCTTTTAGTTTTTGTTTCTTTTGTTCAGTTTTTAAATACTTAATAATAATGAGGACCTGATTAAAGACAAGAAGATGTTGACCCGAAACTGTTAAATAAAAGCTAAGTGCATATATCAAAAGGTGTATTTATAAAAGGACAGTAATGTTTCTGCCTACAGGCCTTTATCGCAAATAGACAATTAAGATTAAGTTACAACAACATGGCCCTGCCAACACTGACATTTTATATATATAAATATAACATATGAATCTAAAAATACATACACTTAGTCTATAGTTGGCTGCTCTATGACTGTATGTCTTTGTTTTCAGGATGTGCTTTCCTCACATACTGTGCACGTGAGTCTGCCCTCAAAGCCCAGAATGCACTACACGAGCAGAAGACACTACCGGGGGTGAGTGCGTCATCGCCATCGTCTTTTTTATTTGTTCATTTATTTATTTATTTATTTATTTTGAGTCGTCTTCACCTCACGTGTGTGTAAAGATGGGAGCAGACTAACAAAAACACACACGGACACGCAGTGACACGGGGAAATTAACCGAGTTTGACATGTCGGCCCGACTTCCCCTTTTAGCTGATATGCTCCAATAAAGGTCAGAGGCCGCTCTCCCTCTTATGTTTCATATGTGATGCATCCAGACACATCCATCCAGTTAAGGCATGAGTCATCTTGCTACATGTCATGGGTCGAAAGAGACAGCTATGAGGCTCGCTGCTAGAGTGACTTTGCCAGTTCTTATTCTCTCTGATGTTTCTCTTCCTTTCTGTGTTTCCCATCCCCCCCCTCTCTCCTCTGCTCTCTTCCTATCCATCTCTCCCTCTGAATTCTAATCAAAGTTAAACCTAGCTTTATTAGTATAGCCAGGCAGCAGGTGTGCTGCCAAATGACATTTCCAGAGCTAAATATGACATGACAGCCGCGTCTCTATAATAACCGACTATATGAGAGACAAGGCGACAAGGCAAGGAATTACTGAGACAGTGTGCTCGTAGACTTGCTATGGCTTCCTCTTTTTTATAAACACGCCGTTAACCCTGTTTCCTTTTGGTTATTTTTATTGAAATCTACATCATTCACTTCTTTTTTTGTGTGTGTGAGTGTGTGTGCTTCTCCTGAATGGCAGCTCGTGGCCGTAGTTTTATGAGAGAAGAGTCAGGAAGCACGAGCTGGAAAAAAAAAAAAAAGAGCAACAGCTATTATTTATAGTATTGATTATCCTGTCAAACTTATATATAACCCTTCAATTGGCTGGAAAGAAAAAATAAAGACAATGTTCACATTTGTAAAACTGAAACAACTGATATTTGTCTCATTTTTAAAGATTAGTAGACTGCATTTTTAATAATTGATGAAATTGTGGGTAATTTTTCCAGCAAAAATTGTGGAGATTTGTTTATTTAACATTAGTTTGTTTTGTTTTTTTTCACAAAACAAAACACTTTGGTTCGGGGAAATCATGATGAGCTTTAGGGATCGTATTGATAAAACAGCAAAAAAAAAAAAAAACATCACCAAATGAATGGATAATGAAATGAATCACTACCGGCCCTCACATTTAGAGAATCAGGACCAGCCTTAAAGTCAACCTTGTTATTTAAATCACTGTTGTTTCGTGTTGGGTTTTTTTTTTTTTTTCTGACAATTTGTCAATTTACCAATAACTTCAGCATCAGAGCTGTGTTGAAATGGCAGGTGGGGTGGTTGGGGGTTATGGGGGGGGGTTGTAGAGACAGTTTTAAAAGAGTAGGCTGCTATTAGGGTGGCAGCAGTAGAAATCCTATTGTTAGCGTGACAGTAGGGTGACCTTCCTGACCTCTTGTAGGGGATCAACAAGGCCCAATGCCTGGTGGCTAAAGGCGTCCCCCCCCCCTCCTCCTCTACTGTGTTTCTACCCCAGCAGCTCTCCGACTCACAACCTCTTACCTCTAAGCCGTATGGAACAAGCTAAACCCTCCTGTGTTCTCTCAATCCCTCCATGCCCTACCCCCCCACCCCTCCCATCCCAAAAGAAGAAAAAAAAAGACAAAAACCATCTTATTAGCTCTATATACGCCCACACGGACAAGAAGTGCTTCCCACCCCTGCTACCAGCTGTGGTGTAATTGTCATCTAATTGCACCTGCACTGCCAAAGAGTAATTAACTTTGGCATCTCATGGTCTTATACAAAAGAAATAACATGAAAGCAATTATAGGACTGAGAGCAGAGAGCTAAAATGAAAGCACACCTGAATGTAGAGAAAGATGAAGGATGTCATTAACACTCAGTGCTGCTACTTTTTTTTTCCTTTTTAGTATTTCACCACTTTTGTGGAGGAGTAAGAATCATTCTTACTGCCCCCCCCCCTCCCTCACACACTCACCTCCATCTTGCTATTCCACTGATTTTTTTTTCCTACTCAGTTAACAATGGAAAACAAAAAAAAAGAGAAAAAAAAGTCAGGCAGGGGCGAACAGATGGTTGTATCGGAGTGGCACCTGGCCTTGTGTTTAATTTCAGGTGAGAGAGTCCGTCTCTTAAGTGGGAGGGGGAGGAACAGTGTCAAAAGCACATTCAGCCGAAAGCGAGGAAAGAAAATGAGGAATGGTGGCATTGGGAGAGAAGGGAGGAGGAAAAAAGAAAAAAAAAGGCAGGGGCAGTAAGACAGATTCACTCTGAGAGGAAAAGAGAGAGAGAAAAAAAATGATAGACTCGTTCTGTCCTTCTTGGACATGTTGTGCTCTTGTCTGCTCGTTCTTATCGCTTTATCTTAGGGTGGTTTTGTCGAGGACTAGTCAGCCTCCGTGAGCCTCACAGAGACAATAACATCCAGTTATTCCACATTAAAAAAGAAGCCATTTTACACAACAGCCTTCCAAAATTGAACTTAAAAATATCTGTTGAATGAGCCGAAAGATTGAGTCATGTCCCTGTTTGTCACTGAAGGTTGTTACAGCTATAATGATTTGATTTATTCGACGAAGAAAAAAGAAATGGATCGGGGACTATTTTAATCATCATTTCAGCATCCAAGTCAATTTTCAACAACAAATCAAAAATAAATTCACTGATTCCAGATTTTGTTGACGTCTTCGTCGGTGGATATTTTAAGACGTCGCTGTGAGCTAGAAACCTTCTTTTTTCTTATAGAAAAGATAGATTAATTATCAAGAAAATAATCAGCTAGCTGGCTTACTTCGCTTAACATGTAGACTGAGAACAGAGAGGAAGTCTGCCCACCAGCAGCTCATTGATTAACATATTATATGTTGTTAATTTAAGAAGCTTCCGCCTGTTTGCAGTCGTAATGCTAAGCTAAGTTCACTTGCTTCTGGCTGTAGCTTCATATTAATCCAAACACGAGAGCTGTATCAGCCTTGTCATCTAACTTCCAGCGAGAAAGCATATTAATGTATTTCTCAAAATGTCAGACTTTTGTTCTAATCAATAAGGAAAAGAGTTATTAGCCACAGCCCTAAAGCTCACATCTGCTTTAGCGGAGACTCAATATATTGCTCCTCCTCATCAACACTCACTTACCCGAATGATTATTTGCAACAACGTCTCACTGTTAATTTTAAATGCAATAACTATGTAATAGTGCGGCTGAGCCCAAGTGAGAAGGTAGCTGTGTGTGTGTGTGTGTTTAGTGTGTATTTGCATGTGCAGCGGGGGAAGGGAGGGCAGGTGTTCACACTAACAGGGTTTAATGAAGGGTGCGTGCTTTTGTGTGTACGTGTGTGTATGTGAGTGTATAACTGTCTGTTTGCTTTCGTGTGCATATGTGTTTCTGCAGAGAGCACACGTCCAGAATGACGTGTTGTGCGGATGGAAGTTGTGGGATTTATTATGAGCTACCTCTCAGGTTTCTTCATTCACTATCTGCAGCGTGTGTGAGAGTGAAATCTGCGCCGCGAGGCCTTCTGTGTTTAAGCTGCCCATACGAGAGGAAAGAGGGCCCTCTTTGAGTGGAACATCTGACTAAGCCTGACATTTACTCAGCCATAAGGACTCAGACGAAGCAGACAGAGGGGTTTTATCAATAGTCTGAAATAAATGCATATGCTAAATATAGCTTTATAGCTCAGGCTTTTTACGTAGGATGTCAAATGGGAAGTTGTTGTTCCAGATTGTTGTATTTCTGCCCTTAATGCCCACGACCATCTCTTATGTATCTGACAAAAAAAGCAGATAAAGCAAGTGCCTCCATATGTAGATCTTGACGTCAGTGAGTTTGCACGGATGATGATGATAGCAATTAGTGCGCCCGGGAGCGAATTCGTTCACTTGATGAATGTATCTAGCGTTGATTCATTTACATATGCACGAATATCAATGTGCTGCACGGTTGACGCGCTGACTCACAATATAAAAAATAAAAAAAAAAAAAAAAGAAAGAAAGAAGAAAAAAAAAGAGCCAGTAGTCTGTACGTCACTCTGGGGGTAACTGTAATGATGAATGCAGATTGGATTTATAGAGGTGGTAAATGGGTGTGAATTAGAGAGAAATTGGATAAATGAAGGATGGGGTGGGACAATAAGCGAGGGGTTGGGGGGAGGGAAGGAAGAAATGAATGAAAGTTTGACATAATGAACAGTGGGTGGCAGTAAGGGTGGTGCAGGGGGGTGGAGGTGCATTGAGGCAGTGTGTTTATCAGCTTAAATACAGACATCTGTTACTGAGGAATAGTGTGTTTCGGGGGTTGGTGTATGTGTGTGTGTGTGTGTGTGTGTGTGTGTGTGTGTGTGTGATAGGCTCATTACGTTCTTTGAAATCTGGCATCAGACCGGTCATAGCATCATGCACACTGCACTAGACTCGAGTTAAAGTGTGTAAAACCGTGCGTACATAAAAAAAAAAAAAAAAAATATGAAAAGAAAAGTCTCTCTATTTGTCTCTCTCTCTCTCTCTCACACACACACACACACACACACACACATAAATCAGTCTGATTCAGTTCTTTTCCCCCTCTGCTCCACTGAGTTGAGTCAAACAACAGTTGACATGAATATTTAACAGTCAGAACAGACAAAACAATTGAGAGTCAGAAAATTTAGCCTTTGATATCCGGTTTCTTCAGTTTGAAGGATTATTGTTGGCTGTCTGACAAAAAAAAAGAAAAAAAAAGGAGGCTGAATATGAGCTCAATGTTGGTTTCTGGACAGACCGGTGCTCCCTGTATGAGTAGAAGAGACAACACTGGGAAGCAGTTTTGACACTGACGACTGGACCATTGATTAAATATTATTGAACTGTACAAGCGTTGGTCTGTCAGTCTCTTTGTGTTTGATTGATTTAGAGACTGCTTGAATTCAGGAGAAGGTAGTGTTTCTCTCTGCTTTGTGTGTGTGTGTGTGTGTGTGCGAACGCATCTGTGTGTGCATCCACGTGTGGAAACATTAACAGACCGTATTTGTGCATCTCTGTTATTTTTTTTTTCCCTGCCTCTGTTGCTTTGTCCCAACTCTTTGTGCGAGCTCACAATCATCTGTGTCTGTTAATCTCTCCCTTTTCTCTGTCTTTTTTTTTTCTTTCCTTTTTTTTTTTTTTTTTTTTTTCGTTTTGGCCCCATGAATATACCAATTTCCACCTGTGCTTCTTCTTTTTCCCCCGGGTGATTTCACAAGTGCGTCCCAGCCTAAGTGCATTTGCGATGAGGAGGTGGATGGAGAAGCGAGGAGGAGGAGGGAGCGAAAGCATCAAGAGACTGGAGAGGAACAGAACAGGGAGGGGAGGGGAGGAGAGGGTGTGTGGTGATGGTGGTAGTGGTAGATGGGTGGGGGGGTAGGGGGGGGGGTGTGTGTGTGTGTGTGTGTGGGGGGGGTGGCAGGTTGATTACGGTCGCAGGTCTCGTTGCCTGGAGACGACGGGGACGAGGGATGCCAGGTTGCTTGGCGACCGGCACGATGCAGTGACCAGCGCTGTGTGATGGAGCGGAGGGGAGGCAAAGACTGTAAATTGTCTTTGTACCCCCCACCCCTCTCCACCCAACTACCCCCCCCCCCCCTCCCAACCCCTAGCCCCACTTTACCCCCCCTCCATTCTAAACCCCCCTTTCTCCCGACCTCCAACTCTGCCTCCCTGCTGTAAATGTTCTTGAAAGAGCAAAGGGAGATGGTCTGCACTGATATATTTACCATTCAGAGTGGCTGCTTTTCAGGGCAGAATGGATTGAAATTGGGAGAGAAAACAGGCGACAGAAAATGTGTCACTCTCACACGGCGGCGGCAGCAGCAGCAGCAGCTATATAGACCTAACAACACTGCCAGGCTGCGTTGAGCCGAGAGCACAGAGATTATCATCAGCTCTGTGGGGTCATAATAGAAAAGAAAGCAAAATATAATCATCAGTATGCTTTACTCACACCGACTGTAAACGCTGCTCTGCCTAAAACACTTTTATGTCGCTGTAGTGAATGAAAAAAATGCATTTACATCTGAGCGAGAGCCACTCCTCAGTGAGTGTGGATGTCATTTGATGACATGGGGGGGGGGTCATGCATTATGGCAAAGGGGTCGAGCTATGATTTGATTGGATAATCTATGGATTTAATATCTCATAATCCTTATGAAATCCCCCTGCGGCATCGCAACAGTGCGTAAAGATTAAGTATGTGTTGATGTGTGCTCATGTTTGCTGTGACCGACAGGAGCAGACAGAGCACCGTCACAGAGTGTGTGTGTATTTGGTCTGTATATTATATCTGCGCTGTGTGTTTGGAGATGGGGGGGAGGAGGAAAAAAAAAATCAAATAGCAAAAACACACTGGTAAAATGGGCTGTTGATCAGGCAGGTTTTGCCTGTGTGTTGTCTGTGCACAGTATGGGACTGTTTTTGTAAACAAGCCTAAGAGAGAAAAGGGAGAGGGAGGAGGTGGGGGAGCAACAGGAGGAGGAGGAGGAGAGGGAGGGGGAGCGGGAGGAGGGGAGAGAGCAAATTACTGTAAAGTGTGTGTTAGTGGTTAAGGCTTAGAGGGAGATATTTTTCTCCCTGTTTCTGCATCTGCTCTCGAGGTAGCGCCAACATTCAACAGGCGCAAACGTTGCCTCCATCATCCTATTTTTCTTCTTCTTCTTCTGTTCACCCCCCCACACTCCCTCTTCCCTCACCCATCTAATCCCTCTATCTCTCGACCTAGAAGCACCCTTTGTCCTCCCCATTTGTTTTTTCACCAGCCTCTCCTTCCGCTCGTCGTTCAGGGCAACCTTGTTTACCTGATGTGGTGGTGGTGGTGGTTGGGGGTGGGGAGGTGGGTTCTCATCATCATCGCCGGGGGTTGTCATGACGATGGTCATGCGAGCGCGGTCTTCGTCAGAGCAGCGAGGCCTGTTGCCGTGCCGATCTGAAGTGGCACAGTCTCGATGCCTCCACTTCTCACTGTTTTCCCTCTTGTATATTCTAATTCCAATCTCCTGAGCCATCTGCTGCGTCCGCCCTTATCACCACCGCCGCGGCCTTCACTGTTTGTCTTCCTGCTCTGAAATATGGGCCATGGGATTTTTCACAGGCGTCATTCAAACATGTAATCAGTCAAAGATGTCACTTTAAACTGCTACCTTGAGGCTGCGACCTCAGCTCTGAATGATTGACTCAACAATAATATATTTCAGTTTGAATTAACATAGAAAAGGTATTGGTTTTATTATAAATTTGAACAGTTTGTGTCTTTGGAAAAGAGCAACAGGTTAGGTCATAGTGGTGAAAAGGTGTATGTGAAAATATGAACTCATTCATTTAAATTGATGACATGTCACATCTCTTGTCTTAAATAGTCATACATTTGATACAAATTGCGACATCATATCAGTTACAATCCTTAGCCATCAGTTTTATTTCATTATTTCCTTTTTTGGGGCATGTGCACTTTTTAAATAATTAGATTTTATATAAATATGAATGGAATTTTCAGTAAGTACAAGTGATTGACTTGTGATTGAAATAAATGTCACGATAAGAGAGTCAGGATTTCTAAAATTCAGTCTACAGCCCTGCATGACCGAGCAAGAGCACACATCTAATATCAGTATAGACAGAGTAAATATGTGATAATAAACATGGATAAATAAAGTGTAGCCGCTGTGCTGTAGGTGCACAAGTGCAAATAACATGGGAAATGATTGATACAGCAGCAAACAAGAGGACAAAAGACGACAAATTGACCTTTTTATTGCAACATACGTGATATTTGTTAAGAGTTTTTACGTAAAACATCATTATGAACATGAATTTGAGTGTGTGGTCCCAGTCAAGATGATGTTATCTTCTCATTTTATGTGAGAGCGAAACTTTGACTTATATTTGAAGCTAAAATTGTTATTCAGTGAAAGCAGAAGAGGACCTGCACTTGCTTGAGTGATCTGAAGATGGTTTTGAGACTTTGCCCCTCCATCCACTCTATCATCCGATTAATTGGTGCAATCAATTGGCTGCTCTCAATGAGGAGACACAGGGGTCCTCTGCAGCAGGTGTTGGTGGTATTTCAGTCGGTGGCGGTGGATGTGGCGGCGGCGGCGGCGGTGTTTGTGCATGCTGTGCTGTCGGTGGAGCGCGACCGTGGCGTCAATCGATGGTGTCTCCTGGTGACCGATCACAGCGGATCAATCAGTGACACAGGATCAGTGACTGGCTGAAATGTCACCAGCTCCATAATTAAGACCTTCATTAAGCCACAGTTAACAGAGTGTCACTCTACCGCTCTCACCTCGACTCTTCACCTACACCACCGTCTCCTCCCTCCATTCACACACACTCAGACATCTCCTCACCTCCATATGCTCCTTTCCATCCCCTCAATCCCACCCTTCTCCCTTCAGCCCCTCTCTTGTTCAGTCTTTTCTTCATTTCATTCAATACCCCTTTTCACCATTTTTTGTGCTTCTATACATTTGAAAGACAAGGTGCCGGGGCACTAAAGTGCACACATCTTCATATAAGGGTTTTGTTAAATAGAAAAAAAAAGGAGGAAAAAAAATGGGATTTCAGCAGCTTGTCTTTTGATGAATTATGAAAAGGTCGCTTAATCCTTCTTTGCGTCGTGTGTGCTCTGCTTTTTCTTTCTCATTCTTTTGTTCTTAGTTTTTTTTTTCTTTCTTTTTCTTTTTAAGATATGACTCTTTCCTTTCTAACCCTGCACACACACATATACACACACACACCTCCCCTCCTCCCCACGTCTGTCTCTGCCTTTCTGTCAAGCTCAGGATCCCTCACTATTCTGATTCTGCCTGCTCCTGTAATCCAGATTAGCCGGCGAGTGTTCTTAATCTTATCACTTCCCCAATCCCGGCGTGGGTGTGTGCTTTTCCTGGTTTTCTGTGATAGGTGGTGGCGGTGGACGTATTAGAGCAGATTCTAAGAGAGAGGTAGAGAGAGAGAGACTGTACGACACCGTGATTGTGATATCACACGTACAGGATCAGTGTCTGCTGGAGTAGAGTTGGCATAAAAAAAGGAAAGAGAGAAAATCATATAGGAGACAGGAGCACTGATTGAATTCATACATGTGCACGTGTCACAATTACGTCATATTACAGTGATAATAGACGGGTTGTGTGAAGATAAAAATGGTCACATTTTTTATTAAATTTCCTGTTTTGTCTTCCTATGTTCATGGTCACCACCCTTGTCCTATATTTAAACTCCCTGCACCGTGTGGCTTCTGTCTTTCCAGATGAACCGTCCAATCCAAGTGAAGCCGGCAGACAGCGAGAGCAGAGGGGGTAAGAGACACCTGCCCCACCACCCTCCCACCCCACCCTCCCACCCTGCTCTGTCCCTTCCTCCTCCTCCAACCCTCCTCCCCTGAGACGTACAACACCTGTTCAAACAACAGCATACACGATCGAAAAATGTCACTTAAACAATTTTTTTTTCCTCTTGCAACAAGTGGAGTTTTTTTTTTTTTCTAAAGAACGTGACAATATCACGTAAACACGATGATGACACCAGAAGGCAATATCAGCTGAGTAGAAAAAATCCAAAGGCAAAACAAAAAACAATTAGATTTTATCATCACAGTTCCAGCAGCAGCATCAGATTGAATTAAATAAATCTAATTTGTGAGCAAATCATGATTTTCATCAGTTTGTAAAGACACGTTTTTGTTCATTTACTACAAAGCTATACATTATTTTTTTTAGCACATTTTGCAGCAAGTACCTTTGTTTTATGGGGCCTGTTGTTTTCAGAAAATCTCTCTTTTTTCTTTTACCAACATGACTGTTTAGTGTTTTTGTGCTGACAGAAAACCTCTGACATCTCAGCACAAATTCATCCTTTTCACCACATCCCTGATTTCTAATAGGTCTTTTTCAAACAGGACATTTTGACATGCCACAGTTGGCAAAGCACGTGTGTAAATAATACAATTAATGAAGGCTGAATTCCATTTCAGTTCGCTTCGTTTTCCTTCGTCGTTCATGTCGTTTTGTGAGCGCTGGCTCACTGTCACACTTGTCACGGCTTACTGAGACACTTGAATAGACCTGAGCTGTTGTTTATGTTATTTGCAACACCTGCACTTTTCCTGCTACGATAAGTCAAAATGTCCTCGGTGAAGAAAGAAGCCTATTGAACATCCACTTACCACAACATCTAATCAGCTTCCTTATCAGTTCATTTTCTCCCAACTTTTCAATGTTTCTCATTTGATTTAAGCCTGTGTCAAAGACCCACGGTATATCACAAACACACACACACACACACACACACACACACACTATAATTTGGTGCTGTCCGTTCTGCAAAGCAGTCGGTTCCCAATCTTGAAATTTGCTGTGAACCTAATCGGAGCTATTATTCTTGTCTAAATGCATCTAATCAAACCACATTTTCATCTTGTGTGACATTTATGTCATTTTCTGTATCTGAAGCTTCGTGTCTCCGACAGATGAAATTTCATGTGGAGCGTTTTCAGAGTGTAGCCTAAGGAAATGTAACATGTACACATTTTGCGAGGGGAAATGGGCTAAAACATGCAGAAACGCTGGTCTGATCCTTCACAGACGGGGACAGACGGAGCAGCTTCTCTGACAACACAGAGGGTGACAAACATTTGAGTCACCGCCAGATGCTGTTTGTTCGTCGTGTTGCTCGACTTACTGCACTCTGGTGGTGCTCTGAAGTATGGCAGGCTGATGTCCACCCTCGCTTTGTGCACCGCTACACTGTTGTTTCTCTATTATTCATGCATGTACAGTGACATGGCACTTCTTCCTCCCTCCCCCACCCCTCCCCTTTTCACCTCTCTCATAAAACATCTACTCCCTCTTTAACCCTCTTTAATCTCACTCACATTATCCGCACATTATCCTGTTTTTCTCCCCTCCCATCTTGGCGACCTCCTTCCCCTTAGAAGACAGGAAGCTGTTTGTGGGTATGCTGGGAAAACAGCAGACAGACGCCGATGTGAGAAAGATGTTCGAGCCGTTCGGCAGCATAGAGGAGTGCACGGTGCTCCGCGGGCCTGACGGTACCAGCAAAGGTGATGTCACAGACCCAAAAACACAAAATAAAATATAAAATTAAACATAATTACACAATAAAAGTTCAAACAGCAGGTCCAAATCGTGACAACAACACATACTTCTGTGTCTCTATTAAAATTAAATGCAGATTTAATCATAATAAAAACAATATCCCTCAAAGTTTTCTGTCTAATTTTCTGGTCAAAAGAGATATCTTTATGAATTTTCATGGTATCGTACCCATACTGACTAACAGTAAGATGTCTGTGCATTTAGCCATTTCTGCACACAATTACAATTTGCTGTGAAGTCATAAAACCCCCGTGTGAAGTCTTTAACCATTTGTGTGATTTGAAATGTCCTCTATTTGAATTACACAGAGCGATTAGCCTGTCTAACACTAGCTATCCTTTAGCTTTTCAGGCACTTTAGTGTAAAATAAGTCCGGATCATAACTATAAATGTGACAGCTGATTCTGTTTAACTCTTTATATTTGTTGTATCCATCCCAGAGAATTAGAGGGTAGTGGCACATTATTGTCACGTGAATGTAAATTACTGTTGTCACTAACAACAATGCTAATGATATTTGCCATGTAAATCAAAGTCCGCCGACAGTTCAAACACAGATGCTAGATTTTTCTGCGTTTGTTGCATGAGGCATGACTAATGGTGCAATAGGCTTTATGGGTCATGGGTAATGATGCGTTTGGTGGTTCACGGGCTGTGATTGATGAAGCAATGAATGTTTTGTGGACCATGTTTAATGATGCCTTAGTAACTGATGAAGCACTAGATGTAAGACGGCTCCTAATGTATTTTTAAAGGGAAGTAGTTTCTTTACACCGTACGTGTGAGTGTGAGTGTGTGTTTGTGTGAGGCCACGTTTAATGGTGTGTCATTTCATGTAGGGTGTGCATTTGTAAAGTTCCAGAGCAACGCAGAGGCCCAGGCCGCCATCAACGCTCTGCACGGGAGTCGTACTTTACCTGTAAGTCCTCCTCCTACATACACACACACACATTATCTACACGGATACAACTAGTTACGCGCACACACACGGTTGCACATAAACTCAAATAGACACACTCAAATGATCCAAATCCAGTCATTTAGACACTCAACATGGTGACTCAGCTAATAGTCACCACTTCTCATTTCTGTCCCCCTCCTCCACACACACACACAAACACACACACACACACACAGAGAATAGAGGACAAAACCTTTGTTAAATGTGCTGGAGGTGATTTGTATTGAGATTCGGTGCAGATTCACTAAATTAAAATGAGCGACTAAGTGTAAAAACACATGTTTATCTTTTTCGTTTTATACGAAAACTGTATTATTTTGATTTTATTTTAGTTAGCATGTTGTAAAGGATTTTTTTTTGTCTTCAGTTAATAGCAGATAGTATAGAAATAGAAAAAGAGACGAGGGGTGACTCGAAATAAAAGTCCCCGACAAGACTTGACCCGGAGACATTATAATGGCACCATCATCGCCTTTGATCTTTAGGCCAGCGTGACCTCACATGCATCATTATCTGTTTTAACCCTCCTGAGTGGTGACATTTTTCTTTTGTCAGATGTCGTGAGTCAGACAATAGGGAGTTATGATTTTCCACATTACCTCCACAGGGCGCCTCGTCCAGCCTGGTGGTTAAGTTTGCCGATTCGGAGAAGGAGCGAGGCCTCAGGCGGATGCAGCAGGTGGCCTCTCAGCTGGGCGTCATCAGTCCCATGACCCTGCACCTGGGGGCTTACAACGCCTACACACAGGCCGTGAGGACCAAACACACACACACACACACACACACATTCATTCACATTGATTTAATAATACACAAGGACAGACCTGAGTATTGCTTTTATTTAGCTTCATGTCTATTTTTATTAATTCAAATTCCATGATAAGAAACAAAGTAAAAAAAGAAAATGCTCTGATTTGAAATCTAATTCAGCATCAAGTCATATTTGGGTAATTAGAAAGAGCTCAAGCTTGAACCTCAAAGGATTTGTGAATAAAATCTGTTGTGACTAAATTATCAGATGTTTTCCTTATGTAAAAAAAAATGTAAAAATTAAACAAAAACAATTCTTACTCATTGTGATATGCTCCATGTGATTCTAATAGAGGAGTTTTAATGTCAGTCCAGATGATGTTGACTGGAAAAATGACAATTTACAATGTAGAGTAAAGCCACATTACTGCTCTCGTCTTTGCTAATTGACCGTTTAGTACAAATGGTTTTAGATTTGGCTCATTACCAGTTGTTCAATTTGTGATACTTAAGGAGGCCTGACGACATTTTTATTCTGCAGTGGATGTGTTCACAAAGTACTGTGCTTGATTCCAATCTTGAATTAAAACATAAATATTACATAAAGTAAAACACAGAAGGAAAGAAGAAAAAAAAAATCAAGAATTATCAGTAAAGTGCCAAAGAACCACTTGAAAACGACACAATAGGAACAAATATAGTTTAATGACTGATTATAAACGTTGTGAAGTGGCTGCCCTGTAACAAAAAAAAAAAAAAAAAAAACCCAAAAAAACAGAGCAAGTCACGGAGGACACCACGTCTGTGTTGTGTTGCAGCGTAAACAGATGTGGCCTTTGGATATATAGTGACTTCCTGATTGATGTTCAGTCTGGAGCCTTTGCAGTTATATTGAACATGTTGGATTTTTATGACTGGGTTCCATTATTTGAGCTGGTTATTAATGAAAATCGAAGCGTAGTGTGTCTGTCTACGATTGTATTGTAACCTACAGGAATCCAGTTCTTGACTTTTATAAGCTCGAGATTAAACTCAGGAAACGCACGCTTTTTAATACACACACAAAAAAAAAAAACACAGACACATTTCTTTCCAAAGTCCAAATCTCCTGACTCCTTCTCCAACCTTCTCCTCTCAGTCATAATCATAATCTCTCTCTCTCTCTTTCCCTCTTGGTCCTCCAGTTGATGCAGCAGCAGGCCCTGGTGGCGCAGTCGGCCTACCTCTCTCCTGTTGCCACGGTGGCGGCGGTTCAGATGCAGCAGCTCGCCGCCCTCAACCCCAGCAGCATCATTGCCACGCCGATCGCATCCATCACCCCCTCCTCAGGTAATGAGAAGCAGAGATGTCTGGCCCCGGCCGGCCTTGATTAGATTTCTGCCTGAAATATGAGTACAGATACACAAGGAGAGGTGGACCTGAGAGGACAAAATAGCAAACATCTATTTGTTTTTTTTTTCTTCTTCTTCTTCTTCCTCTTCCTCTTCTTCTTGTTGACTGTCATGTTGTTAGCCACGTTAGCTTTTCACTTTTAAGTTATAAAAACCTGTAGGATGGCGGTGTTAGAGTTAGATTTACACCAGCATTTTATTTTATTTTATTTATCAGCGACAAACTAATATCTTCCAGCCGAGTTTCACTGTGTTCAGAGTGCAGCAAGGCTATTTTCATTTGCTTTTCAATTTCAGTTCACTGCTGCCCACAGTGTATTATTTCTCATCAGTATTACTTCAGGTTAAAGTGTTGTGATAAAGCCAGTGCGCTGGAAATTACTCATCTACTTGCAGTAGATGACGGCAAAGAGTTTGTGTTTTTATTTGACTAAGAACTAAAAGTTTTACTGTTTGTCCTTGCACGTGTCTGCAGGTACCAGCACTCCGCCTTCCATCGCAGCCACACCTGTTCCCGCTCTGCCTCCGCCGATCGCAGTGAACAGCTACCCTTCTGTGCCAGCGCCACCTAATGGCCAATCTGCCACTGAAACCCTGTACACCAACGGGGTTCATGCCTACCAAGGTACGGCCACATCACAACACTCTCCATCATGAAATATCGCTCCACCGATTCACACACTCACGATCTAATTAAGATGGAGTGAAATGAAACCAAAGCACTCAATGTTATTTAGTGCATGTTGATGTGATGTCCTGATGGGATTCAGGATTTTATTTTTTATCTATGTGTATATATACAGCTGTCAGTGATGGTATGTTTACTGTTTTACAGCTCAAAGTCCTGTGCTGGACCCTCTACAACAAGCTTATACAGGCATGCAGCACTATACAGGTGAGATATAAATCTATAAATTATCATTTGTTTGTTTGTTTGCTTTGCTATGACTTTGTTTTGCAGCTACATTTACTATCAGAGTAAGTTCCAAACAAACATATATTCAGTTTCTGTTTTTGAATTGAAGTAATTTGAATTTAATTTCACCACTAGCAGCGTTCAGTTTTGCTTTTGTTTTGTTTCTGGTTTTTTTTGTGTTTTTTTTTTTTTTTTTTTTTTTGTTTTTTCGATTGTTTTTTTTTTTGTTTAGTTTAGTTCCTAAAAATAACCTCTCAGTCTGTGTCTGTGCAACCTGAATGCAAAACAGCTTATGTAACATTATCTTTGCACCCAACACTACATGTTTAAATTTCAAATTTACATCCAAAGTCAAAACATGCACATATATTACAGAATGTAAATAAACCTGCCGCCGTATAGAATGAGTCACACATCAAAAAAAAAAAAAAAAAAATTCTATGCAAAACATCACCCAGTTTTAGGAAACGTGTAGGTGGGAACGCAGCTCTGTCAGATGTTATTTTGAGTTATGTATATATATATATATATAAATGATTAGCTTGCAGTGCTCTGCCTGTCTCACCTCTTCCTCCTCTCCGTCAGCCACCTACCCTGCTGCCTACGGCCTGGTGGGACAGCCGTTCCCCCACCAGCCCACACTGGTGGCTCAGCAGCCGCAGCAGCCGCAGCAGCTGCAGCAACGGGAAGGTAAACTCAAAGAGTCGTGAACATAATGTAGCGTTATCGTATCATTATCTTACTGAGACATTCCTGTGGTTTCACACAATTGAACCCTTTTGACTCCAGTCTCATATTTTACACCACTGATAATCGTTTTGCAAACAGCTGATTGTATTTATCAGGTGGTTTTGTATTATTATCAACCTTTTAAAAACTTTTTACACTTAATTTATCTCTATCTACTAAAATATAAAGCCTGCATTGATCTTTGTCAACTTCTATATATGAATAACTATAACTAACAATTATTTCTATTATTGATCTGTTTTTTTTTTTCTTTTGGACTATTTGAATGATTGTTTCATCGATAAAAATGAAAATTAAATGAAGAAAAGTATCACCTGCAACAGCTCAGAAACTAAAGTTTACAGAGCTATAAAACAACACAATAGGAGCAAGATGAAGATCTCTTACTCATTCATCATAATTGTTGCAGATTAACTGAAAGATGAATTATCTCGGCTCTGATCAGAGTTATAATTAGAAAACTGGAAATTAGTATGACTCTCATGTGTCTCAAGCTTGGAGATAAATAGGTTAGCTTAGCATAAAGACGTGGAAACAGCTAACCTGGTTCTGTTCAGATGTAATCCTCTAACTTTTGCCCATATACTTAATGAATGTGTTTCATAAGATACTTGGTTTAGTTTTTTAGCTGTCTGTCATATTTACCTAACCTTTAACTACCTAACCAGTCCTGTCTCGTCTTGTCTCATCATGTCATATCCGTGTCCTCATCTCTCTCTCGTGTCCTGGTGTTCAGGTCCCGAGGGCTGCAACATCTTCATCTACCACCTGCCACAGGAGTTCACCGACTCCGAGATCCTGCAGATGTTCCTGCCCTTTGGAAACGTCATCTCTGCGAAGGTGTTTGTCGACCGCGCCACCAACCAGAGCAAATGTTTCGGTGAGTTACCGCATCAATGTTAACATCCGTGACAGTCACTGTCACGCTGTGGTTTTGATGCTGCTTTTGTCAAGTTATGAATGTTTGTCTTTGCTTCCTCCTTCTCTCAGGATTTGTGAGTTTTGACAACCCATCCAGCGCCCAGACTGCCATCCAGGCCATGAACGGCTTCCAGATCGGCATGAAGAGACTGAAGGTTCAGCTGAAGAGGCCCAAGGATGCCAACAGGCCTTACTGAAGAAGGTGAGTTACCCTTTATTGACGTGGACTGCTCAGGGGAGGGATTGATAGACAGCTGGAAATGTGTCTGCAAGTTAAAGAGACAGAGTGGATGTAATGGGGGCTCAGTACTTAAATGACTATCTTTCATGTGGAACTGAAGAAGTCAATAACCCTACAGTAGATTAACTTTTACCGAGGTGGCAGCACTCGAAAAATACCATTAATGTGACAAGCAAGGCTCAGATGACACCTGTGTTTCTCTGTACGTAGGGACATTTTTTTCCTGAGACTTTTTAATTCGACTCAAAATGTTTTGTCTAACCAGTGTTTTGTCGCAGGGTTGAATGCCAACTACTGTTCGTCATTAATTTTTTGTTTTTACTTTTTTTCATTTATTGTTTTTGTGCTGTGCCATATGTGCCATTTTTCCTGAAAAAAACATCACACCACTCTCAAGACCCGTCCCGTCCATACATATATCGTGGAGACGTGCGTCGCTATGGCTACGGTTGCCTAGCAACCGCTAAAACCTCCCCCCCTACCTTCTCACTGCGTTGTAAGTTAATTGGCCTGTGTTGGTTGCTGTGGCGATATTGCCTGTGATGGTTGCCATTAGCAAATTTTTATTTTGGGCCGTTGCCTTGATTCACCATGCTCAACTGCATGGCGGGTTACTGTGGCGACCATGAACTGTGTTTGGTGCGTTGTGAGTTTCCTCTTATTATTTTGTCCTGGTTTTTTAATCCTTGCAAACACTGATCAATAACTGTCACTTTTACCTCAGCATCTGTAAGTAATTGATTATCATGACAAGCTGTTTTTTCTTTTTCTTTTTTTTTTTTTTTTTAAAGTCCTCTAAAAGCCTCAACGATAACAACTGAATCAGTCTTTTTTTTGTCCATCAGATATGGATACATTAGAATTCTTTCCCTTATATAGACTCTTTTTTGGTTTCGATTACGTTCCTTTTCCGTTGTCTGTCATGATTATCATTCTTACACGTTCCCTCTGTTTAGTTGGTTGGTGTGGTAGTTTTTCGGTGATGCGGGGTTTTTGTTTGGTTTTTAACTCAAATCCAAGTGACTTTGTGCCTGAACTTTGTTTGGTTTTTGTGAGACTGACATTGTACTGAACGTGCCCCCCTACCCCTCCGTACATTGTTAACAACATAGTATTTGTGTATGAATGACTCCGTGCGTGTGTGTGTATGTGTGTATGTGTGTGTGTGTGTGCGCGCACCAGAGAAGACGTATGTGCATCAATATTTGCGAGTTTTTTGTGCTGAGTAGATGTTAAAAAATTGTTACGTGTACGTGAATGTACGTGTGTGTGTGTGTGCGTGTGTGTGTTTTGTAACAAACTGAAGACACTAACTTTACTCTAGAAGGTTTTGGGTAAAGCTGATTGGTTCCTGTGACACGTGCTGCTGACTGAGGAACTGCATTCCTCTGTAGGAATTCTGGAAAAACAAAAAGTAAAAATGATCAAATAACCAAAAAAAGAGAGATAAAATGAGTATAACCGAAAAATGTCCACTTCATATCAAAACAACCTGGAAATTGTGATTTATCTTTTGCACAGGGCATCTGCAAGTCATTAACATGATTCACAAAGAAAAAATGTAGAATGACAAAACAAATATACTTATATTCTTTGATTTTAACTCCATAAATCAGTGCTTGTAAATAGATAAAAACTAGCAGAGTTTAAGAAAGTAATTTTAAAAAAAAAACATTCTCCCAAGTTTTTTTGCGTAATCCTGCTGACAAACAAATTAACAGACAGGGGCAAAAACATAATGTCCATGGCTTGTAGTAATTATCATTAAAAAGTCTGAGGATTTTTTCTCCTCTGATGTTTCTAATCCTGAAAAATAAAAATAAAAGTGAAACCTTTTTTTTTTTTTTTTTTTAGCTCTCGCCGCCTCAGAGTCCGAGAGTCTGCGTCACAGGGTCATATATTTTCCGTCTGGGCTTGTTTCAACTCGTCTTTGAAGCTAAATGTCATTTTCACAGAGTGAAATATTCAAATCCAACATTTTTACATCAGAGGTAAATGAATAAAAATGTTAGAGATGTTAGTTAGAGAGGAATCACATTCAAGTTAGAAATGATTCACATTTACAAAATGAAATTGATATTAAATTCTAGATAAACCAGCTTTAAAAACATGTATCTAAAACTGTTGACTAGTGGTTTCTGGCACCTGCAGATGCCCAGTTGAGTGTGAAATCTCACCACACTGAGAAATTATATTTTGGTGAATGACGTTGTTGTCTTTTGAGTATTAATAGAATATATTCTTTTTAAAAAAATGTGAATTAATTTCAACTATTTAGTTCATCCTCTTGCCAGAATTCCTACCGTGCATGTTCTGAATTAATTTGCCTGCCAAAAGATATGACAAAGATATATTGTAAGAATGTGCATACACTTACAGCAGTGTGACTGTCACTATTTGAGTTGCATGGACACTAGTTGATTACTGAGACCTCCCCCTCCTCCTCCCTGAGGCATCAGTGCAAGCAGTGTGTATTGCAGACACCACTCCACTTCCAAAGTCTTAAATGTTTGATGTTTAATATCAATGATTTGGTTTAAAAATCTGTTTTTGCTCTCTTTTTCTTTTTTTTTTTCTTCTCTCTCTCTCTCTCTCTCTACTTTTCTTTACTTCCAGGAAAAAAACCTAAGAGTTTCAATCAAGAAAACCACTTGGGATGTCCCAGCCTTTTTTCTGGTTGTTTGACCAACCGTATAGCACAGGAGCTACACTTCACAATAAGCAGTATCACGTGTATGCGCTTATAAAAAAAAAAAAAAAAAAAAAAACAAAAAACAAACAACCAACAATGATAACAACAATAACTACAGCAGATAATATCAGCAACAGAAATACATCTACAGAATCAGCATCCGCAATATCAGAAGTGCTCCAGAGTTCCTACTGTATCATTCCACAGCTGGATTCATTTATATTGTTATGTACATATTCTATTGTCGGCAACAAGCTCTACATGTTAAGAAAAAAGCATATCACTGATGTTATTCTACTGAACAGGGTTCTACTGTATAGTGTGATTTGTGGTCTATGGCGTGAACAGAAGGCCAGTCTACACAGTTGGAGGCAAAAGAAAATACTATTCTGTATGATTACCATGGGTAATATTGTTATGTAGAGTTAGTTTTATTATTTATACATAAATTTAAAAAACAAACAAACAATGGGGGTAATTAAATGGGAAGAGAAATGGATTTCCTTTCATTTGTACATACCTTGGTTTTAAAAATACTTGGAGTTAAAAAGGACTTAAAAGACTTCACGAGTTAAGATTCTCCGCTGCCACTACTTTTCAAAAATGATTAACTAAGTGGAAGGAAGGGCTGGGAATTTTTCTATCTTCATTTTTTTACGTTTAATTTATTTGGTAATCAATTTGATGAGGGTAAAGATGTGAAATTTTTCTTTTTTAATTTAAAAAGGGGGATAGGGGATGGAAACAAACAAACAAAAAAAAAAAAAAAGGATTCCTGTGGTCTAAAAGACAATGAACACAGTTATTATAGAGTTTTTAATTACATAAATGTACCTATGGAAGTAAAAACAAAAACAAAAACAAAAAAAAAAAAAAAAAGAAAACAAAAAATGACGACAAACATAATGTTTCTTTATTTATTCTCTACAATCGCTGTTTTAAAACATATGTCTTTAAAAGAAAATAAAGTACAATTTAGAAAAAAAAAAAGCGTGACACATTATTTATTGAAAACAAATCAAACGCAAACGGGAAAAAGATGTGTCTTTCTTTCATTTGTTTTAACAGAAGAGATGAAGGTTTGTTTCAGTTTGATCAGTGGGGAGTTTGCTGCTCTCTGTAGGCCTCACCTGGTACTGGAGGAAGTGAAAGTCCTGTTTGTATGTGAACCTGTGGATCAATTTGAACAAAACACACAAGAGAAAAAAAATAAAATAGTTTTTGGGATGTTTTTTTTTTTTTCTTTTTCAAACCTGTCTTCAATGTCCTTTATCATTTGACATAATCATATTAAATTATCAATAATCCTACTTGAGCGAGCTCACTCTATAATTTACACTATAGACGGCTCTGGATGATTCAGAGCCGTCTATAGTGAATGGATGAATATTCAGTTCATATATGATGGAAAAGGCTGAGGTGTGTTTTACCACAGCTGGAGTGTGCAGTGAATGTGTCTGTCACAGCGTTTTGGGTTTGGTCTGATGAGTCCAAACATGTCTCAACCCTCTTTGGCATGTGTATGAGTATGAGGGGTAATTAATGCCACAAAGTCACAATGGTGAAGCAGAATGAGGAAACAACTGCAACAAACCGAAGCTTGAAAATCAACTATTATAAACAATGTTTTGGAGGAAAAAATAGCAAATGCACGATTTTTCATCAAGTGTAAGTTATGATCATGTACTATATTCGCCAAAGAGTAGAACAACCTTCTTTATCAAATCGCAAGCCAACTTTAAAGTTAGACCTTGTGAAGATGATAATGAAAGCCATCAGGCATGATATAAAGCTAAGATCAGTCCCGAGGAAAATCTAATCTAATCTAATTTGGATGTAACTGAACTAGCACTATTGTCTGCTTGACCATGAGCTAAGAAAAACAGGAAGAGTTCAGACGCTGTTGTGATAAAGGTGACACAGGTGAAAGTTAAAGATTGTACCTTGTACTTCAGGTAATTGTGGTTGCAACCTGAAGCGAAAGATCAAATGAACCCCTGGTCCCCTGTTAAGTGAATATTATTAAGTAAATGCTAGTAACTGAAAAAAATGTTTGAATCTTACTCTCCGACATGAACGTCTCAATATTTACACACAAAAAAAAAAGGAGTAAAATAATCAAGTGAAACAAAGTAACTGTATTGACTCCACTTTATTATCAGAATTAGTTAAACTTATAAACAAGATGAAATTACATACACTGGTTGAATTTGCATTTACGTATTTGTAGTTTGCCACTGAAAGAAACACGTTTAATCATTCACTGGTGTGTCTGTGTTGTTTTCACAGAAGCAGATATCGATATTCTTTTTGTATTTAAGAAGAAATGATATTGTAACAATATCATTGTTGACAACGAGCTCTATTGTTCTTGTTTTTGTTGCGAAGGCGAGCTGCAAAAACAGATTTTGCACACAGCAGTTTCACGGGAATCATTAGAAAATGAATCAAAAACAGAGGAAAACAAAGGAGTTATTGGAAAGGCTTCAGCTGCAAGAAATTCTGGATGGTTATTTAGCAGAACATTTGGTTTAAGCGGCTGGCCAGCCCACAGAAGGCCACCTATTTTAGAAAAGACATCTGAGGGAGAAGCATTACAAATAGTATTTCAGTCATTTAAAAGGTGCTTTAGCCAATTTGCTGTGAATGTGATATTCAGGGATCCAAAATAAAAATAAACTTAAACCATCCATGTTCTCCTTTATTCACCAGAAAAGACTTTTAATGAAATATACCATCTGTACCATCTTCCTCCATACGAACTCATTTCACGTCAGCAATCAAGTATCTATAAGCTGTATGCTCCCAACACGATCACAAACTTGAACAGAGTTAGAGGAGACAAAACCTGTTTTAAAGGTGCTAAATGTACAACTTCATATTTTATGAGGATAATAAAGTATATTGTTTTGTATTTTTCTGGATACCTGCATATCATATTGATGTATCTCTTGGCACCAAATACTTGAAATACTTCACGGATTTAAAGACCAGCAGCAGATACGATGAAAATGAAGGATACATTCACACCAACCCTGTTTTCAGACCAACTCGTCCAAACCCTGGTAAGTTAAACCCTTTGGGGCTGTTTGGTTTACATTGGTATGTACATCAAACTCTGGTCCTGATCACATAACCGGTCTCTGAAAAAAATAAAGAAATCTCAAGTTGACACTCAAGTGTGGCTTGCAGGTATAGGCCCCGGGTGAAATTTGTTTTAACCGTTTAATGTTTAACTTGTGCATGTATTAAACATGTACTACTTGTTCATCAATGGGACAAGTAAGCCTAACCAGTCTTACCATCATATCATGAATTAATTAGCAATTTTACAGCCAGGGGCGATGTTTCCCACAAGGAAATTGTTGGTTAAGTTGGTGCCTCTCAGAGGGGCAATGTGGAAACACAACAGTAGCCTTGATAAGAAAACAGTTATCAGAATTTCAGATATTACTTACAAAATGCTGATAAGTTATTCTACTCTTATAATTATCTTTCCTACGGTTCCCATAGCAACTGATTGTTTGTAGTCTAACTGCCAGATGATAATGATGTTGGATGTCATCTGGCAGCAGATGATACATTGTGCAATGAATATTCAACCACCAGATGCCACTGTTCCCAGGAGGATTCCTGGATTCTTTATTTAAAGTATTATCATCTGGTTTTTTTTTTTTTTTGTGTGTGTGTATTTATTCATTTATTCATTGAACATTGTAGTCAATGTGCTGTGGTGAACACTAGGAAATACAGACCAGTCTCGCCAGGATTTCACCAGCCACTTTTGAGATAATTGCAGCAAAAAATGTCTGATTTTGTGACAGCAAATGAAATTTGGACAAAAAAAAGTTGCTTTTTCAAATAGTGTGTGATTGTGTGTATGGTTTTTACTTACAAACAATATGAAAACAGAATCAAAATCAAAATTTAAAAAAGAACAAGAAATACAAAGAAATTTAACTGTTTTTTTTACACTTCATATATGTATATAGACATATATTGTACTTGCATGTAAACACTATTAAGTAGCGTAACCCAATTATTTCATATCATTTATTGTCACTGTAAAAAGTATGTGTTTGCTACTGAAATGCAAATAGGACATGTGTTGTCCTAATTAATTAATCCTAAATAATTTAGTTAAATTATCATTGCATATATTAAAGTTGCAGTTTGCTATTTACATATGTAGATTTGGTGAACTGGTGAATAACTGGACCTCTTTTGTGAACAACCACTTGAAAAAATTAAAACAATGTATCACAGCGGGCTCCTCCTCCTCTTCAGCCTCTGTGCGGCACTAACAACCCTCCATACCCGCTGGAGGCTCACGTCACTTTAAATAGCCTGCTCCGGTCCCCGCTCCTCTTGTAACACGCTACCATAATATATCCGAGCATTTGAACTAACCCGGCTGAACGGTAACCAGCCGAGGCCCCATGTAGACCTAACTTTAACCGAAAAGTGATAAACAAAAATCCTCATATTCTCCCTTTTTTTGTTGTTGTTGTTTTGAACCAGGGTGTTAAAAATCACGACCCTCAACGGAGACTTTTGAAGAGAAAGTGCGACACAGGTTTTGTTTTTTTTTGTTTTTGTTTTTTTTCTTTTTTCTTTTCTAGAGAATGTGGTGAACCTGAGTTTTTTTTTTAAATAGAGGGTAGGAAGGAGAAAGAAAAGGTGGGCTGTAGCTCACTTGAAGAAAAAAAAAAAAAAGATCAACAAGTTGGGAGTGTGTTTGATGGGGATAACTACTTGAAATCTGCTCGGATACATCGGGAACAGAGGAAGAGGAGCAGCGGACATTTTAAAGACGTTACCTGCAGTTTGAGTGAAGAGGTGAGTTCCATTACCGTTACCCTGAACGATGCTATAACGGCTGTAAGAAGACAAAAAAAACTACCAAAAACCTCGGTTTATCTCACATTAGCTCGCTATTTTTAAACAAAACCTTACACTATCAGCCCCCCCAAGAGGATTTAAGTAAAGTTTTAGACGTTAAACTGCCGCCAACGTTGTGTTAAAATGAATTGAATGGATTGAAGAGACGTTAACGGGAGTAGCACAGCAAAGTTTTAGCTAGCTAACAGGCCTCCGCTCGCCCTGATGTTTGCACAGGAACACCGCGATAAGAAAAAGGTCATTAAAATCATTCAAACCTCGCTAGTACAATGCTATCAACACCAACTCTTCATGGGGAGGAAATACAGGAGTAGTTCCCAAATAGATTACCCGCCTTTTACATAGTTTATAGTGTGATTTGTGCGTTGTATGTGTGCGCCCATTAAAAAAAAAAAAAAAAGTTTTCTATCGTAAATTGTGCGGATATGTCGCGACGTAAAAGTTAACGTCCTTATCTTTTAAACGCGAGAGAGTCCGAATAATCAATAAAATGTGGTGTTTGGTGTTTTTTAACAAGAGTGAGTTAAGTTTTAGGGAACATGTTCAGCTCCATCTCAGTGAGTCAACCAGCCTGTTCCGCTATGTCCGGGAGACTCCCCGCTTGCGCCATGTGTGCGCACAGAGCCACTCCCTGCACGAGGTTTACGCAAATAGCGCAGACAGCTGTGACAGACACTGACTGCTATAACTCCACATGACAAGCAAACATACAAAAAGCCCATAAAAAGATGAAAAACGCATGATTGCCTGCTCTGCTGTAAGGGCTTGGGCGAACTGAGTTTGACTGTCTAATTTTGTGTCAGATAAGAGTCAAATTGTTCTTATTTACATACATTGACATCACCTATTCGCCTCCAAACGCTGTTCAATGTGAACAACAAAATGCTAGACTCTATTATATGAAGGAAAACACACAAACAAGCTGCCCACAAAGGTGTATTTCACTGATGTGAACACTTTTTTTCTTTTATTTTTAAAGTGTGTCATTGGGGTTTTTGCCTGTGTGTGAAAGCTTTGTGTGTTTCCTAGAGATTTCCCATTAATTAACAGTGCATTGTTTGTTTCCCTCAGGCCTGAAGCAGATGAAAACATTTCCTCCCGTTGAATAACATTTTTTTGAGGATTTTGAAACCTGCAGCTTTCCAGTGTTTTTGCCTTTGCATTGTTGCAGGAGCAGTTTTAATGAAAGATAGCCTGAGGTTATTTTGTTTATCATCCAACTGTCTCTCTCTCTAGTTTTATTTTTTCATTATTATTATTATTTTGAAGATGCAGCACTAAATATCTGGTGTATATACAACACAAAACACAAAAAATAACATGATATTATCAGAGTAGTATTCTAATTTTGTGTTGGAAAAGAGAGAAAACAGGCTGCACATACACCGATGTTTGGCAATTCACATTGCTTTTTTTTTTTTTTTTTTTTAAGTTAAATGTCATTGCAACTTTAAAAAGGCAAACTTTCTCTTTTTTGGTATCCGTCCATGAATAAACACCACTCCTGTTCCCGGACATTAAACTAAACCATTGGCACTGAAGTGGGACATTACACTTTGGTCTTTCTGAAACAGCTGAGTGGTGAGTAATGATGCTGGATTAAATGATGGAGTGATGCCACAAACACAGTTAGCAGATGCATCTAGTTTGTTTACAGAATGTAATTTTTTTTTTTTTTAATATAAAATGTATTTAAAAAAAGACCTGAGCTAAGCTGTATCCAGCAGCCTGCTGATTTGGCGTGTTTGTCACATTTCATGCCGGATGATCTGTCAACAAAGGTTGGCTAATAAAGTGAAAGTTTACTTAAGCTTGCATCAGTTGTAATCTGCCAAAACCGCTGGTGCCAGACTTCTCCTTGTTCCAGCTATTGATCTCCTCCAGTTGGTTAATATTTGGAGGAAATGATAAACCAGAAGGAGCGAACATCACTCTGTTAAATTCTTTCAAGTACAGAAAGTCTGGCAGTGTTGCTGTCGTCATCTTGTCTTTCATAAACACCTCACAATGTGTTTTTTTTTTTTTTTTTTTTTTTTTTTACTGCTTGCAGCTCTCTGCTCACTTTACTTCTGGTTGCCTCTAACGTTTCCATCTCCACTTGTCACTTGTAGTAAAAGTGAGCTCAGCTCGTGAGAGAAAGAGAAAAAAGTGTACTTGTGTACTGTTTTTAAAAAGCAAGCTGCCGCACACCTGAATATTTCTACTGCCTCAAGGTTGGTTTCCAGTTCCCCCTGTTAGACAGAAAAACCTTCTGTGTGTTCACCCAAATCCTATAATTCAGTCCAGGACGGATTGTAAACCTGCACTCATTACCATATTTTAACACAATCCACAGAGAGCCCATTCTCTGCTTTCTTTTTGAGACATAAAGACTCTTAACATGATCTGGTGGTCATTTCAGAGTAACAAGTGGACATAAGAAGTTACAAACAAGAGGCCAGCAGGTTCATTGAAATCCATACACTGATTAACTTCAGCAGATAGAAGAGTTGATATTTCACTGCTCTTGTTTCAAAGCTAAAACTCCAGCAAATAAAACACAGCCTGCACAAGTTAGTGTGCTTTTATATTAAGTGTATAATGGGTTAAAGTCCACAAACACTGTCTTTGTTATGGGATTTGTCATGAGATGTGTGACAAGTTAAACTTCTCTCGCTGCTTGAGCTTGGTCACAAAGTCACAAAGACTGCAGAAAAGAAAAGTGCAGCGGATGATGTGATGATCAGACTGAAAATCTGCTGACGTTACACAGGTAATTAAATGTTCCACTGAGGAGGAGGATGCTAATTATAACATCACTGATGTCATCCCAGTTTGTCTGGCTGTTTACCCAGTTTCTGCTCCCTGATGTTGACTCACAATCAAAATTAAAACCACAAACACAAAGGGAAAACTTTGACCTGCTGGTCACAATATTATCAGAGTCAGCGGATCGTATGTTAGAAAGACCTTGAAGCCAGCGGCAGTCTTTCCCCTGGTTTCTGAGATATCTCAGTCTGGACGCAGCGGCTCGGAGCGGGTGTAGATGCCGATAGCGTGAAAGCATATCAAGATTTAAGACTTGAGTCTCAACAGTTTACAGATATTTACAGGATTATTTATTACCCTGCACTGTAGTTAATTCTGCTTTTTTTATTACTTTTCTATTCTCTATTTTAGTTCCTTTTAAACTATTTATACCTGCGTCTTTTTATGTGTCGTGTAAAACACTTTGAATGGGTTTGTTGTCGAAAGGTCATATTTAGTCTGCATGGCAGTTGACATTGAGACCTAACAGATAAATATTTGATATCTTTGCTGGAGAAGCTCTTGTCCTGTCTTATAGAGGATGTAGTGGAAATGATTAACATTCTGTGTGACAGGAGGGAATATCACGAGTTGTCTTGCTCAAGATATTATCAGTACATGACATGTTGATTGTGCAATTTCCTTTGCTTAATTCAAACATGCAGCGTTTTTAATAATGAATGAGAAATTACTGAGTTATGTAAAAGACATTGCTGTACATATGAAGGGAAGTTATTGGCTTTTTAAAAGTAAAATAAGATGGATGTGTTTTGGAAAAAAACAAAAACAACATGAAGTCAGTAAATATGTCATTCAGTTCAGTAATAGATGATGTTTTTCAAGAAATGGAAATCATTGTGAAACTGAAGTCGGGTGTAGTGCCTTAGATGTGAATCCTCAGGCTTTATGATTGCACTGTGAGCAACAAAAACAAAATCCTCCCTTCATCTGGAACAGGAAGTGCTCAGCTACGCTGCCTGTTGTCCGATGCCCAGTGAGATTAATCACCTCCAATCAATACTCACTCCTCTCAGCTGTCTCTGTTTCCTCTCCTTCCTCTCAGGGTATTGTCACGGCTGAGTGAGTTTCTATATTTAACTAATGGAAAAATGAATAGTGATCACCCTTTCTCTCTCTCTCTTTTTCTCTGTGCGTCGTGTTTTTAGGATGTCTCGGCTGTGCGAGCTGATATGGGCCGACTGGCTTTGGTTTCCTGAAGGCCACGGCTGGGCCGACCTCACGGACCACGATGGCAAAGTCTTCCCCAAAGCGCGGGACCTCTGGGTCACCATCCCCATCGCGCTCGCCTTCCTCGTCATCAGGCAGATATTTGAAAGGTGATCTGTCTGCTACTTTGCCTGTGATTCTGCCTCTCCGCCCGCGTGTTTTGCATGTTTGTTTCTGACAAATGCCAGATGACATGTTTGGCTCGTTCCTCATCGAGTGTGTTTTCATCTCTCAAGGACGGTGGCGATTCCTCTGGCCTCTCTGCTCGGAGTGAAAGACAAGCAGCGTGTTCGTGCTTCTACAAATCCCACCCTGGAATCGTACTTCTGTAGCACATCAAAGAATCCCACACAGGTTCTCATCCTGCATATTTCAGGAAGCTGCCACTGCTTCTGACTCATCTGACCAGTCAACTAGCATCATGTCATTAGCCTAAACTTTAAAGACAGCACTGACTCTTCTTTCCTCATCCTGCTTTTGTTACTAGAGCTCCATAGAGAGTTTAAGTAAACAGACGGGCTGTTCAGTGCGTCAGGTCCAGAGGTGGTTCAGGCGGCGGAGAAACCAGGACCGACCCAGCAAGCTCAAGAAGTTTCGGGAAGCGAGGTAGTGAAACCTTTTCACCTCAAACCATTTTCAGTCTTTCATACTGAACCTTAACGTGAACTTTGCAGCTGATCAGACTAAAGGCCCATTTATGCTCCCGTTACGTACGTACGTCCGTTTCAAACGCCAGGTCCTTTATACTCCCCATGTGTACTTTATGTCGGCATGGTTGTTAACAACAGGCTCTGTATGCGTATCCTCCATGGAGCATAAATGGGCCTTAAGTTTGATCAACCAAAGACAATGAATTTCATAATAGATGATTAATCCTGTTGTTTTGCTACATTAAAATTTTAGAGATATTTATTCAGCTGAAACCTGTTAATGGGAACAAAGTAAATGCAGCCGGAAGCAGGAAATGAAATCAAACCGATAGCACACCCATTTATGAACCTATTACTATAAACTATAGTAAACTATTGTCTGGCTGATACTGAGCTAATGAAAAGGTCTAAAGGTTGTTTACTGATTATTTTTCATCCAAGAAAAATGATACTGCAGCATATTTTATACATGTTTAAATATGCTGCGAGTTAAGACCAAAGTTCATTTTAACTCAGTTTTCACCTTTTCAGCTGCATCATCACACGGAAATATTCACACAATCTCTAACATGATATGATATCTATGATAGGAATGTTCCACCACACCAGCATTAGTGAAGACAGGCTTTGGGTGTGACAAGTAATATCGAACAAGGAGTCAAGGAGTTTTTCTCTGAATATAAACTTCTGCAACATATTTCACTTTGATATCAACGTGTTTGGGTTCAACAAGAGGAGCAGAGGGAGAGAAACTGTGGGTTGTTAAAGAAAACCTGCCACAGTTACAGTAGCTCAGAGTGGAAAACATCTCAATTTTAACAGTTTTCACTAAATCTTGACAGCACAGAAACCAGATGTGTGTTTCATCAGCCGTTCATTCAGTGAGCTGTTGTAAAGCTTCAGTACTAACTGCCACTGCACATTGTTAATTTTTTTTTTTTTTTAATGCATTATTGTGGTTCGTGGTCTGGTAAAGGCTGATTTCATTGTCAGTCCTTTACTTCGAACTACTACGCCCACGAAATGAAAGCAAGTATTTCTCGAGAAGCTGTTGCAAAATAATCTGTGGTAATGAAATGATGAACGCTGAGCGTTCAAGACGACAAATGCTGCAGTGACGTGAAACGAAAACTAAAGTGAAAGTGACAACGTTTCCCATCAGCTGCCAGAGAATGTTTTGTTTTTTTAATGTTGTTTATCAAATGTATTACTGGATTTCTGAGATCACTGTGCGTTCTCTTACAGTTGGAGATTTACCTTTTACCTTCTTGCTTTCTTTGCTGGCCTGGCAGTCCTTGTTGATGTGAGTATCGTGTCAGAATAAACTCAAAGATCAGTTTGTGTCGTCGCTTTTCTCATAAATAGAAAGATCTGTTTGCTTAATGTTACACAAGTGCAATACAGAAATGGAGGAAATTGGATTTCGCATTGTAACCATAGTGGTCATAGTGTTTGGTGCCACACAGTGTTTTTCCTCTTGTGTTTTATGGTGTTGGACACTGAATATTGAATATCTATCTCCTCTCAGAAACCATGGTTCTACGAGATGAAAGAGATGTGGGACGGCTTCCCGAAAATGGTACGTAAAGTGCTGCGATATTGGTTTCCATTTCCACAAATGTATGCAATCTTAAAAAAAAGAGAAACGTGCACAAATGAAATGTGACATGTGGTCGCTTCTCTTCCTCTTTTATTCGTTGAATTACTAAACTGACCGGCTCTTTTTCTTTTTTCACAGCCACTGTTGCCTTCTCAGTACTGGTACTACATGATCGAACTGGGCTTCTACGTCTCGCTGCTTTTCAGCGTAGCGTCAGATGTCAAACGTAAGGTAAGCGATATGACGACTGTTCCTGATCAGTTCGCTCTCTGAGCTATAAAACCAACTCGGCAAACGTCCATCAACAGCGATCACTCTGTGAGTGCACAACGTGAGAATGATCTGTTGTGCTGATCGTGTATGTTGAGGTTTTGGATATTGATTTCTCCATTAAGAGGTCTCGACTTTATGCGTTGTATTGAGTGGAGCTGTCAGGATTCAGAATGCCATTAAAGATCATGTTCATTTCATCCTTTCCATTGTGTCCGTTTGGTAACGTCATAGTGAGCGAGCAGCAAACATCCCTGACTCTGAGGTCAGGGATGTTGCTTTTTCAGGTTAATGTGTGACCAGAGCTCAGTGGGAAGTTGGATTGCTGCGTGATGGACTGACCGTTTTGTCCACGGGTCTAAACGATGTTGTGAAAGGTTGCAGACCTTGAAACCTCGGCCTCTGTGCTCCTTATACAGCCTTTATAAAAATGCCACAATAAACTAATCTCTTAATCCAAAACAACATATTTCTGATTGTTAAAATCTGTCTCTCAATCAAGGATTTGTTTCGTAAGTTTCCTTTTATAGCTCGTAAAGCCGTATAATCTGCCTTTTGCTGAGAGTTAATCATTTGTTAAACTAGCATCAGTCAGACACAGACGATTAGTGACCAATCTTTATAACACGATCAATAAGTGACCAAACCCTGTTGGATTTTGTTTATACATCATCTCTTTCTGTCTCTGATTGTGTTTTTTTTCTCTCTTTCTGTCTCTAGGATTTCAAAGAGCAGATAGTTCATCATGTAGCCACCATCCTCCTTATCAGTTTCTCCTGGCTGGTCAACTACATCCGGGCAGGGACTTTGATCATGTTAGTCCACGATGCCTCCGACTATCTAATGGAGGTAGGGCAAATCATGCCAACATGACAGAAAAAATTATATATATGTAATGAAGGCGTAGTTGTTAAAGAAGCCTCGTAACCTTCACACTGATGAATCACTCTGTGATAACAACAGGAAGATGAGAACATTGTACAGTTCACTGTCTGCCCTCTAGAGGAGAATAAATGAAAATGTTAAATTCTCTCTCTCTCTCTCATTCCAGTCAGCAAAAATGTTCAACTACGCAGGCTGGAGGAAAACCTGCAACTTCATCTTCACCATGTTCGCAGCAGTTTTCATCATCACCCGCCTCTATATCCTACCGTTCTGGTAAAAACCATGTTACACCAGACTTACTGTTACTGTTACTGTTGCTATGAGTCACCATCTCCCAAGAATAGCTGAGAAATTATAGGTTTGATTTGCACATATTTGGTAAATGCACATGGAGGTTTTATTAGCAACAATCTCAAGAAAACACAAATGCCATCATGAGTGGGAGGCAGCATGGAATTCAGACACGTATATCATGAGTTACTTGTGTTTAATGTCTTTGTTCAATATGCTTGTGTCCTCTTGAATGTATTAGCATTCATGTTGCTGGTAGAAACTTTTTAGTTTTTTTTTTTTTTTGCCCAAAAGTTTCATAAATGTGCTTAAAACATCAGCAACGTTTTACTGGAAACACAGACAATAGAGACATTGTCTACGCTCCTGGCCGCTGTCAATGGGCTTTTGAACGAGACTGTAGGTGGTTCTGACTGGACTCTCTGTTCTGTCTTTTGTCCAGGATCACATATACGACAATGGTGTACCCCCTGACCCTCTACCCCCCCTTCTTCGGCTTCTACTTCTTCAACGGGCTGCTGTTTGTGCTGCAGCTTCTGCATATCTTCTGGGCCGCGCTCATCTTGCGCATGGTCGTCAAATTCCTGCCAGGAAACGTAGGAAGACGTCACTTCTTTGTTTGTTCGTTCTTATTCTTTTTTTT
The DNA here is from genome assembly GCA_016801845.1 of Polydactylus sextarius. Classification (NCBI taxonomy): domain Eukaryota; kingdom Metazoa; phylum Chordata; class Actinopteri; family Polynemidae; genus Polydactylus; species Polydactylus sextarius. The sequence continues at coordinate 12,830,156 of CM028927.1, forward strand.
GTTTTGTTTTGGGTTTTTTTCGGTTCTAATTTGCTGTTTTGTTTGACACGACAGGACATTGTTGAGGATGAGCGGAGCGATAAGGAGGAGACGGAGTCGGAGGACGAAGACGAAGATCACGAGCGTAAGGAAAAATCTAAAAACGGCCACGTGCAGAACGGCCACACCCCCTTAAACAACAACCACAGAAAAAGGAACTGATTGGACAGCGATGGCAGGAGACGAGGCCACGACGGGCCCTCACGTGTGGCCTCTAACTTGAAAGCCAAAGAACGGGAGCATGGCATGTTAAAGGGGCAGCAGGCAGCACACACAAACACACACACATAAACACATATTATTAAACCATCCCTTCTGAAATCCTGGCAGTCCAATGGGGATAATTTCACCTCTCTGGATTACACTAAATTAAACGGAGACAGCGACGCTTCACAGTGATCTGCTTAGCACCTAAGCAGCAGAGTGGTTTTCTTGTTACACCTTCTTCTCTTTTCCCTTCCCTTGCAACGTTATTTTACTTATTTGCCAGGATGGTTTTCTTTTGTTTTGTTTTGTTTTTGCTGTTGACCAAGTTGCCAAACCTGCCTGCTTGTAGCTTTATGTTTTCGTACTGGAAGTGTTTTAAGAAACGATGTGTAAAGGAAGAAAGGGGGAATTCCTTCCTTCACAGTCAGTTAACACTCTTCTAAGTATTACTTCCCTTAAACTTGACTGATTATTATTTTGTTTGTTTGTTTGTTCTATCTAACTACACTGAAGTCAGTGACATTGCAAGGAGCACTAAGGTGAATGAAACCTTGTCTCTTAATGGACCATAATCAAGTCTATTTACAACGAGTGTCTGTAAATGATGCGTCGGTGCAAGTTCGTTTTCGCACCGACCATTTTGTCACATTGGTTCTAGCCAATGGTTTTGAGCCTGTTGATATTTAAAACAATAATAATAATAATAATAATAATAATTGGTAATAAATAATCTTTGTTTTTCTTTTTTTTTTTTTTTTTTTTTTTTTTTAACAATTTGTTTAAAAAAAAAAAAAAAAAAAACAGTGCGAGAAGGTGCTACATCTGCCAGATGTGTTGAAATGTGCCTGAAATTTGTCTTAAGCTTCTTCCGTACTGGAAGCAGAAATGCACAAAGATCATTTTTAAATGTTTGTCTGTGTTTATGCTTAAGATCTTTTTTTATTTGTTTGATTTTACTTTGCTTTGTGTTTTATTTTATTTGTTTTCGGTCCAGTCAGTCAGTCAGTGGTTTAAATTTGGGAGCATTTTTTGTTTTTGTTTTTGTTTTTTGTTTGTTTTTTTTTTGAGTGTAACCTAAAACCAATAAGTAAATGTTTATAAATTCTTTATGGGCTGAAAGAGTCGATACCATTTCCATCCAGTGTTTTTCCCTCCATCCATTCAAAGATGCACTTTATGATTTCTTCTATAGATCAGCATTGACTAAATATCTAGTAAACAAGTTTAGTGAAAGTGTTTGACTCAAATTCGAATTTGTTTCATTTTTTTAGTTTAGTTTAAGAAATATCATTTCAATTTTGTTTCATATTTATTCTCACTAATATCTACCAGAGATCTTCCTCTTTCTCAGTGTTTTGGTTAATTTTTGTAAAAAAAAAAAAAAAAAAAATGAATGAATGAAAAAATACTTAAATGGAATCTTATGTAAAGAGGTAAAACAACAAAATATGGTTTACATTTTTTTTTTTTTTTTTGTCATTTCAAGTGCCTTCATCATTTCAAGTGTCAATTGTGGGGAAAAAAAAAACAACAACACACAAACACACGGATCTCTGTCCCTTTTATCTTCTGCCGTCTTTGCCCCGACACATTCAACACTCCATGCACTGTAACAGCTCTGGGCCTTTCCTTTATACCTCGGCTCACGACGACCAATCACCTTCACCCCCGACCCCTTTAATGAGCTTTGCTTCTACAGAAAGTGTTTTTATTCTGCATTTTGTGTTGCTGAGCTGTAAAATCCTAAAGATGACGACGATAAAGACGACTGGGTAACTATTTCTGTGAGCGCTTTCTTTTAATTTTCCGTCTCAAATGACAGGTTGACTGGTTGTGATATGACCGTCTGGTTTCAAATGTTTAATAATCAATGATGATTAATGACTGAATAGACAGAAAAGACAAATCATTTATATCTTTTTATGGTTTTTACCGATCATGTGATGCAGGATTGTGATTTGAAGAGTCATTGTTCAGTGTGATGCTGGTGGAGTCTCTGAGACGATGTGACGTTGTGTAAATGGAGCAAACGCCGTCTTGGCATGATCGGCGTTCATCAGTCACTGGTTCCACTGGTGCGGAGTAGACCTGAAGGCACCATTAAGCTATTACAATATCAGATGGCACAGTGTGATGGTGACCTGCTGAGCGGCACCTGGCTGATGAGCTGTGGTGCCAAAAATGTCTCTAGTGGGTTTTGTATTTATTTTTTATTTTTACAATTATCTCCTAGTTTCAGGTGTGTGGAAAAAAGTTTGTTTTCTTGCAGCATGATAGTTTGAGAAGTTTAGTTGTGGATGAGCCTCTTTTTTTTTTTTCATCCATTCTGAAAAGAAAACCAGTTCCTGTTTCTTCTTCCTTCCTCTGCCGCCCTCCCCTGCAGTATTTTGGCTGCAGACTAAAAGGCCTTCTTGGCTAATTGCATATGGAGCGGGATCACTTTACTTCTGTGCCGCTGCACTTCAGCCTCCACACTGTTCTTGTCACTGGCAGCTTCACTGTAACAATCTCCATTTTAAAACGTCAGGGTCAATTTCCACCCTGCTCTCGCATCTGCCTCCGCAATTTAATTGCAAATGCATCTCCTGTTTCTCCTACTCCGATGTCTGGGCTTTCCTTTAACCCCCCTCCCTTCTCTCCCTCCGTGTTACCCCTCCTCTTGAAATCTTTACCTTTCTTTTTACATTACGTTTCTCTTCCTTCCTGTGTTGCCCTTTCAGCCTTGTGTAATGAATAAGCTCAGTGTCGCTCGAGGTGCCTGAGTTATGGTGGTGTGAAGTCTAATTGGAGACAGCGATGAAGGTCCTGTTGACAGGAGAACAAAAGCTGCGGGGTGTTTGATTCACTTGTGAACTGTGTGGACCGTTATTCAATTCCTGCTTAAGTATTAATAAAGGCTTTACACGCCAGGGGGAGGTCGCAAGGTGCAAGTATATGCTGCTGTATCCTCATGAGTATGCGTGGGTGGTGGGGGGTGGGTGGGTGGGGGGGTATTCGTGTACACAAGCTAATTTGTGGCCTGCTCATTTTTCCTGTAATGGTCACGACAAGACAGGAAAAGTAAAGACCGTCGTAACTGATGATCGTCTTACGTAACCGGAGGAATAAGAAAACTCAGGGTGAAACATGTTATGAAAGTTTTTCAAAAGTTTTGGAGAAGCAGGTGCAGCAGCAAACACCCGAGTCAGTGGTGACAACACAGGGAGGATGGTGAGTTTAAAATCATATCTGTGCAATGAACTGATAATGAATATTATCATTTATTTACTGTTTATAGCTGCGAACACTTCTGCTATAAGTTTAAAAAATGAACAGTAACTAAATTGACTGATCCAGTTGTAAACACTGTACTAATAACTAACCTGGAATAAGTTGGAAATGATGTGGACAAACTTGACAAATATTTATTTAAAAATATATATAAATATATATACTAGATAAAATATTTGCAGTTGTTTTACCATGTGGTAACTTTAGAAATAAATGTCAACATTTTAAACAAAGTATTTTAGAGTTTACAACTTCACAAACAAAATCTAGACTTTCCAGGTTGTTGTGATGGTAATTTTTCATCAGTTTGTGATATTTTACAGATGAAATGAGTCGATAAAATAAACACAACCCTTGAGTTTCAACACTCAACCTACAATTTGAAACGTTAGAAAGTATAGGCGAAGCTGACAAAGCTCAGTTTTCGTTGTCGCAGCTATTTGATATTTACCTGGTGAAGACGCAGACAGGAGCAGGAGGATGAGACATGATGCAGAGCAGTTTCTACCATGTTTTTGATCAAACCATCAATGATGGAAAGTAACTAAGTACATTTATGTTTAGATACTGTACTTCTTAAATGGGTAACATTTGTGTGATCAAAAGTTAAATATAGTTTTGTAGTTTTTCTTACTCATCACTTGTTTAAGTTTCTTATTAAAATACAAATGATGATTTCACATGTAACAAATGTATGATGAGTTTATAAAACTATACACATTGTTAAGATTAAACCAGTTGTTCCTAAAAAGCAGTGACTGGTTTCAGAGATCAGACTTTTTAAGCTAAACGTTTAAGCTTCTCAGTTTTAATCAAATACCTGTTTCCTAAGTTCTTAACCTTCTTTATGTCTGTGTGTTCAATCTAGATTTCTGGCATGAAGTCGTCGCCGTCGTCTCAAGAGCACACGTGCACAAACTTGTACTGTCTCTGAACTGAAACAGCTGACAAGGATCAGTGGTCACCGTCGCCCACATGGACCAGGCTTCTCATCCTGCGCCACAGTTTGAGGTGGACGTGGATCTGGGCTTCGCTCTCTTCTTCCTCTTCCTCCTGTGTTTCTTCCTGCTGGTGACGGTGGTGCGATGCGCCCAGACGGTGGTGGATCCTTACGGCTCCATCTCCACCTCCACCTACCAGGAGGAGCAGATCACCTGAGAGAAAGGAGTGAAATCTCTCACTGACGTGACTCTACAGGACTTTTAGATTCACTCATACATGTTCTTACACTGTGTATATTTTTTTTGTATAGATATGTTTGTGTCACATGAAGAGGTCAAGACTTGGTCCTTTTTTTTTTTCCAAAGTTCTCCTTCTTTAGATAGTTTACTTTTTAAAAAATATTGTATTATTATTATATAATTATATCATGTATTTCTATGTGACACAGCTGTATACAAAAGCTACAGAAAGTTTTCATAACTACATTAAAATCAGGAATGTTGTATTTTATGAGTCTAATGCTCTCAGTTTATTTTTATTGCATGAAATAGTTTGATTTTGAGCAGCAGCTACTAAATATGTTTCTCTACAGATTCTCGTAACGCCGTCCTGCTTGTGATTGGATAAAGCGCGTAACTCGACACGGTTTTAGTTTTTAAATTAGTAGAAAAAATTAATAGAAGTTATGATTTTGCTTTGTGGAATAAATAATTGGCATTTGAGGAGAGGAGAGAAACTTTCTCAAGTGTCCAAACAATGAGAAATGTTTTGATGGGAATAAAATACAGTTTTGGTTTTGTGACATGAATTACACACACTAAGACAGGGATTAAATATCTGCTCTGCGAGTAGGAAAATTGATAATAACACTGGTAATAAGAGGGACGAGGCTGTCGGTGAACTGGTCTTCATGGGCAACTTTTGTTATTTCAAAGGATTTTGGATGTAAATTCTCTCCGGAGCAGAAGGTGGCGCTAACACACCAGTGTGCACCCACTACTACCGTAAAACCATGAACAAATAGAGGAAACCTGGTTGTAGCGACTCATGTTAATAGATCAAAATTGCGCAGTAAATTATTTTTTTTTTTAAATAAATAAGATTTTTTACCATGTTCTTCTTAAAATGTTTATAATTTCACTGATACGCTCGTTTCTCTGTGGTCAAATCAGCAGATTTAGATTTAGATGGTCCCTGTATTTTTTGACTTGACAGTAAATTTACTGAAACTCAGCTCAGACAGAGCGGAAATACGATTTTAGCGATATCCGGTTTTCAAAATAAAACTAACAATCAAAACATAGATTCTGACAATGACTGATATATATCCGTGTTTAGGGCTTAAGTTAGGCTCTAGTATCTCACATTGTCTATATTAATTTACAAATATTTGAAGTTTTTGTAAGTTCATGTTACGGTACTTTATTGGTGCCAAAGGTAGAGGTAGACACACACACACATAATCACATGATATCCATCTTAGGACAATGACACTAAATTGTCAAGGTGCTATAAAAACACATTACCCCATAATTTCTGACAATCAGTGACTGAAAATCCTGCATTTGTATGTAAACTGTAGGATCCACTCACATCCACCAGACGTCTCCGAAGTGAAACCTAAAATTCAAACTCAGGTCCAGATCGTTGATACCAGTAGTCAGTAGGAGCAACAACACAGCTCGGTGTTATCAGCATTTTTCTGTTTCATATCCACAGTTTTTCAGTTATCACATAGTGATGCTCTACTTTTATAGTAAGTCTTTTTTAACATACGTGTTTGATCAGATTCATTTACTTGTGGCTCTACAGATACAACTCATTAAAGTCCCTTTGTAAAACTGTATCACAGTTTAGAGGGAGCAATCACAAGACTCCACCCCACCGTATAATTTAATTCTGGATCTATCTTTGGCCTTTGACGTTAAATTAATTTTAACAGCTATGTTACGATAGCCTCTATGTTGCTGACAGTAAGGAAGAAGGTTCATAGTTTATCTTTCAATTAAAAATATTTCCATCATATTCCATTTTGTCTGAATGTCCATGACTGTGGGAAAAAAGTTGTCAGACTTGTAAACAATGATCAAACATGTTTTGGGTGCATTTACATATATTCTAGTTATGTTCCAACATTTCCTCAATGGGAAATGTCAAAACTTTATGATCATACAGTAAAACATTATTACCGTTGTAAATGTGATTGAGTTCAAAGATCAAATCAGAGCTAAGATTTTTAGTCACAGCCCTGAGACAGTATGTGGATCAACAGATCTTTGAAAACCTCCAGCTATGAGCTACATTTTTGTTTGGATTTAGTTTAACTTCACCTTCACTCACCGAGCAGATTATTTTCACCATCACAAGGTAACGTAACCAACAGTTTTCTTCTTTTTTGTGTGAGTGTTTGATGTGATAAAAGTATGTAAACACCACAAATTGGAGAAATCTGATCAAGGATTTAATCAAGAAATTAAATTCATTATGTACAATCTTCACTGATTACTAATGTTAAAAACAGATCTTTATTATTGTTATTATTATTACATTTTACATTACATTATCGTAAACGTGTAATATGTTATCCAATATTTTAGACCAGATATTTTGGTTCACTGTTGTCATTATCAAATAGGGCAGCACTGAGTCTTGTGTTACAAGGCTACATCACAGTCATATCTTTCAAACAATGGTTTATTGACTGTGCTGTTGCCCAAAGTCTGAATAAAGTCTGACGTTACAGATGATGTGGCTGTTTATTAACTGGTCATAAAAGGCATAAAATATGTTCCTGTTAAACTCTGACTGGGTCATATGAATCATCACATGGAAATGTTTTGTTGTGTTTATGGATCTGAACAATGATTTCTACAGAGAACTGGTTTAATTTGCCTTTTTTATTGTATCAGGATGGACAAAGATGAACCAGGCTCTTCTAAACCTACAACCAGCTGGGTGACCACACAACCTGGTGGAAAGTAAGATTTTAACCTCGAATCCTTTGTTTTATCTGACTCTCCTCGGTAGACGCGTCAAGTCTTGATCCAGAGCTTCATAGTCTGTTGTGGCTGTTCTTCTGTAGCAGATAACTGTGTCCAAACTGACTGACTGTTTTTCATTTGGACTCAGCTGTTTTAATGTCTGGAAAAAAAAAACACTGTGACTGTAACACAACTCTTCTTTTTGTGCTCAACAAACACACACAACATTCATTTAAACACTTGAATTTTTTTTCTTAATGAAATGTTTTATTTTAATTATAAAACATGAGATGGACAGTTTAAAGGAAAAACACATAATGATATGTTTTGTAGGCTTCTGTTTTTCTTTCTTTCTGGGATCACATTCCTTCATGTTTAAACTATTTTTTTTTTTTAATTTGTCTCTTGTTAGTATTTGGAAGAAACAGGAAAGACCAGGCACTTCTGAACCTGCATCCAGCTGTGTGTCCATGAAGAGTGACTGGTCTATGGGTCATCCTGTCAACATAAAAGCTGAACAACCTGCTGATATAAAGTAAGACTTTAAACCTCAACTTTGTTACTATCTGACTCTGTTCAGAAGATGAATCAGGTCTTGGTCCAAGCTGTTTGGGCATTTAACTGTTTTCAATTTGGACTCAAATGTTCTCATGTCAGAAAGAACTAACTTTTTATTCAGTACTGACAGATTTATAGAGCCATTTGGAGGACAAAACAAGGATGGTAGCACACATCTTTGTGTTTTAATTTTTTTCTAATGTTACTGGAAAATACAACATTACCTCAAATAATCAAACAATTCTCTAATTTAAATTTCTAAACAATTAATTATGAAACAGGTTCAGGTTTTAGCTTCAAACTCATTTTCATTTTTTGTCATTTTTGCTTGTTTTAGGATGCACAAGCAGAAACGTGACTCTTCTGAACCTGCACCCAGCTGTGTTTCCATGAAGAGTGACTGGTCTATGGGTCATCCTGTCAACATAAAGGCTGAACAACCTGCTGATATAAAGTAAGACTTTAAACCTCAACTTTGTTACTATCTGACTCTGTTCAGAAGACGAATCAGGTCTTGGTTCACAGCTTCATTGTCTTTTCTAATCTGTCATTGTTGTTCTTTAATTGTCATGAGATAACTGTGTCCAAGCTGTAATTGGATATTTAACTGTTTTTAATTTGGACTCAAATGTTCTCATGTCAGAAAAAACTAACTTTTTATTCAGTATTGACAGATTTATGCAGCCATTTGGAGGACAAAACAAGGACTGTAGCACATATCTTTGCCTTTTAATTTGTTTCTAATGTTACAGGAAAATACAACATCCATTTAAACCCTTGAAATATTTTTTTTTGATGATATTTGTTATTTTAATTGTGAAACATAAGATTGATAGCTTAAAGTAAAAATATATCATGATGTGTATTGTAGGTTTATGTTGTTCTTCCTTTCTCTTTAGATCACTTTTCTTTCTGTTTTCATGTTCAAATTATTCTTTTTAAATTTGTCTCTTATTAGTATTTGGAAGAAGCAGAAAAGACCAGGCTCTTCTGAACCTGCATCCAGCTGTGTGTCTATGAAGAGTGACCGGTCTATGGGTCATCCTGTCAACATAAAGGCTGAACAACCTGCTAAACAACAGTAAGACTTTAAAACTCAACTCTGGTGTTATCTGACTCACCTGAGGAGAATTAGGTCTTTGTCCAGAGCTTCATAGTATGTTGTGGGATTGAAAAAAACAACACCACCGTGTACTGGCAGGTTTATGCTGCCATCTACAGGATAACACTGGGAATGTCATTTTCATTTGTCTTTTGTTTTTGCTTCTATCAGATTTCACAAGCAGAAATCTACACCCAGCTGCGTGTCCATGAAGAGTGACTGGTCTATGGGTCATCCTGTCAACATAAAGGCTGAACAACCTGCTGATATAAAGTAAGACTTTAAACCTCAACTTTGTTACTATCTGACTCTGTTCAGAAGATGAATCAGGTCTTGGTCCAAGCTGTTTGGACATTTAACTGTTTTCAATTTGGACTCAAATGTTCTCATGTCAGAAAGAACTAACTTTTTATTCAGTACTGACAGATTTATAGAGCCATTTGGAGGACAAAACAAGGATGGTAGCACACATTTTTGCGTTTTAATTTTTTTCTAATGTTACTGGAAAATACAACATTACCTCAAATAATCAAACAATTCTCTAATTTAAATTTCTAAACAATTAATTATGAAACAGGTTCAGGTTTTAGCTTCAAAGTCATTTTCATTTGTATTTTTTTGCTTGTTTTAGGATGCACAAGCAGAAACGAGACTCTTCTGAACCTGCACCCAGCTGTGTGTCCATGAAGAGTGACTGGTCTATGGGTCATCCTGTCAACATAAAGGCTGAACAACCTGCTGATGTAAAGTAAGACTTTAAACCTCAACTTCGTTACTATCTGACTCTGTTCAGAAGATTAATCAGGTCTTGGTTCACAGCTTCATGGTCTTTTCTAATCTGTCATTGTTGTTCTTTAATTGTTATGAGATAACTGTGTCCAAGCTGTAATTGGACATTTAACTGTTTTTAATTTGGACTCAAATGTTCTCATGTCAGAAAGAACTAACTTTTTATTCAGTATTGACATATTTAAGCAGCTGTCCACAAGAGATTATGGAATTGTAAAACACCTCTTCTCTTTGTTTGTGTTGCTAAAAAACAAGGAAATCACTTAAATTCTCCATATATTTTTTTCGTTAATTATGCAAATACATATAAAATCTCCGTTGTATTGGCTGTTTGTTTAATTATTTTTCTTTCTATTGTCAGGTTCAAACTAATTTTCATTTGTCTCTTTTTTGACTATGTCAGGATGCACAAGCAGAAACCAGACTCTTCTAAACCTGCACCCAGCTGTGTGTCCATGAAGAGTGACTGGTCTATGGGTCATCCTGTCAACATAAACACCAAACAACCTGCTGATGGAAAGTAAGACTCTAAACCTGAACTTTGTTATTATCTGACTCACCTGAGAAAAGGACTAAGGTCTTGGTCCAAAGACCAGGTTCATAGTCTGTTGTACAACTAAACAATATGTTAATGTAGCTGCTGATCTTCCTCTCCATTTGGCCCCTAAGCAGTACCAGAGACCTGGATTTTGCTGGCCTGAAATTTGTCTTTTCTTACCTAATGTCCTAATCCTGGACAATTGCTGTGATGCCCAGTACTGTGGCTGTGGTCTCTGTGAGGCCCAATGCAATCTCCATTAGTTTGTGTGGTAAAGACTTGTATGTATTTGTGTGGTTCAACCACAGAACAACCTGGTTTCCTTTGTTCTCACATTTGTCCCTGATTCTTTGTTCTAGCAACTATCTCTTCTGCGCTGACTTATCAATGTTATGGTTATTGAGGAGGACTTCTGCGATACTCTACTTTTGAGAGCGATGAATATTTTCCCTTCCATCGTTTTAGAGTCTTTCATTGGTGATATGACCATGGTTCAGTCTTAAGGCCGATGTTTAACTGGACTTGTGTCCAGGTCATCCCACAGATCATCTTCCCATCTATCAAAACTCTGTAGTGATGGGGTTTTCCCCTAAAGCGATAATCAGGGTCGTAGTTTGGAGAACCGAGTTAATGAGGTTGCCACAAATTGCCAGTTAACCTTAAAACTCCCATGAAACATCCTGATTTCCTTTTTAGTTTTGGCTCATTAAGTCATCTTTCAGTTCATCAGTGGACAGAATTTAAACTCAGTCACCTTAAACTAGTTGTGTCAGACTGGAGTTGGTCATTTCAATTAAAGTTAGTGTTTTTACCAACAGCGTACAGCTGAAGAGCCCAAAGATCTCCACTGATCCGTCTGCCCAGCCCCATCAACCAAACCTGGACTCCACATTAACGGTCTGTACATAAACAATCACACTTTTACTGTTTAAGTACATCAACTACAGATTAAATATTGAATTACCACTCAGGTCTTATACATGTTGTTTTCTGCCAGTTCAAATTAAATATTTAGTTTATAATTTTTAATTTTTGTAGCTGCTGGAGAAGAACATCATTATGTTTGTGAAGAACCAAATGAAGAGAGTCCAGAGGATCCTGGAGCCAGATTATCTTGACTACTTAGAGAATGAGAGGAAGGATGAGGAAGCATTGAACAGTGACGATCAAGAGGAGAGTAGGACCAGCAGAGAGTCATTTGTGAAGATCGCATTTAACTTCCTGAAGAAGATGAAGCAGGAGAAGATGGCTGACTCTCTGCAGAACAGTAAGAAAATTTTAACAACTTGATGGAAAGATAACATAGAAACCACATGGGAGATATTTAAATTCACAAAATATGTTACAAATATGATGCAAGTATCTCTATCAGATCTATGAGTTTGTGCAACCTTTAAATTCAGAGATGGTGTAGGAATATATTTGTACATTCAAAGCATTGTACAGACTTATTGAGAATTCACTTAATGTCGACATTTCTTGATTTGTTCATTCAGGAACTCGTTCTGCGGTGTGTCAACACCAACTCAAATCTAACCTGAGGAAGAAATACATGTGTGTGTTTGAGGGGATCGCTAAAGCAGGAAACCAAACTCTTCTGAACCAGATCTACACAGAGCTCTACATCACAGAGGGAGGGACAGGTGAGGTAAATAATGAACATGAGGTCAGACAGATCGAAACAGCAACGAGGAAACAGCACAGAACAGAACTAACTATCAAACAAGAAGACATCTTTAAACCTCCACCTGGAAGACACCACCCAATCAGAACAGTGATGACAAAGGGAGTGGCTGGCATCGGGAAAACAGTCTTAACACAGAAGTTCACCCTGGACTGGGCTGAAGACAAAGCCAACCAGGACATACAGTTCACATTTCCATTCACTTTCAGAGAGCTTAATCTGCTGAAAGAGAAAAAGTTCAGCTTGGTGGAACTTGTTCATCACTTTTTCACTGAAACCAAAGAAGCAGGACTCCACAGGTTTGAACAGTTTCAGGTGGTGTTCATCTTTGATGGTCTGGACGAGTGTCGACTTCCCCTGGACTTCCACAACACTGAGACCTTGACTGATGTCACAGAGTCCACCTCAGTGGATGTGTTGCTGACAAACCTCATCAAGGGAAAACTTCTTCCCTCTGCTCGCCTCTGGATAACCACACGACCTGCAGCAGCCAGTCAGATCCCTCCTGAATGTGTTGACATGGTGACAGAGGTCAGAGGGTTCACTGACCCTCAGAAAGAGGATTACTTTAGAAAGAGGTTCATAGATGAGGAGGAGTCCAACAGAATTATCTCCCACGTCAAGACATCACGAAGCCTCCACATCATGTGTCACATCCCAGTCTTCTGCTGGCTCACTGCTACAGTTCTGGAGGATGCGTTGAAAACCAAAAGAGGAGAGCTGCCCAACACCCTGACTGAGATGTACATCCACTTCCTGGTGGTTCACCTGAAGATGAAGAACACCAAATATCATGGAAAACTTTTGTCAGATTCACACTGGAGTCCAGAGACCAAGACAATGATTAAGGCTCTGGGACAACTGGCTTTTGTGCAGCTTCAGAAAAGAAACATGATCTTCTATGAATCAGACCTGAAAGATTGTGGCATCGATATCACAGCAGCTTCAGTTTACTCAGGAGTGTTCACACAGATCTTCAAAGAGGATAGAAGCCTGTACCAGGACAAGGTGTTTTGCTTTGTCCATCTGAGTGTACAGGAGTTTCTGGCTGCTCTTTTTGTCCATCTGACCTTCACCAACCACGGACTAAATCTGCTATCAGAGCCAAAACCAACCTTCTACAACCTCAAAGAAATAAAAAGCCAATTTGGTGCCTTCTACAAGAGTGCTGTAGACAAGGCTTTACAGAGTCCAAATGGACACTTGGACTTGTTCCTCCGCTTCCTCCTGGGTCTTTCACTGAAAGAAAATCAATGTCTTCTACATGGTTTGCTGACACAGGCATGGGGTAGCTCAGAAAGCAAAGAGGAAACAGTCAATTACATCAAGAAAAAAATAAGTGAAAATGTGTCTACAGAAAGAAACATCAACCTGTTCCACTGCCTGAATGAACTGAATGATCACTCTCTGGTGGAGCAGATCCAACAGTCCCTGAGGTCTGGATGTATCTCCACAGATAAACTGACCCCTGCTCAATGGTCAGCTCTGGTCTTCATTTTATTGTCATCAGAAAAAGATCTGGATGTGTTTGACCTGAAGAAATACTCCGCTTCAGAGAAGGCTCTTCTAAAGCTGCTGCCTGTGGTCACAGTCTCCAACAAAGCTCTGTAAGTACAGAGATGACTGGTCAGATTTCTGTCAGCAACCAATTTCACTGCAGTCTGTATGATGCCATCATGAAAGTAGAGCTTATTATTTTTCTGTTTCTTCAGGTTGAGTGGCTGTAACCTGACAAAAAGAGCTTGTAAAGCTCTGGCCTCAGCCCTCAGCTCCCCATTGTCCAGTCTGAGAGACCTGGACCTGAGTAACAATAACCTGAAGGACTCTGGAGTGAAGACACTTTGTAATGGACTGGAGAGTCCAAATTGTTCACTGGAAAGTCTCAGGTCAGAATTCAGCATATGAACGTGTTTGATATCACAGCTTGAGCCATAAAAGGGATCAACAAACTGTAATGTATAAAAGAATAACCCTAGAAATGTAAGTCTAGGACAAAACATGTATGTCATATGTGTTTTGTAGGTTGTCTGGGTGTTTGGTCACAGAAGAAGGTTGTGCCTCTCTGGCATCAGCTCTTCAGTCCAACCTCTCCCATCTGAGAGAGCTGGACCTGAGCTACAATCATCTTGGAGACTCAGGAGAAGAGCTACTGAAGGATCCACACTGCAAACTGGACACTCTCAGGTAGGGAGAGGGTTGCTGGTGATGTGATGTAAATCAGTACACAGAGGAAAGCAGGGCTACTTTTCTTTAGCTTTTCAAGCCACTTAAAGTTTGATACGATGAGTTAGGCTTTTCCTAGAATTCAAGAGGAATTGCACCACGGCCAATGCTTCATTCATTAAGTGCATTAAGTGTTTTTAAGTTTGTGCATTAAGTTTTTGTGTTTGTGTTTTTGAGTTATGTTTTTTGTGGATCAGGACATTGATAGCAGCAAGCATCGATCTAAATGTATAACTATCTTAAGTGTCGACTGTTCTGTACCAGATGGTCATTGTCTAGTTTTCTGAATTTTGTGTATACTCCCTCAGAGTGGACCATGGTGGAGCCTGCATGTTGAAACCAGGCCTAAGGAAGTGTAAGCGTGTTTTAAGCTTGGTAGCATAAATAGCTCATAGGAACCATTTAACACCAGATGGAGGTAACTGAGGTAGCATATCAACCTGAACCCTTTTGTCTTGTTTCTGCAGATGCCTGTAAACTCACATTCGAACCAAACACAGCTCACAAGAACCTCAAGCTTTCTGACAGAAACAGGAAAGTGGTGGTGGTGGTAGAGGAGCAGGCCTATCCTGACTGCCCACAGAGATTTGACGGTTGCTTTCAGCTGCTGTGTAAAGAAGGTCTGACTGGCCGCTCCTACTGGGAAGTGGAATGGAGCGGGATGGTTTGCATTGGAGTGAGCTATGCGACAATCGGCAGGAAAGGAGATGGTCCTGACTGCTTACTTGGCATGAATGACCAGTCCTGGAGTCTTTACTGTTCTCAGAGAGCTGCTCTCCACAACAGCAAAAAAACAGACCTACATTGCTCATCCGTCTCTAACAGAGTCGGGGTGTATCTGGACTGGCCATCTGGCACCTTGACTTTCTACAACATGTCTTCGGACACACCGACCTTCCTCCACACCTTTAAAACAACATTCACCAGCCCCGTCTACCCTGTTTTTAGGGTTGGGTTTCAGCAGAACTATTCTGGCTGTTCAGTCTCTTTGTGTGAGCTGTAGGAAAAGAAGTCATCTTCTCTTTAAAGAAAGATTCAGACTCATGAGATGCACATAGCACAAGACATATTTTGTATCATTTGAAACATGATATCTGAAACACTGATGTAGATGTAAACTATAAACTAAATGTTTGGCCAAACTGCTGCTGAAAACAGTCTTTTTTTAAATGTGAAACTAAATCTTCTTGTCTGAAATACAAATCAGTGAATCAATGTTTTACTTTAAACAACAAAGACAAGGATAAAAAAGAAATGTGCAGGAAAATACTGCATTAATTAACTGAAAATGTTGATTTTTACATTTTGTTTCAGTGATAAACCAGTTTAAATAAAAAATAAAATTAAATTAAAAAAAACACCTACAATAAATTAATCTATATTGTTTTTGTTTTTTTTCTGACACTGCTGACACTAAAACAAAACTGGAAGCTATTTGAAAAGTACTATACTTCCTATATATTACAATTGGACTTCTAATATGTATCTAACATGCATGTGTTAATTTTCCTATACTATATATTATTATTCGATTTCTTTCAACTCAAATACCGCTTGTCGCACACAAACAAATACATCAAACGTGCGTCTTGATCAGACTCACCACAACATGAATTTAAATTAAATTAAAATTTAGATTTAAATAATGAATAATTCGCTGAAATTTTCAATTTTTCAATAAAGGTGAAAAAAAAACACATTTTCAATGTTTTTCAAACATCTGCTGCTCTGGTCTACTTTCACCCAGAGACATCACTAAAACTTTAAAATGGAGACACAATTCTCCAGTGTTGATGTGGCAACTTTTTTTGCTCGGTCGATAATAGTTTTGATTGGTCACAGATCAATGACCATGATTAATTTTGGAGAAATTCAGACTTTATAATGAGTGTGTGGGGTTGAATGCTCACGTCAGAGTGGAGTAAGGAAGCTTTCACCAAATCCTTTGAATTTTTTTCTTTACGCAGTGCTCACAGCCACAGATTTTACTGTACACATATGATTTTCTCCAAAGTTGTAGTCACGTTTCATGTTTCACACATGTGTCTATCTAAAGTATGGGATTTGCGATTTTTGAATTAACAGCCTCTAAGTGACAAGAATATACCTCAACCTCCCAATAGACTCCCATATTAATCCAGCAGAGATTTTACCACATGTCCACATTTTTGACACCAGGAACAAAAAATTACATCAGTGTGTTCAGGAAAGCGCTGGTGGTGAAAAAATTTTGTCAACATCTCCTTTACTTTTTGAATAAATAGCAGTAGATTGAGAACTAGGCAGAGATTCACTCTTTTCCCCACCTGTCTTCCTCACTTACCTAAATAAAGGCTAAATGGCCAAAAAAATCTCTTGAAAACTTCAAATTTCAATAACAACGTGACTGTATCCATCAAAATGAGCATCTTGGCCAGACTACTACAGACTACGAATTTTCCGTGACATAATTCCCAAAAAACTGCATCAAATTCTCCCCCTTGAAAATGAATGTGACAAGATAAAAGCATAAAAAGAGGTGAAAAGGCATCACATCAAATTTCATCATCATTTCTTTTCTTTTCTTTTTCTTTTCATTATAGAAAAAAAAAAAGATTGGATGAGGTGTAAAGACTAGTCGCGAAAAACTCATCATAGCTTTGTAGCATCATCAGCAACCAGTCTGATGCGACAAAATCCAAAAACTCAAAAATCTTCTTTTATATGTTTGATAACAAAATATATCAGAATACAAAAATAAACCTAAAAAGCTCACAGTTAGCTTAGCTTGTCCTAGATGGGGTTGGTTAGAAAAACTGTTACCTCATCACCTGAACGTCTCATAATAAGAGCAAACACAAGTCACATGCATACATTGTGCCTAAATACAAGTGCACCTAGTGGTTTTTTAATAAATGCACTTCACAATAATGAATTAAATAATATTCTTATGCAACTCAAAACATATTTTAACAAATATAGTAACATGAAACATACAATATAAATTCCTAATTATGGCTCTTAGTCACTTATGAAAAATCTGTAGTGTCGATGGTTGTATGATGCTTGTTGGAGACCACTGCTGACCAAGTGTGACAAAAATGAAATCATGACAAAAACATTATATCATCAAAAATGTGCAAACTTTATGCTGTCAAAATGTCATGTAACGGCAAAATTATACTGCTGCACGTCATCAAAAATGTGAAAATAACATGCCAGTGTGTGTTGTAATAAAATAATAAAAAAAAAAAATATGTAATTCTGCCATATGTTGACAAAAACGTGTCATGTTTTTGATACCGTCGTGTATCATCAAAAACATCATAACGCCATAAACTACCAAACACGTGACGAAAACTTCACACCGTCCTATGTTGTCAAAAAAAGTCATGTTCAATTTTGTTCAGTCAGTCAATTTTTATTTCATTTCAATCAAAAACAAAGACATTACCATGAGTAAAACCATTTCAATGCAAATTACTGGTTCATCTCTTCACAGGAAAAGAAAATCTGAGCTGGATATTGATGCTCAGATTGAATAAATCCTGAACATGGAGTCAGCTGTCAATTTAAAACAATACGACTGTGAAAAAAAAAAAAAAAACATGTAACGTGTAAATTCAGATGTAGTAATACTTTCCACAAGTCTTAGCCATTTACCGTTTCCCCCACGTCAGTGTCTATTTAAAAAGATCAGATGGACTGTTAATGGTGAACATACGGAGCTCATAAACAGATCCAAGAACCATTTTTCACATTTGGCACTAACAGATTTTCTTGGCCCTGATACATGAAAAATACTCGAGCAGGTACAACTATGAACCTAGAATAGATGTAAAAGGACAGTATGGCTTTCAGTGGTACCCTCCTGTGTTACAGCTTCATCAAAACAGCTCAACACATTCTTCATCCTTAAAATTCCTACACATCAATGCTTTCTATGAAAAAAAAAAAGGTAACATCCTGTTCAGTGAGCAATATATAAAACACAAGTGGAATAATTTCACATATTTTCTACAGCACTCGAAATTCTGCATCAGGAACATTGAAGTGATGTTGTTTTTCAGTATTTCTCACCTTCGCCTCATGCAGCTGGTGTGATTCAGACTTATAAGCTAAAGTCTGTTATCAAAGGTAATTTAAAAATGGAAACAGCGCTAAATTTGATTTGCGCAAAGCACAGTATTGTTAGCTCGTTGCAGTCACAGTAACAGTGAGCTTTTCGTTAGGTCATCGTGGCACAAGTAAAACAAGCAGCTAGCGAGCAGCGCGAAGCTTCTCAGGATGAACCAAGCAGCTCTCGTTTTACAACTCTGACATTTCATTCACATATTTAAGTATTGGTTCCTTCTCTCGAAACGCACTCTTGTCAGTTAACTGGAATTTTCAAACATAAAAAAAAACATTTAAAACTACTAATGATCACTTTTTGACGTGGCAATTAAAATTCTGAAAATACAATATTTACATTGGTTTTTAAGAGGCAGTGTCAGCTTAAAACGGGACGTGCATCTAATGTACTAAATTATATCTTACTGACCAGTATTTTCAGTGACAAAAACTTGAAATCCAAAAATAAAACCAGTGATATTGACAGGATGGAGATATTTACCACAAATAAGGAATGTAAGTCACACAATGTTTGGGGAAAATTAGAAAGGAAAAGAACAGAATTAATGGTAGAAAGTTGCGAGTCATGAGTTTCTTATCAGGACTGAGCAGTGTCAGCTCATCCACTTCAATCACAAATACATTTGTTTTTGCCATGTTGTTATGTCAGTTTAAATATAGTTGTAATTTGAGCTTAAGGATCCACCTGTCATGTCACACAATGCAAAACAAAGAAAAGCAAAACAAAACAAGAACAACTTTCTCCAGACTGCACAAGCCAGATAAGCACATATCAACCTTTCCTCTGAGATGCCTTTCACTATGGGACGGGGTGAGAAAGTCACAAACCGCAAGCTTGTTAATGTACCTGGTTCATTTACAACTAACTGACTAGAGAGAGTTAGTTGGACCGTTACACCTGGGCCATGAAACCAGCTGAGTCGATTCCAGAGGACAGAAGACAAAACTTGCAGATACCAGATCAGATGAGATCATGGAGGCAAATAACCTGCCGTTCCTCTTTAGTCCTTGTGAGTCTTTCCTTTGGGCTTTTCGTCATAAGAAACCCCATATTCATTGACTCTTGTCTTGTCCACTGGGTAGAGCCTGGAGAGGGAGACAGAGGCAGATCTTTAGACTGGAAAACTGTTGGACAGATGACATTTAAAAAAATACATATACATATACATATACATATATATATATATATATATATATATATATATATATATATATATATATGTGTGTGTGTGTGTGTTGATGTACCATCTCTGGTAAAGGTAAATGAGAAACACGACATCATCTCTGAAACAGGCCAGTCTGTGTGACGTTGGCATGGTGATGATGAAGGCGAACACGTCATCTATGAAGGTGTTGAATGCCTGGTAATGATCAAATAGTAACTTAATAATCTCAGAAGAAATACAATAGGTTCAGTCTTCAGTCAATAATATAACAGATCTCAGATTTTAGAGCATAAACAATTAGTAAATAAAAACATGTTCATTAGTTCTTTATCTGAATATCTGACGATCTAAAAATGTTCTCACCTTGTACATAAAAGCTTTCCAGGGCAGGTGAGCCACTGATTTCAGCTGTTCAATAAATGACAGAGAAGAAAAAGTTAGGAACATCTAATGAATGTCAACATCATCATCATATACAGGATTGTGCAAAGGTTATAGGCACCCCCCGCATGTTTTGTTTTAGCAGCGCTGTAAAGACCATACATATTTATCTATTACTTTCTATATGCAGATATAATAAGAAAATAAAAAGGATGATATTCAAAGAGTCCTGATGAGGCAAACTAGGGCAGAATTCTCCCCTCAGTGAACAATAAAGAGGGTCACAAGAGACCTAAAGCAAGACCTAATGCCTTGTCAGTACGCTTGTCACTGCAGCATCTCTTTTGGGTGAGTCAAAGTCAACAGCTGATCCCGAGACCTCTGTCACATCTGGATCTGCCAACAGTTTCTGGCAGGTTAGTCATGTCTATCAGTGATCTGAATGTGGAACAATGACTTTGTTATCAGCTTATTCCTTGTGATTATTGGGCCACTGAAGCACTGAAGGGACAATAAATCTGGGGGTGGCTAGAGTCTGAATCCAGAATCATTAGTACATTTTATGTGTTCTTAAATACTTGTGTACTATGTACTGAATGTCCTGTATTACCTGTTGTTATATCTGCATAAAGAAAATGATAACTATTACACAGTACTTTATGTGAATTTTCATTCACCTTTCAAATATAAAACCTAACAAAGCATTTACTGACCTTATAGTTGACAAAAAGCTGAGGAAGCATGAAGAGGAAGCCAAACGCATACACACCTGTATGGGTCACAGGATAGGTTGATTTATAATTTATTCACAATCAAATAATGGAAGACATCAAGAAATTTAGTCATTAAGTGGGTAAAAGTTGTTGTAGCTTACCATTCACTAAACTGTTGATCAACCATGAGTACCAACTGTGAGAGAGACGATTGAGACAAAGACTCATCACATGATCTGTGATTGTGTAGTAAAGCTGTGTTTGTAATGTACACTCAGACCTACCTCTTATATCGTAGGAATATTAGCGCATACACAGCCCCTCCAATACATAGTGGGTACAGGAGGTATGAGAGATACTTCATGGCCTAAAAGAAGAAAAACAAAATGTGTCACAATATGTTCCCATTTTTGATCCATTAGTCATAATGTCTACGCATGTATGAGTGTAAGAGCCTTGGCCTTTTACCAGAGTATCATACTCTTCTGTTCTCCTCTCTGATTCGTCCAGTTTCCCAAACTGTTTCACATTTAAAAAAAAAGAAACACATAAAAATACTTTTATCGCATCATATTTTTTAAAGTCATTAGATCAGAAAACAGTTACACAGTTTATACTTTCATTATCTTTCTCTATTGTGACATTTTCCACATTAATTTATAACAAAGGCAATCGCTATGATGTATCCTGCCTGTAGCACTGCATCAAAATATAAAGTTTCATTAATTTCTACTGACTGTAGCACACACACAAAAACAAACACTTACCAGGAATGTTGGTTTGCCTCCTTTCCAGAAAACCTGAATCTTAAAGGCCTTCTTCACTTTCCATACCTGCAAAATAATTCAAAACAATTAAAAAAAAAACAGAAAATATAACGTAGTAGTTATGAATGTATGTAGTTTATATGCACGTACTTCAATGATAGAGCCGACCCCGGCGGGTATGAGGACGAGCAGGCTGGTCTGCTCATCAAACAAGTACAGGAAAATCACGATGGTGCTGAAACATCGCCACAGCACTGAAAGAAAGAACACACATTACACATTTTTACAGGAAGGTTTTGCTCCAGTCAGTGATGAATCATTTGACCTCGACCTTCTGTGGGTAACTCTTCATCTAATGGATGATAAAAGCACTGTTTTGAAGACTTTTCATAATCACACCAGCATATACTTTACATAGTGATTTTGTGACTTTTACTGCTGTGAGAAATATTGTTTCACAATGTTGTGCAGAAAGCTAATTCTTTCATCTAGCTGTCAGCACATGAGTAAGAGCTTCCCTCAGAAGATGCAACATCTGGTCACCAAACAGTTAAATTACACAACAACACACAGATGATGTGTGTTTGCTTGTGGTTTATAGACTAATATAATGTCCTAGTAAATCACTCACAAGAAATGTGTAGTGTGCAGCTAAGTCTCCAGACTTTGACTATTGTTTAGCATTTGTTACTTGTCTATTACTGAGTTTTGCTTTGTTTTTTTGTTGTTCCACGTGAACTGACAGGTTGATGACAACAAAGTTACGTTACCTGCTTTGCTTGACATTCCCACCATGCTCTTCTTCTGCTTCCAGAAGCTGATGTCATTCTTGAAGGCCAGGAAGTCAAAGAGAAGCTGAAAAAACAATGGACGATATATATTACACTTTCGTTCAATGTTGAGCTGTGAATACTTGCATTTATAATGTGTTTTTAAAGCTGTTACCTTAAAAATGAAAGAGAAGAAAAAGCTTCCATCAGTAACTAATGATACGATATTAAGTAGCTATGCAACTTGAGAAACCAGCACTTAAGAGAGATTTTATTTGCTCATTGGAAAGCTGATATATCTAATAAAGAATGTGTTCATTAGTCGTTATGTCAAGAAATCAGAATGAGATTTTATATATATATATATATATATATATCATATGCTAATAAATACTAATGGTTGCACCATTTTAAGCTGGAAAACAGTGCATGTGATTTGGTTTGAAGCTATGCAGACTCAGACTTACATGGAAAGCAGCTACAAAGAAAGTCAGGGCCAAGAAGTACAGGTTGGTATCAACAAAGATCCCTTTGATCTCGTCGGCGTCCTTCTCGGTGAATCCTGCAACAAACACAGAGAGCAGGTCACGTAAACAGGACTGTGAATGTGTAAACACTCATTAAAACCTCCGACAGCGAATCACACTGATCGCCTCGTTTCAATGCAATACAACCTACCTAAACATTTTCCAAACTTACCACGTACACCCTCTATGGCAATAAAACCTCATAACAGCAATACCAAGCTACCCAGATCTCAATCTGAGCTGAGCAGCTGTGGGATGTGCTGAAACAAGCCAGATATTACAAGGTACTAGGATACTCCCAGAGGCCCCATATTATCCATGTCCTGACTGGTCAGAGCTGCTCTATAAGTACAAGAAGGATCTTCACGATATAATGTAGGTGTTTTTTAAAGTTGTGGCCGAATGCTATATGTCTGTTTGTGTGTGGGAGACAAAAATCAAGTTACCAAACTGTTGTAGAGAGTAAACTGCATCCTGCATGTGGATCCAGAAGCGTAGTCTCCCCAGAGAGATAGAGTCGTATGAGATGGTGAGAGGCAGCTCCGTAGAGGTACCATTAATCTCCTACACACGCACAAACACATGCAAAACCATATAAACTGTTGAGTCAGTTCTAATACTGAACAGCTGAAGGCAGTGAAAATAAGCAAACAAGGGTCTGGATCATGAACGGTTGGATTACAGAGAACAGAGTTTTTTGCATTTTAATGATCAATAAAAACAGTGAACTTAAAATCTGCAAACTTCTCTGAACGTAGGGGATTACATAATATTTATTTAAAAGCAAAAAACTTACCACAAGGTCCTTGACCCGGTTACTGAGCTCATCAACAAACAGCAGAGGTAGATACACCATCTTTTTACCATTTTGGAATCTGAAACACAAATATAAATGTCTTATTTCTGTCTTTTGTTGCCTGTGCAATCCTATGGAAGCACAAGAACCCAGTAAAACCACTTCATTCAAACTGACCAGGAAATACTCTTTAAATCAAACCGTATGAAGACTCCCAACATGCCCAGACTCATGCTTTGTCTGGGCATGCTTTCATTTATTCGTAGAAAACATTGTGTGTTTGAGAGTGTGTGTGTGTTTGTGTGTGTTCTTGTTTATTCATTATCTTACGCTCTGAGGTATCTGTGAACATCACTTGGCAGATATTCTTTGTCAAACACAAAGTGTTCACTGACAACATTGAGCGTCAGACGGGAACGCCAGTGAGACACTGGGTGATCTGACGTTGAAGTAGCTCCAGCCCGTGCTGCACGGTTACCACTGCTGCCTGCTTTCTGTTGGGCTTCATCCTTCTGACCCTGCATCGTGCAGAAAATACATAATGAGGAAAATTTGCTCTCAAAATGACAGGAAATATGTTTTTAAATACACTAAAATACCAATAAATAAAACATCTAGAATCACAAACTGTCATGTACAATATTTCTCAGAGATCCTTTTTTATCCGTGAATTTATTCATAAAAACTGATCACTTTGAACACAAACCTGTGTTAGATCCTCTCCAGAAATCAAAGAGATTTCAGGCGGTTTAGGGACCATGTATGTTGTGAGCTGAGCCACCAGGTGGACCTGTCGTGGATCCTGCCAGGGAGTGACGCCAGCTTGATGGATGAATATTAGCGCATATAAAGTTCCATTGTTACGAGTCTTCTTAGGGAGAGAGACATTGACTATCCTGAGGGAAAGAGAGAGAGAGAGAGAGAGAGAAAGGAAAGGATCTGAAGATGTTTGTGAAACATTTACATGATTTAAATTAAAGTGGATGGGCAGCTGCTATAAATACCTGTATGGTAAACAACAACATAATCATTTTAATTTTTTTCATATGGATTTACTTGTTTGACATAAACTACGGGATAATGCTGTGTGTGTGTGTTGCGTCTTATATATAATATTGTAAATATTGTTTTTATATCTCATTTTACCAATCACATATAAAACATGCGAGTCCCACCAACCTCTCAAATTTGTTGTTGACATCAAACGTCTCCTCTTTGTGGATCAGAGTCTGTCCTCCCTCTCCATTGGGCCGCAGTGCAGTGTAGATACTCAACTAGAAAACACAGAGAGAATTTACACATATTTTAACATTACTATCTAACCTTCTAATTCTCCAATTTAAACTGCTTTTGTTCCTAGAACAAACCATCAGATGTTTCTGACCTGTAGTTTCGGGTTCCCCGCCAGGAAGGGTGTGATACACTTGTCACCTTTGGGGTTGTCACATGGTTTAGTGTACACTATCCCATACATCACCCAGCAGGTGTGGAGCACATACACCACAAACACCCCCACGATCAGGGTGGTGAAGGATGTTTTCAGAAACATGATGCTTGCGTTGTGTCGTCTCCGTTGGCTAGCTGAGGAGCAGGGCCATACATCTGTGAACGAGGAGTCATTGATGGATGATCAGTTGTACTTTTAAACAGTATGTAAAGTAAAAGTAAAAAATTCACTGATTATGTGACAAGAAAGCTGCAAGAGAGAGAAACGATCCATTCATTAAAGTGTAATCTTTTAAAGTGTATATGTAAATACACAAATAAACAATAAACATCTCATTTCATATTTATAAAAACTAATAAGCTCCTATGGGTCAGTTTGATCATAAACTACATCAAATAAAATGTGTTTTTATTTCTTTTCTGTGTCTAAAAACGTTTTAATTGTAAAGTCTTCCAGTTGCAACTGCTCCCCTGGGTTTTCATCATTACACGACACCATATGAAAAAGACAGATCCTCTTATCTACTCATCAGATCTCAGGCCTGACGATGCTAGAAACTTCATATCCACATAGATTTTGGCAGCTCTTATTTTCACAGGAAGAGTTTTCTTGTTACCAGAGGTGTAATACTTATATACCACAGATTTAATCTTTTCATTTCTTTTTTCCTGGGGACAGTAAATAGCTGACAGTCATTTGCTGCAGGCGGTGACTAATCGCCATTTGACTGATTATATAAAATTAGAGTCAAAGTAAAGTTCAAAATACCAGAAATTAAAAGACGCTTTGTGTCAAATTATCCATATGGAGATTTCTGAGGTTTTAGATCAAAGTGTTTGTTTGTTTGTTTTTTATCCTCAACTCACCTAACAAAACGTCTGTGCTTGCAAAGTGATTATCTTCTGTCCCGCTTATATATTGTGACATGTATTAAAAGTAAAATACAGATTTAAATCGTTAAACATACCAGTGTTTAATCCTGCAGGTTGTCAAGTCACAGGAGCTTTGTAACAATTCGTCCATTCGCGTTACCGTTTCTGCCAAAAAGTTAAACAAGCCGACATTGTTTCCTCCAAACCGTCCACAGCTTTTAGCTGAACACACCTGCTATCTACTCCTCTGGTCTCTCCATTCATCAAAAAGCAGGTCTGGCAAGAAATTGTCAGACGAAAGCGTGAGGTGGATCTATATTTCCGCCATTCACTTCCTGGTGAGTAGTCTTGGACGGGATTTGGGTCAGTAGTATCGCGAGATTTCCGTTGTTGACTTCATTTCAACATAAACACAACAAATGTTAACTGGGCAATGAAATCTTTACACATAATGATTAAGAATTATTTTCTCTTTTTAATTTTCCTTTAAATTGATTGTATATATTTTATTGGCTTTACACTGTATTTACACAGCTGTGACTAAAAAGGCAATAATCTATTGTATAAAATGTGGTTTTAACTATGATATTATGAAGTAGTTGTATTTTACTGACCACTAGAGATACAAGATACATTTTACATTGTTCCATTGATGTTTTCACTTAAGTAAAAGTTTTTCATATTACATTTTCTACCACAAAACATAAAATAATAATAATAATATATCAGACAGTGTGAACCGCAGCTTCCCCCTTAAAAATATCAATAAATAAAGCAAATACATTTGAGTGGGGAATGCACAAAAACCCAGGGTACAACACTGGACATCAGACAGACATAGTCTGAGAATTGCTGGTGAACACATTGTAACGCTTAGCAGCTGAGGAGCTGGACATTTTCATCAGGAGTTGGTTGAGAGCTAAAAGAAAGACATATGGGCAATAATAATGGAGATATCAACTTCTGTGCTCTAACGATTTAAATCTGCCTGTTTCTGCTGCCTCCCGGTGGCTAAAACTTACTCAATGCAGGGTTAATGAGCTGCAGGTGTGTAGTGAGTAGCTGATAAATAAAGACTCTTCCAGAGTCAGGCTTCATTGTCCCCAGGTCATTTGGTCAGGTAGGTCATATTATAGCAACAAACTTAAGAAATTTCCAGCCCTGGTTTTTGTCTTCATCAGTAAACCACCTCTCTGTGTGTAAAAATCTCCAGTATAAACTTTACTAGTGTCTTGATTTGTTTTATTTCTGTGTTAATTGTTATACCCTGGAGGTGCATGAGCTGATCACAGCTGCTCTCCTTCAATCAAGAGCTGGGAGTCTGTTACACAACATTTGTTCTTTCTTTTTCAGATCCAGATATGATTCGGAGCCTGATTTTCACCATCTTGTGTGGATTTGCAGGGGCCTTTATCAGCTCAGAACTGGATCAACACTGGGAGCTATGGAAGAAGATGCATAAAAAAGTGTATTCTCATCAGGTAGGCCTGAATATCTTTAATTTCTGTCAACTGATTCATTTATCCTAATATAATTAGTATATGAATGTGCTTGATGTAGTGTGTGAGTACATATATTTTAATGATCAACTGTCACGTATAAGCCATTTTAATGCTCTGTTTTCAGATTGAGGAGTTTGGCCGTAGGCGGATATGGGAGGAAAACTTGGAGATGATTAATGTCCATAATCTGGAAGCGTCTCTGGGTTTACACACCTACGAACTAGCAATGAATCACCTGGGAGACTTGGTGACTAGTTTATTTTTGTTTCATCAAATCACAGCTTGTATGCCTCATAAAAACCACATCAACAAACGATTATCTGTATCTGTAGACCACTAAAGAGGTCATGGGTATGCTGATGGGCACCATCGTACCCTCTGACCTGAAGAAAGCTCCTTCCAGCTTCATCAGTGTAAACACTTCTTTACCAGAGTCGCTGGACTGGAGGGATCAAGGCCTTGTAACCGAGGTCAAAATGCAGGTGAGATCTCAGATGATCATACGAAGTTAATACAGAACATGTGGTCTTGTTTTTGTAGCGATTGTTTACTTTTAATTTGTAGGGTTCTTGTGGCTCTTGCTGGGCCTTTAGTGCAGTTGGAGCTCTGGAAGGACAACTCAAGAAGTCCACAGGTGTCCTCATGTCCCTCAGTCCTCAAAATCTGGTGGACTGCTCCGTAAAATACGGTAACCGTGGGTGTAGCGGTGGATTCATGACAAATGCCTTTCGGTACGTCATTAAGAACCAAGGAATCGACTCTGATGCATCCTACCCCTACATTGGCAAAGTGAGTCAAATGGTCAGTCAAACATTTAAAATGTTTGGTTTCTGTTGAGACAATATGCAGCAATTTCCCTTTACATCTCTTTCTTTTTAGCTTCATCGGTGCAAGTATAACCCAGAGTATCGGGCCGCTAACTGCTCCAGCTATGTTTTGTTACCAAAGGGAGATGAATTGGTATTAAAAGCAGCTTTGGCCAGCGTCGGCCCCATCTCTGTTGCAATTGATGCATCCAGGCCAAAGTTTGTCTTCTACCGTTATGGTGAGTGGCTAACTCATAAATAGTTGGGTCTGAGTAGTCAAGTCGGTGTCTGTGTTTAACTTTTTGCTTTCTGTGGTCCAACAGGTGTGTACACTGACCACACATGCACTCACAATGTGAATCATGGAGTACTTGCTGTGGGTTATGGCACTGAGAGAGGACATGACTACTGGCTGATCAAAAACAGGTTAGGAAAAATGTTCAACCTGAATTTTAAATCAATGAAGAATCCTTTCAGATTTTGATTATTCCTTGATTGTAATGTTTGTTCGTCTTAACGATGTCTGTTTCAGTTGGGGTGTAAACTATGGAGATGAAGGCTACATCAAGATGGCACGAAACAGACTCAACCAGTGCGGCATTGCGCTCTACGCTTGTTACCCGATCATGTGATCAGCAGATGCTCTAAGTGTTTGTCTTGTTTTAATATGAAGCAAATCTCAATTATTTGATTCTTCTCTCTTGTAGATTTCTTTATGTAAATTACGACTTTTTTGGGGGGATTTTAATATTTAATTCATGAACATACAGAATAAACAGAATCTCTTTATAAAATTGTGCCAGTATCTTTGGTGTCACTGCACTTAAATCACTAGATCAGAGTTTGTCATTTGAACAATTCATACTTGAAGCTGATGTGTCTCAAGGGCAACTAATAGTTTTTTCTGACTTTGGCTTTTGATATACAAAATCACATTAAAGTTAATTAGTATGTCAACAACACCTGAAACCAAGAAAAGTCAGAGTTGGTTCTTTAGTTTTATGCATGAACAGAACATGGAGCTACTTTTAGAAGCATTATCCATAGAATTGGTTATGTTTTCTATTAGAACTAAAAATGTTTTTAACTTTTGTATTTATTTGTGCTCAAAAAGGCAGAAATAGAACAAATGGCATTAAATATATGCTTCTGACATGCAGGTTTGATGGCAGCTGAAAGAAAATGTGAGAAAAATGAAAACAGAAGATGATGGTTTTTCTAAATTTATGGACAAGATGTGGGGAGAAAAAAAAATATGATTTTATTCCCTGTTAATGCAAACAATGAAGGGTTTTTTTTTCTTTCAAGTTTTATTTTCATTATGATTTATCATTTTCCTCATAGAACTGGGTACAGGCACAAAAGTGCAAATCCCAGCATAATGAACAACTCTCACGTAAAATAAATACAGCACCTTTTCAGCATCACTAAAATATTCTCAATATCCAGAAGTAATAAATACTGAATTTTACCAAGATTTTTCAGTCTTCATTTACAAAACACAAAGACAACACACAATAGATTTTTGTGTCATATTTTTAGGAACTGTTTTCCTTGATCTTTTGTTCCACAAATTCCATACTTGCACGTACAAACATCTACAGTTTCTACACACAGTACATTGATTTTTGAATTGAACTCACATTAAGAATAGAACTTTTTATCATTTCATAAACAGGTCAGAGTCAAATGAAAGAAAAATAAAACAGAAACTCCTTCAGTCCAAACTACAGTGAGGGACAGTTCTTTGCAGATGAAGGAGATGCTTTCTGGCATTGGTCGGCCCCATTTTTGTTTGTTTGTTTGTTTTTTTAAATCAGGATTCATTCAGGACAAATCCATGTGCTCTTAAGAGTTGAGAGGACCATAATAAACCATGCCATAAAAAGTCCTCCATCCCCTTATCAGACCGTCATCGTTAAGGGAAAATCTTCAGGCTGGTGATCACGTTATATTTTGACCACACCCGTAACATCGCTGCCATCATTATAGATAAAACTCCAACCAGTGACCCATTTCTACACATAGCAACATTAAATAGTAAACTTTTATATTCTGGATAGGAGCTCCAGTGTGACATAGGGCACTCTTTTGATGAGGTGATAACCTGTGGTCCATTTTGAGTTGAATTTTCACTTCCTGTTTCCTCAAAATCGGGGAAAGCCTCCACTTTATTGCTTATACTTCCCCCCCTTTTAAATCGACTCATGTTTTTTTTGTCAAATTGTACTTTTTCTACTGCACATTTTCAATTCTCTTCACCTAAATATATTGCCCTTTTCCGGCCATAACTATCTTGTACCTCTGCGACAAGATGAATTGCACAAATACAAGCATCCTCCTCAGGCATATACATCAATATATATTTTGAAAAAAAAAAAAAAAAAAAAAAAAAAAAGTTACCTGGGTCCAAGGTAAACAAGGAACACAGTCACCACTAACTTACTTTCAGAAACACATACTCAAGTGTCACCAATTTTAACCCCACTTTGATTAAGAACAATCACTGCAAGCAACAAATCTATGTCATCATACAACAATGAAAACACAAGTTCTTGCTTTAGACGAAAACATCTGGCATACAGGACGTCCAAGAAGTCAGACAATACGATACAAACATGCGTCACGATCGGTTGAATACAGAGGGATTCGGGGGGTGGGCGGAGTTGAAGTTTTCATAATTTAGGATGTGATCCTTTTTACTGTCTTTCTAAACAAAGAGGAACAGGCCACAAGTTATTATCTCTGCCACTGGCTATCATCAACCGGATTCATTTTTAAAGAATAAATTGTTTTCGGCAAAAGAGCACCAGAGCCTATCATGCAGAACGACACGTTAAATTCTACACTGCATATATTACATTTTTTTTGTTTGTTTGTTTTGTTTCATTTTTGTTTTTTACTTCTCATGGTGTAAATATATTTCCGTGGTCCCCAACTGAGCTGTGTTCATCACAGGGATGAAAACACCGCAACAGAAAAAAGTAGAAAAATATGTGACAGACGATTTAGAGTCAGCCTAAACACACACACACACACACACACACACACACACACACACACACACACACACACTGTTCATAGATCCACACATCAACAACACATCCATACACTCTCTCTAAAATAAACTAAATGCAATAAGAAATCTGTTCACTGAATACGCACAAGAAATTGTCGGTGAGATGAACAGCAGAGGCGAAATTTGATCCTTAAAGATACATAAAGATTGATACCACTCTCATGTCTATGCAGTTAATATGAGAAGATAGCGACAGTCGTAGCATAAAGACTGGAAAACATGACAAACTGCTCACTAGTTAACAAATTTTTATCCTGTCCCTTTAAAAAGCTGTTTTCCCCTGTTTCTAGTCTTTATGCTGAACTAAGCTAACAAACTCAGTACTATTAACTATTAATTTAAAGTTTTTCTCTCCCTCACACTCACACACACTCATACACAGACAGACAGAGAGAGAGAGTTTAAGAGGTCAGACACACTCTTGTAGTAGATAGTGTTTTAGTTTTAACTTAGTGTAAATGGGGGCACACACACACACACACACACACACACACACAATCCAGAGGATGTCTTTAGGTCAAAACATCACACTCCACTTGGTGGCAGCAACACCCACTCACTGATTGTCAGCACACATTGATGTAACACCTTTGGAGAAATGATACCTAAGTAGTGATATGTATATAATATAATCATGGTTCTTGATTAGCTTCCATTTTAGAGTCATTGTGTCCAGTTTTCAATCAAAACTCTCAGTCGTTTTAATTTGAGAAGTACTTGTCATGCAGGAGCACAGTGAATAATCTTGTGGTGGCAGTGAAGGAGGAACGACTGAACAGGAGCCCTTAAAATTAAACTAGACAAGTGATTTTTGTGATCTCTTGTTTTCTCTTTGTGCCTCGCTGCCCGATCAATAAGACTCTTTGTAACAGCTGCTTCATCTATTTGTCCCTTTGATCTGTGCTTATGAATCCAAGGAAATTATTTAATGATTATTAAGGGCTATAACACAAGCTTAAGAAAGTATATTGTACGTTTTGGCGAAAGAAAAGGGCAAAACAAAACAAAACCACTAAATTAACTTAAAGTCAACTTTCTAGGCCAGTCACTGGTCACCACTGCTTCCAAAGTCAAAAGAAGTGAACTTTCACACTCAGTCAAATAACTTGTTTGGTGATTTGTTTTCATTTTAAGGCTAATTAATGCAGCTATTCATGAGGAATGAGGGGAAATTATTTTGCACGTATAATAATTTGGTGTAGTGGTGCTAAAATATAATATTAGCTGTAAACGTAGTCTAAGCATTTCACCACACCTGAGCTACTTCATGAGTCATATTGTTTGATATTGTTTGAGACCACCGCTCCCATACATTCTGCCATTGGATCAATAAAATGATTTTCATGAAAATGTTGGAGTTTCTCAGATGTGTACACATGCAATCACTCACACTTCACATATAAACACACTTGCGCAACTAATTTAGCAAATAACTATCTAACACTTTTTGCATTTGTTCTCACATTTAGCACTTGACCAAAATCCGTCCTACAGTCGTTCCTGTGTTGCAGACATGAACATCATCACATTGCCGCAGCTGTATAATTCAACAACAGGGAGGGAAAAACATTAGTTTAACACTGAACACCGAGGAACTGGATAAAACTATTCCCATTTACAACTGAGAATCCTGTGAAATGCATCTTTACCTGTGTTTTGAGGCTATTAGAAAAGGAGCAGACTGGATTTATGCAGACAAAAAAAGCTTTCAACTCTCTGTTTCTGAATGAATCCGGCCTTAACTGGAATGTTTGATTATTATTTGGTAGAAAGTAACAGTTCTCAGCAGGTCTTAGCTTCAGGAATCGGCAGTGATGAAAGGTCATGGGTGTTTTTAGAGAAAATATAACCACCCTGAAAATTCATTGAGGTCTTTACCAAGAAGAAAAAAAAAAAAACAACATATCTACGAGCATAGAAATATAAATGTTAAGTACCAGTAACATCACAAGAAATTAAAGAGCAGCACTGAAAGCCAGTCAGCGAGGCTGAGGACAGATGAGAAGGAAAAAAACAATCATTTTTGAAAATCATCCAAATAAATGGACAAAATCTTTTCACTCGTTCATCCAGAAATGGCTTTTTTCTGTTTCTTTCGCCTCTCTATCCGTATCACTATATCTTAAACATATTTCCATTTGTAACACATCACACTGTAAGTATCACACCGCTGTAAAAACATCACACTTTTTATATCACCTGACACCTCAGTGTGCTCTTCTGTTAATCTCTGTTAATAGACTCTGAAAGATGCGATCCATGTTTCAAAGGATTCTGGGCCTTCAATGGGGATGGCAGTCAGTTTCTCTTCATGCTCTCTACAGGATGTTTCTAGTTGTAAACCCACACGCTCCAGCTGTACTCTGTCGCCCACTGCTGGTCATCTCTTTTACTGCAACACTTGGCCTCGTGTTTCGGGCAACTTTGTTGCAAGGAAACTGCCTGCGGCGAGAGCGCCGGCGGCAAATAAGATGGGTACGGCCTTGGTGATGCCAACAAATGATTGGAAGATGCTGATGCCCAGGACGGCCGCCAGCTTACAGAGAGCATTCAGGAAGCCAAACGCCGTGGTCCTTAAGACAAGAAGAGAGGGATCAACATAATTACAATAGTTTAACAACGCTGATTAAAGCTTTTAAACTGATCTGGCCTCAGTGCATTAGATTACTGTGTTTAAACATGCTGTTACTACACCTTCTATGTTGTTCTCTGGTGTACAGATGGGTTAAAATGGTGTATTGTTTACTTAAATTAGAAATACTTAGTGGTTCTTAAAGTAGGATACAGGAAGCCTTAGAGAGGTTACAAGATATATTGTTGTTTCTCCTGCACTGAAAGTTAATTTAGTGCCAGTTTGGGATGAATATTCATTTACCTTCACAGAAGTCAAAGGGGAATAAAAAGCTGAAAAATATGAGCTGCTCTCATCTTTACCGTTTATCAGAGGGGTAGAGCTCCACTGTTATCACGTCCAGGGCGTTCCAGGAGGCGATGCTGATGCCACCGAACAGACACAAGAGGGCAATCATCCCTGATTCACTGTTGCCAAACATCAGGAAGAAGCAGCTCACGCAAGATATGACACTGGATCCCGCTGTTTTAGAGAAAGGAATGACAATTACACTGAATTCAAAACGCTTCTGCGGTTGTCAACGGTAAATTATCTGCAGTGAGTAGATTCACGTACCCAGCATCCTTAAACGTCCGATTTTGTCCATTAGTAGAGCTGACACGATGTTGCCAGGCAACACTGCCAACGTGCCGAGGAAGTTGACGAAGTAAATCATGTAAGCGTTGTTGAAGTCATCGCTGAAGTCGAGCATGCAGCCCTCTTTGTTGTGAATAAATGTGCTGTTGACCAGTTTACAGTTGACAAACCTGTATTTGAACAAATCTGGTGAAAGAAAGAGTGAAAGTTATGTTATTCAACTTCTCTCTTTTTTTTGGGGGGGTTATAACATCTTTATTTCCCCTACTTCGCAAACCAGACCTTCAACCATGCATAAATGATTAGTTTTCCTAAAACAAGGAAGGAGGAGATTAAATGATCTCCTTGCAAAAGCAGCCAGGACATCTGCACCGCCACCACACAACCAATCCTCTGCCAGCGTCTGTTTTTAATCAAAATTCCTTTAAGGCGGAGACTAAACATAAAAAACAGAATCCAATACAATCACTTTTGTTCCTTCTTGACTTCTTAAACTACAAGATATATCAGGGGACTATCAGAAAAGGTCAGGAGGGGTCAGACAACTTCTCCTTAAAGCCTGTTTATACTTATATTTATATTATGCATGATTTGATTTTCTGATGACACTGGCGAAACTGCTTCCAATAACCAATAAATTTTTTATTAAAGAGGTTAAGGCATAAAAGTGCTGAATGATCATAAAATTTTAGATGCACAAATGACATAAACATACAAGAATGCATCACTGGCTTCAGGCATGAGAAGATACTGTGCTGTAAGAAAAAAAAAAGAGCTGCAGCAACCGTTTGGAGTAAAGACGTTGAAGTGAAGATTTAAAACTAATTCGCTCACAACTGAGAACTGGATGATACAGTATTTTAGCAGAGAACAGTTTGTCAAATGTGTTTTCCAGATCTGAATTTGACATGTTGATTTAGAGACTCGTAAGGAAAAATGAAAAACTAGTCACAGTACAAATATTATCACTGAAAACATCAATAACACAACCGTGGACTATGGCTTTCATATCAAAACACAAACTCTTTGCTGTGCATTGTAGTGGACAGTGACTTATCATATATAAATAAGTTTTTGATACGATAAAGAAGTTGTAAATCATATTCGCTTTAACTTTTTCCCCTTAAAGTGATGGTTTGGAGTAATTTGAACCCAGGGTCTCTTTCACCACAAATATGAATTGAACATCCCCTCAAGAGATATTTTACATTTTTGTTTTCAGTCAAATTGCTGACAGTGAAAGTAAGTGGGGCCACCAGCCAAACATATCTAAATCACCATTTTTTAACCACTAATAAAGCTCAAAATATCACTTCACTTCAGCAACAGCATGAACAGGGTCCCTACAGATAAACCGAAGTACCGATAACTTAGTAAACATTTGACCACCACCCCTGTGTCCTTAATGATGACTTTTGACACTGCCCGTATATCAATAAAGACGTGGTTTGACGACCATTAGAAAAGCTTTTCCAAACGTAACAGAGGCTGTAATTAATGGAGCTGACACCAACGTATAGTGACACGCCCTAACCATGGCAAGATCGTGGCACACAGGTTTAGAGGCAGCGATGAATGGGCGATCTTTATGGAAAACTCTGGAGAAAATGACTCTGACTCTGATTCATCTAGTTTTGCTGGATTTCAAAATGTTGACAAATTGGATCACTCAGAGGAAAGTGGCAACACCTGAGCAGGTAGAATTGAGTTTGTGTACATCTGAAGAACAGAGGAACCACATTGAGACCTTCATAAATGAATAGCTCAGTGTCTCAGGATTCCAGAGATATATAATATGTCAATGTTTCAATATAGTTTATGAGTGTAAAAGCCATTTATAATCACTCATGGAGGTTTGTTTTCTTTTATGCAAATACAATATGTTTCATGTGTAGCCCAGGTAACATATATACGAGTGACTCTGAACAGGCATCGAAGGAGAAAAGAGTTAAAAGCTGAATAAAAATAATAATAATAATAAAGATTTTAAAAAACAAAAGGCTTGAAATCTATTTATCTTGGTTTTTATACTCTGTCATCACTGTCTGTTTAGTGTCGACAGGCGCTTTGGTTCTAATTAAACAATAAACACATTCTTACATCTGTTTTTTCTTAATCGTGTCGCGCTGCTTCACATCACCCTGTCCTCAAAAAAAAAAAAAAGGAAAAAAAAAAATCTGAGCAGAATTTGTTTATGTTGCTACAGTAACGGCTCTGATGCTGTGTAACCCAGGGTTACCAGCGTTAGAATGTTTCTGTGGTAACGGTCCTGCCAAAACAACTTTTGGTTTTTTTTTTTAACTTTAAACTGTAAGAAAAAAGTTTAAAATGTATATTTAGATCAATTGATCTGAAGTGATTCATATTATTGCAGAGCAGCAAAACAAAACAAAAAAAAAACATGCTCGCCTTTGAACTTTATGGAGCATTTAGCAGATTTTTCTCCAGAACAAAACAGAGCAAATACTTTACAAAAAAGAAAAAAAAAAACCTGATTCCAAATTAATGTGACTGACTGCAACATGTTTTCTAAATTTAAATTCAATTATTATGTTGCATTGTTGAGACAAAATAGCCAGTTTAAAGACTTAATTTTTTCACTTTTTTCCTTGGAGCCCAAATTAAAACTCCTCCTGAAAACACTGACGAGTTAGTGTTAACATTTACCTGTGTTATAGAACAAACTTGCAATGAAGGTGCAGTTTCTGAAGAAGGTGTGTGTGGAGGTGATGTCCTCAAAGTAGCACTCCTCAAACACTGAGTCTTCAAATACCATTGATTTCATCTTCAGGTTGAGGAACCTATTGAACAGGATGTGTTTTTTTTTGTTTTAGTTTTAGTTTTATGTTGCATGTCTGTCCAATATTTTGTACTTTGACATTTGGCTGCTCAAAAGCACTTACTTGTCGTTGAAGTAGTGTCCTTGGCGATGCACTTGGTTTTCCAGGGTGAAGTTAAACGTCACATGCTCCACTCGCTCTTTAGTGAAGGTCTTGGTCTTTGATTCGTACTCCTGCTTCTGGATGTACTTGATCATGTCTGGGAACCAAACCGTCAGACCGTAGTAGCTGCAAAGGTGTAAGAATTGAAACCAGATGAAACAAACATAAATTAGGAAATATTAAAAGGTTTTATTAAAATATTAAAGGTTTTATGAGTCTTTAGTTTACCTGAAAGACATTGTAAACCAAACAGCCATGAGCATGAAAGTAGTCCGTTTATACTCGGGACTGAAGCAGGCGAGGATGTTATTCCTGATCTGCAACATGTGAACAGGAAAACGTAACATTTGTGAGACCAGATTTAACCTCAAAACCTTTCTGGTTCATCAAATGACATTTAATGATACTTTACTTATTTGAATCTTCATATGAACGTATTTGTTTTTCTGTATAATTCACTAAAAGAATCGCTCACTCACTCAGGTCACGAACACACAATAACTGATTAGAAAAACATTTAAATCTTGCAGCTTCACTGGGACTGCTGCTACCACCTACGCCTCCATCCACAAAAACCCCACTGAGGCCTTTTATAGCTCGGAGGCCGGCTCTAATGGACCTCATACTCTCATACGCTTGTATAATCACTGTAACATGGCAGTTTTAAAGAAGTAGGGATCTCTGGGGCATTTCTTGGTTTTAAAACTGGCTGCAGGCACTTGGTTACTGATTTATTCCACAAATCTATTCTGCGGTTCTAACATCAGCTTCTTGACATTAAATAAATCATACATGGGTATTATATTTTCAACTATGAAAGGTTTTTTTTCAGCTGCACTCACCTGTTGAGAGAGACTCATAATCTTCATTCTGTAACGTTGCCAGACTGGAGTGTCGGTGCCAATGTCCACCAGTTCATCCATCTGCTTCACCGTCTTGATTGTGGTGACCTTGGATGAAAGAGACAAAAGTCCTTCAGAGATGTGGCTTTAGCCAGATGTAATGATTTTCTAACTACAGTGACATCATGAGAGAGTCTTTCTCCAGCTGCTTTGATTTGATGAAAATAACACAACTGTGTGTAAATGGACGCAGATGTTCCAGTGTCAAAGTAAATAAGAAATTGTATCTTCTCTGTATCTGATCATGAGGTTACATCTTTAGTAATGACTCTGATGACTGATCATCATGTCAGTAGCTGTTCTGTTTTGACTCCTTGTCAACTCTCACTGCTACAACTATATTTGGATTTCCTGTTGTGTGGGTCCACTGCTGCTCAATGATTAGAGGGGAAACATTAAGTAGATAATGTGGGTGTATTTGAACAGAACTCACAGAAAACACCCTCTCTGGGTATCCTTTCGCTCGCATGTTTGTATCATGAACTTGCTTTAGAATCATCCAGCCTTCGTCATGTTTGCCGTTCTGTTTGGGGAAAGAGTAAAGGTCAAACTGTACATAATCTTTCCATGCATTTTTTATGTGTTTATCTCACAGATTTAACATTTAGAAGAAATTGAGTCATCTTCTAACCTCCAAGTAGAAGCGAGGGCTCTCAGGCATGGCGCTGAGAGCAGCGATGGCTGCGACAGAAGGAAACGCACACACTAACACAAACACACGCCAGCTATGGAACTGATATGCTGAGCCCATCTGGAAACTCCATCCTGAGGAGACAAAAACAAATAAACCAACATGAGGAAATGAGCTCACACCTTTTACCTTTCACTCTACACACCAGAGTCAACTCAAGTCAATAACAGTTAAGGTCACACACAGGCTGCAATATATTTAATTTGATGTGACGCTGTATGAACATGTTTTAATTTCATCTTCCCCTCCAGAGGAATCAGAGGTCAGAGGTCGGCATCAGTGCAAAATATGTTTGAGTGTGTATGTGTATGTGTCTGTGTCTGTGTGTGTGTGTGTGTGTGTGTGTGTGTGTGTGTGTGTGTGTGTGTGTGTGTGTGTGTGGGCAGATGTTTGCCAGCAAACAAGTTTGAACCTTTTCCACTACTAAGTTCACCTTGTGCTAAAACCAAAGTTCAAAACATTTCAAAGAATAATCTGATATTTTAGGAAAACTCTCTCATGTCTTTGTGGTAAATATTAGTTTATAGCCATATATATTGTATATATGGCTATATATTGTAGCCTTATATTTGGTATATAGACACTGTATGACAGTGGTAAGAGTGTTTTTTAATCTCTCAAAAGCTATAAAAAGTGCATGATTAGCTCACTTGGACAGTAAAAAAAAGCAGCTAAACAAAAACGTATAATTTTGACTATATGTTATTGTACTCACCATAATGTGGGATGATGGCCCAGGCCATAGCAGATGCGTATATTCCTCCAATCATCCAGAACATACAGAGCCAACTGAGGTGCTCACCACGCTTCTCTTGGGCCAGAAATTCAGAGTAGTAGGAAAACACGATGGGAATTGAGCCACCGATCCTGCAAAGATCAGAAACCAGCTGACGATCTAGAGATGCACACAGCTGATATTGTCATTTAGAAATTAGAGATGTGTATTTATTTTAGATAATAGATATAACAGATATAAAATTGACACCAGAATTTAATGCCATAATACACCACAGATCCCATATTAAAGTGCTGATTCACTCAGTCAGGCTCTTTTTTACTTTGAAAATATAAATGTTATTTTCAACCTCTCTATATTCACATTGCTCCATCATTATAGTGTAAAACTAACTCTTAAAAGCTCAGTGGGAAAGTCATTGAATTGAGTACAAATGGAAACGATTTCAGCACTTCAATTTGCTGCATCACTAAAGCATAGAAGCTGCTGTTCTTAAAAATGTAAGTACCCTGGTTCCATAACACCTGGAGTGTTTGGACTTTACCACATGCTGGACAAGACTGAAAACTCAACGGATAAAAGCAAAACACATCATTCACACCAGAATAAATGGCCCATATTGAAAATGAAAATTATTCTTGATATTACCCAACGCCCGAGAGCAGTCGGCAAAACAGAAAGGTGCTGTAGCCTTGGACGAAGGAGGAGAAGAAAGAGAAAATGCTGTTGATGGAGAGAGAGATGAGGAGAGACTGTCGGCGGCCTATCCGGTCAGCCAGAGCCCCCCAGAGGAAAGCCCCAACCATCATCCCAAAATATACAATCAGACCTGTGGAGGGAGAAAAGATAATGTGATTAATGAATAAACTAATAAATTAAATGTCCCACATTGTTTGTACACATTAGTTTTTGGTGGTTTTATTACATAAAACAGAAATAAATAATGTCTTTATCTGGGACTATTTTCAACTGTGGATGAATACGCATTTACATGTCTTACCTAGCATGCTTTTGTTAGGTTCAGACAGGCACATATCCTTCTCAGCGCTGGGGAGGACAAAGCCGACCACAAAGATCTCGACACCGTCTGCCATGAGAGCGAGCCCCAGCACAAAGTAGAGGGTCCACTGGAACTTCCCGTGACCACATTCTTGTAAAATGGTCTCATACTGTTGGGCCAACTCCTCCTGATCCTTCCTCCTCTCAGCCTCAGACACACCGATATCTCTGAACTGCTGAGCGCCGGCTCCGACCGAGCCCGGTCCTCCAGCCAGGCTGCCTTTTCCTGAATCAGCCCTGGGGATTCCTTGATACTCGCCCTCGTAGATCTCATCATCCTCATCATGACCCTCCGTGGAGTCACTGTGGCCGCCCTCGTCGTCGTTGGCCGCCTGGCTGTCTCCACGGTAATAACCTCCATCCTGGCTGCCCTGCATCGGGTAGTCGTCATCATCATCCTCTTCAAAACGACTATAAGAGCGCTTGCTGTACTCATCATTCACACGATCCACTGAACGGCCGACCTTCTTAACAGCTTGCCTCTTCACTTCTTTGGCAATGTCTTTGGCACCTTTTATGAAGGCAGTCCGGTTTTGGTAGCCGTCCTCCATTTTTGCAGAGGTTCAAAAGATGCGAAAGTGATCAAATGCTCTGTAAAGAGGATCAGAAGAATTCGCTCCTGATTACAAAGTCTTCTTACGTCTGTGAGAAATCAGAAACATAGATATTTGGTGTGAGATTCAGAAGCAATAATGCACATTTCTGGTGACATGTTGACACTTCTTTTTGGACAGTCAGTTAAATATTCACAAAAATCCATCCATGCAAACTGTCCAGACACATCTTTTCCATTCAACTGCATAATTTTTTTTTCATAGAGTTTACTGTCAATCAATCAATCCAGCCATCTACATCTGTTGCATTTACATACACGCTCTGCATTTCCCCTCTGCTGAGACACAGATGGACTCTGGCAGCAATTACAGGAAAGACGTTAGGCCTCAAACAGTGAAATTGATTTTTACTGGATAGTTAATTTCCCATCACTCTCACATCACTATTCCTAATGCTCTGCCAGTTTAGCTCCCCCTAGTGCTCACCTGCAGGGAGCAAAACAACAACAAGTAGGCCGAAGCCCAGAACACCATCCCCCAACAGGAAGTCAGAACTCCCCGCCCAGGATTGGCACCAAAAATAAGAAAGGCAAATTAAAAAAATTGAGTGTTCATACAAGGAACCATTAGGCCCAACTGAACACTCACTATCTAATGTGGAAGTTGTTCTAATAAACAAAAAGCTGCCGTGCATCCCACAGACAACACAGCGATCACACGTTCGACACAAACAAAATAAAAGGCGGAAGTGTCTCGAATATCTCAGTCATTAGAAAAGAGCCGCAGCAAC
This sequence comes from Polydactylus sextarius, assembly GCA_016801845.1. NCBI lineage: Eukaryota > Metazoa > Chordata > Actinopteri > Polynemidae > Polydactylus > Polydactylus sextarius. Next base: position 12,872,310 of record CM028927.1, read on the forward strand.
ATCATCATGACTCAGATCTAATGTGACTGAAATAATAAACCAGAGGATCAGACACTAGATTTGTGATTAAAAAAAAAAAAAAAACATCACTGTAATGTCCGATGACCAGTGCCAGTGTCTCTTCATTATGTTGTTTAAACACTGCTCACAAAATCCTATACACTATAATGTCATTAAATGTCAGGTTACAAAATAATACATCAACAACACTGACAGAAACACAAAGTTCACTTCATCGGTTAATCAACTAAAGCTGTGAAACATTCGTTCATGGTTTAGAGGCAATGTGTATTAAAAGCAATGAGGCCTGAAATTGAGAAAAAGAAGTTAAAATGAATGTCCATTTTACTTGTCTGCTGCAGTATCACATTTCCTTTTGAAAGACAATTATTATACAGGACATTTATTACAAGGCAGTGACTCATATGGTTCACTGGTGATATACCTACATCCATGTGTCTGTGTTTAGACGCCATGTGCCTGGGGTCGCCGGGAATAAAACAACATGTCGCTTTGAATTTGTGGTGCATGAAACATCTCTGCAATGTTCACTTTGATCAGTGTTTCAAAAACAAGGTCTAACAGGTACAAACAGGTCTTGTAGAGGTTTAAATGTTTACCAGGTATGCAGTACATACATATATAAAGCCTATATATGACATATAAGGCTTCTTATTTTCTTATTAAATTTCCTTATTATTAAATCTCGTGTTCTAAAATTATGATCTCAATGCTCAATCCAGGAGAAATTTTAAATGCCTTGGTTACATTTAAAGCCCACCGTGTGCAATTACAGAATGACAAACTCGGTTGTTAACAACTCTTTTGGCAGTTAAAATCCCCTAATTAAAACGAATACTTTATGAGCTCTGAGAGTCCTCAGGAACATTTAATATAGACGGTAAATGTCAGTATACTAAGTTATAAAATAATCATATCTGTAAATCATATAAGACATATCAGTCCCCTGCAGTTACATTTAATGACAAATCAAGTACCTAAGGCATAGATTAATAATAACTGTTAAATTATTAATTTGTTAAGTCACAAAATTAGAGCTTGATTCATGCAGTTAAAAAGCTATTTGGCAAATGTCTATTCTCTATTAAACATATTTTCAAAAAGACTTATGTGTTTACGTTTAAAGTGTTTTATGGATGCAACTAAGACTACAACTAATGATTCGTTTTATTGTCAAGTATTCTATTAATTCTCAACTCATCTATTAAAAAAAAAAAAATTATCTATAAAATACCAGAAAATAGTCCTAACATCCCAAATCCCCCTGTGACATGCTCACAATCACCTCTTGTCCAAAAATATTTGTTTTACAGTTTTACAGATCAGAGAAAAGCTGTAAAATCCTCACACACAAAAATGTTTGAATCTATTTTTAAAGACCGATGAGGTTCATTTGTTTGTGTTCATTTTTCGCTCAGACATCGTCACTCGTCGTAAGGCGACAGATCCTTCATTGTCAGCATGACGAGCAGATTTACTGGCACAGATCTGAGGTGCCCCACCAGGCCTGGTCAGTCAGGCTAAACTGTAGGACTCTAACCTAATAATATCTCAGACAGAAGCACTTACAGGCCTGTAATCACTATCCAGCTCAAAATACAACCACACGAACCTGTGTGAAATAATATTAGCATTTAAAGCTGTGGACAAACAAGAAAGCTCCACCAGGACTTATTTGACCCGACGGGCAAAACAGCAGGAAAATCACAGGTGTTGATGATAACATTGACCTTATTTTAGATCTATTCGTATGCTTAAACAAATCTATTGGATCAATGATATGACTGGAACTGAAGCAGCTAAATGGTTAATATTTCGTTAATCGTTTATATTGTTATCAGCATCGTCACAGACAAAATATCTGCTGTGACCAAAAAAAAAGCCATAAAATGAAAAAAATAAATGAAGTCACCTACATCTACATACGTGTTCTCAATTTATCTGAACAACATAGAAACAATTTGTCAACCACAACTGATCAGACATAAGACTTAAGACAGAAAGAAACAAAGAAATAACAGTTTATCCTACAAACAAACAGTAGATAAACAATGCAACGATTACTGAAAACATGTGGGCACTATTTCTTTTTCTTTTTAACAAAACAACCTTTTACTTGTTTGTCATTTTAAGTATATAGAGTTATCCACTGTCATATCTATTTTAACCCTTCAGAAGAAAAATAAGCATTAATCCTCAGCTTTTTTTAAAAAAAACAATACATCACAAATATTCCTCCCGTTAGTCACATTCTCCCTCACACGTACGTCCCCTAACATAAACATAAAGAGTGATCAGATTGAACCATTTTTTCCAACCCTCTCATTTCATTTCATCTTCTTCCCTTTTCTTTGTTGAAGTTGACAGCATCTCTAGAGCCTGCAAACACACAGCCCTGTCAGTGGAAGGGGAGGGAGGAGAAACAGCCTGAGGATGAGGAGGATGGAAATTATTGCTCCCTGGTCTCAGTAACAAACCCTTTTATTTATTTATATAGTTATTTTTTCCTCCTCTTTCCTGTCTTCACCCCCCCACCTCCCGAAAAAAATCAATCAGCAACAGTTTACCACTGGCTTCCTTGCCAAGGCCAAGCAGGGCAGATAGCCATCACATCATCACATCTTAAAGCAGAGAGGGAGATCAGATCAGCCAAAGCGTCGTGCTGAATAAATCTGATAACAGATAACATCGCATCAACTACAGCCACTGAACCCACCATTAAAAACTACCATTAACATATGTTTATATTCTGTTTTAACACCAATGGTTATGATATGGTGTTAATATATGTGCTGGTGTGTATTAGCTTCTTGCAAAATTGTTATATTTTTACATTTAAACCTCCAGTTTAAGGCCTCGTCGCCAAACAGGCCAATTAACACATTTTACAAACGGATTCAAAATATATTTATTCATTTATAAACATATATTTATATCTGTCTGTCACCGACACAGGTCTGCATCCTCACATCTGTGCTCATTCTTAGAAATCACACTCAGCATCCTGTCACGACTTGGATCAGATCATAGGCCCGTGTCTCTATTCACAAAATCGATTTATAGCCTCATCGTTGAAGCCAAAAATGAAGAAGAAAAAGAACAAGAAGAAGCACACGCCCATCGTCTTCTCTTCTTCAACACGTCTTCATACATAAAACAATACAATCACCAGCCACTAACAGTTAATTAACATTCCTGTTGAATTTAATCTCACCTCAATTCCTGCGACGCGCGCGGTCCCTCTTCAGCCCGGAGATGGTGATGATGAGGATGAGGATGAGGAGTAGGAGGAGGATGATGCGTACGAGGCTGTTGCTGTGAACCGAGTGATGATGCTGTGCGGTTTGGAGGAGAGAAGCCCACGCCATCCACACACACACACACACACACACACACACACACACACACACACACACACACACACTCACAGAGTGTGATGCGCAGGGGTCCCCTCCCCCCATGCAAACCCTCACGAGCACATTAACGCCTTCATATCTGCAGGCTTTGGCGCATATCTGCAAATTTTATTTGCGCTTATTTCCGTCTAGATTTAATACACTGTTGCGTAATTTGCGCCATTTCCCTGCACTTAAAGCTAATCAGACCGATGGCAGCTTTGTGAGTCAAAACCTTACTGTCATTAAAAACACGTTTACGTTTATGTGCACCCTCACGCGCATGCGCACACTACCAACCAACACCCCCCCTTTACTTCCACTCATTTGATTTTTGTTTTGTTTTTTTTTTTACTAACAGACCAATTGTCTGTTAGTGGCTACACACGAATATCAAATTGTGCGCACGGACAACACACGCGTGCATGCACACCTGACTCGCGTTACCATGACAACCAATCTATCCTCTATCTCTCCAACTGCATCCAACGTTTGACACTAAAGAAACGTGAGACTTTCTTGACACTGAGTGATGTCATCGTCATTCATATAAAAACGTCAGTGAATGATGGATTTAAATAAAAGAAAGTAGACGATAATTATTAGCCTGCCTAAGTTACTTATTTTATTATCATTTCATTTATTTACTTATTTTATTTTGTCACATATTCTTGGAAAGAAACAAACTTTCCAATCAGTGTTAGAATTAAAAGTAAGGGTAAATAAGCAAAATGTAAAATAAAAATAATCATCGTTACTTACACAAATAAGAATTAGTAAATTATTCTCAACATGTTAAAAATATTTATTATAGCATAAAACAGCAACTGTTTTGGATTGTAAATGAAAATCTGAAGAAGGAAAAAAAAAACTATTCTTCTTGCAATTTTCCCATCAGTCCAGTTCACTTTAAGTTATTAATCTATGAATACAATTTCGCAAAAATAAAATTAATTATTTAGAGAAAAGACCATCAGTCCATCGGCACACTTTGTTTGCTGGTTTTACCGCCATTAAAATACAAATCCTACAGAGACTGTTAACTGTTGTTTTTAGAGCCTTGAAAACTATCACTTATTCATAACCGTAGCAGCAGCCAACAACATTACTGATGGTTAACATAAACACTGAACAGTTGTCTCAACAAGTAATGCCAGTGAGTCATCAGCCAACAGAAACAGGTCAACTAAATAAACTGCAGCTTTTATGAATGTTTATCACACATTCATTTCTCCTGTGACGCGACACAATGAATCAGGCGCGGAGCCAATGTGAGTCTCCAGCAGATTGAAACCACTTAGAGAGAAATCTTCTATATACTGAACATATCATAATTAGCATCTAAAGAAGGTCCTGTACACTGGGCTAAGAATGACTAAAGAAGAAAAATGCTTTCAAAATGTACTACAAACTTTATTGTTTTAAACGAATGTCGTTTCATCTGTACAAAGACCAAAAAAAAAAAAAAAAACACAAAGGGGTGGTGAAATTATTCTCACCTTTACAAATATAAGTAAAATCAAAAAAATCAAAATAAAACCTCGATTCTACAATATTACATGGATTACGGCGGCATTGGTGCTCTCATAGGAGCACGTGGTGGAGCACCGGGGGGCCTCGGTGGCATCGGGGGTCCTCTCTGAAAACCGAATGGAGGTGGACGAGGAGGACCAGCACCGTAGCCAGGTGGTGGCATGGGAGGAGGTGGCCCCCTCATACCTGGAGGCACAGGTGGACCTGAGAGATACAAAGGGTTTTTAATAGATGCATATTTCATCTTCGGGTATATTTCAATACTATAAAGCATTTAATTTACTTTCCTTTATAATACAAATATTCTAAATAAAGGTTATAAACACTAAACCACTGTTTTTTTTTTTTACAGATACTGTATCAGGGAGATGATTATAAAATTATTAGCATTTTCCTTTTAAATGAGCTGAAGAGATGTTTATCTAACAAGAAAAAGCCACAGCTCTCACCCATGGGAGGTCCATATGGTGCTCTGGGTGGTATGCCCATAGGTGGAGGTGGGGGCATGCCAGGAGGAGGTGGTGCCCGTGGCTGATTTGATCCTGGAGGAGCAGGAGGTGGAGGCACCATGCCAGGAGGAGCAGGAGGGGGCATTGGCATCTGTGGCATACCTATGGGAAGACGAGAAGAAAACAATGATGTATGAAACAGGTCTGTTTTCGCTTAAATACCAACCTACTGAGATTAAAATGTATGTGTATAATATGTAATATTCATATTTACAGATAATAATAATTAATAACTGATAGAAACAGACCATTTACTAGAGAGAATTTAAGGACGTGGCTCTTTGTCAATACCATAATCACACAACTTTCTATTTGCAGACATAGTGGAAACATATTTAATCTTTACCTGGATGCATGCTGGCAGGAGGGAAGGGTGGTGGTCCGGGTGGAGGTCCACCTCCGGCACCCTGTGGGTTTGGTGTCCCTGCGTTTGGAGGCATGGGCATATTAGGGGGCATCGACGGAGGCATGGATCCCGGAGGGGGGACAGGAGGGAAAGCACCAGGAGGCGGCATGCCTGCACAGAAACAAGATGTATTTTCAACAGTGTCAACAGCATCTTTCAACACAGCAACTTAAGCTGTTTGACGACTAATTAGTTGAATACTGGTGTCATCACGGCCAGTTGACGATTGTCAGCTGTCATGATGACTTTTAGTTACATCATTCAATATTAAATCAATTCAATCTCATTATCGCCTACTGACACAAAAGATTCATCAGTCATAAGCCTTCAACTACACAATCTGTAACCATTACTCAGAATCAGCTGTTGTGAGGATTTACACAAAGATATTACACAAGAAAAACACAGATATCTTTCATTATAGTGAAAAAAAATTAGGGAAATGTGTGAAATTTTAAGTGTGTGAACTGAAATAACAAATGAATGACTTATTACAGTGTTCCACATTACACAAGTGCAGTTGAATTAAGTACAAATGAATTAAGAGACAAATAATAATCCTGATAATCCTGGACCCTATAAAACCAGCCTTATAAAGCCTTTCTTATGGTCATACCTGGCATGGGCATTCCTGCTCCCAGGGTGGTCAGGACCGGTGTCGGAGCACTCGGTGGTGGGGGAGCGTCTGCGAACAGCTGGTGAGGTCTGTCGGCCTGGGACAGTGGGTTCTGCGCAGCCAGGAGTCGCTCTGCAGCCGAACCGTGTCGTTCTCCTTTAGAATCCTTCTTGAAAGCGTAGGACACCGTGATGGGCCTGTTGCAGAGGTACTGGCCGTTCATGGCCTCAATAGCGGCGTCTGATGCATCAAAACTGGCGAAGTTGATGAAAGCGTAACCCTTCGAGTTGCCCGTGTCTGGATCTCGCATGATCTTCGGCGTCTGGAGGATGACGCCAAAGGCACTGAATGTGTCATAGAGCAGTTTCTCATCAATCTCGGGGTCCAGGTTACCAATGAAGATGTTTGCGCCCACATCCAAGTTTTTGTTGTGTGCTGATGCCTTGTTAACTCGAATTGGTTTTCCATAGAGCTTTATCATATTCATGATTTTAATGGCATAGTCAGCATCCTCTTCACTGAGGAACTCCACGAAGCCATAGCCTGGGGAGGAAGGGAAGGAAGTCAGCTCTATGAGTCTTTAGGTAAACACTAAATGTTTTTCTCTCTGGGCTGACATGTTTTTACATCTGTACTCAAAACCCTGAGCTCAACTCACCCTGATGTTGGCCAGTGACTCTGTCTTTGGGCATGTGTGTGTTGACCACAGGACCAGCCTGCAGGAAAAGCTCCCATAGTAGCGGCTCAGATACTTTCTCATCCAAGCCGCCAACATACACAGTGGCGTCTGAAAAAGAAAACAAATGAAAAAAGAAACTTATTACGGGAATATCTGGGATGTAGAGATTCAGATTAATTTTTTGTCATTTTACAGTAGCCAAAAGCGGTGCATTTAGACATAAAAAATTACATAATACTTAAATACTTAACAACTGCTACTACTACTACATAGACTGGATTTGATGAAAAGCAACAGAGATGCTTAAAGTCTATCTATTTATGCTAATGCAAAAAAGTGCAAAATATCAGTTTATTCTCTTGTTTTTATTTGTTTATATCAACCTGCAAACTGAATACTGTACATAATATTGCTACAGACCTTGATAAGGGGTAAAAAAAACAGTTTTTATGATTATTTAAAGCATTTAATACTGTAAACAAACAAATATTTGTTCATTATGAATATAAACGACTTATATAAATGGTAGTTGCCACTTGTCACCTTAATACAAACAAAAGTTGAATAAGACTTATCTCAGTTGTGCTGATTCACTTTTCTGTTGGGATGTATTTTTCCATTTTTTAATTAAAAGCTACTGAATACAGAAACTCCACGGGACCAAATCACCTCACTGTTTTTGAACAGTGAGTTTAAAAGCTACATTTCAGTGAGTTGTCATTGAAATTACATAAAAAAAACAAGCTTTACTGTGAAATTACAATAATCTTGCAACAAACTGACAGACTGCAAGTGTGAGAACGATTACTGAATTAAAGTTATTGGCATTTCAGTTTTTACTAAATGTGTAAATATTCACATAAATGCATCCAAAGCTAATTTGTTTAACAACTTAATATAAGAAGTTGTTAGCTCTGTAGCTTTATGATGAGTTAGCATGGCAGGCTAACTGCTAGCTAACCAAAGGTAGCACTACTTCTGACACGCTAACAATAACTGCTACACTTTAGAAAAATAAATAAATAAGCATTGATACAAGTATATTGCTCTACTACACTTAGGGATAAAGATTAAAGTAAAACAAATGGTCTTGAATGATTGAATCAGCGGTAAGTTAAGCTAACGAGAACTGAACATTTCCATGTGACCGAGCGGTTGTTTACCACAAACTGTTGGTCGAGTCCCTCAACAAACAAACAGGATAAATAGTTTGAAGAGTAACCTGCAAGTATATATATAAACAACCAAAACAGCAGCCGAGACGAGTATTTTAACGGTGTAATTACCTTGGTTTCTTTCAGAAATTGGTCCCGCTGCCATGTTGAATGAACAACGGAAGGCAGACGTCCTGGGCTGAAGCCCCGCCTCTTCCTACGCAGCGGACCGGAAGCGGAAGTACGAAAATAAAATAAAATAAAATAAAATAAAATAAAATAAAATAAAATAAAATAAAATAAAATAAAATAAAATAAAATAAAATAAAATAAAATAAAATAATTATTTGAAAATATCCCAGAATGATTTTTCAGAGTTAGTGCGTCTATTTATTTTTGTCCATTTCTGGGAATTTTTATTTATTTAAAAAAAATTAGGAACATTAAGTAAAATTCTTTCAAAAACAATGATATTGATAGTTTTAATGTGTATTTTTTATTATTAATAATCAGTAAATTATATCATCATCATCATCATGTCGTATGTATTGGGAAAAAAATCTGATTTACTGGGAATAGGTTGAAATAGATCACATAATTTTCTCAATTTAAAGAATATATCCTATCAAATATACTGCATAACGTCATCTCTGCCACAAAGTGATAAAATGCATGTTGGGAATGCAACATGCATGAGGGTTGCACTTAACAATGACTGTTAATTTTACTTTATCCCATTGAACCGATGCCAATTATTATTTTATTATTTATTTAAATTACGTAAATTATTTAAAGTACCATTTACTTCTCCTTGTTTACACAGGTTCAGATATTCAGCTGCATTATAAATGACATGACAAATTAATAAACATTTTTATCAGCCAATTTATTACATAATATAAATCTACTAAAAGTATAAACATGGAATACAAAATGTTCATAGAAAATACATACAATAAGGGCCTTCCGAAACACTTAAAAACAATACTGTATAGAATATGAAACATATAAAACAGAACTTAATCAACACAGCATGCATCAAAGCCAAAAGATGAAAAGGGTTTTTTTTTAATATATATAAAATGAATAGCAAAAAAATATACTGTGTTCAGAAAAAACCTTCATTGATAATGATCACACAAAGAAAGCTCAAAGGCATTTGTTGAGATAAATGGCTTGTCAAAAAAAAAAAAATCACACAAATAATAAGCATCACGCATATTTCAAGATGTCCAGCCTTATTTATATAACAAGAGCTATTCTCGTTAATTACGTTTTCAGCTTTAGCATGAGTGCACTGGCAGTACATTGTGTTTTTAAAGTCAGACTGGGAATCAGCTCATGGATCCATTTTTACTGAAAATGCATCTGCTGTTGAGATTCTTGGAACAGTTTGGTTCAGTATGTAAGGTAAAAAATAAAACTTGGAAGATTAACGAGGCTGGTTTGAAGCTATGAGGTCTAAGTGTGCGTTACATCTGTTCAACTCTATTTTAACATCTCAGAATTTACTGACAAACATTTTCACCCGGTGCTGCGCACATATCTTACGAACTGAATAGCAAACCAACAATACATGATGGTTATAAACGTATATCAAAGGTAACAAGATTTAATGAATCCTTCATAACAACATATTAAGGTAACAGTAATATAGCTTGTAATCTATAGCATCACCTTTACATGTAACAGAAAAAAACGTGAGTAGCGACGTCTTTTCAAGACCCCATTAAATGAATTATAAATTGTCTGCTACCAATTTCATAAAGGCACAATAATCCTGGAGAACAGACACAGCAATAGTAGATTAAAATTGATCTGGTTTAAATCAAACTACACTACATTCCTGCATCTTTAGTTTTTTTTGTTTTTTTTTATATGTGCAGTCTCCTTAAAATTTGTGTAATCATTTCCTGCTGTTAACAATCCAACATCCAGCAGCAGCACGAGCCCTCCTGCTGTTTAACTTGCATAACTCGCTGCCCGCATTTCCTTCTAACCAGAGCAACACATTATCAATTAAACTCTCACATGGGGTCTTCAAAAGGCTACTCATTTAAAACGCCTTCATTCTTATAATGTAATAAAATACGTTTTAGATAGTTCGGGAAATATAAGGATATCACATTTACAATATGAAAGAAAACAGGTCCTTCAGCTTCAACAAAATATTTTAAAAAGGCGATAAGTGCGTGTTTTTAAGCCCATGGACGTACCACGGCACTGCTACAACCTAATTCTGCTTCCAATGGTTCAGAAACGTAAACCAAGCACTGGCACTGTTTTTACAGACTACGATGACTCACACATGGTGAATCAGCTCATTAAACAGCCAAACTTGATTTCAACCAAACAGTCCCTCAGCTTGTTTTTTTTTTTTTTTGGCCTCCATGTGGCTATTTATTATGTTTTTGCTGAGACCGTCTCCTACGTTTTACCATTTACCAAACAATACCTCTGACTTCTGATCTCCTCTCAATGAAGCAAATGACAAACCAAACCTGTAGCGAAGCAGTAATTCTATCGTCTAAACAGTGTCGTTTTTTTTTTTTTTTGTTTGTTTTTTTTTTTTTTTTTTTTGCAGGTCCTTTAATTGAGAGCACAAAGAAAATATACATTCAGCTAGTGTCATGGTCACCGAGCATAAAACGGACGCTACATTAGTTGTTGAAAGCCTTCACAAACAAAAAGAAAAAATGGTTTAAAAAGTTCTGGTTCACTATTTGATTTTCAAAAAACCTGAGCTGCTGTCAGAGCGATCAGTCCCCTGCTGACATTTCTGCAAAGTACCCACAAACTTTTTACACGAGCCAATAAGTATTTTTCAATGCTTACTGGAATTGTCACATACTTATATTATATCCTCATTACAACAGGAAGGACGAGGTTTATGGAAAAGCTCTTTATATGGCATTGTTTATCCCCTCCGCTGCTGTTTTTTTTTTTTTTTTTTTTTTTTGCTGCTTTTGTGATAAGATTTTTAGAAATCTTCTGTTTATTAACAGATGTTCGGTACTTTATATCAGGATTTAAGGATTGTGAATATATTTCAGTTCTGGTATGTGCTCTCTTTTGCTACTTTTTAACACTTAAAACTCCACAATACTAAGTAAAGTACTGTAAATTAACACCCGGACACTAAAGAAACACACTCGTCTGACTCGATAAGATCTTTACCTCATAAGCGTTTGGTTTCGTTGGGTCATATTACCTTATGACCTTTACATTCACAGATGAAAGGCTCTCAGGTTTTGTTTATTACTATATGAAATAATGAAAAAACATGTACACCCCAATAAGCTGATATGCCAACATGTTTACAGGTATTTTTAAAAAAAAAAGCACTGTTATCCTGTAATCACTAGGCACAAAGGTAACGGCTATAGCGGCAAGTGTTTGTTTTTATGGATGGATATCATACTGTAAAATCAAGGTATGACTACCTGATCCCTAAAACAAAACGCAAGATAGAAAACCTAAAAAAAAAACCCCAAAAAGTCAGATGTATCATCTTTATCATCTACAAAATGTTCAATACTGTTACCAGGAATCCCGCAGCGTTGTTTCCAAACGTTAGCTTTAGTGTGACGGCAGCGTAGCAGTGTTGGCTGCACTGAGCTGACCCACAGCCAACATCAGGATGTCTTTCTTCTCTTTGTAAAAACGCAGTTCTCTTCCCGCCAGCCTGGCGTCCTCCAGTTCTCGCTCCGTGGAAGCCAGCTCCTGCGCAATCGTGCCCGCCACGCTCTGTTCTCGGTTCACCCAATCGGCCGCCATCTGAGTGCGCATGTCATCGTCGAGAGCCCGGTGGGAGTAGTGAGCCAGCACCTCCTGCAAAGTTCAGCGATATCTGAGAGTCAAAGCTCAGCGCCAGGGTGACCTCATGGATAAAAATAACTTAATATGTTTGAATTAATATAAAAAAAAAAAAAAACTCTTCCTCTGTGGTGTTCTTATTTTCCAGCTTGCTCTCTAACAATACTGCCAGTCATAGTGAGAGGAGAAAAAAAGGCTGATGTTTCTGGACCAGTCTTGTTATTTAGGAAAAGACCTGTCACATAATTAGTTGATTCAAAAAAATTGAGAGAGAAGCTGAAAACCACTACTCTACCCAGATAATTGACTCCATGTGAGTGAGATGGGTTTGACTCTAATACAGTACCTGTCGGGAACACTGCCGTTCTCTCATGGCTTTGAGGCTGCCGTTCCAATGCAACAGCTGGAACACAGTCATCAGCTCCTGAACAACACAAACAACACCAGAGTGTGACACCAAATTCACGTCAGAGCGCTCAAAAACCATACACAATAACACCACACGTATAATTTCCAGGTAGAAATTGTGTTAAGACGGTCAAACTTCAAGCTCAGGTCACACAACATGATAAAATATTTATCAAAAAGGGTGTTACTAGTATGCTAGAGGCAAATAAGCTAAAAAAAACTCACAAAAATCAAGCTCGCTACATGCTCATATCTTGTTTTCACATTAGTCTGCTGTGTCTGATTGGCAGAAAACGTTATTTTACACGGAACAGACATTCCTGATTTTATGCACCTGAAACTCCAGCATGGATTTTCCTTTGTTGGACTCAAGCATGAAGCGAAACGCTCCAATTCCTGTGTTGGGATTATCAGCCTCTTCTCTGTTTCCCTGTAAACACCAAAAGCAGTTAATGGCTATACGTCTGGTATATGTCACATAGTGTACAGTAGGCGATGGCAACCGCAAACACTGAAAAGGAAAACCAAAATATCTGATTCATACTGTTTTTACTTTGATGTTTGATCTGATGCATATACACAATGACCCAATTGCTTAGATCTACAGGTGTTAGTCAGAAATCCAGAGTGCCAGCCAGCAAGTCAGCCGGCGAGTAAACTTTAATTTCCCCTTTTTTTTTTTTTTTTTTTTTTTAAAGAGCAGCCCACAAATGTTTTATGACAAAGAAAATGCCATCCACATGTTGATTAACACAAAGATTAAGACTTTGTTTTCTTCGCAGAGAACTTTTAAGTAAGTCTCTGTGAGTTGTATCCTCCACGTTTTGGCTTCAAAAATGATATTTTTTTGTAAACAGACTTCCTTTTATAGATTTATTTCATCTGTTTTCAATAAAACTAAATAAGAGCCACCTAATCAAAAGTTATTGAGTCCAAATCACTAATATTTAACTTACTTGTAACTTCGTTGTGTTTACTCACAAGGAAATTACTGGATTTTCGAAAGAAAATTTGTGATAATCTACACATTATGAGCTGGTAGGTGACAAGAGTTTCTTCCTGACTTACATTGAAGGAGGCGAGGGCCTCGCTCACACTTTTCTCAATGAAGTCGTCCGTGATGCGACGAGAAGGATGTTCATTGAAAACAGAGTTCATGAGGGCAATCTTGGCAGCGCTGCGTCTTGCCTCCGCTTTGGTCGGACAGAACTGTCAAACAGTGGAAAAAGAACGAACACTAGTGGCACAATCAGACGTTCAGATCTGATGTTTATGTTTAGGGTAAAAATGTCAGCAGTGTGCACAGTTCTTAATTTCTTATTTCTTGGTTTTGTGTGTTTGTTTGAATAAATAAAATGGCGTGTTGTAGAATTTTATAAGCTGGCTCTTGATTGACTCATTATTGTTAATTGGTCTCTATCACAAAACAAAACAAAACAAAGAAAAAGATGTGCAGATGTGTACCTGGAAACTTCCGAAACAGCTGCCTCCTGGAAGACTGACATAGCAAACATATGGAGGGCTGTTGGATGGGACCATTTCATAAACAACTAGAGCCCCGTTGCGCAGGTCGGCCCCTCTGGTCAGCTTCATCTGCCAAAACTCCTGTAAAGCTTCCACCACATTCACTAGAGGGAACACATATAAATAAACTGTCAGATTGTGATATATCAACACCACAGCGCCTAGAAAACTAAACGCCTTTTTTGCAATCGGTTTGTGTTTCCTTGCCTGTGCTCTGCAACATCCTCTCTAAACACACAAATGGAACGGGTGGGGGGAAGGTCATTACAAGGATGCCAGGGGATTTTCCTGAAAATATTTAGGTGGCTGCCTAAAGGAAATTCTGCATCACCTCAGAGGAGCCGCTTAAAGAAACACACTCTCAACGCTACGCTCGATGTGCTCATGAGAAAAAAAGTTACTCCCCGTCCTGAGAGAGGGGAAAAAAAAAAAAAAACGACAACGACGAAAGAAAATAAGTCAAATTTGCAGCACAGTCATAAATAATTATTGGGGTTTGGATCTGCAGGGAGATGTGAGTGCAGCCAACATTATCCAGGTCTCTTTCACTTCTGTTGCTCTTCAACTCAAGTAAGTCAGTTTCTCCCTCGCACACAGAGTCTGGAGCCCGATCAGTACATTTTGGTGTCACAGCTTTGCCAAATGTAGAAACAGAAGCTTCTGTCAAAAGCATATCTTGACATTAGATCTATAAAGTCATAATCTGAAATCCAAATACTCTCTATCAACTCGTTTATTCTAGTTAGCCAAATATGAAGTAATAACAGAGTTGTTTTCTTTACTTACACAATAAGAGGCATTGTTGTTTGTTATAAACATACTTCCAACATTTAACAGTTTCCTATACTGTCGTACACGATCCAACAAACTTAAGTTCTGACCCTGAAAACACAGAGAACGTATTATAAGCTGGTTTAATCTGGTTTGGAGCATTTCCTCAAATACAAAGGACAAAGAGTCAGGAAATAATGGGAGATAGTAGAGGATGATATATGTGACAATGGTACGGGTCCAGGCTCAGACCAACAAAGCAGCAGTTACATGACACGTGACGTCGACCACCGATCCACCACAAACACTCTGCCTCCACACTCTTAAACAGAAAATCAGGCACAAACGTTTGCACAAAAAACTTAATACAATGCAAACGATGCATATATACGAGACAAAAGTAAACATAGACTGTCACAGTGAATATCATATACATCTAACCTGGTAGGAATTAGAGTTTTTAAACCATATTTGACAGATTATTTGTTGATCTTTATTGGAAACGAATGTCCCTTTAAGCCAAATTACATGATAATGTGGTAAAGCTATCACTGCCAAAAGCTAAGACGTGACAGATGTGTGATTGTTTTTTTTCTGGTAACTGACTTTTTTCACAATTTTTTCTCCTTCTACTATATATATATATATATATATATATATATATATATATATATAGTCTTTCTAGGCTTTATGGTGCTGCCAACGTTGATGGCGTTAAGTAGACTGACTAATGGGATAGAAGAGGAAAGAGGCTGTTCGTCACAGCAAGGAGGGACAATCTTTTTGGAAATAAATCCTATTAGGAAAGGACAGGAGCGCTTGTATTAACTCCCCCTGCCAAACATCAATGCAGATTTTGGTCTAAATTTAGTGTTGAGTGTACTTCCTGCCAATAAGCTGCTTTCATATATACTTATAATAATGAAAAAATGAAATGTGAATAAAATGAAATTGGAGCACAAAAGTGATTTTTTTCTGCATAAAAAGTTTCCTGTCATTACTTACATTACTCTGATACACTATTTGTTTGATTTAATATAATATTTTCTGGTCATATATATATGAAAGATGAACTGTCTATTCTTCTAAATAAATAGGGTTTTCAACAAGTTTAACTTAATGTAGTTAATGTATAGGAATAATAGTTTATTGTATAGATTTAAGCCCCTAAAGCCTTGTGTTAGTTAGTTAGTTAATCCTATAATCAAGTGGCTGCACCAAAGGTTACTGTAGCTTTGTAAATATCAAAGGAAAACTCTTTTAACTCCACAGAAACACTGTGGTGATGATGCATGAGGTGAACATGACTATAGTTCATGGTTAAACAGAATAAAGTGGATACATGTGTGATTTTAGGAGCTAAATATGAATATTACAAGGTTGTAGTTGGTGTTTTTAACGTTGTTAATCTTCTTCCAAACAAATGGCGCAGATAAAAGTGGTTTTATCCCCTCCCCAAATTGATAAACTTAAACAGCGTTACTCTCTAAAACTCTATTGTTTAACACATGTTTATCGCCGCTGGTCGTTACCTCTGCCGTAACCTTGTGTGTGTTTGGCGAAGCTGCGGACCACAGCCTCCACCGCCTCCTTCAGCACCGCCGGGTTCCCGGGGTTACAGTGGCCGGCGGCCCCCGGCCCCAGCCCGGCTCCCACGCCGCCGTACAGGCTGTGGAGCTGCAGCGGAGGCGGCGGTGGAGGAGGCCCGGACGAAGCGGCCAGAGAAGACGGAGACGGTAACAGAGGAGCGATGGGGACCGTCACTCCAGGCCGGAGAGAGGAGCGGAGGGTCCCGGTCGGACCTGAACCGAATCCAATCCCAGGCTGTAGCCGCTGAGGGCGGATACTGTCCGGGATCACGTTAGATTCCATTGTCCCAACGTAACGTCTGCGAAGTCCGGGTCTGGAGAAAAACTGAACCGATCAACCCGACGGATTCAGGCTCGGACACGGTCTGTAGGAGCTGAATGAACAAATGTTGGCAGGATTTCGTCAATCTCAGCTAAGAAGAAGTCAGCCGATGTTCCTTGGACATATAACAGTGCTGCTATGCATCCTCACTCTCTGGATTAGACTGCGGGGCTGTCAGTCAAATGATGCCTTCACTGACTCCTGGTAATCTACCGCTTCTGTCTTAAATTACCAACATATCAATATTTGTTCATTTATTTTACATTTTCAGCCAGATATACCCGAGATCACCTAACATTTACTGCACCTTACACACCTGTATGATGTGTATAACAATTTTAATTAACGTAAATGATGATGTATACACAAAAAATCCACTCTCAAACTTTTTTATTTTTCTTTTTTTGCTTTTGTCCTTGTTCCTGGTTTATACTATCTATGTTTATATTCAAGTATTATTTACAAAGTAGAGTTTAACTATTTGTACATGAGTACAATTAAGCTGTTACTTATTATGTTCATTTTAGCTTTGTATATTATTAAACCCTTTGAAGGAAAGTTGAGATATTGAGTCATATAAGCAAAACTATGATTTGTTTTGACTTGTAAAATATAATATCTTGACCTTGACACTGATTTAACATTTTATACCAAAACAAAAATCTTTAAAAACTCAAATAATCCAACTTTTTCAACATTTAAGGTTGTAGTTAGTGACATCGTTGTGATGGATTATCATCAGACAAGATAAGATAAGGCTGAAGGTAAGATAAGATCCTGAAGGAAGTTATGGGAAAAAATGATTACAAAATCAGTTGCTTAGTAATAAAAGTAACAAAATACAATTTCTTCTAAACCACATCTATAGATTTTGAAGGTCAATAAAGAGGAAATGTTGAGAAATATATTGCCCCCCCAAAAATAAAAATACCAACATATTTCTAATATTTTGTGCAGGTTTATTTACACACGAAGGTGACAGACACTTAAAACAAGATTTGATTGTGTTGTTTTTGTTGCATTCAGGACCATGACGGAGCATCACGTCACTAAACAAAAAGTTAATGCAAATATTTATTTAAATGGCTAAAATGTTGCAAATGTTTCTACAAACTCTGTATCACAGTGGCACTTTTCAGTTATGTACCTTGTGTTTTCTTTCTTTCTTTCGTCAAATTTCCTACATTTTCTTGAGGACATGAACGCATCAGTAGAAAGTCAGAGAAATATCAAGCCAAGAAATCTGAGCCTCCTCTGTTCTCCTCTGGCTCAGACAGGGAACAACTACAGTGTGGGTTTACAGCTCCAGCTCTGCAGCCTGAAGCATGTGATTAAAACTTGGAAGCAGAACAACCCAGTTTACTCACCAGGAGGACGAATAAAGAGGCGACGTTGCCTCTTTGAAACATGTAAACTGATAAACCATGTAGACAGTCACTTTTTTTGTAATATATATATATATATATATATATATATATATATATATATATATATATATATACATATATTGAAGACCACCAGCTTTGTACAAAACAAATCCTTGGAAGAGGAAATGGGACCTCCTCTCGCGCTTCCTAAGTGTTTTTTACGACTTTTTTTTTTGGGTCTTGTGTAATTTTTCATTCTCTCTGTGGTCTGGGATGAGGCCAGTGAAGTTCAGAAGAGAAACTCTGAGAACATTTGATTAAATCTTAAAGCTGAATCTGCATTATCATAAAAGTTAAGTCGTTGTAACGTCTGGTTCCACTTAAAAAACACATTTCTTTAACAAATTAAAGCAAAGTTTTTGACACGGAAGCCAAGAAATAGTGTCACATAAAGATATGGGCTGTTGATGCTGTTTACTGCACAGTTCCCAGACATCAGACAGAAGCATCAACCAAGTCTCATATTATAATTGTAATGAGTGTTTGGCTCACTGGAGGGCATGCTCTCATTTCATTACATCAGTCGCTAACCTCAGCTATGTAGCGTTACTGCTCCATATTGATTTCCTCTGACATTTGGACCATGATGTCGATCTTCAGTCATTTTCTAACTTTTTCCCACTTTGACATACACAAAGACTTCAAACTAAACTGCTAAACCACGATAGCACAAAGCGTCCAAATATACGTTATCAAGTTCCATACCTGTAGCCTTGATTAATCAGATTTACATTTAAACACACGATGAGCTTAGAAAACCAAATGTTTCAGATCATGTGTGGTCTCCGAAAAGAGCGTCGTCTCTCCCCTCCAAACTTTTCAGATGGTTTCATTCGAATAACTGTTCCGAGGCCAAAAGAAACATAATTATTAAATAATTCACAAAAAGAGCAAAGTAAAAAACAAAAATCAAACATGAATTTGTCTGGCAGATGATTTGTTTTTTCTTCTTCTTTCGTCTTCTTTCCCCATTAGTCATTTCACGACTGCTCAGATTTATCTTGTGACCTTTGAAGGGGCCCTGACCTCTGTGTAAGGAGCTACTATGTGTTATATAAATATGTTTAAGAAGATCGTTGCATCATATGAAACTCTTCCTCTTTTGAGACATTGAGTATATTTAATTTTACTCTGCTTTTTTTTTTTTTTTACTTTACGTTAGTTGAATACTTCTTTGTGAACAAAACAACACTGGTATTGAGTCTTCAACTGGCTGTGGTGTGACTGAACCAACACTGAACTGTAATAAATCAAACACATTGACGTGTAAAACCTTTTTATAGACTTTTTCTTTTTTCTTTTTTTTTTTTTTTTACAGTAAACTCCATCTCCACAGTTTTCTTATTTGGTGGAGTTTTGTGTCATATACAGGTCTGTGTCATTCCTACATGCCTCACATACCACAGCAAAGATACGTGGAGCCATGAAGCTTTTTTTTCTTCTTCTTCTCCTTTTCTTCGTGTTTATAGGACGGGTTTGAAGGATGTAAACAACCTAAGCCATTTTCACGACAGGCGTCCAGGCCAGTGGTGAACAGACTCCGGACAGAGAGAGAAAGAATAATCTCTGGTTGAAAACATTCCCACATCTGGTTTTAATCAAAACTTTACAGACTTTAAAAACTCCAGTGCAGGACTTTCACACTAGGTGAATAGATACTCATAAGAATTATAATTGAGATTTTATATTAAAAAAAAAAAAAAAAGTTTATGTTGTTTGTCTTATCTGTTCATATTTTCTCATGCAAACATGTTTTTTTTTCCTGAGCAGGGTGAAGTACACTTGAGAATTAATTACTTTACAACAACCATAAAGATAAACACGTTGCACTGACACTGTATGAGATGTAAACCAAAGGTAGAAGGTTTACATCCACATGGTTGAGGGTGATTATTAGACCTTTCCCCGAAAAGGACAGTTTGATTAGACACTGTTTAATTCTACATTTTTTTTAGCTTTACATTTATTTAAAGTTTAATATTCAAATATAAAAGACAAAGACAAAAGAAACAGATGGATGAAGTCTTACGTTTAAGTTTTAATCTCCATTGACAAACATGTATAGAAAATAAGTCCTATAACACAAGGAAGACTGATTTTCTGAAAGTATTTTTATCTTTACAAGTGTTTATATAAGTGTTAGGTTTAGATCCCCAACACTTGTAGTAAATCTGCATACAAAGAAGACACAGAGAATGGTTAAAGTTTTACTTGCAAGGAGAGTGATCAGAGACTGCTCAGTTACAATTCTCCAAACTCACTCTGAGGCAGTCTCTGCTCCCCTTGCCTTTTATTTAGGAACGCCCTGGTTACATGAGGTCTCAACTGCTACAGGGAAAGGGGGTGATTAGCTATTTCAGTTGAGACCTGGTATTTAAAAACAAACTTTGTAATCAAAGAGTGACTGTTAATTCTTTCATATGCTATCTACAAGGGAGGCTCGACTCCCAAGCTCATATCCGACTCCCAAGCTCATATCCGTTGCTGATACATTTAGTCAGTTACATCTTTATCAGGACACGGTCAAGGTTGTTGCTGAGAGAGCATCTTGTTCTCCTTTGCCTGCAATCATAGTTAAAACACACACACACACATACAATATGCACCAGTAACAGTTTATGATAATAATGTAAGAATATAGAAAAGAGTAGAATAACTGTATATACAATATCTCCAACAATAAGTAAAAAAATAAATAATAAAACAGTATAAAAAAAAAAAATCTAAAGCAAAAAGCACCAGATCATTCAAAATGTACAAGACTGAAGACAAGATGACTTCATCTAATTACAAAATACTTAGTAATAAAACAAGACAATCTGTCAGTTATCTTATCTGTTGAAACTGATGAGGCATGTGGCCTCATGTCACAACGATGACGCTGTTACTGGTGACTAAGTGTTTTATTTAATCAGTATGATAAGATGATGCACATTCATGCTGTATGTTGGACAGTCTTTGAGGGGGTTGAGGGGGTGGACTTTGGTTCAGTTTGCTTAGGTGGCAGCGTCAGCAGCAAGGGTCAGCAACAAACATCCAATAATGTCGTGTGTCTTTGCGTCGTCCAATCAGATTCACATTAAGACGGGGCTGCATCACCGTCGCCGACTATAAGAAGCGGGACGGTGCTGGAGGAAGTCACCATCTGGTCCAAATTCTCCTGTGGTACAGGTGAGTCTACCAACTCTTTCATTTCTTTTTTGGGCTTGAGCTGCATGTGAGAAACAAATCAGAAAGTAAATGTGTCTATTTTCTAAGAGGTTTAGAAGAACATACAGATGTGTTTAAATATTTTAAAACATCTGTTTCTCACTTGAGTATCTAAATATCTGCAGGAGCTGTTGTTTATATTAGAGGTGATATTTTGTGTTAATACACAACTGGCTTTTGAACTTATTTGCTAATTAACGTAACGTAATGTAATGTGATGTAATGTAATGTTTAACTGTGTCACTACTACAGATAACATGTAATCCTTTAACTCGCTGGTTTATTTCTCATTCAAATCTTTAAAAAAATCCAATTTAATCTGAATTATTTACTGGAATTTAATCGACTACAGTTTAAACTGACACTTAAACCAAATGAGGTGTTTGATATATATTTATTCTAATAATTCATTATAAAATGCTCCATTTGTGAGCCATTTGTAAATCATTTTTTAAAAAAAAAGTTTAAAAAAAGAAACAATTTCAGACACTTAAGATGGATTATTAAAGATGAGAGTTTTTCTTTTTAAAGAAATACAATAATATTTATCATATAATATTTGTTTTGCTGCTCTCGGCTCAAATCACTGAAAAAAAAAACCAAAACACATTAACTACATTTGGACAAATAGTGTGATTCATGTCCTTATCTGTGTTTTCAAACTCAAAGTTCACTTAGCTCGTTGATGTGATTTCTGCGATAAGCAAGATAAAGTTTACAAGTTGATGCGTGATTTAGACAAACACATACGATAAAAACAATATTTATCTAATAGTGATTGAGTAACAGGAAACTTTCATTGATCCCATTTCTGAAAATCAACCACAGATTCAAGGAAAGTTTAGGGGAAAATGATAAGTTTAACTGTTAATTTGCTGCTTCAAACATTATCATCAGTATTTTAATTCAAGGTTTTACATTAATAACTAAACAATGTGTGTTTCTGTAGGTCTTTAACAGTCAGCAGCCATGAAATACTCCCTCATCGCAGCCGTTGTCCTGCTTGCTCTGGCACAAGGTTTGTTAATCAATCAAATCCAAATGCAAGTGCAAATATTTAATTATTTAAAAATAAGTTTTTAAGTCTTACTAAATTACTGTCTATTTTATTTTATTTTTTTGGAAACCTGCAGGAAGCTTCGCCCAAGATGCTGCCGATCTTGAGAGACTCAGTCAGTACTTCGAGGATCTGAAGACCAAGGTGACAGAGGAGCTGACTGAACTGGTGCGCAACCAGGACCTGGCCAACCAGGCTCAGTGAGTACAGTCAACGGACCCCTTTAACCAGCGGCGTCGCCAGCTGACTTTTCCCGGAGCTTCATAGTAATTCAAGTTCAGCCCCCAGTTAGTTTGTCCTCGACTCATCTTTACATTTACATCCGGTCCAGTCGGGATAAGCCCAGGAAAGTTAAAATTCAGGATGGTTAAAATCCAGATCCAGATGAACCCCTTTAACATTTTTTGTTCTTTATTTATTCATTCATTTTCATTATTATTTATCATTTTACATTTATTATATTATTTTTGAAATTATATGTATGATTTTATTTATTTATTTGATATTTATTTATTTGAGTTGGCAATAAAGGGTTAAAATTAATACACACATAATAAAATGCAAATATCTATTATTATATTAAGTAAGAAATACAGGATAAGTAAATGTGAACTAGCAGAGTACACACTGAACTTAATCTAATGTGGATCTACTTAAAACATTGTAAAACAGAACAAACAGGTGGATTTATGGTTTTTATACGTGTCGGTTTATCACCTTTCTCCCTCAGGACCTTCCTGGCTGACAGCAAAACCCAGCTGGAGCCTCTGGCCACTCAGGTTCACGAGCAGGTGAAGACTGCTGCCGCTACCGTGGAGGAGCAGATCAAGCCCCTGGCCGCCAGCGTGCAGGCTCAGCTCCAGCCATTAGTCGACGACTTCAAGAAGCAGATGGAGTCCATCATCCAGAGGATGACCGAGCAGGCCCGTGCCATCGGCCAATAAGTCAAAGAAGTCCGACCTAAAGATGCAAACGTGTCAACACAACATCTTTTCTGTCTGGAGCTACTTGCATTTATGGCCGACATGAAAGAGCCGGCATAAGTACAACATCCAAATGTGTCATGTGTTTCAGTGCTTGTTAACATCAATATTTATCATCTGTTTAAAAGCACAATTAAAAACTTGGAACACAATTTAATGTTATTGATTTGATTTCATTGTGTGTGTGTGTGAGAGAGAGAGATGGGTGTTTATTTCTACTACTTTACTTTTTATAACTCAAAACAACACAAGTGATTATTTTATTTTATAAGTTTTATTCAAGCAAGCAAAGGTCAAGGGAAATGTCACAAGAACATTCAAACATTTAAAAGGGATAAAATGGCAGAAAGGAACGCTTTCAATCTCTTTTTTTTTTTCTTCTCACATTTCTCCTCTAAAACCACTCAATCATTTTTTATTTTAACTGAACTTTTTCTCTTTTTTTGTGTATTTTTTTTTAACTCGGCGAACCAGGCCCAGAGTTCCTGTTTGTTTAAAGCCTGGCTGGAGACTTGTTTCCATTTTTTTAATGAATTATTTAACTTCTTTTTACTTTTTTTTAAACTTTTTCACTGTTAAATTCTTTCTTTCCTTTTTTTTTTGTTTTTTTTGTTTTTCCCCCCATCGGTGAAGCTAGTCTCAAGGTTCCCCAGTCCTGTGAAGACGACACAAAAAAAAAAAAAAAAAAAAAAAAAAAGATATGAATCAACACTGTGTAGTCTTACAGTAGAAACAATTCAACACAACATATAATTAACTGTTAAAGCAGCTCTGGACATTGAGCCTTAGGTACCTTGGGTTCAGACACTTGGGACACCAGCTGAGTTTGTCACAGTCTTCTGGGCGGCCTCCTTGGCCTGATGAGCCTGGAGCACAGCCACTGCCTCATCCACCTACAAACATCAAGTTCAGTAATGTTAGTACTGTTGCATAACAAAATATTAAAAAAGTCCCTGCACCCAAAACATCCACTACATCTGTGTCTAAAAGGTTCCGACATAAAACTTAATTAGATTTATTAAGACTAGAAAGTTCTTTCTGAAGTCCCTGTTCTGTTAAGATGAAGTCCTGGTGAACTCAGAGAATCAGCTGAGGGAAGTCGTCAATAATTAATGTTGTTAAGTACTGACCTTTGAGCGGAGAGACTCCGGAGACTCCAGCATGTGGAGGAGCTCTGAGTTGTCAATCTCCAGCAGCATACCGGTGATCTTCCCTGCCAGGCTGGGATGCATGTTCTGGATCAGCGGAAACAGACGCTCACCTAGAAGAGAGACCGACACAGAGGATTAAGACGTGATGTAATTAACTCTCGCTAAGAACCAAAGAGTGTACAACGTATGGACGGGGCATGGTTTCTTAGCTGGGGACAGAGGTAGTATCTCTGACTGTGAGAGACGCGATGTTGAGTTTACATGACATCGTCGTTGTGTCGAATCTTACCCAGCATCTGCTTCTGCTCCTGTGGTGGAGCAGCAGCCAACATGGAAGCAGTCAGAGGCTCCTGTCCCTGAACATGAACAGCAGGCTGAAGGACACACACAACAATAAGTCAGACAAATAAATCTTAATGAATCTACAACCTGAGCTTTGTCACGCTGGAGGGCAGAGTGAGTGAGGGGCCGAGGAGACTCGGCCAAACAAATGTGTGTTCCTACCTGCTGCATGGACACTTGTGGCTGAGCAGTCATGTGCTGCTGCGGGTTGCGGACTCCTGCAGCGTACTTGTACTGTGGGACTCCACGGACCGGAGCAGCTGCTGCAGCCGCTGCGGTGGCCGGTCGGGGCCCCATCGTCTGAGCGGCTGTGAGGGGAGCGGACAGAAACATCAGTATAAAGATACAAACGAACGAGCAAACAATTTAGGTGCATTTGCTATGTAAGTGGTGCAGCTGACTGACCAACACGCTGTGTGGACATCATGCGAGGCACCTGGGAGGCAGGCCGCATGGTACCGAAGGTCTGAGGGCGCGGAGCCGAGGGACGCATGGCACTTGGCATGTTCTGGAAGTCTATGAACACACAACAACACAGTCATATAATTTTGATATATTACTGGCAAACTGTTATTGTTCATCGGTGACGGAGGGACACTCACGTTGTGGCCGGACACCTTGTGTGGTCCAGCGTGGGCTTGGCCGCAGCTGTGCCATCTGACCAGCAGCTGGATAGTAAGCAGCGCGGTTCTGGGCCTGAGGTATGGCTGCCATGAAGTAGCCAGAGGGCGGAGCTGGCTGGTAGGGATTGATGACTGGGTTTGGCACTGCACGCACACTGGCCATGCGCTGCATGTACTGGTTGGTCAGGTGGGCTTGACGCTCCTCTTTCCTCTGAGCCAGGGCCACGTACAGCGGCTTGGTGGCCACGATGCGTCCGTTCATTTCGGTCACAGCTTTGGTGGCCTCCTCAGGCGACGAGAAGCAGACGAAGCCGAAGCCTTTGCTGCGCCCGCCCTCCATCATTACCTGAGAGAGCCCAATTAAATTAATTCAACATAATTAAATGTTATTACTATGAGCTAAACAGCAACTATACATAAATAAAAGCATCCTCTCCTCTAAATTATTGTTTAAGAAAGAGCTGAGGTTTTACCTTGGCACTAGTTATGGTGCCAAACGGCGAAAACTCCTTCCTCAGGCGTTCATCATCAATTCCATCATCAAGGTTCTTCACGTACAAGTTGACACCCTGAAAATAAAGAAACATATTTACTTTCGTTAGAAAATTCTAAAGGTTAAGCAGTAATAAAGTCCTTCTAGCATTTCATAAAAGTTTCTGTCTGTAGTACATATTTATCCCCAGAGTCTATGGTAAGTAACAGTGGGGCCCATGAACTACAGTCACTGTTGCAGCCATTTTGGCTGGTGCAACCTACTGAAGAGGGAGCACTGAATTTGACAAAGCTGCAGTATTTACCAGACGACACTGAGACAATGAAGGTGATTAGGAGCAGTATGGAAAGAATTTTAAAACTAAAACATGTAATTACATGTAATTGTGAAAAAGGCATTAAGTCCATGTTGTACTATGCTGTATTTTGGTTTTAGATTCGCCGACAGAATAAGAAACATACCTGGTAGCGAGTCATGCGATCTTGTTTCATTTGCTCAAATTTGCGTTTGAGCTCAGTCTGTCGCTCCACCTTCTTCTGGGCACGGCCGACGTAGATGAGTTTGCCGTTCAGCTCTTTCCCGTTCATCTCATCCACAGCCTGAAAGAACAAAGAAAGAGATAAAAACTGGGTCAACTTTGGGTCCAGAAATTAAATCAACAAACGTTTATTTTAATGCCGGTTCGTCTCGTACTTTCTGAGCATCCTCGTGTCTCTCAAAGCTGACGAACCCGAAGCCTCGAGACTTTCCGCTGTCATCTGTCATAACTCGGATACTCATGGCGTTTCCTAGGCAACAGAGAGATAAGATATGACCTTAGTGACTGTATTTTAACTGATATTGTTTTACTGCAGAGGATCAAAACACTGCACATGCGCTTATACGAAGGGAGGAGGCTCAGTGATTTCAAAGAGCTGTTTGAAACACGAAGACACCCGACTGACCATATTTACCAAAGAGTTCCCTCAGCTTCTCGTCATCCATGTCGTCACCAAAGTTTTTTATGTAAACATTTGTAAACTCTTTAGCCCGTGCTCCAAGCTCAGCCTCGCGTTCTTTGCGAGATTTGAATCGGCCGACGAATCTGCATTGAAATAGAGATGAAGCTAAATTTAAATACATAATCAATACAACTTATAACACAATTAACACAAGTCATAATCTAGCTGCTTACAGCCGTCAGAATAAACAGATCATTTTTACTTTTCCGTAAATTTATTCAGTCTCTGAAAGAAAAGAAAAGTTGAGTCAAAGTGCTCAAGCTTCATTGTGAAACCTTCAAACTTCATTCAGACCAGGAGGAGGATTAATTCAACACAGTCTGATGTATTACACTCATTACTATGAACCACACTGATTCAAAGAACTGGTTAAAACATTCACTTACACTTTTCGGTCATTGAGCAGCATGCCATTCATTTTCTCAATGGCCCGCTCGGCTGCCTCCTGAGTCTCAAAATGCACAAAGCCGTAGCCTTTAGAGCCATTCTCGTCACAAACCACCTTAGAGGAAGAAGACACATGCTGCTTTTAAGCCACACACACATGCAATAGAAAGATGTTATATCACAATCACACCTAAGACATCTGTAACCATTTTACACAATGGAACAGACTTCCTGTGATCTTTTTATTTCTGGTAAAGGGATTGCGCTGTTGTCAGAAACTCAGCTCCGATTTCCACTCATTGTTGCTCAGAGACACTTCGTTTTACAGGGTCACTCTGGGACACTCGGTGTCCACGTCATAAACATTATATTAGTTTACACACACATTCATAGTTTGGTTAAGGGCATACGCGTCATACGAAATATAGACTACACTCCCTAAAACCTTTTACTCACTTTATTTATTCTTTTTCGCATTTTTAAATTTCTAAATGATCCATTATGTCTTAGTTTTATTTATATTGTATATTATCTACATTTTCTGTTGTCCAAGTTATCGTGTGGTCTCTTAGGTTTATTTATACCTGTTATTACTTTGTAGAGGGAAGAGAAACGGCATTTCAGTTTTTCTGTATGTCCTGTACATATAGTGAACAATTAAAAATCTTTGAATGTCTCCATCTACAGAACCAAACTATGATCCATTATTATCGACAGATTATTGAAACATCTGTCAAATGGTGACCAGATCTTTCTCGTCTCTGTGGCGCAAACAACACAAAAACATTTACAAAGTACACACATGCAAATTATGCCAACACCCACAATGCTTAACAACAGCAAAGACAGTTGACCAACCCCCTCTACTTCAAGTCCAAAACAACAAAGAGAGATGGCCACAGGGCATTTACCTTGCATGACAAGATGTTGCCAAAAGCAGAGAAGGTGTCATATAGAGCCTTGTTGTCGATGGACTTGTCAAGATTTTTGATGAAGATGTTTCCCACACCGCTCTTTCTCAGTGATGGATCACGCTGCGACCACATGATGCGCACAGGCCGCCCCTTGATCACATCGAAGTTCATTGTGTCCAATGCACGCTCAGCTGTGGGTAACAACACAGGAGTGGGGGGGTTAGGGTGTTATTTTACATCTGGATATATCTGGACAACACATGTTAAAAGGTGGGTCTGGCTTAATGGCTACTGTGAAACTGAATACTGACACAAAACTGGATCTCCAGGTTTTCCCCTCGAGGTATTTCTAAAAATATACACAAAGCTGTCCGTCATGACTGTTACACGTATTTACATTTGTTAGTAGTCGCAGTGCCAACTCCCTTTTAGCCCTTAGCCTCAGGGCAGCTGAACGGTAGGGGGTGCTGCATCGTAGTCACAAGTACATTTGCCTGACTGCATTAGTAATAGCTGGCAGCTTTCCAACTCAGACCAGTAGTCATTTTAGAAATGTTTAATTAACATTAATGACTGGATAATATTTTTGTCTATATGGCACACATCTAATACAAGTCATTCTAAAAGGCTACAAGTACAAAGTCTCAACTATTAATGTTATTATACATGTTATTTATATAAATGATACATATATTATGTAAATATACGATACATATCTTCTTTTGCATATACATATATACATTAGTACATTAGATATATACATAATATCAGGTAATAGTTATTGTTAGCTAGTTATTATCATTATGTAAAGAGTGTTTTAGAATAATATGGTAAATAACAAAACAAAAAGCACATATATATATATGTATGTGTGTGTGTGTGTGTGTGTGTGTGTGTTTTGCTTTTTGTGTTGTTATTTTTTACTGGATACTATGGCACCATATTATAATCTGTTTGTACTGTTGTCATTTTCTTATTGAATGTGGTTGTCACACCTGAATAGTTACCTGTCAATGATTATTTAAGCATCTTATCAACAGAGAATATCTCAGTGAAAACACAGAAACACGCCCAAGAAAACTTGTGGGTAGAGACAGACATACGCTCTTATCAATTAGGTGCAGACAATGTTTTGTGGTGGGTAGATACTTAAGTTGTGGTCTATGTGTGGTTGACTTATTTCTCATATTTTGAGAATCTGGTAAATCATCATTATTATTATTTTCTTAACTGATAAAGAAATGCTCACATCACATTAAAGCTGACTAACAAGATGATTTAAATAAAGTGTGTCAGCACTTTCATCAGGACAGTTGGGGTGTTGTCCTGACATAAGAGATAAAAAAAAAAAAAAAAAAAAGAGGCATTGAGTATTCAGTTGGCAGCTGGCGGTCCTCTGCTACATTACCGGGGAGGGCTGGGCCGGGGCAGGGCGGACGTGGTGCTTTTCTGCTACGCCACTGTTAGGGAGGTTCAACTGAGGAGACCCTAACCAACAACATGTCGGCCGCAGTCACGTGTAGTACAGAGAAGCTAGCTCTCACACTGTCAACGCCTTCATTTCACTTCAACATTATTTTTACACCACATTTAAGCAGATATTTATCATTACACAAACTACATACCGTCCGCTGGCTGTTGGAAGTTGACATAGGCGTATCCAAGAGACCGCCGGGTGATCATGTCCCTACAGACCCGGATCGACAGGATAGCTCCGGCAGGGCTGAATTTCTCGTACAGCATGGCCTCGGTCACATCTTGATGCAGATCCCCGACGTACAGGGAGGCCATGGGGTAACTTGGAGCGCTGGGGTTCATTTTCGTAGGATATGGAGACTAGCAAAGTACTCGTACGAAGCTTGGAAAAAAAAAATAAAAAGTTTTCGGCAACTGTTCAACGGCTTAGTTTCCCAACGGTCACTGGCGTCACGTCAGCTCGGGGCAGAATGCTGAGGGTAAACGTTAGCAACCGTTGACTTGTCAGCTGCAGTGTTTTCGGTTAAAAAACGATGGGAATGTTAAAATGACACGACTTGTAATGGGATTAAAACTGTCATTCAAAACGTGACACACAACGATAAAAGCAAATTTAACGTTACTTGGCCTCCGTTTCGAATCACTAACAGGTCGACTGATTTTTTTTTTTTTTCTTCCTTTAAATCGTTCCGAGTTAAACGTCAGGTAGCCCTTTCTTATACGTTACCGTCCAGTCCGTGAATGTCTACTCCAGCTTCACCGATTTGTTACAAAAAAAAAAAAAAAAATGATTTTTTGGCTTTTTTATATTTTAAATTTTTTTTTGTATTTTTATTTTTTTATAGAATGTGTGCCGAGCGAGCTCAGGAGCACACACGCACTCACACAGCACTAACAGCCGGGGTTGAGGGGGAGGAAGTAACGGGAAGTTGTGCTTTATATACCAGCTGACACGTCACTCAGATGGACCAATCAGCTTTCAGCATGGTCGGCGGGGGGGGAAAAAAAGTCAACAAAGGGGCGTTGACCACAACTGTACGCATGATGATGAAATCATGTAAAAACGCATCGTTAAAAACAGAAACTGAATGAAATTCACTTCTATTTCACATAAAATTAGAGAAATTCACAGACACTTTTTATATACAACCCATGTGTCACACTTACTTTTAAGTTTTCATAAGTTTACATTTATTTTGTCATTACTCCTCTAGCTGTGTGTTTTGGACAATAAGTTACATAATAAATCTTATACTTTTGGTTTGTGTAAAAAAGGAAATTGTAAAAGTTCCCAAATTTTTCCAAAGTTCCCAAAGTCATAGTTGAATTTAATATTCACATGGGTACAACAAACCACATGACAAATAATTAAAATGAATGAATATTACTATATCACCAACACATCTTCTCTAGACCCTTTTTATGTACAGTAACTGTGTATCATTGATTTTGGTATCTTTTTAAAACCTTTTCTGTTTTTCCATGTAATTTCTTTATTTCTGTTTCTTTATGTGAGTTATCGTTACTGTCCGGGCTGAAACTGACTTATTGTATTGACTACAATGCCCAGTTATGTAGTGGTGCTATACTCCTCTTGGATCGCAGGGAGCAACAAACAATGACAGCTGCTGCTTTAACAGTTTACAGTACTGAGGTTGGTCACGTTGTAGTTATGGTATTTTACTATAACATCACACTTGAATTTTCCTGATTTGAGCTTCCAGTTATGTAGCACTGAGCCTTCATATATCCTGTAAGAGTCTTATCAGCTGCAATCAGAGTGAGAGTAAAAGATAGAGTGTCGTTATTTAATCCACTAGAGTTGTTTTTGTCTTTAAAGGCCACTGATCAAATCTAAATTGCACACAAACGTCACTGTAAAGGCCTTACTGATTGAAGACTGCTCCCTTGATGTTGTACTACCGCTGATGAAAATGTGGCGTGACTCTAAAAAGAAGGATCGATCAGGGTGTGACATGATGCAAAAAAAAAAAAAATGTAATCAAGAGACCTTAGTAGTGCTTGTAATGCCTTGTCATCTCTTATGTGATGTTAACTTGATTCTTTCTAGTTTTAAAAGAACAAATATACATAAAATGCGGTGTAATCCTAATACGACTGATCCTTGTCAAAAAGTCAACACAGAAAGTGTTTTTTATTTTATTTTATTTTATTAAATCTACTGAGAAATTGCAGCAGTTAGTGCAACATGGCCTCTTGAAAGCGTCGCTGTCTGAAGAGGGCAGTGTTGTCAGTGAAAACCACAGTTCTCATCTGAAAACAAACTGTAACTCAGCAGCTCCTGTCCAGCTGCTGTCTTTTTTTCTAACAATTTAAATGAGTCAGCTTTAACTTGAACATTTCATTTACTGGAATTAAGAGTGGTGACATTAAGGATTTTCATCACTTCACTGTTGAAAACCAGCAGCTCAGACACTCAGAAGCAAGCTATGAAGAGTCAATAATAATAATAATAATAATAATTAGCTTTTAAAGACACATCAGATTTGTAGTTTTAAACCAGTCAGTGCTGCTGATAATAAAAGCCACTTGTGGCTGTGTGATTCACTTCTCTGACTGTTAACGTGTCATTACTTGTGGCTCTTAACATGACGGCATCCTCACATCACTGAGGATTTCTCAATGAGCAGCTGACTCATTTCCCAGCCGGCACTGAAATGTTTAACAGCAGCAGTCTGGTCTGATTAACTACCAGTGACCTAATGCGGCTTCTCACATGTATTAGTATTTGTCATCGAACACGGTATTGGATTTTAATGACTTAAAAACAAAGTTACTGGCATTGACACTGAAACTGTTCAGCCACTGGTGCTCTGAAGTTTTCATCAGGCCTTGTAAAGGTCTCAGACACTTCCCAAGGGGCTTTTACATCTTCTATATTTGTTTTCAGTCTATTAAAAATAGATTAATATCCTCCATGGTATTTATCCAGCCCCTCGGACCTGTTGATAAACCTTTTCTGTTTTAATCAGTCCTATCATAATAAAAGAAGCTATCCCACACTCTCATATATAATACAGGAAACTTCTGTTTTATGTTTATTCTTCATCAGTTTCTATAAAATCCAACTAGGATGTGAAAGTATCTATTTTTAGTCTTATTTTGTGTGAATTTTCCTTTCGATTTCTTTGGACATTTTTCAGTTTTCAAGGGTATTCGACCATTTCAGCCTCTGCCAATCCCTCATGCATGACTGTCACTGTGGTTGTTGTAGTCGCGACATTCGTCTCAACTCTTTTCAGCAATTTTAGCAAACAAACCGTCACCTGAAAGGCCATCGTTGTGCTTCGAAGGGAGGCGCTTCCACATCGACATCTGTTTTTAGTTGTGTATAAACAACCACAACCGTTCATTTTTTTTTTCTCCCAAACGGAGAAAGGTTTTTGTTTTTTTTTAAAGTACAAACCTCTACTTAACAATTCGCAACTAGTAATTAGTAACAGAAAACAAACCGAGCACATCACACTTGATTTTAATGTTTTAATTCCACTTACATGAAAGCACAAAACCAAATAACATACTCAGAGTGTAACTTGCAAATTCTGAATCCTGCATCCCCATCCGTTTTAAAAACCAAGACACTGTAATTAGAAGAAACTGGCACCACGCTGTGACTACTAAACCGCCATAACGCAGCTTTCTACCAAGTTACAGTTTCTAATCAATTTAATATTTAGAATAGTTTTTAGTTTTTGTCTTTCAACGCTGTACTTTCAAGGAAGGTAAATGTTACTGTAAACCACCTGGTTTTTTCAAACTAAATCCTAAGCAAAAACTGCCAGTTTCAAAGCACGCCTAACCCTCACACCATACTACTGAGAACCACATACATTCCAGGAGTCAAAAATCAAGAATCAAAGGGAATAAAATACACAAAAAGAAAATACAAAAAACACCTGAATAGAAAAAGAGTAGAAAGCCACATAAAAGCACATGGCAAAAAAGTATTTTCTGCACTGCTGAAAAGATAAAATATCAAAAGTTACAGTATCGAGCCATTTTTTTTCTCTAAATCAAGTTGTTCACTTTATATTAGGCTGTCTATACCTTGTCATGTGGTGTGGATTGTGGAAACCGCAGAAACAATAGTTTACGCATTTCACAGAGAGTGAAAAGATGTCGGTAAAATGGAATGTAAATGCTCCCAAACAAAACTGCCAAACCAAAAGTTTTTTAACTACAGTTTTCGCAAATTGGCCATTCATACAGAAAACCCTTCCTACGCCCGAATGCACATAGAACCCACTGAGCCATGACACATGTACCATCCATTAAAAATCACTACCTGCTACACTTGACACTGACAGGGCGGGATGAATACAAGCAATATGGTAACAGATCTTTACCACAGTAGATCCTGCCACGTATATGATCACTGCTAGCATCGGATGAAACCAAAAGATTGAGTGAATTCAGTAACTCTGACCACTTTTACAGTTGGCACATTAACGAGTTGTTTTGTTGTTGTTGTTGTTGTAGATCCAAGTGTCAAAAACGTTGAAAATGTTCAGTTCAAGTAAAAACAATACAAATTATCAAAAATTACAGTTAAGAGGTTTTGTTTCGTTTTGTTTTTTTGATTGCGTTTTCCTGCAACAGCAGCAGTTTGCTACAGTGAATAAAGTCGACAAAAAAAAAAAAAAAAAAAAAAGAAATGGGGCTGATTTGGATCTGAAGGAGGGATTTCATCTCAACTAAAAAAAAAAAAAAAAAACACACCGGTTCACACAATGAGTAATGTCCAAACAAACAAAAAAAAAAAAAAAAAAAAAAAAGAAAGAAAGAAAAAAGATCTATTCCATTCTTTTCTCTGTGGAGGTGCTCATACAATTAACACACACACTTCAATGTATCTGCACACACATACTGTACTTTACACATTGTGAGTGGAGTGTAAACATACATATCTGTGCATGTATGTGCACACACAACCACACACACACAACTTAGGCTGGTGAGAGGTAAAAAATGTGTGTTTTTTGTTTTTCTGTTTTTTTCTTTTATGAATTTTGATTTCTCCGAAGTTCAGTTCTTCTCAGCTGCCTGCTCCGTCTCCTCTCCCTCACCCTGGGCATCTGACATCCACAGCTGCGATAAAACACAGGAGGATTTTAGGATTAGCGCACATTGAAAACCGAGTTTGACAAATTAATGCGAGACGCAGCTGACATGTGGGGGTGTGTGTCTGGGGGGTGGGGGGGATTAAAATAAAAAAGAAAAGAAAAAAAGAAAAAGTCAAGTGCTCACTGTCAGATTGTCGCGAAGCAGCTGCATGATCAAGGTGCTGTCTTTGTAGGAGTCGCTGTTGAGGGAGTCCAGCATGGCGATGGCTTCGTCAAAGGCCTGGAGGAGACAAACGTCAGAGTCAGAGCTCAAATACTCACAACAAAGATATGTAGTAGACGCAAAACAAAAGTCTAAAAATAAAAAAACGTCTGGTAAGTGATTTAAAAAAACAATTAAGAAAGTAACTTTAAATGGAAAAAAACGGAGATGACCGACTGAAACAGAAAAGTAATAACCAGCAAACATAAATAATTATCAATATTCCTAAAATAGGCCGACAATTAATCGATAAACCCTTGTAAATCCCTAAAATCAAACATGAGATAGATTTAAATGGAAACTGTCTGAGAAATTAATGCAAATGAACAAATGATTTGAATTAAAACAAGTAGATCTACACAATTAATCGTTGTAGCAGGAAACAATAGGTGACACTTTTGTCTAATAACTCAACTTAAGTACAATGGTTGTAGTTAATGGGTCTGCACAAAAATGCTCCAACGATGAGTAATAACTACTGATGGTTACAATACAATAGCACAGCCCCAGAAAGCCATTCTTTGGGGCTAAGTTTATGACCGATGTCAAGTGCTTTAATGTGTGTATTTGCTTAATTTTTATACATTTCCATTGCACAAGCTGTTAATAATATAGGAGGAAACACAGAAATGTCCCAAAAGAATATCTGCAGGACATATCCAGTGTGCTTTCTGAAGGTGTTAGTAAAGGAACAGTTTGACTTTTTTAAAGACTCCTATTATATTCAAGACTAATGAGGTGTCACATGGTGGACATACACATGTAAACACTGTGTTACAAGTTTTCATGTTATTGTTAATGGTTCCTAGTATACTGCTACTACCTCACTTCATTGTGTCACTTGTTCTTATACACATCACCAGTAGAGATTTAGAGCCATCACTGCTTGCAGCCTGTTAAAAACCATCCTACTTTATTTATTTACTTCTATTTCATTATATTCTTTGTTAGCTAGACTATACCATTTATATTAGTCTGTAAAAGTGCTGACATAACTGTCTGACTTTACCTCAGAGATCAAAATTATGATGGTTCTTTAAATATGTCTAAATAGAACAACAACTAGAAGCAGCAGGTCTGATTTTGTCCAAAAGTAACAAAATCCAACCACACACCTATAAAGTGACAGTGTTGTCCATCTACAGTTCCAATAAAATTAGTACATTAACACATATTACTTGTTTATATATGCATTTCACTACTCCAGTGTACTCAAAATGACTATTGTTTTAAAGATTCAGAGTGAAAAAGGTAACAGCACAGATGGCTACCTCAGCACTAAGCAAACTACTCCTGTAGCCGTGTGATAGAATAATGATGACACTGTGATCACTGCAGCGAAGTTTAACTTAACTGTGTTCATTCTCTTAAGATGCCAAAAAAATAAAGTAAAGCAGAGCCGGAGAGAAATAAAACAGTGCTCACCGTCTTGGCCAGCTGGCAGGCCTTTTCAGGAGAGTTGACGATCTCGTAGTAGAAGACGGAGAAGTTGAGAGCGAGGCCGAGGCGGATGGGATGTGTTGGCTGCATTTCTGTGTAGCTGATATCCAAGGCCTTCTGGTAGGCTTCTTGCGAGTTATTGATGATGGCTACAAACAGGATGAAAGAACAATTGGTAAGCAGATAATTAAAATGGGGAGAAAAATTGATTTGAGATTTGTTTGTATTACTTTACAGCTCTAGATGGGACTACACATGCACCATCTGTGTGTGTGTGTGTACATAATGGTGCATGTTCTAAATGTTACATTCAAGTGCCGTTGCAATGTCCCTAAAGCAATAGATGATATTTTCAACCCAATGCTTCAACAGTTGGAGGCCAATCACATTCACTTTACTGTAACATGAAACAAAAGCTCTAAATCCACACAAATAAGAAGCTGTAAACATGAGGGTTTGACAAAAGTTTTTTACTAGAAAAAGACCTCAGTTGGATTTTCTGTAGATAAACTAATCAATTTATTGTTTCATTCCCACAACATTTATCTATCTATGTTGGACTAAAGACGGTGTTTTACAGTGAAAGGACGACAGAAATATCATTATGCATTACAAATGCATTAGTTAGGATAAATCCTCTGAGAAGGATAATACACTGAAGCTGAGATCACTTCCCCCCCACTCTTCTGTGCTGATGATTAACAGCCAAAACGCCAGACTAAAACTGAACGAGCAAAGTTGACGAACCATCACAAGGGATTATGATGGATTTTCCATGGAGATAAAACGATGGACTAAATTACAGGGGAAGTTCGTTTTAAATATGGGACCGAAGAAAACAATGTGACTCACAAGATGACCTGAAATTATATATAAAAAAAAAAAAAAGAAAGAGAGACATCACCCAGGCAGTCTGCTACAGCCGCCAAAGAAACTAAAAAAATAAATAAATAAATTAAAAAAATCCCTTCCCATCAACCAATAGCAGCCAACACCCTGGTGCTGCCACTGTTGCCATGGCAACCCATCAGCAGTGCTTGTCTGTTTTTTTTTTTTCTTTTCCCCACTGACCGTTGTAGGTCAAGGACGGTGGAGGGTGTCAACGTTCGAGCTACAAACACCTCCTCTCATCTTAAAGAGGGATTTTTAACAACCATTAATCAGCATCCATCCTCCGACAGATGTGGCCGTTACCATAGAAACAAAAGGCGCAATCACACAGCAGCATGTGTTTTTAGCAGAAGGTGGCACCAATTTATGTTTTTTTTTTTTTAAATGCTTGCATGTTTTAAAACGTCTTGCAAAGAACTCGTGAAACCAGAGTGTAATAATTGTCTTGGTCTTATTTTTTCAAGTGAGTCCAGGAATAACCTGGAGGAGGATAGAGAAGAAGGTCCGCTTTACTCACCCTCTTTGTCCTCTCCAGTGGCCACCTCAGCCAGGTAGCGGTAGTAGTCTCCCTTCATCTTCAGGTAGAAGACTTTGCTGTCAGCAGGTGTAGCATTGGGGATCAGATGTTGGTCAAGCAGGTCCTGCAAGTCACAGTGTTCAACATTAGTGTTGGTGTGTGTGTGAAACTCAGCTTCACCAGTTGCAGCACACAGACAGACATGCAAGTTCCAGTGTGCAAATGGAATTTTGAGAGGACTTTAAAATGACCACACCCTCTGTTCATTTCCTTCATTCCTTCAAATCACTGTCAAGTGTGTTTCTACCTCTTACATCACATCTGCAGATGGTCAGTTTGCAGTGACATAATAGGAAAATACACAAGAAAAATTAATTATTTTTTTAAGAATTACCTGTGTACATGTGGGTCTGGTGTGACATTTAACAATGCAGTTTTATTGAGGAATTAAGGCAGGTTTTGTGAAGCTAGCAGACAGCGCAGCGCGACCATGTAGCTATGGTTTGTGTCCTAGTATAATTTTAAAGAAGACGCAGTGATTTCAAACTAAGAAAAACAAACAAAGAATACCTGTTGTGGCCGTTACACTCGTTAGGGAAAGGGAAGTAACAACCACAAAGAAAAGAGAGTGTGAGAGAGAGTGTGGTCTAGACAGCTTTCTGTCTATAAAATAAACACAAATGAGTCACATCTCATCTTTGGAAATGAGGAAAAAAAGTATCAGCACCCTCACTGATACTTTGACACATGTCTGAAACACACGGGAAGTTAGTGTCAGACAAACTGAACGACAGAGAACACGGTGTGATAGAGAAGGGACGGGGAATATAAACAACAAGGAAATTCTTTTAAACTCAGTTAATGAATGTGTGAACAGAATACATATCCGAATTATACAAATGTTAATGTGTATCTGCAGGATACTCAAATAACCTTTGATTAAAGTGTAGCTTATCTACATGATAGGATGATTTCAAACATGAAGCTTCAGCTTCTGTCAGTTGTTTTACAGACTTCAATAATGGGCAGCAAGACTGACTACATTTAGAAAATGTGGTGTCAATGTGTTTTTAATGTATTATTAATAGTTTTAGTCATCTAAATGGGGAAGAGTGTCAGTGTTACACCACAGAGAACAAGAGACAAACCAAATAAACAGGAGCCAGCATATCTTGACACAGCGTGTTAGTTGTAGTTAAGGGTAAAAAGCCACACGGGCATCTAACCAGACTGAAGTGACATTTACATCCTGTTTAATGTGCTGCAGCTAAGCAGCCAATGAGCTATATATATATATATATATATATATATATATATATATATATATATATATATATATACAGCCTGTGATGCAAGACTGACATTTACTGCTTTCTATAAGATGACAGGGACTGATGCAGGTTGTGGCAATGGTGGCTTTTTCTGCAGCACAACATAGTGTGAGGGGGGTTAACTTGGGGTGCAAAGACAAATAGAGGTGGTTTCAAACTGGAATAGTTTCTTGGTTCTTTTATATAAATATTTGACATTTTAATAACCAAGTGGAGTACTTCCTTTCCTTCCTGCCTTGTGTCCCTCCCGCAGTCAGAAATTACTTAAATTCAGATTCTTCCAGGTTTCTCTGGCCAACAGCCACCTCATCCACACCACGTGAATTTTTACTTTGTTAAGCTCCTCATTGTCTTCCCACAAATCATTCTTGATTCCAGTATTTATTCTCTTTCACCTCCTTCCGCCAACACCCGTCTTCACAGTCTGTGCTTCTTACCAGGACTTCCTTGCAGATGTCGTTCAGCTCCTTCTCGATCTTCTCTCTGTACTCCTTAGCCAGCGCAGTCTTCCCGCTGTCGTCAGACTTCTGCTCCATGCTGGACACCACCCTCCAGGAGGACCTCCTGGCCCCCACCACATTCTTGTAGGCAACAGAGAGAAGGTTGCGCTCCTCGTTGCTGAGCTCCGAGCCCTCCTCTGTAACGGCCTTCATGGCTGCGGCCATGTCATCGTAGCGCTCGGCCTGCTCAGACAGTTTGGCTTTCTGTACCAGATCCTCCTTATCTGCCATGGCTCCTGTGTGGGCTGAGGAAGGAAGGACAGAGGAAAGGGAGTCGGGAAGGACAATACAAAGGGGACAGGAGACGGATTAGAAAGACAGCAGAGGGAGAGTTGGGGGAGGGCAAGAACACAGGGGGGAGTTGCAACACGATTGATCATTTGACTTGAATGAAGGACTACAGTGCATGTGAATGTGTTGACCTTCCTACATAATGATTTCTTGGGTACACATTTCCACATATTGACAGCTACACATTACATTTTGGTTCGATTTACTTTTTTAAGTGGTTTTGAATTTCAACCAGCTTCATCTGCACTCAAGTCAAACACAGAGCTGATTTTGCTGTTGGCAGTTAGAAATACAGTAAAATAAATGGTTACGTGACTTTCGCTTCAGAAGACGTCTCTACACCGATTCATCTGACGTTAGAAATAATCAGTTGGACCAAGACATGTATATAAAACATCATGTAACGTGGAAAAACAATTTTCAATCCATTTGAACTTCGATTTACTGAATTATGACGTGACGGGAAAATCGTCCTAAAAAAGGAAATTAGGGCACAATTTTAGCTTCACAAATGGCACAAGTGACAGACCGACCATTTAATAGTTTTACATTAATTTCAGTCACTCATTTACACAATTAAGCCTCATAATTTTAGCTGTACTGAAATACTTATTTAGAAAAACGGAATTATAGGCTCTATATCAGGCTACAGGATAGACGTTTGCTATTTTTTCCAGATGTAGGCTACTTTCTAGCTGACAGATCTGACCATTTTTTTGCCGCATTTGAGGATAAATGCAGATTTATTGCAACAATAACAACAACATTCAACACGAACTGCAATTCAAGATCACAGCCTACAAACTGTTTCCCACAAATCTGACAGTGGCATTAAAAAAAAACACCACATACTCTGAATAAGATTTCCCAGCAGCAGACACCTGCACCCTACTGAGGAATGTCGGCCACCCAGTTTCACGTCTCACTCACGCGCTCGCTCGCTCGCACGC
This sequence comes from Polydactylus sextarius, assembly GCA_016801845.1. Lineage (NCBI taxonomy): Eukaryota > Metazoa > Chordata > Actinopteri > Polynemidae > Polydactylus > Polydactylus sextarius. The sequence goes on from CM028927.1 coordinate 12,913,383, forward strand.
ACGCACGCACGCGCGCACACACACACCTGCCCACCGAACCCCTACTGTGGCAAAGATACAAAACCGCCAAAAAAAAAAAAAAAAAATCTACATCCTATAAGATTTGCAATGTTTAAAGCGAATAATAGATAATAACGACGCAGAGCGGAGGACAAAACCCAGCGTCACCGAATCGGTTAAACGGGAATGAAAGGACCTCGCTTAGTTCAGTCCACAGTGAACGCCCTTTTTCGCTTCCCGGAAAACATACCATTGCAAAAGGTTATGCAAGCGTTAAATAATTCTTATAAAGGCTGTCTCGATCACAAAAGCTAATTTGGTACAATTAAAAAGCTGTCTTCTGAACGCGGCGAGTAACAAAAAAACAATAGATGGGTTAAAGTGCAGTAGCGCTTCCCATTCAGCAAGCGCCGAACAATGACTGAGCAGCAGAGCATCACTGGCTTCCACTTACACACACAGTAACAACGATTCGCGCTACATTAAACGCCTCCCGTTCATAAAAAAACAACGCACAGAATAAATGTAATGATTTTCCGTCGAACTCACCGCCGATCTCCAGCAGTAAATAACCGTGAACTAACCTGTGAGTGTCGTTAGACGATGTTGTTCCTGATTCCCGGCCGCACAGCTGATGATCTCTCCCGCTCATCCACGGGGTTTCCCTCCAATCAAAGACACAGCGGCAGGGTCGCACCGGGACGGATGACGTCAGAATCGTGTTGCTAGGGTAACCACATTTACGGGGCAAAAATCTTTAAAAGCCGCGTTAGCTCAGTCGGTGCACAAATTTTGATTCTTTTTTAACGAGTTTCCAGAATATGTCTTATAAGCATCATGACACTTATTTAAAATATCTAAAAACACCTTGAAAGAAATGTTTTTCCCTTTCCTCTAAATTCGTCTAAATTTAAAAGTAAAGCAGTTCAACAAGTAGTATTACAGAAAAATACATAAGCGTTGCCCCAACAACGCCCATGATGATTTGTGGGAAATGTAGTTATTCAATTATATGTATACGTATTATTATAATATAAGTGGTTTGAGTTTGACTGTTTAATGTAGATTATGTCTTTTTATACATATATTTAAAAAAAAGACACAAGACAGTATCCTAACTGAGCGGTTAAAGAAAAAAACATGAACGATGTTATTTGACCAAAAAATATATATATTTTTTATTTTTAGGGGACGGAAGCCAACCCGGAAGTGGGCGGGGCTTAGCGTAGAAACGATAACTATTCACCTTTCATAAGGCAGTATTCAAATTCTATTAATTTACTGCTTAATTATTCGTACGAACTAATATTTATAATAATGACCAAACATTTCCCTTCACACACTTTACACATTAATTGTTCACAATACAACAGAAATAGCTCACATCATATTAACCCTGACTTTATTTACCTTAAACCTGAGATTTTACTTCGCTACCTATGTGTGTTTGATGCTCTTCAGCAGATTTGTGCAAATTCACTGTAAAGACGACAGTAAATCCAGTTGTACTAGTTTACAAATGGCAGCTAATTAATCCCTCTGGTATCACACACACTTAATTTGTCTCAAAAGCAACATCCTCAACAAAAGTAACGTTCTCAATGTTCTGAGTACAGGCATGTTTCTGTGGTCATTAGGCTACACGTCTAATGACACAGATATAAGGATAGAAAAAGACCAACAGAAAAAGTGGAAAAGTTTCTAATGCCAGACGGGGTGCTAATTAGCAGGAATAGAGGAACTAAATAAACAATGATGGTGGCTGGTTAAACAGTGTTTCCCAGGGGTAAATAACTTAAATAGTTGACAACATTTCTGACATAATTAGCACAAGAAGAAGAAGAAGAGATGGATGAAACTGACACAAATGCAGTGTGATTGAATAAAAAGTTATTCTTATCAGAAAAATAGCTTTACAGGTGGCGTAATTAGCAAGTTCAGTTGTAACATCTCCTGAAAAAAGTTCAATTATCAGGTTTTCATTAAGGTGTAACTTGGTCCAGTATAACTTTTGGATGGTTTCTAGTTGTTTTGAAGGCAAGTGGAGAGATGTGAGTCTCTGTGCTGATTTTGAAACACAAGCTTGGTTTTGGGGAAAGATAGAGATACTAATAACACAGCAGAACTGCTGCCATGTTGGTCACTGACCATTGTGGTTCAGAACCCTCAGTCGTTTCGTTTTCCTGTAAATTAAAATAATTGTCCATAATTATGAACGAACCTTAGATGGTTTAAAAGACATAAAGCCAAGAACCACAACATTTCAGAGTTTCATGATCATCAGTACAATGAGAGCAGAACAATGTTTTTCATCTGTTTTTGTCTCTTCTCACTGAGATCTGTGCCACAGAAATAGATGATCTATAGCCGGTGGTAATCTAATTAATTCCTTCACCTAATTAAGACGACTAATTTCATTATGTGCAATTGCTCCTACGTCTCCTGTCACCCCTGGACCTGGATTCAAATAAACAGGCCATATAACATTAAGCTGATGTTACACATGAGAGTGTGTCTGTTTTGTATGAATGAACGTGTACTGTTTTTTTTTTCTTTCATTCACAAGGTTGCAGATGGGAAGGAAGGAGGTGGATTATATGTGAGGACACAAAAGAACAAGGACTATGACTCATTCAGCTAGGCTGCTCAAACCATTAAAAAAATTGTAGCATGGCACTGTTAGTTTATTTTTTTCTCCTGAATACTCAAGAGTGAGGGAAAAGAGTCAGTCTTTTTCTGTTGGATTCATTGTTTTCCTAATTAGACACACAGTACCGACGTTTGAGTCATTTCCTGTTGTGTTCAGTTCAAAGCTTTCTTTACAGTTAGTATCAGGTTTAACGTCACATTAGCAATATATCTGTTTCGCTCTAATTTGAATGTGTTTCAGTTTTTGGCACTAGTTAAAATTTTTGGTTGTTTGTTTCAAGTTACAATTTCCACATGCAACTCATTTCCTATTTAGTTTACCACAGGTATTCATACAAAACATTGGAAACCAAAACATGCACGTGTAATTTGAGAACCTTGTTCGTAGAGTGTTTTAATTTTTCTCTTTAATCCTCTAACATGGACGAAGGCATGGCATTATCCTCCAGAAATCCTAAAAATGAGCAAAACTTATGTCGATCTGATATTAGCGCTGATGCTAACAGGTTATCCTGTAACTCCTGTACATCAGAGAATATTTTCTTTTTTACAGTCTTTTCTAACCTTTGTGAACTGGTTTGCTTAATGTGGTGTCACAGCAGCTGACAGTAATCTTTTATTCATTTGAATTTATCACGGATTATTAACAGCCTCCTGGGATGATGTCAATAAAGTCAGCTGTCTATTACTCCACATGCCTCCCTCCTCTTCAGCCACAGGCCTAATGTGCATTTTCACTGATTCATCACTACACATTTATAATTGACAGCCGATGTCCTATAAGTGATTCGTATTAACATGATGCATAAAAATACACTAATGTGAGCAAAGCAGCAGAGGCGCATTTACTCTGAATGGAAAATGTTGAATTATGAGGCTATAATTCAATACCTCGAAATCTAGACGGCGTCTTTTATTCGACTGAGCCAAACGGAAAGTCACGTTAAAAGGCGAATTTTTTAGATAATATCTCCTGAACGATACAATGACTATGTGCACTTCGTCACCCATTATTAAAACACATTATGATAGAAAACTATTTAAAAGAAGCATCTTCAAGAAAAAAAAAAAAAAAGCAAGAGATACAACAAAGTGAAATTTAATAAAACGCTATAATACATCATTGGAGCATAACTTCATTTTCCAAGCATACAAATCTTGTTGACAAGCTCCCCGTAAAACTTTTATTAACCTGCACGTCTTGCAGCGGCTTGGAAATGGCTGGCAAAATTTCACATTTTTATGATCCGACATAAAATTGAAAGACGAAAAATTGCAGTACGAGAGGGCAGACAGCGCTGTGAAGGAAGTGGACCAATATATATATATATATATCTCACTGCCGCAATACTCAACACTCAAAGCTAAAAGAAATTGAATTACTGATAAAACAGATGAGGTTACATTTGTGACAAACTAAGAGTGGAATTAAAACATTTTGTCTGTATCCCATCCAATCCAAACCCATGTCTTGTAAGCACCCAGTGTGTTTATCAGACATTCAATCCATTAAAGCTTCAGATCAAGAGGTACGAGAGCTAGCAGCAAGAAATATTCCTATGAGACAACACATCTTGGGCACTAAGTAGTTTGTTAGGAAAAACTGTGCCAATGAAGCCAGAAAATTTCATTCACCGCTTGGATCATAAAGGTCATCAGTGACCCTGAAATCAAAACCAGCGTGTATTTAAACACAAGCCAAACAAAGACAAAAAAAAAAAAAAAAACAGGACTGGATGGAGAGACGGATTGCATCAAAGGCAATCAGGCCTGTTAAAGCCTAAACGTAGATATTTGCTTTGTGTTGTTGACATTAAATCATCCATTGCTGTCAGGCTGAGACAAGTGCAGAGTTGGTGCAGGGCCTTGAGGAACTGAGTTTGGTGTCCAGAGTGATCATTTATGCCTCCACTCCTTCCAACTCAGGGGGCAGAGGAGATTTTGGGTGCTTGCTCTCGAAGTGCTGCTTGAAGGTTTTGGGGTCGGGCATCTGGGACTGCAGAAGGGAACAATGATACAACCAACAAATACTGTTATAATTGAGGGAAACAGCACAAGTCTTTGATTCAGTTGAAAATATGAATCTCATAGCAACGGATCAAATGGCTTCTGGGTTGTCTGAAACAATGCTTTATACCTACCCTGCACACAGCACAGGTAAACACTAGTGCTGCCTTGGCTGCTGTCTTTTGATCATGACCCTTGGCCTTTTTCATTTCTGCCTGTTTCTTGGCATTTTTCTGCTGAGACTGGATCTTCTGATGTCCACGCGCCATCCTGGCAAAGTCTACAGAGGAAGATGCAAAAGACTTAATTATTTACAGCTAAACATCAGTGTTGTGGACATTTTTGACGTATTATTACTTTTGATACATTTGACCATGAACACCTCTCTTCATAAAGGCTATTGACAGATCTCGGGGCAACATTTACTGCAGCTGTGAAGGTAAAGTGTGGGTAACAGATCATTACAAATTACAGTCTATGGGCCAGGAAATTCTGTCCTTCTTGTAAGTTACACCAGTAAGTTACACCCTTCTTTAACAGGCCACGATCTTGCTTATAAGCAGCTTAAATTTTCATGGAAACAAAGACTCTATAGAACAAACAACTGAGACAGGGTCAGGGAAAATAAACAAGATAAAGCTCCAGATTGACCTCAACGCAAATGCAGGTGTTTCAGGTGAGACAGAGTCAGCACACAGGCTCATAAAACCTTGACTTGGATAAGGGTGGCGGTTACGTAATTCCTGAAAGACATTCAGGGTGAAACTCTGCAAAGCGACTGGCTTTTTAGTTTTTGTTCCAAGAAGCTACTTTACGGGGTATTCTGGGTAATTCAGCTGAATAAACCTGTGTTCACCAAATCTACAGGATAATGCCTCTACCAAGGCCAAACAATCCATTGTGTCTGTATAGCTCTTATTAAAGAATAATGAAAGGAAATAAAATGAAGTAGTCTGATAAAATAAATTGCTAAAAATGTCTCATAAATGATAGGGACATAAAAGGTAACTTAATGCAGATTCAGCTTTTTCTTCTATCAGGTCTTGATAATTATCTGGACCTGAATCAAATTCTACAAAGTAATGGATTTCAAAACCATAAATATGTCATATTTTCTGAGAAACTGATGAATCAGTCAAATAACGCCTTATTCAATAATTTTAAGGAGAGTGATCTGGATCTGGCCCTTTAAGTGGATTCACACAAAAGTTTAATGGCCTCTTCCTTTGACCCATCCACCATGTTTAGTGCAAATCAGCTGAGTGCTATTTGTATAATCCTGCTGACAAACAAATACGCAAAAGACACACAGGTTTAAACATAATGCCTAGACTGGAGGTAGTAAATACGGGTTCCAGGTTTTTAACCAGCAAAGAAAACAAATCTGCCTCTAGTTTCAGGTCCAGGTTTGACAGGTTGTGCTACAATGTTTTATTTGCAATTTACACGTTAAAGAGGGTGATGAGAGACAGGTTTTGCCCCACCTAAGGTTGATTTCTACTGAAAAACTAGTTTCATTTATCTGACACCTACTTTCCAATGGGATCATTCCTTCATAAAGGTTCAGGCTAGTTTGTCTGGGTTTAAATAAGCAGTAAGCACAGTGTTAAATAACAAAGCAGCAACACAATTGAGGTCCTCTACACTTAAATTGTATTTAAGTTAGATTAAGAAATCTGGGGCCTTGCAGATCAAGTGACAATAGTTCACTATATCCTAATTGTAACACAATCTTCCTTACAGGAAACTTCTATAAATAGTCAGCTGCTATGGATGCAGTGCTAACTAGTATTGGTTAGCAAGTTAGCAACCTGATAAGCCTGCTAAGTTAGTCTCTATCAATACCATATGTTATCTAGCTCATTTACAGCTTGGATAATTGGGTCCCCGAGAAACTGGGCGTTACTGTAAAACGATCATATATGTAAACATACCTTAATCATTCTTGAGATGTTAGGGCAATGAGTAAATACATACGGGTTAGCATGTTAGCATTGACTGTTATTATCTCATGTTTCATCCCATGTCTATCTTCAGGTATTCATCTTGGGGTTCCTCAAACAAAACCACTACATTACCAGTGCACACCTGGTTCAATGACACCAAAGTAAGAGTTTAATTTATCCTGATTTGATCCAGTTGTTAGCCACAGCTAACGTGTAAGTGTCAGTCAGCTGTAACGTGGGTTAGCTCCACATGCTAACGTTAGCTTCCTCTGGCTATCTTAGCTATCTATCTAACTAAACTTACTCGAATTTCCCCCAACGTGTCGTTAACCAACGACATGTTGTAGCTTATAAAACTGTATTTTGTTTAAAAGGACAACGATTCTTACCTCTTTAAGCAACAGTACGTGCCGTTAGCTAGGTGCCCACACACACAAAGTGTGACAGCTGCTCGCTTCACAGTCAATCGAAGGCTAATGTTGCGTTCAGGGACAATCGTGAGATTCAGATCTGATAACGCATAACGTTTATTGTGTTAAATAAAAACAAGGCCAACGTAACCAGCTTAGGTAAACAAATTACATATTTTATAAGTGGTATAATTAACTGTGAATGACAATGATGGGATAACACGAATGCAATAAATCCATATATGACATATAAACTGAGTCGTGAATGCACCATTAAAGACTGGATGATTACAGCACATGAAACAGAGCCGAGAGTTCGGCCAACTCAAATATGAGGCGCCATGTTGTTACACTTTAGACCGAGGATTCTACAGCTTGATCCTGTGGCGGGAACATGAGTTATATAACGAAAATGGTTGTTATTTAGATGCTCAGTTAGCATAAGCTAGCCAAGCCAAGATAACTATCTTGGGCAAGATTTAAAAAAAAAAAAAAAAAAAAAAAAAAAAATCACTTTAGAAACTTTAGGGGCTCTGGACTATGGGACTAAGATAATTGATTTTGCAGTGTGTTTGACTATGTTCAATAAACTACATTAGTAGCCTATCATTAATTAATTAATTGGTTCTCATTTTAAACTGAATATAATCACTTGAGTGAACAATTCAATTGACTCAATTAATTAAGATCCACTCTAACTGTTTTCAATTTGTCAATGGGTTCATGTGAGTGAGTGATTCCCATTTTCTCATTGAGCACACAGCACAGCATGCACGCAACAAAACGTGACCTCTGCATTTAACCCATCCCACAGGCGTGAGCAGGGGGCAGCTATGCAGCGCCCAGGGAGCGTGTGTGGGGACGGCACCTTGCTCAAGGGTACCTCAGTGGGACTTGGTTGTTGGTGGATTCAAACCTGCAACTTCCTGGACACAACTCCACCTCCTTAGCCACCAGACCATCACTGCGTACCACCTGTACCACCCTAGTGTCTAGTTCTTGCGTGTGTGTGTGTAGACTGGCTACAATGCTAAGATAAAGTTAAGGTCACAAAAGGCTTTCATTTCAATTTTTTTTTTTTTAACTTGAGTTTTTAGTTTAATAACTGATTAAGTTCATTAGAGACATTTCACTTACTTCACACAATAAAGAATGGTCAGTGGCTTCCCATTTTTTTCTTCACACCTTCAACTCCCACATTTTTCTTCATTCTTGGATGTGGAGGAAACAATGCATTCGTTTCCCTGTTTGGTTTGGTGCTGCAGCTATTTGCAGCACAGCAGAGCATTTTATTTGTTCAAATGTAATGTAAATGTGTTTGATGTAATAATCTGTAATACTTGACCTTCATCTATCACCTTTAATTGCTGTAAATGAGAATTCCGATGTATGTGGGGTTACATTATGGCGCCCTTGAGTCACGTGATAGCCCCTGAACCAATCACAGAGCAGAACAGTTGAAACAGAGTTGGCCAAACTCGCTCTAGATTAACGGCTCTGACATGACATTGACAATGTTGCCCCCAAGTGGCAGAGTTGGGTTAGTGTATGTCCTCACAAAATAATAAAAACACATGCAGCTTTGTCATGCTGACATATTAATACAAAATTATAAAAAAATTTTGATAAGTTTAGTTTATCCACTGTGTTATTTACCATTTAATGATGTAGCAGTGCATAAAATCTGCAGATAGTGTGATGATATTTTATTAGTTGCAATTAGCTGATGGAATATTTGTCATATCTGACTGTTGATGTACATATAACACATTTATTTTAGCTTAGAAACTGCAATCAAAAGAACATTTTGAGGAGATTGTGTGCATATATGTAATTTCTTTTATTTCTGTTTGATCGTGGATGTTTTTCTTTTAAATTTCTCATGTTTTATCTTGAAGCCCTAGACAGTGCTATACAAAAATAATCTGGTCAGGAAAATACATTGAGAATCAGTAACACAACTATTGATAAAGGATGTATGAACAGAACAAAAGCCTCTGTGACATTACATTACATGAGAGTTAACACTAGGGGGCAGGCATGGAGGAGGACTACTGTTGAATCATGCTGCGTCTCAGCATCCACAATATGTTCACTGTCAAGCTTCAGGATGTGACACCTGCTACATAACATGGGTCTAGATCTTATACTGATTTTGTTGGTTTTAATGTTAAAAAAAACCCCTGAATTATCATCAAAATAATCTCAATTCAAAGACTGATTGTACTGTTTTGATGTTTATTTTTAATCACAGCTGTACAAACAACACAACCTGTGTAGATCATGATGTGACTCGTGGGACGACATCAGACATTTATCTTTTCTATCTGTGAGTGCAGTTCAGCTGCCGGGTGGGAACAGTGGAGCCGTTCTCTGCTCAGTATTTGACTAGTTCAGCTAGTATGTAAATGAAGTGCAACTTTAGTTCTCACATCATAGACACATAAGCACTTATGCTGTCAGAAACACTTCCAAAATAGCAATCAGTCTACAAAATAAATAACTAAATCAGTTATTGGTCTAATCGTTGATTGATTGTCTTTATTAGACAGAATAAATCCAAGAAGCAGTGTTGTGTTTGAAATGTTTCTGTGAGGTGTCATGACTTCCTCCAGAGAAATCTTATCATTGTGAGAAAAGTCTCCAGCCAGCCATTGTGTCTCCCTCTTCACCTTTCTGATGGTTTTTTTTCTCTCATCATAAGAAAAGAGAGACAATCCTTTTCAGCCTTTTGTGAAAAAAGGGGGAAATATCTCTCAAGAGAGAAGGATGTGATTATGGTTTCAGAGGGGGGAAATAGGTAAAAGAAAGAAGAGGAGGGTGAGGGGGGTTTAAAAAAAATGACAAAAGCTACACATTGCTCAAGTTCCCCAACCCTGGAGGTTGTTGTGCAGGGACTTGCTAGCTTAGGTTTTGGGGTGGGGTTGTCCAGCCTTAGGGCCTGTGTGAAAACAAATCTTCCAGGTGTCAGCTATTCAATAGTAGAGGATAATATTATCTGGTTGTCCATTGTGTGTATGAATAAGCAGGGGTTTGCCACAGACAGCCTGAGACTTTTTTCCAAAGTTGAGTCTTTTACTCCCACTACAAGGGCTTTCAGGTTCACTTTCGACTCACCCAAGTTTCTTTTTTCTTCTTCTTTTTTTAAGTCTCTTGCCGAACACTGAAGTTTCCTATTTATATTTCTCACTACATCTGTTCAAAACCAAGGTCACTGACTTGTTTAAGATGTTACACCGGGGTCAAGAGAAATTTATGAACAGTTATTTCACCTTGCTTGGCTCTTGACAACACGTTTAACAACAACAACATCAAAAAAAAAACTCACACAGAAATTTAGAAACAGTGTTAATGTGACCTCCCTCTGTCTCTGCAGGCTGTTGAGGGAAGAGGAAGTTGGATTTCATCTTCCCCATCAGCTATTTCCTCTCTCAGTTACCCCTCCTCACACTTCCCCTGTGTGTGTGTTTTAATCCAAACCAACAGGTTTTGCCACAGTCCACTGCTGCTACAACACCATGACATGCCACAATCTTGCCAGACCAGTTGGGCCGTACACAAGCCACGACACAGTCACAACACATCCACATGCTGGCCGTAACTTTCACTGCTGCTTTCAGAGGTCACGTGATTGGACTGACATGTATAGAAAACAGACACATTTATATATGTATATATATGTATATATATATACGGGCAAGGTTTATTGAAGCATGTAATAGTTGCGTTTCTACTGTGTATTTTCTAAAATATTAATGAAATTAAATTAAAAATTAAACCACACAAATTTGACCTCTGAGTTAAAAGCAAACTTAATACACACTGTTTTTAAAATGCAGTGCACAGACATGTGTTCAGTGTTTCACACCAAAAGGACAAGCCATGACTTCAAGGGTAAGAGAGTTAATTTCTTACCTTCATTCTTTTTCTCTCTCTCTCTCTTACACACACACACACACACACACACACACACACACACACACACACACACACACACACATCATTACACAGCTATACACAGAGAGTGCAACTGAAGGAGAGGTGAGGTCTGGGGTCGGGGAGATATAAGCTGGTCAGACAGAGGCTGATTGTGAAGGTGGTGACAGGACTCACTCACCTCACTCACAGCAGCAGCAGCTTTCTGATATTTCGGCCGACTGACTGTAAATGAAAGTCAGCGGCACTGGACCACACGTCAGATTTAAAACCAACAAAAATCTGATGAAGTTGGTACAAGATTTAGTTTAAAGCGCTAAAAGTATACTAAATATATTGTATAACAGCATAACAATTTACTTGATATACAGTTAATTAACCAATTAAAAATGTAAACGTGTTGCATCTTTGATACAAGTTGGTGCAGTTTTAAATGTTTTAAAGTGAGTGATGGGCGAATAATGAGACAATAAAAGAATTGTAAACTAATACACCTTTATGATAATGTCAAAAATGTCTATTTTAACCACTATAAATTTACTGTGTGGTCATTTTTAGGGTTGAAATCAGTTTTTAAATTAGAACCAAAAGCAGCTTTAATGGTTTGGACATACGCATATAAAAGGAATTTGACTTCAGCTTTACTTTGCTCTCTTAATTAATGTTTATATATAAACATTAATAGACAGAAACTATGCACAAAAACAGAGAGAACACAAAAGAGAAAAGAACAACGGAACTAAACTGAAAAGTTGTTTTTTTAATGATTGGTATAACACTGAATACAAAAATACAAAATACTAGATTTGCTCTAAAATCATTTATTGGAGTTCTTTCATAGATGTCTCTGTTACCTTTTCTGCCGTCTCCATGACAACACCATCGACATGATGTGATTCAAAATTGATTGATAATTTGTATTAATTGAACCACAGTGTCTAAAACAGTGAACAGTGAAGATCTCAGGACTTTGAGGATGATCAATATGATGCAGTGTCTTATAATGTATCAGTTGAATTGAATTCACATGCACATAGATGACAAATTAAAGGAACGTGAACTCAAACGGGTAAACGCAGACAACTAATCCCAGCCAAGTCCAGACAAGCTGCTTCTCCCCGGGAAAAAACTCCTGGTATGTAGGATACACCTTTCACCTCTTTCACAGAGTGGGACACTCTCACACTCCCTCCTCACACATACACACACACACACAGAGGAAGGTATTCTGTGGCTCTCAGCCCCTGACTATCCAGTCTTGCCCATGCCTGCTTGTGGCAGCTTGTACAGTTGCCCTCACACTATTTCAGCTGTCAAACTGCCACATGGCAGACATTCCTACGGGCAGAAGTCATGTAGGAAAAAGAGCAGATAACAGAGAACCTTATACATAACCATTATTTCGATTAAGGCAAGCAAAACGTACCTCTCACTTGATGATGATGGTGTTGGCTTTATGTCTCTCTGTGGTAGATTTGCATCTATATTTAGACATTTTGCATCTATGTGGTGGTTTTAGTCTTCGTTGCGGTAGTTTTGCATTTGTTCTTAGTCATTGTGTCTCATTTTGTGATAGTTTTGTGCCTCTTTTTAGTAATTTTGCATCATTTTGTGCCTCTTTTTAGTCATTGTGCATCACTTTGACAGTTTTGTGCCTCTTTTAGTCATTTTGCATCTATTTATGACAGTTTTGCGCCTCTTTATAGTAATTTTGCACCATTTTGTGCCTCTTTGTAGTCATTGCACACCAACTTGTAATGGTTTGTGTTCCTGTGTTAGTTTAAATTTGTATCTTTTGTAGCTGTTTTGTGTTTTTAATGTTAACACAACACTGAATGAATGCATTTCTAATAATCTGGTAATGTTGACTAGAAAAACTAGTAATAAAGCTTAATAGAAATATGCTTGATATTCTTCTTTCATTAATTTTTTTTTCCTCTCCTGGTTTAAATGATTTCCTCGTCTTTTGTCTCTCTTGTTCATCTGTGTGTTGTTTAGAAGAAAAGGACCCCACCTGTATTTATCTAGCAGCTCCATTTAAACACACTCAAACACAGAGAGAGAGTTCAGCAAAGGCCCAGGTGCTCTGTAAAACAAATTAGACAAGGGAGGATAGTAGTGATCATTTGCAGGACACGCAAACACATGCTTGCTCTTCTCTCTAACACACACACACGTTCACATTCACAAACACAACACCGATGACGGTTGAACTGAATCTGAAACGTAATTTTTAGATTTCCATACTTGGGTGCCCGAGGGTATTCTCAAGTAAAAGGCACACATTTTGTCATGCAAACGTTTTTACGATACCCTGGACGAGTTTGGAAATTGCAACTCAACCGTTTGTAAACATTCATTCAATATTCAACTGAGGGGAAATTTATCTCTTCTGCACTGCTGCAGCTGTTCTGTTTTATTTAAATATGGATTGGATGGATAATCAAAAATTATACTTAGTGCATCGAAAGCAAAAATTAGCTAATTGATTAACAGTAAAATATATATCATAGTATATATCAATTTTTATTATAATAGAGTGAAAATATTAATATATCTATACATTAGATAGATAGATAGATAGATAGATAGATAGATAGATAGATAGATAGATAGATAGATAGATAGATAGATAGATAGATAGATAGATAGATGATTTTATTGATCCTTTGGGAGGTTCCCTCAGGGAAATTGAAGAGCAGTTGAATTTATTGTTGTAGTCGCCTGAGGAGAGTAGTTTAAAGTAAATATAATATATCTTGTAATGATTACTGGGAGAGGAAAGAAGAATAATAGGTCATTTTTACAACTTCGAGCCACAAGCATTTATTTAAATCGAACCAACTGAGATGTATGTATGTATCTATCTATAAAGGGGCAAACCGAGATAGTATTTAGGGTCATCGGTCACAAATTGTTGCACCCAACAGAGACGCACTTACACACAGACACACACATTGTTTGCTGTGGTAGGGTAATCCCAAACACAGGGACCTCTTCATACAATGGCTTCATTAAGAGGACAATGGCATTGTATCAGATAATGACAGGGCTCCTCCCTGCCCTGTCTGCTCTGAGATTACCTGAAACACACACACACACACACACACACACACACACACACACACACACACAAGTCATTATTAAAAAGAAAAAAGAAAAGGGGGTAA